>JAFMSR010000003.1:13597696-13818154 GCA_022818135.1 Saxidomus purpurata
TATCAACAACTACTTCATCAATGGTAAGGGGATTCCCAGCTTTATCTTTGAGTGAGTCCAGAGGAATATTGTGCGGGCGTATGTTCCTGATCATCTACCGGTATTATGTTGTGCAATAACTCTCAGTTCTCAGTTGCATTTCTCGGGTTGTCCCGCCATAACTGTACGTTCTCTGGTGTGTTTCTCAGCTTTTCCTGCAATAACTATACGTTCTCAGTTGAGTTTCTCGGGTTATCCCACAAGAACTGTACGTTCTCTGGTGTGTTTCTCAGCTTTTCCTGCAATAACTATACGTTAGTTTATACTAATTTATTTAAGCTCGATTATGAAGAAAGCTTGTATTTTATCGAGTCACTCTCGAGTCCGCTTCCTGGATAAACCAGAACTGGTGTCATATGAGGAAGTACGGTCGTGACCCGAGTCTTTAAAGTGGAGCTGTGGTGTAGAGGTTAAGGTGTCGGCCGCTCATCCCGGAGGTTGCGGGTTCGAGCCCCACTCGGGTCACGACCGTACTTTACGTTTAGTTGTGTTTCTCGGGTTTTTCCCGCAATAACTGTACGTTCTCATATGTGTTTCTCGGGTTTTCCCGCAATAACTTCACGTTCTCAGTTGCGTTTCTCATGTCATCCCGCAGACTGTAGTTGTCTTGCTTCTGATGTTGGATAACTTTGTTATGTTTGTCAAGTTTAGGATGGAATTTAACTTAGATAATTTGTTATTTATTTGTTGAATAACTGGTTCAATTTCTCTTTGGAATATATGTGACAGAGCTGGTTTGCATTAGAGACGTCTCTAGAACTAAAAGAGATAACTCTTAAAAGATAAGAAATATCTCTCAGCAGTTATTTGTGAGAGCAAAAATTACATAATAACTGATCCCTGAAGTTTCGTTTTGGTTCAGTTTATTTCTAACTCGAAATTGTTCGTCCAGGATCAGAGCATTACCAGGTTGGTCACATTGCCCAGTCGGGCTTCCCAGATTCGTCCTCTTAAAAGGTGAAAGCAGATGTGTTTGATATCACAGAAATGGTATAATACGATATAGTCAAACAAATCACATACTATTATTGAAGATTGTATTCGATAAGCTGACGTAAAGCGTAAGTCAATGAATGCCTTGTTTTTTTCACAGAAAGTTATGGTATCAATAATGACAACAGAATGTGAATATACTTATTTCACCAGAAAATACATAGCCAGAATTAATCTGTTACTCTGATTTTGATAAACAAACAATATACAAAAAATGAATGGTATTATAATCAAAATTTTCCATATTAGACCAACTAGAATTTTATTACATGTACGTGTGAAGTACAATGGTTGAGAAGTTATGCTATACTACAATGTGCCAATAAATTAGTTTATAGTATAATTATTGAGATGGCACGGTTAGCATTTGATAGTCATTTGCGTGTATGGATTGTTTGTAGAATATATAGTTCTGGTCCATTTTTCTTACTTTCTTACATCACTGACAATCCTAATTTAATTATTCTTGTTTTCAGCTGTTCTTCCTTTCGGATTTTGTATGCCTCCTTTGCAAGCCTTCCCTTCATTTGTGTCGGCAAGTCAGTAAGTATTGATTTCTTTTTCCTCTAAGAACAGGAACCAAAGCTTTGGACAACACTGTCTTTCTATCTTCAAAAGACATGAACTTTACTATAATTGGCTTTGGCCCTTCTCCAAAATAGGGCATTCTGTGGCTATTACTAAACTTCATACTAAGCACACGTTGCTCTTCAATTTCAAGTTAATCTTTGAAGAAGGTTTCTTCAATGTTTGAAGAATTGTTTCCTCAATGTTTTCGACTTCCTTTTCAGGAAACCCATAAAAAATGTGACTGGTTTTTCAAATTCTACAATTTCTACAGGCGCCGTTGAACTCTGCTTTGGCAGCATTGCTGCGTTTTCTTGTTCTACACTATCAAATGAACAATAGAAACATATGGAACGCCATGACCGTCTGATCATGACTTGTTTGCTTATATGCGGTACATATTTCATTATATGCAGTAGATCTTTTATTATATGCAGTAGATATTTAATTATATGTGGTAGATTGTTCATTATGTGTGGTACAAGTTACTTTATATACTGTACTTTCGTTGTTATATGTAGTACAACTCTTCTTATATGTGGTGGTACTGTCTTTATATGGCTTTCCATAGAAACAGATGAAAAGGGATGTTATATACATGCATGATAATGATCATGCAGAAGTTCAACTTTAATGCGAAAAGGGATTTTCAGTATTATTTATTAATAGTAATTGTTCATTGTTTTCATCTTGTTAGCTCACCTAGCTTTGCCAGGGTGAGTTTTTCTAATGGATGATTGTCCGTCGTCCGTCAACATTTTGATTCAAACGACATCTCCTCTAAAATCACTGGGCCAATGTTGATGAAACTATGCAGGGATGTCCCATGCATGAAGCTCTACCAAAATTGTTCAAAGAATTCCATTCTATACAGAACTCTGGTTGCTATGGCAACAAATAGAAAAATCTTCTCTGAAACCACAAGGCCTAGAGCTTGGATATTTGGCATGTAGCATTGTCTGGAGGACCTCTACCAAAAGTGTTCAAATTATGACCTTGGGTCAAAATTGACTGCGCGCGGGTGGTCACTTAGTTTTACATAGGCTTATATAGGAAAAACTTTAAAAATCTTCTCTGAAACCACAAGGCCTATAGCTGAGATAGTTGGCATGTAGCATTGTCTAGTGGACCTCTACCAAGCTCGTTCAAATCATGACCCAGCCCGAGGGGGTCTCTTGATTTTACATAGGAAAAACTTTGAATGTTTTCTTCTCTGAAACCACAAGGCCTAGAACTTGGATATTTAGCATGTAGCATTGCTTTGTGCATCTTTACCAAGTTTGTTCAAAACATAACCCCCGGTTGAAAATTAACCCTTCCCAGGGGAGGGGTTCTCTTGGTTTCGCATAGGCTGATATAGTGGACCTCTGTGAATTATATTAAAGATATGACCCCTTGTATTATTGGCAATTGATATACAGGTGAGCGATATAGGGCCATCTTGTAAATTTCTCCCTTGGATAGCACGCAGAGGCACCCACAGGCGGTATTTATTTTGACATGACTGTCCTCGATTTTCAAATTTTCTGCAGTATGTGTATTTTTTCAAATGCACATTCTGTGTAGGAATTTGCACATGCATTTATAATCATTGTTTTGAAAGTGTGGCTCGCTCAGATCACACAGCAATGTATGCACATCCCACTCCGATCCAGCAAATCCGGCACCGTTAAAATTTGGTCAAAATTTATCATAAATTTTGATAAGATTAGTATTTTTAAAAAGAATAGTCATAATTTAATGAATGCACATGCATATAAACAAACCAATGGACAAAATGGGAAATAAACTACGATACACTGCATAATGTCTCAACAACCTTTGTCCACAATTGTTCGAGGAATTTTCGTAAGCTCATAGCAAGCAATTTACGAGTTTGCTAGTAGGTCCTTTGACCTCTACCTTCCCCCTGTAATATGTACATCATTTTAATGTTTCATGCCAAATACCCATCGAAATTCTGACAGCATTTTAGATGAAAAGTGGTGTTATTAAAATCTATGGAAGGCCCCTGTGACTGTGGTCTTTTTGAATTCACAGATACTAAGATAAACTTCTGGAGAAAAAGGACTTCACGTTAGCTTAAATTATTTTTCTGGAAGTGTCAGTAAAGCAACAAACATTTGCATGTATCAATAATAGAATTTTATTCTCCGATTTTTTGTTTTTCAAAGATATAACAGCAGTCTGTACAATTATTCTGGAAAAACAAAGTTTATATACATAACTATGGCAATTGCATACATCAGAAACATTCTACATAAATCCAGTATAGCCCTAATTAACAAACAACATCATCTCCATTAACAAAATGGAACACAAAAATTGAACAGTATCTGGACAAGGCAAAGACAGAAATCATATAGTTTAGCCCACGCATACTGCTACATTTTTTTACTACAAAAATTTAAATATTCAGACATGTTTTGTTTCGTATATATCAATTTTTCGGTAAACCTTTTGCCTTTTTTCACTTGTGAGCAAGTCCTATACACCTTGGTTTGGTTTTGAGATTAACACCCGTTTTTCAATAGTATTTCAGTCATAGTTTACCTAACCATCATTCCTGGAAAGAACCAGTACTAAACCCTTATTCTCTGTAAGAAACTGCCAACTTCCTCACATAAAGAGTCATGGTTGGTAGCAGGGCTCAAGCCCGTGGCCCTCATTCAGTGAGAGGGGTTTGTGAAGCAATGCACCTAAAAAGGCATTCTTGTCAGTGTTATATCGGTTAATTTTCAGGGTGGCTTTCTTGCTAAAAATAAAAAATCTTACAAATGGAACAACCTTGGCATTAACTAAATTTTCCCAAACTAAAACCTTATTGGATCATGGTTCACGACGCTGATTATGACCAAAAATCGGTGGTATAAATGGTTCATATCCTACCATAAATGATATTTTTGGTGCAGTACGCCAAATTAAAACTTTCAAAAAATCAGATTTGCTTTTAATGACCATGTTACTTCGACATTGTCTTAAATAAGTTACAGTAGTTTCAGTACAATTTATCATACATGTGAAAGTGCTTTTGGTTTTTTTGTATGTAAAACCTTGTTTTGAAAGTACACTATTTTTCAAATCCCAAGCTTGTACCAGCTTTAACTCACAAACATGACAAAAGCGTGCATGTTGGAAACTCTAACCAGCACTTGTAAATCAATTATATTTCTCAAACTAGGCAATTCTATAAAAAGTATTGAGCCAATTATGGAAAGCTTTCCAATGTCTTCAGTTGAAACCAATACATCATAACAGTAACGCTTTTCTGTATTGACAGGACCGCATACAATATTTAAACGATAGTATATGACAGAAAATTTGACCTTTGACCCCTAACACCGCACAAGAACACAAAAGGCTCAAAATATGCTGCCATACATTTTTTTTTTAGCACTTGTTAAAGTGTTTCTGTTTCTCCCTTAATTTAACAGCCCCTTAAGGAACTAAGCTGGAAAACTGCCTTGAACACAGACCTAGCTCTTGTCATAGTCTGGTGATTATTGAAGTGTGTACATGTCAACTGTCCTCCATCCATTTGACCTAGTGTCATAACACTGCTTACATGAGTTCAAGTGACAAGTGATTATTTTGCAGACGACAAATTTAAGTTTAAGGTTCCGAAATACTGTCCTAAACATGGCAGTGGAAACTGATTTTATTAGATCTACCCTTAATGCCCTGAAGGGGATGCCTGCGTTTGACCCTAGCATTTCTCCCATAATGCTGTTAAATTTGAAGTTATAATCTGAAAGGGGCATTTTTTAGTAGGAGATGCCATCCTCCTTTTTTGCCAAATAGTAATTTTGTGTGCCAAGTGATGACTGGCAATGAGAAATTCTCTTTCGTATGTATCTATTGCTTGAAATACCAATGATGGTGATGAAAAAGATGTTATCCATTTTGACAGTTCTCAAAACAGAATTAAACTGATTTAAACCACTGATTATACCAGTACTGTGAATGTTTTTAACAATGCAATACACTCAACTTATGCACTAAATACATTTATAATATAATCAAATCAACAAAACCATCGATATTATTGTGCCATTACGTTGACTGTGAACTTGTGAATATGTTATGAAAGCTGTTGAGTTGAAAACATTAAGCGTTTTTGTATTTGACTGCAATATAGATATAACACTGTAGGAGTGTCTATGTACGCAAAAAAATCAAATGTTTGGCCTTTGCGACCAGTAGGATCAAAGTAAACCTGCACATCAATGCAGTGCGAGCTGAATTCATACGATTTGCTTATCCGTCACGGACGACAATAGAAACAGTACAGCATTTGTTATTACAGTTCCATTCTACTTCTTTTCTATTTTCAACAACTGTTAAAAGTAAAAATGTTTCTAATCTGCATGGCTAAAATCTTGCTTTCAACTAAAGACTAAAATCGAACTGCAACAACTCAATTATACTTATAGTGAATCTTTGAAATTAATTCCTAACCAACAAAATATATCACCTTTATGGTTCCTGATGCAACAGTTTACATAACAGATTAACGAGTCTCCAGTCAACGTGAACAACACTAAGCTACGGCAACAAACCGAACTTACACGCTCAATCGTGAATGTTGAAAACAATGACTTAAATGATAATTTATATAGTCTACCAACAACAACAACAAGCATATTTAATACTGCAGCAAGCTTATATTTATAACTGCTTTCAAAATCGAGGGCTGACCGCCAAACTGTTCTAAGTGTATACCGAAACAAAAGCAGTTAGAACAGTTCTGCTATCAGCCCTTGATATGCTAACATAGTAAGATACCTTTGAAAACAAATCTTTTCTCTACTTTTTTTTTCAAATATTTGAAATCATTTTTCCGAGCAAAATGTGTAATATTGGCCTGTTTTAGTCTAAATTTCAAATTGAGTGAATGGAGATACATTAGAAGAACGAGCTTTTTAAGTCTAACTGGATTTAACCCCCACTCCCATTAACTACCATTACTGAATAACAAACAGTGCAGATCATGATCAGACAGCAAGGAAATACTACTAGCCAGCAGTATAAGATTTAAAATTCATTTATTACACAGCTTGTTCTGTATATATTACACAAATCTTGTGATTGTGACAAATTTGCAGCAACTAAAATTTGTGCAGTTCTTTTTTTAATAACGGTCTCTTTCAGCCACAAGTGATTAGGCCAAATGAAAACAAATATTGTGATTCTGTCAACACTACATGGTACCTACCCTATATCTTTATGCTATTCTAAGTATAAACTTTGATAGAAATAAGCTAAATCAAGCCCAGACAAGACTGGCACTCAAATAAGCTTAAAAACAATCATTTTGAAAAATGAAATATTTCTCCTACCTACCTACCCTATTTATTTTCAGCCTGTTACCAGAACCACAGATATTACACTTTTCTTGACCTAACGGAATTAAAATTCACCTACCCTATATTCACTGTACATAACATTTTAACTTAAACAAATTAAGCATAACCTTGAAATATGAACTATGGATTTAAAAAGTAAAACATAACAAGGTTTTCAAAGATATCCTACAGCTGGTAAAACATTTTTCAATCTAAAACAGCAAAGTGACGTCAAAATTTGCAAAAAATTATTTTGTCGATAATTTTTTTAATTAAATAAAAAGTACGTATTTATATTAATTACACAGGTCAAACTACTGATTCAAGTTTTTATGTACAAGATAGATATAAATAAATACTATATTTGTACCTGTTATCACAAAGTTTTAAGGCTAAGAGTTTTATTTTGCATAATACATGTAGCATTTTCAAACACCTCAGGTTAATAAGCCTTGCATGGCCATAATGCATCCCAATTGAATTAAACGCATTTACTATGATATCTACTGATTACACTTTACAATTGGAGGTTATGATTAGCTGTTTTTTTATGTTTTATTCTCAAATTCAACGGCAGTAACTCCGACTTATGTAACCCAGTCTGATCACTTTAAAGGAAGTTCTAAAAATAACATTTTAGTAGGACTGATAAAATTGCAAAGACAAATTAACGCACAAACAGGAGAATTGTATGTTTTGTTCTTCAAGGGGCCATAACTCTTTAAAAGCAGATCAATTCAGATTTTTCAAATCATCCAAAATTGACAAATGTTCTTGCCAACAAAAACATAGGAATATACCATTGCTTTGGGCAGTAATAGAAGGGCTTTAACTCTTGCATGTATGATTAAATCTGGCCAATTAGAAAAAGGAACCAAAGTCTTTCAAGTGCAAGTCTGTTCACACATCTTAACAATGAAACCTGCACAGAACACAAGACACATTTAAAAGAATTGTGTTGCTCTAGGTAGGTCATTAACCTTTACTGCGCATGACCGAAGACATGCACGTGAAATGTTGTGTAAATACTCTTCACAGGTTTATTAGAAATGACCTAACGAGGATTAGACTATAGAACTGGTCCTTCCAAGGTATGACGGTTAGCTCAAATCCCCCAATTTTAATAATTGAACTACAGTTGAAACACACATTAAACCTAAGAAAAACAGATGTTGCCTAAACATTGAAAGTTCATTCCATCAATTTACTGCTTAGTCAATGAACACAGAGCAAGCCAGCCCTTTCAATCTATACCTTTGCTTTAATGCACAATTTGTTTGTTTTAAAGCAGGATTTATTTACACCTAACATTTTACTGCAAAGCTTCATCTTTAACCATAACTAGTTCTTCACTAAACCCCGAGTACCACTCTGATTCAGAGTGCAAGCAAAAACTCTTCCCATTTTGTAAAAGGCACATTTAAATAAAGAATAAAAATCTCATGGTTTTTTTAAAAATCTCATGCCAAAAATGCCAAACTAATTACATTTTGTAATCACAAACTAGTTAAAATGCCACAAGAAAAGAAACCTATAAGCATAAATGCCTTACCTTTATAAAAGGCATGAACATTTTTTTTCATAATAATTTCCATAAAATCAGGAAGAAAAAAAAATTAAGAATTTATTCAATGCACCTTGAACCTGTTTGCTTTGTTCCTCTATTTGAATATGAAGCATGTTCGGTAATTTTTCAATTAGCTACAAATGTACTTACACGTTAAAACGTGTCTGTCAGTGTAAACCATCTGTCAATAATCTAGAATCAGTTTTTCAAAAAAGCTCTAAATAAAATGTTGAAAGTCAATCTGCATATCAAGAGTTCAACACAAAACAGTCGTAAGTTACATGAAACACAGAAGGTCTTAAGACTGTTTTGCATCGAACCTTCAATATCTAAAGTCAGTTGTTTGAGACTTGGGGTGTTAAAAGTGAATAAACGTGTATAGCCATAAATATTATATGGCGAAATAAATATAATCAGAATTCAAAAATGAAAGTTCATGATTGATAACTGCTGTATTTCACATTCTATAGTTCTGCAATTTAGAAACCAATGTCAAAGCTGCTTAAAATAGCTGACATTTCATGATATAAAATTTCTGTTAACATCAACATCTGAAATAGTTTAAACCACGATTGATTTAATCAAAACAAATATGCAAGGAACACACGTATATCGATAATTAGCAAATTATGGTTTCTCTCTTTTACTTGGGAACCTTATGCGCAAAAAAAATCTGGTTATTTCATACCGAAAGCATAATGGTGAAGCAGTTATAAATGCATTACACAGGTTTTCAATGAATATAATTGGTGTAATAAAATCATTAACTCAAAATCTCTAACAAAAGTGAAAAGAAAAGTGGCCTAAAACTTCAGTAAAAACGTCATTTAACAATATCTAATGCAACATATGCCTGCTACAGAAAACTCCAAAGCATTCCAAATGGTGAATATGACTCATGATATTGATTTATTGATGAAATGAATTTTGACCAATGAAATTTCATTAAAAAAAACAACCATTGGTTTTCTGAACCAATCAAATGGCACAAATGGTGTTGTTTCATTTGCTGTGATTGGCTGAATCTTGACCAATGAAAAGCTTTGATTCTGATCATGTGCTTGGTGTATTTTGAACTGTGGTAGGATAGGAATCAGGCACATCTAAAAATAAAAACAGCATGCATACCAATTAAAATACATAATAAATAAAATCTTTAGGAAAAAAAGATTACATGTGAAAAATATGAACAGCTAACAGGTAGGCTCGCCTGCAAGCCAAAAGCACAACATAAAGCAATAATTTGTATCATCTACATGAGTGAACATATTCTA
The DNA here is from genome assembly GCA_022818135.1 of Saxidomus purpurata. Classification (NCBI taxonomy): domain Eukaryota; kingdom Metazoa; phylum Mollusca; class Bivalvia; order Venerida; family Veneridae; genus Saxidomus; species Saxidomus purpurata. The sequence continues at coordinate 13,607,482 of JAFMSR010000003.1, forward strand.
TGTAGATTTTTCTAAACCTACACATGTACACTAAATGGCAACTGACAATATGTGGGTATCTGTCTAGAAAGTAAATAATTATGCGAGCATCTAACTAAACAACTGTACCCAGTTCTTTTGATACCATATCAGAAATTCATATTCTTGCATATCGGATCGGCATTTCTGGTGATTTTGCCCATGCCGGAAAAAACAGTAAGGCACCCCTCCTATGCCAGACGACTCTCGTGAATTACTCCTGATATTTGCCACTATATGTTTATATTACGTTATAAACATAGTGATGTCATTTTCCTAAACACAACATCAGAATATTGTTTGTTTTTATATGAAAATTCATCATTTTGATAAGTTTGCATTTAGAAATCTACTTTAAAGTGCAAGACGGTATGCAAGAAAATGTTTCTTTCACCAGACATTTGGTTCAGATGGAAATATCCATCACCTCTGGTAAGAGCCTCGTTCCCGCCAGTAACTGATATTTTGATCTGAACCTCATGTTCATGACAGAAACTATTATTAAAGGAATATAACAACAACTTGTTAATGGACAGGATCAAACCTTTTTGGGTAAGTTTAATAGTGCTGGACCATATGAAAGGCACAGTTCCCAGTTTTGAATACTGATCCACTTAACATGACAACTTTCTTTTCCAAAGACAAGTATTGAAATAAAAAGAACTGGTAACAGTTGCCGAATGAAATGGGAAACTTTTCTTTTGCCTCTCTTTTTACTTAATTCTGCAGTCCAATCTATTAATTTCAATTAAAATATTGATTGTTGAATGCAAAAACTTATTAATCGATCTTTCTATTTCTGTAAATACAAGGAATGATCAATAAAACACTTTTTGCTACACTGTTTCTTAACATCAAATATTAAAACATTTTGCAGTAAATAACTATGCATTTACCCACTTCTCAAAAGCTGTGAGATGATGTATAAGAGCCCAGTCATGGGAAAACTAACCTGGTGCTTTTGCGACCAGAATGACTCAAGATCAGCCTGCAGATCCAAGCAGTATAATCTAAGTGCATACTTATCCAACAGATGGAAAGGGGCATTCAGACAACCATAGTGCTCCGAAATGATAACACTTGTTTATTTTACATACACTTAAAACCACAAATTGGTTGGTTTCCCCATAACCAGGCTCAATCACATTCTATTGGTGCACTACAACATAATAAAGAGGCACAGACACCACAACAGTGAACACAGATACAATCAGGGCCCTTGTTCTTAATTTTTTTTTCACTGGGGACAAAAGCAGGAAGGCATCTGGCATTTATACACATTTTTTTCTTCTTTTTTTGCGGATACTGGCCACAATGGTCTACTAAATGGGAGAAATGATACAACATAAATAGTTCATCTGCACCGTGCTCTGAAAAAAATCCACAACCCTGTTCTTGCGATAACCCGGTGAGCATTTTTTTTATACAGTGTTCCTTCAAGTTTGGACAGAGAAGCGAAAAGTTCAGGCTCTACAGCAATCTGAATTGATGCCCAGACTAGCCTAGACTCATACAGGTTTTCATACAGAATGCCTCAGTACGACCAAGCTTTATGTATTTTACAGTACTGTAACCTTTCATTAGACTACTGAAATATTTAGTGGGTAAAATTAAGCAGCAGCTTTACATTGTAGCAGCAATTTTTTTCCAATGGGAAATTTTACAAATTGAACACACTGAATATAACTAAGATTAATGGGTCACTGATATAATGCAACCGAAATAAAAGGTGTCTTTTCTGAATGGTATGTGCAAAACAGAATTCAAAAAGTGTTGTTTTTTCAAACATGTCAGACTTAACAATTGGTAATTTAAGCACAATTTTAATACATTTTTTTGGCTTTAAGTATAAACATGTAAATCCTTATACATAGTAAGTCATCACCAGTCTAAAAATAGTTCATTTACATAAAAAATAATTTAATGTCAGCCATTTAAGTAGTCAGAAAAACAGTACAGTAAGCTCTGCATATAACGAACTACTTGGGACTATTCAAATATGTTCTTTATATCCAGATTATGTTATATCCATATAGTGTAAAGGAAAAATTCAGGCCCAGAAAATTTGTTCCTTGTATCTGGTATTTCACTATATCCAGAGTCGTTATATACGAGGTTTACTGTAGTTCATATTTGAATTGGGAGAATGACACAATGTTTTCTTACAATGACTCCTACATGTACATGTATGTATCTTGGCAGATGAATCGATGCTGAGAATGCTAAAGCCATGAGTGGTCAGAAAGGTTTATCACTGTTGTTGCATTTAGTCAACCAAACATATTTGGTCATACCTGTGTTTCGTGTCTAACATTTCTGGAGTATGACAAACAGAAAACCTTAGAAAGTGTTTGGTATTGTTTCCTTAACTACCAAACTCACATCAGGTATCAACCTGACAGTGAAATAGCAGTTCTAAATATATTACACAGGTAACTATTTAAAAACTTTTGGTCATTTTGATAGTTGCAATGGTACAAAACTCTTTTAAATGGTCACAAAAGTTTCAAAAGTGACAGTTTTAGATTCTGCAACTACTTATATGCTCAGATGCAGAAACCAAATTTAGACATGATGTACACATGCTTATTCTGAAGCGCATAACAAGCTTCAAGATATTCAATAAATGGAGAGAAAAAATGGCTTCTCATTATCATGAGGAAATTACCTGCACGCAGATGAAGTTGGTTTATATTTTTTCTTAAGTTTCTATATATACACAGTGCAATGCCCTGACACACACAAACGGAACACAATGACACAAACGTAATGAACTTGTGTATATATGAATAAAATACAATGAGAGAGCATCAAACTATATGAGCGCATTATCACATTAATGGTCGTGGCAGTAACAGAGATCTGAATGTACATGAGTGTGGGAAACGCTACCTCGAGGACTGAGTGACGCCGCCGATAGACTCATTCTCGGCATCTCGCAACATTCACACTTGTTCAGGGCCGGATGATTGAGAAATGTACATGCAGAGCAACTCCACTGTTCACCATCGGCATCGGAATCACCAGAGTTGACTGACTGCTGGTGAGGTGGCGCCGGCGGAACTTGACTCGCTGATATGCGTGGGGGTAATGGCGGAGGCACTGTAAATATTCAAAATACATTAAATATTCTATGTCCCAAATTTCAATTCTATAACAATTTATTAAAACTAAAAATGTTTATGCATTACTGCCTTCATAACAGGGTTAACTGTTTTTTATTTTATGTTTTCCAGTGAATTATAGAGTTTTCTCAGTGAATAAAAGTGATAATCCACAGTTTTGAAACAGTGGATTACCATTTTTTTTTTACTGTTTTGCAATCTTTAACCCGGATTTCGTCAAAAGTATCCCGGCGTAATTAATGCTGGAAGGTGGACGGGGGGGTGGCGTCGTGTTAAATGGCGCATTTGCGCTATGTTTCTGATGACGTTTCCCGCGATTTTTGATTGTATTTTGTAGAAATAAACCAAAAAAGTAGAGTTTAACCATAAAAAAAGGGGGGGGGGGGGGGGGGGGGGGGGGGGGGGGGGGGGGGGGGGGGGGGGCAGAAAAATTGTTGGTATTTTTTGGGTTGTGGGGGGGGGGGGGGGGTTTTTTTTTTTTTTGGGGTGTTGCGGTGTAAAATCGGATTTTAATTTTTTTTGTGATACCAAAAGTTGTTTTTTTTTTGGGGGGGGGGGGGGGGGGGTTTTTTTTTTTTTTTTTTTTTTTGTTGTTTTTTTGGTGTTTTTAAACGAAATAACAATTATCCTCTATTTAATTTTGATATTTGCGAGTGTATATACGGTTTTTAATGATCGCTAAATTTGTTAAAACTCTTTGCGACCATTAAAATCCATATATACTGTTGAAAATCTTTAAAAAAATTCTAAATCACCATGCTCTAAATCGATCATATATATGTAATCTAACCGTTGCAAATCTAAATGATATGACCAATCAAAAACAATCAAACATGTTACATTGGCAGAACATAAGAATAAATAGAACATTCCTCCGGACAGCTTAAATTATCTCAACATGAATTGTTGTTAATACATGTACCATACGTCTTTTACAGAAACTTTTAATGACCTCCTTACTTTGTTAGCAAGATTAGATATTAACAATGATATCCAAGAAAATGTTTGATGTACATGTAGGCATCTGAAACGGTTATATGAAAAATTAATAGTATGGAAAATTACAGTATGACAATTATGCTAAGAAAAATATATAACCGTGAAGCTTATATACTGGGAAGAAAGGGTATCCAAGAAGGAAAAATATTGTATTTTTCAAAATTGTTTTAAGAATAACACGCCTGTGTTCTCTGTACTGGAAAAGTGCTAATTTTGCTCATTACTGCCCCCAAAAAAGAATTATTGTAGGAGCAAAACTAAAGGTAGGTAGGTTTAACAGAACTGATATATTTTTACAATCCTGCCGTAAAATTTGACCTTGCACCATCTCTTATATCTATCTCTAAAAATAGATGCATGTGTGCCAATCAAGCATCAAAGTTGGAATGACAATTGTTTTAAATTAAGAGAAAATAAAAATCTACAGAGTGTTTTAAAAGAACAGATAGGAATGAATGGGGTTATGTAAGAGTAGCTTCCCTTGATCAAGTGTTTTGCATTATTACACATTAACACAGTCCTGAAGACAGTTGTTATTCTAAAAAATTATTTTAGGACAATTGAATTCTTGTGATATACGCTGGAAAAGATAGGAAAAATACTATAGTGGGAAAGTAGGTAAAATGATTTGTATTCTTCTCTATAGGTAATAACAAAATTCAGTTACCATAGTCACTACCTAAGAATGTTCAAACACTTAACACCTTGCGATTTTAGTATGACATCATACAGTGTAATGTTTGAAGATCGCAAGATCGGCCAGCACAAACGTTAATATATTTTTTTTTTGCTAGTTGAAAGTTAAGAATGTCGTCCTTTCTATGTTTTTCACCAAATTTAACTATCTTTATGCAAAATTTCATTTTAAGCAGGTGTTTTAAGGTTCCTTTTCAGAAATTGCAAACAGCTCAAACAAAGATTATCCTTGGCCAAGACAAGAAAACTCCTTATTGTTACTCTCTCTTTTTCGGAATGATTCCATCAAGAGCGACTGCAGTCTCAAGAACAATTAAATTTTTAATCTAAATTATTAGAACGTCTCGCATTCAGAAAGAAATGAGTAAGTTTAGAATAGAGTAACTTGTTAAAAATTATAAACATTTCATCAGAAAGGCAGTCATTTACAATCAATCTATTTTTCAATTGCTACAAATCATGTTTCTATCAACATCTTGTTGCAACATTTGTTATTCCAAACTATGTTACGATCAGTATCATGTTGCAACGCTTAATACTCATTTTTATTTCAATCGTAAGTACCTATGAACCTACAAATATTCTTACCATCTCGGGGGTTTGGATCTCGGGGAGGGAGTTGTGGAGGGATTTCTGGCGGGGCTCGTGTTGGTGTTGTTGCAGTTGTTGTCACTGACGTTGTTACTGTTGACGTGAACGTTTTGGGAGGTGTCTGTGACACAGTCTGAGAGGCAGTCTGCGAGGCACTGGCATACAACGAATCACGCTGCCCCGGGTTTATATTCTTGTAAAACTCCTGCTGTTCTATTGGATCTAGCACTCCTAATGGAGCTGAAACAGAAAATAACGCTGATGCAAGACGTCTAAGATATCAGCTTGTCCTTTTTCAGATCAGGGAATCAGACAGCACTACACAAAGCACGGACGCGCAGCCTGATTACAAACCATGCTAAAAGCAATACAAGATTATAATTGCAATCTATTTGATTACTGTTCATAATGATACCTAAGTAATTTCATTTGAAAAAGCTGTGCATGCCATTTTTACTCCAGACAGTAACTAAACCCTTCTTGTGTGCATGCCCAAGTAAAATCAGGCATATGCCAGGTAACCTACATTGTATCTCCAACTGCTTGTGCGGCAAAGACATATGAAATGTTTGAGCCCAATGTTCCGCAGACTACCACATGTATACCATACATTGTACTTTTTATTTACTGGTCATAATTGTACTTACTTTTACCAATGTTGTTTATACATTGCTTTTATATTGTACTTACTTTGACCGTTATTGCAGAGATCAACTTCCCGGGTCATTAGCTGGATGTCTGCCTGAAGTTGTAGATTGTCTCCCCTTAATTTAGCTAAATCTACGGACTGGAAAATAGAGAAAGAAGGCTGAACCCATGGACAGCGAAATACAATAGCACAATAGTACAGTCCTGTGCTAGAAGTTAATAGTTATTATGTTTGCAGGGATAAATTTTCACTGACATTAAACTTACAAATATGGCTAAAATTAAGCCCTACCACAAATTCTGATTTTACAGTACTTACCTACAGATGGAATTGTTCTGAACTGTATTGCAACTGTATTGCAGGTTAACATGGTAAAATACAGATTTTTCCAATCAAAGCACAGTACTCACAAATTAATTTAAGATTTTTTCCAATCAAAGCACTGTACTTGCAGGTTAAATACAGGAGTTTTCCCAATCAAAGCACTGTACTTACAGGTTAAATAAAGGACTAGCGGGGGTACTTACAGATGGGAATACAGATGATTTCTGCCGTTTCCTCTCTATCACCTGACTCTCTAAACCCGTCACCTCCGTCTTCAATTGAACCAGTCTGTCTTCCGCAATTTGTAAATCCTGTAACAATTTCTCCATCCGGGACTTTTGATGAGACAATAATGCTGAAGTGAAAGATATAACACCAAATTTAGACATCAGTATACATATATTACATTCAAAAGGTAACGCAGTTACATATTTGTTTATAAACATGTATGAGCCTCAATGCCGTTTACTTTTACTGATATAGACCTAGATTCTTTTTTAACAATACTGTTTAACATGTTCAAACCTATAATTTATGCTATCATACATCTTATTAAAACTTTGACACTTCAAAAAATATACTTGTAGTGTACTTTAAGATTCATTCTGTAACAAACTTTATGAAAAAAAAAACCATTTACTGACCAGGTACATGAAGTCATTTCTATGTGCATTTTTACTCAATTTTGCGGCAGAAAAATTAGGTAAAAGTGACTTTACATTCTCAAGGTTTTTACTTATTTTACATTCGATATGAGTTTACATTCGATATGAGTAACAGTTACGCAACTTGAAGACGATTTTTAGTACTACTTACCTGACACATGTTCCAACATTTATTCATTCATTGCAACATGTTCATTGAGGTCAGACATAAAAATCAAAGTAAAAGTAACTTAAAACTTAGAACATTAAACTACATCTTGATTTCATAATCATAAAGTACTTTCCACTACATTAAGTTATCAGGGCTTCTCCTGTATTATGTAGACACTTTTTGGCCAAAAAACAGTCATTAGAGGGCAAATAATTTGGTCTCACATGGTTTAAATAATTTAATTTATTGCCTCATCTACAAATTGAATATTGTAATATATATCTTTCAAAAATTTGGCACATTCATAAAATGGTACAAGTAGTTGCCCTCAATTTAAACCAGTTGTCTAAAGTCCTCTGCAAACGACAAAGAATCTTTAAGTAACAAAGTCAGACAAAAGTTAGATGAGTATTCTAACCTTGCAGATAGTTTGGGTCCTCCTGCAGACTTCCAGACCGCGGTCTCTCTCGTACAGCCGAAGATTCTGAACTAAGGCTACTATGACTAGATGCAGGTGACATGAAGGGCTGTCCGGGTATGTGACGATATTCCATATCCGAAACAAAAACTGAATTACTATCTACACTAGCACTCTTTTGTATCGGGCCATGCGGATGACCCGGAACTCGGCACTCATTTGGCATCGGTGGAAACTGAAGAAATCCACCATCATCACGACTAGTGCCGGCCCCTTGAATGTTTATCACAGTTGGACGTTCTGGCGTGTAGTGTCTGTTTAATGAAGTTTGCTGTGACTCTGGTAAGGGATTTTCGTTCGGTTGGGCCATGTGAGCCAGAATCACATTTTTTTTACCAGTTTGGGGGTTGACCCCCACCTGATTGGAATTTGGAGTTCCAGCTATTTTGTTAAAATATTGAATATGTGATTGCACACCTAAGTTTCTTTGAGGAGTCTGAATTATCTCAACTAAAACGGGTCCGCTGATCCCTTGAGGGCTTGCTTGGGAATTGTTCACTGAAGTATTACGTATCATATTTGAAGACAATCCAGGGTCGTTATATGGATTGTGAATATTTGTATTAATTTGACCGCCAGGCGACAGCATCGGTCGTTCAACACGCGTCATTGGGTTTGCCTGTGAATTAGGTGTTGCTGTAGGATTTTGAAGATAAATCATCGCCTGAGAAGAATGTTGTGATTCGTACTGCTGTTGATCGTATCCTCCGAAACTAATCTGCTCCTCAACAGGGGATTTGTACGGTGAGGTCACCGCTGAAGTGTGATTGAAATTATACTGCTGTTGCTGTGAAATAGGCAAGGATCTGGGTTCAGGTGAAAATGCTGTGTTCTGATTGGCCGGATACACCACATTATGGTAAGGGCTATTATAATGCACAGGATGTTGCACCCAGCCTCTATTTGGAGTCACTGGCTGTGATTGGTTATTACGTGTCACATGACTTACACCACTGTGATTAGGAACTACAGGTATTCTTATTTGAAAATAATTTGGCTGCGGGCTAACAACACTAGGGTCCCTGTTAGTCTGAATATGCTGAACTTCAATTTGACGTAAATTCTGTTGTGACGAACCAACATTGACTGGGTTCCCTGAGGGGTTTTGTCCATAATTAGTACCATATTGTACCGACCTATTTCCATAAGGCTGAACACTTTGTACATTGTTACAATTAATATTTGGAATCTCGCTCGTGCCCTGATCATTTCTATACATGTCCATAAATTGATCAATTTCATTTGGCATGATAGGAGCCGTAGAGGGATGACTATCGTCAGTGCCTATAATTGGTCCACGATATCCAGGCACGTTTATTAAACTATGACTCGAATTGTATGGTGGCCTGGAGGAGGCACTACTTGAGCTTGCGTTACTCATGTTGCTACCCGACGAATCACTTCGAGGCCTAGGTTCACCAAGGTTAAGTTCAGTAAGTCGATCATTCACTTGGCAGTTTTGGTTGCCAAACAGGTATTTCGGACTTTCATTGGTTAACATTTCTATACATCTCTCTCTATCATTACCAAACTGAAATACAGAAACGAATGAAAAATTATTTCAAACAAAAAAGTGAAATAAAAGGAACAACATGTCTAACAACGGGGTGGCTTAGACTATATCTTATTATCAATCGGTTTCTGTCCTGCCTGGACCTCTATTAAATTATTATAACAAACATTTTCCCCAGATTTTTCAGAAAATTGCCCTACTTAAGGTGATTCATAAAAGATCCTACTATTTACATTGTGTCCATCTCTGTCACTAGAGAAAAAGTATTTGTTGGGTAATTTGTGATACACATCTATATATTATTAAGTACATGTAACTTCAGCTTATGTTTAAAGACAATTGAACAGTAATGAGAGATTTGTGGCCGCAGGGGTTCCAGACAGACCAGTGTATTCACAGTAGGGGTCTTAGCAAATGATAGACTAGATTCTTTTTTTATATAATCAGCTACTGCATAGATACTATTACAGTAGGTAAAACTAAATGTTGATATGGTTTAAAAGAGTTAAAAATTTCTTATTTGAAAAAAAAAGATAAAAATGAAAAAAAGTTAAGTTTACATAATTGTGCATTTCAATAGCACCTACGCATATTAAACATCGAGATATTTCAAATGCGTTACACTTCAAGCGTTACCGATCTCAAAACTACACATATACTTGTACATTTTGTATATCTAGCTTTGCCAGGAGAAAAGTGGACATAAAAATAAAACTGACTTTTCCTACATCTCAAAAGGGGTCATAACCCATTCAAAATTCAAGGTACATTTATTTATCTTGCAGATCTATGAGCTAAACAAGAGGGCCATCATGGCCCTTTATCGCTCACCCGAGTACAACTGCTTTTAACAAAGTTGCTAGAAATCATCGAAACAACCTTTCTGACAAATTTCCAGGATATTTGGGCTGAAAAATATTACCTCTAGAGTGTTAACAAGTTTTTTCCATATTTGGGCTCTGTGACCTAGTTTTTGACCCAAGATGACCCATACTCGAACTTGAGCTAGAAATCATAGAAACAACCTTTCTGACAAATTTCCAGGATATTTGGGCTGAAAATGTTACCTCTCGAGTATTAACAAGGCTTTTCCATATTCGGGGCTCTGTGACCTAGTTTTTGACCCCAGATGACCCATATTGAAACTTGAGCTAGAAATCATCGAAACAACCTTTCTGACAAATTTCAAGGATATTTGGGCTGAAAATGTAACCTCTAGAGTGTTAACAAGGTTTTTCCACATTTGGGCTCTGTGACCTAGTTTTTGACCCCAGATGACCCATATTCGAACTTGAGCTAGAAATCATCGAAACAACCTTTCTGACAAATTTCCAGGATATTTGGGCTGAAAATGTTACCTCTAGAGTGTTAACAAGGTTTTTCCACATTTGGGCTCTGTGACCTAGTTTTTGACCCCAGATGACCCATATTCGAACTTGAGCTAGATATCATCAAAACAACCTTTCCCACAAATTTCCAGGATATTTGGGCTGAAAATGTTACCTCTAGAGTGTAAACAAGATTTTTCTATTTTTGGGTCATGTGACCTAGTTTTTCATCCGAGATGACCCATATTCGAACTTGAGCTAGAAATCATCGAAACAACCTTTCTGACAAATTTCAAGAATATCTGGGCTGAAAATGTAACATCTAGAGTGTTAACAAGGCTTTTCCATATTTGGGCTCTGTGACCTAGTTTTTGACCCCAGATGACCCATATTCGAACTTGAGCTAGAAATCATCGAAACAACCTTTCTGACATATTTCCAGGATATTTGGGCTGAAAATGTTACCTCTAGAGTGTTAACAAGGTTTTTCCATATTTGGGCTGTGTGACCTAGTTTTTGACCCCAGGTGACCCATATTAAAACTTGAGCTAGAAATCAACCAAACAACCTTTCTGACAAATTGCCAGGATATTTGGACTGAAACAGTAGCCTCTAGAGCCTTAACAAGATTTTTCTATTTTTGGGTCATGTGACCTAGTTTTTCATCCGAGATGACCCATATTCGAACTCGTCCGAGTAATTACTGGGACAAACATCCTGACCAAGTTTCGTGACAATTGAGGCAAAAATGTGACCACTAGAGTGTTAACGAACTAAGTGTGGACGGACGACGGACATTCATCGATCCTAATAGCTCACCCTGAGCCAGCTCAGTTGAGCTAAAAATACACCACTTACCTGCGTCATGTATTTTTTAACAACAAAATCAGGAACCTCAGGATAACGTTTCCTTAACTCCCAAAATAGGTTTTGATCTGCCATGTTTAGTGAAATTCATCTTTTCTATAACTGAAAATAGAAGTGACAGGTTACATTATCATGTACTTATTAAATGCCTCACATACTGTTTACCACACAATCATTTCCTGAATCTGTGCCATTCCTACTTTTATAAACAATATTACAACCCTGGTCTAGACATCATAGAGACAATCATTTCGACCAATTTTCGTGATAATTGGTGGTTGAATGTGGCCCCTTGAGTGTTAACAAGGTCTTCCTTTAATTTACCACAGTGACCTAGTTTTTTTTTCCATCTGAGATGACCCATTTTCAAACTTGATCTAGATTTCATCAAGACTCTCATTCTGACACAGTTTCATGATGATTCAATGAAAAATGTTTTCCTATGATTTGACCTGGTGGCTGGTGACATAGTTTTTGACCCAAGATGAAGAATATCTGAATCTACTTGTCTTTGTCCAAGAATCACTGTCTACAATCATTTTGCACAAATTCCAGCATCTTAAAACCATGTCTTAACAAGCCTTGAAGATGTAACTCCAATTTATGAACTGACAGTTTTTTTAAATATATGATCATTAAATGTTAAGTTATGCATTTCAGCTTATCACAATCCAACCCTACAGTACTGTACATTTATAACATACATGTATAAATTGTACATGTGTGACAGTATGTATGATTTATGTAAATATTTCAGTATTCTCATATTATTTTACAGGCAGATAGCTATAAACTGTCATTAACTTCCTTATTTAACAAGCTTTTAAACCAAGGAAGTTTTCTATTGTAAATGATCCAGGTTTTAATGCATGAAAAATGCGTAACAATGTGACAGACTAATTTGAACATTTGCCATCAATCTAAATGCTCAAAACTTGAAATAAGTAAGGATTTATAACAAATTTTCAAGGCCAAACATGTATGTGATAACCATATGATGTATTTCAAAATTTCAACACTTCTCCTACTAAATGTCAAGTTTCAATGTTGGGAAATCCCCTGTTTCTATATATGTTATAATGTATAAAATGATTTAAATGAACTGCATGCAGTTGAACATTAGTCAGGTGTTATAAATAGTACATGATCAGAAGTTTATCTGTAAAGTATTTGAAAACCTATATTTAACATAATATATATAGTCTATAGACATTGTGAATAGCACAGAAAAAATGTTATCATTGTGAAACCAGGGTCCCCTAGCATCTTCCTTATTTATTTTGGACTCCACCTTCTTTCGTATGTTAGCCAACAGCTGGTGGTCAGTTTTGGATTGACGCTACAAAATTGCTGCGACTAGTGACGCAAAGGAGAAAATTCCTGCTTGGCATTGTTATTACGGGTCAAATTTTTATATAGTTCTTGATTTTCATGGGTGAGGATCAATCAAACGACCTGTTTGCCAAAAAAAACATTTTCAATACATTATTAAATTCTCGGTTTTTCAAAATGCTTGGTCTAAAAAAAGAGACATAATTACAATTGCAAACACATTCATTTTCGAGTCTATTCTCAGCAAACTTGCTGTCAAACAATTTTATTGTTGAAACGATTAAGAAATAAAGTGCGAAAATTTATTTAATTTGAACTGTCCGCGAAAATCAGGGGCTATTAACCGAGTCACTTCATTTCAAACATGCCTTCAATTGTTTCTGTTGTTTTGAACAATTAAAATATGATCAGATTCAGTGAAATACCAATCCTAAACACTGCGGTAATATATAATCAGGATGTCCAGTAGGCTTTGAAAATCAAGGGTCAAAATCAAATTTGCAAGAGCCAAAGTGATAATTTTAAGGGTCAAGTCATGATTCATTTGGTTCGGATCTTACAAATGTATAACCTAGGATTGCATACCGGTATCATATTTTTCTGTTTGTGTCCTACAGCTTTTCAGTTGTATTTTCTAATAATTCTTAAATTAGATAGCTGCTCATCCCTTTCCTAAGCTCTATTAGCTGAAAAGTACGTTGTTCCCTGTTTGTAAACATATTTTCGCGAACTCTCATGTCTGTGATTTTAGTCATGTTTACATGAATTTAGGAGAATTATCATATTATTTTTTGTTTCTTTTATTTTAGTGATGTAAAATTAATTACACCTCTGGGAAGGCGCCGGATAATGCCTGCCGATAATTCAAGTAGAGTAAAAATTATGTCATGTAACTATGTCCATAACAATTTGAAATTTAAAATTTCAACTCATAAGTCAATTATTCAAAGTTTTAGAAATGTGCTTATGTCAGTAATCACATGTGATTATCAGAACAAGAGGGCCATCATGGCCCTATATCGCTCACCTGACTACCATTTGCTATAATAAAAGGGGTCAAGATTCTAACATAATTCGCAGAGGTCCACTACACAATGCTAAGTAACATTTCAAATATCTATATAGTGGCAGCGATCCATTCCTGGTGTATATATGTACATGTCCAGGGCGTCCAGTAGGCTTTGAAACTCAAGGGTCATTGACTCTTTAGTCTAAATTTTCAAGGGTCAAAATCAAATTTTCAAGAGTCAAGGTGAGATTTTTACGGGTCAAACCATGTGTCATAGGGTTTCCGGCCTTGTACTCTAGTGCTTGCACATCATATTTTTCAGTTTGTGTTCTGAAGTTCTACTGTTATATTTTCAAAAATTCTGAAATTAGATAGATCTAGCTGCTGATCCCTTTCCCAGGCTCAAATGTACGTTGTTTCCCGTTTGTCACATATTTTCGCGATCTCGCATGTCTGCGATTTTCGTCTTTTTTCCCCGCGATTTTATTGGAATTAACAAATTCTTAAGGTTATTTGACACAAATTTATAAGGCTTATTATTTTGATTATCTTTCCATATCAAGTTTTTCATGCAGGATGGAAAAGAAAGGCTGTTAGAAGTGAAAATTACGTCAGTAAAACTTTCAACACGCAAGTCAATATAAATACGCTTTTACAATTAACTTACGACGAATCACATACTGAATATATTACTCGTCTAGGCCACCGAAAAAAACATCCACTTCTTATCTAATTCGAGTGTCACCGTCATCTACTAATTAAATGATGCGCATACTGATTTGATTTGATGAGAATTTTATCAAGGTCCGTCCAAAAGAGCACTTATGTTAGCTTAATATCCGGATGAGACCCCGGCATGTCTCCCGTCATGCCTAAAAAAACAATTTTTTGAAGCCAGAAATAGGAGAAATTTACCTGACTGCAATTTCCAGCTAGTATAGCCAAAGGCTGAATTTGATTGGTTACCAAAGAGTAGGCCAATCACAGCGACCAATGAGATCTAAGTGTGATTGACCTAGAATGATGATGCGCATACCCTTTTGATTGCATCATTTATATGCCGTGTGTTAACAACACCTTTTACACATATATAGATGCCGAACATGTGTTTTTTGCTTGTCAATTAAATCCAATCATCCACTGATTACGTCATTATCAAAGCCGAGACAATGGGCATGTGCGTGATCATCGCTGATTGACTGAAAGCGAGTAGATTAAAATACAAGCTCTGCCTCAGTTCTCACTTTCTGACGCCTCAACGGTTGCAACGGCCCGAGTGTTTAGAATTAACAAGTTGACTGACACGTACGCTAAAGAATCGATGCATGAATGAAAATTCCTACGGGTCAAATATGACTCGTCGGGCGTTCTTATTGCGGGT
This sequence comes from Saxidomus purpurata, assembly GCA_022818135.1. Taxonomy (NCBI): domain Eukaryota; kingdom Metazoa; phylum Mollusca; class Bivalvia; order Venerida; family Veneridae; genus Saxidomus; species Saxidomus purpurata. The sequence continues at coordinate 13,622,608 of JAFMSR010000003.1, forward strand.
CAAATAGAAATTCGAAATTTTCATGGGTCAAAACCCGGTCCTATATAATGTAGAGGATACATAACTTTTTATGTCTGTTTTTGTCAGTATGAATTTTAGAGATTTGATTCTCAATTCCAAGTTCCTGTGGAAGAATGAAATTTTTCCCAGTAAGTGATAACTAGTTCAGGCTTCCAAACATTTAATGCCACTATTTTTTTATTAGTTTTTTGTTAGCTGCAGCTTTAGAAGTTTGGATCAGCCCCATTACCTTACCAGAATAACAGGGCATGCAACTTTCCATCTAAATTGTAATGTACGTTGAATAGGGAAATATGTACATGGTTAGGTCAGATTTTTTTTTTATCAGCATTTTATACCAATTACATTGTCCCACAACCAAAGTTGACCATAAAAACAGAGATTTTTCAAACCTACATCACTGTGTTAACATTTACAATGGACATTCCAAATGCCTGCTCTCGCAAGATCTCGTATGATGCAGTCTCAGTTTTCATGTAGCTCAGAACGCTTGATATTTTCCTTTTGTTGAGTGTTTAGATGATATAAAGAACAAGTGTAAATAAAGAAAAGCATTTACCACTGTTTTTTTTTTCATTTCAAAAGAAATTTACTTTATTTTTGATGAGGAACAGACCCTGAAAGTGTTCGCACTGAAATGCACGTGGTCATGTAAATAAATAAACTGTCCCCGTGACCTAAATGGGAACCAACGCCGATTTCCCACAGAGATCCCTTGAAAAGGTTCTTGGGAATCGTCATGTGATAATTGCCAATTGACAAGATGGCGACCAATTTGTCACTTCCGTTGTGCTTTACGTTAACTAAATAAAATTTGATATTCAAATTAAAAGATTATAGTCTGATTAATAAAATTATTTATTGTTTTCACTCATTTCTCATGAAATACTGAAATGCAAGTTTGTCAGATTTCTGACGCGATAAATGGTACAATGTCCCTGCTGAGTAAGCTTCAGCGTACCCGTTCTGTCAAGCATATAAACAGGGTACGCTGAAGTTGTTTGAGCTAAGTCAAGTTGTGAAAACTCTGACCTGCCCGAAACTTTCGTTGTATGTTACATTAAATTCAGACACTGACATTTAACTGTGGCAATAAAATTTTAAAACGATAGCCTGATTTTTAATTAATTAAATCATTGTTTTCACCTACTTCTTAAGAAATACCGAAATGGGAGCATATCAGATTTCTGACACTATTATTGATACAATTTCCTTATGGAGTAAGCTTCATTGTATCCTTACGGTCACACATAAACCAGGTACGTTTAAGTTCTTCAGTTAAGGTTGTGGCAACACTTCAGGATTTGCCAGCTATGAGCTGCCGGTGATTCACAAAACGAACCTCAAGCATCTGTAGAAGCACAAACTACGGCTTTGACTTACTACACCCTTCAATAAATATCACACACACTTATCGTCCATCAAATTCAGCTGCAACTGCTTTTGTCAAAGTTTTGATCGTTTCACTTTTCAGGTTTTATCATTTTTGACATACAAAAACAAAGTCTTGTTAGGACTAGAACAGTGGGTGATCGGAAGAAAACTACCATCTTTTGGAATCAGTACAAGCTAATTTATGTTCTGCAACATACCAAGTATAAAATGGTTTTGCCAGTAAGATGGAAAAATGGAACAATTTTGACGTTTTCTATGTTTTGCTTTCGCTGAGATATGGCGGACATGAATGCGCATGCGTTCTGTATTCTTCCGGAAAATTTTATTTCCGGTTTTTGTTTGTTAACTTTTTTTTTAGGATTTTTTAAATAAGAAGCAGTATTTTCACAACCATGTATAATTATATAAGAAAAGAAATTAAAACATACATACAGTTATGAAAAAACTTTATAGCTCAATTTCAGAGTGTTGATTTTTATAAACATGTGTGTTTATGAGAATGATATTCTACAAACTTGACCAACCAAGTATCATGTTTTCTCATATTCTCAGGGGGCTAAGCGTGTAAATTTGTTACCTATTAACCAGTTAACATTTTAGCAACATTATTTACATGTTATTTAAGAGAAAAAATACTCAATCTTTCAGTTGGTGTCATCATAAATTGCATGATTTTTCTCCTACGTAAATGTTGCTACAGTATCTGAGGACACCCTCATAATCAGAAATGAGCAGAAAGTTTCTCGTATTCTCGGGGATTTATGTTCTAGTCTCCGGCATTGTCATAGTGTAGAATCCAAAAACTTACAAATGCCAAGGTGCATAGCTTTGCATAATATGTTACATACAGTATAAAAATAATAATGATGGACAGCATAACTAAATAATATGGACACTTTTACCTAACCTCACCAAAAAGAATTTTAAAAAATAAGGCAATTTCAGCATTTTTAGTAAAATGCCAACATTCAGTCAAATTACTTGAAAATTTTGTGCCAGTTTTGTATCGTATCTCTGTAAATGATAACAAAGAGTTATTTGACACCTTCAATGTAAAAAACGAGAATATAAGGGTATATTTTTTTGCAAAGACTGGTGTCAATGAGGTTCAGGTTCACGAAACAAACGTCAAGAATGGTGTACCCGAGTGTACACTTTCCCATTCGCGGTTTTGTGGAGAGTGAACAAGAACATGACATCATCAAAAATATGCAAGCAGGTGTGCCCTTGGTATGACTTTTCCTGTGATGTTTTCAAAACATACTTTCAACTTTTTTCATAGAGGAAGTAATGGAAAGTTAAAGCGGTGTGTCACTCTCTTGACAGAAGAATCAAACAAAAATGTCAAAATTGCTTCCATTTTAAAAAAAAAGAACATTGTTCCCGGCGTTTGTTTTTATTGTGGTAGAACACCTTCTACGCATGCGTACAATGAACACGACACCATTGTTTGCAAAACAAATTCACTCTCAGAAACCCTGAAAATACAAAAACAGGGATATACAAGTCCGTGAGTGTTCCTAGGTAAATTAGCCAAATGAAGGGAATAGCTGCAGTAAATTTTAGCTATCAAGGTATATTTCAGCGCAGCTAATCCCTTCATCTAGCATACAAATACAACGCACTTTTGACCAAAAAGTGGGGTGGCATCTTACAAAACTCATCCCCTTTAGACGTAAAAACTATACTTTCATAGCACCAAGGGAGAGATGTTTGTCTTTAGCCACATTCTGTTCCCCACAGGCGCTCCCAGTTGTAATCGTTCATTGATTGATGGGAATACAATGTTGAAGTTGAAAGGCTCTTAAATGGAATTTAACGTTTCAGTTTTCAATATCCGCTGAAATGATGCATCTTTATGTTGTTACACGGGAGAAGTTTTTTTTATATAAAACTCTGCTGTAGTTCAAGCAGTAGGCGCATTTCATTCTTTGTATAAGTACGTGAGCACAAAGAGAAGACTTTTCTTTAGCACAGTGATTATTTGTCACATAACACTGTCACTAGCTCATATGGGAAAGGAAAAGTTCATTTGCGAAACTGTTTTTGACAGGCTTTTCAAATATGACTTACTAAGTTTCAATGATATTTGGTAAACAAAGACATTACATGGTTAGTCCTACAAATTCATGGAAGCTTAAAATAAACATTTATTTGCGCAAAGTTTAATTGAACGGCATTTTCAGTGTGCATAACCCACGTGACATGCGACGTCATTTTTAGTTACTGCGCCAAGAAAAAAAGCCCCCGACTCGGAGTTTCAAATGGCTGTAAGTTTTTCATTTTAAGGTCTATTAAAACAGTCTTCTTTCCATAGATTATAATATTTTCTTCACAGGCTTAGGCGTTTGGTTCCTAAATGAGGCAAACGGTCAAATTTGAGAAATTTTGGGAGCTAATGTGACAAGTGTTTACACAGTTTGTAACCTAGCCCATTACTATATATATAAACAATGTTTAAAGCTGCTCGCTCTCAGATTTTGGTAAAAAATAAAGTTCTTCAAACTGTATGTAAATAACGTATTTTAGAACATATAGTCATATAAAAAGGTCCCAGTATAAATTCCTGCGACGGTTATCTCTAAATTTCAAAAAATAAGCTACCAAATTCAAAAGCGTTGCAAACGCCGTGCAACCGATATATTCAATCGATTTCTGCAAAATCCTACCCAGATTTTTGCTTATAATTTGATGCATGCCTTTAGTTTCATATTAATGTATAATTATGTCAATTTAAAAAAAAAAATTTTCAACGGTAACTGAGAGCGGGCAGCTTTAATCAGTCAACAAGAGTTCACGAGGATAATAAGCATCTGAAAAATGATAATAAACGACTAAAACGCCAAAAAAGCTAAATATATGCTACTTTGAAAATGGGCTACGTAGCAAGCAAATTTAGTAAAAGCTATAGCGACAAGTCACTTAAGAAAGAGAAGAGACTACATTAACTGTTACCAAACAGTTTGTCTTTGATATGTATGCGTTTTTGTGTCAGTTACTTTTCATGTTCATTTGCATATATATTTATATATATTTACATGAAATTGAAAACAAATGAAAACAAAATATCAAATATTTTACACTATTTTTACTGGTTTCAGATCATGGAAAACGTATGCACTTATTTTGGCAAGGAATTCATGGTAGGGAACAGAGCGGAACGCTGCCTTTCAGCTGTAGTGATGGGGGATTTCCCTCTCAATGAGCACTTCTCCGACACAGGTACGTTTTACTTTATATGTTATGCAATCAAATAACAAAACTCATCTGAGTAAATTGATACGGTTGACAGAATCTTTTTAAACAGAATACACGGACCTTCTTGAGAAATATTCAATAGCGGACATACCCTATTACTAGATTTATATGCATAGATACGTATTATAGTGCGATTGTCGGCGAAACAGTATGCTAGCTTGGTTGAAATATCAGTCTATGGATCGCAGGCTCGAACTGTTAGTTTTGTGCTTTGATATAGACAACATAAAACACATTGTATTAATGGAATTCGTAGGAAATGACATAAAATTATTCATGATTTTGGAGAGACCATGAATTTGACGACGCTGGTCGACTTCGCCTTAAAAAAAGTCGAAATGAAAGCAAGCATCTGCCAACGTACAGTCTGGGCCTTGATATGGAAGATATAAAGTGATAAAAAAGGTCAATGATGGTAAGTACAACCAAACAGTTTCACCCAGACAGACATGGAGGAAAATATTCAGTTTATATGTATACCACTGAAGTATAATAATTTTTCATATAAATATTGAATGTACAAGCTCATTTGATTAAAAAGATATAGCATTTTATCCAAAAAAAACAAAAATAATATCAAACAGGGAATGCCACGTACCAAAAACGCAGCCTCCCCAAAAACGAGCCCCACAGCACCCAGAAGTGCACACCACCAACACACACACACACACACACACACACACACACACACACACACACACGACACACACACACAATCATGTACACACACACACATATACACTACCAACACACACTAGCATACAAAGCAAACACACGAGGACAAAACGAACAATTAAAGGAACACAGTGGGGCACCGCCTTGGAACGGTCAGTGGCAAAAACACCACTGGGGAGCTTAAACCGGTTTATGGTGCGCACCCAACCTCACTCTTACCCCCACCATGTTCCAAAGTCACAGGACAGTGTAAATAAAAGTAAATGTTTGTATGAAAATAGTTTATCTTTAAAGTCCCAGTGCTTGTTTAGGTGTAACAAGACCTGTGGCTCTCATTTTTTCAAGAAATATGTCTTACCGCCGAAATAACCCCAGTTTGTTCGAAAAGCATTCCTAAATTACTTATATATAGCGCTGTAATTTTTCAATGGCATTGCAAAAAAATAAATTTAAAAAACATTTTACAACAATTTCTGTCGCAAAACAACAGAACTATGAAAGAAATATATATCTATCATAATTGTTAAATAGAACACAATACTATCATAATTGTATCTAAAAAATAATCATGTACTAATGTGTATCTAAGAGGCAATAGAACTTTTAATGGTTTCAGTATAAGCATTAGGGATCCTGAAAGGGTCGTCATTTTGCTTTAGGTTGGTAAGTGATAAAAACCAAGTGTACAAATCTATTTTTGTGTCGCCCTTTCGGAGAAAAGGCGATACATAGGGATCGCTTTGTCCGTCAGTCTGTCCGTCCGACTGCCCGTCTGTCACACAAACTTAACGTTGGCTATAACTTTGCCATTTCTTAAGATTTCTTCATCAAACTTTACAATTGTATTGCTTATGACAAAAGGGCCATGATGCCGCCAAATTCTGTAGTCTGTAGGTCAAGGTCATATTTGACAGAGTTATGCCCTTTTTGTACTTAGATTTTGTCACGAAACTTAATGATGGCTATACCTTTGCCATTTCTTAAGATTTCTTCACCAAACTTTACAATTGTATTGCTTATGACATAAGTGTCATGATGCCGCCAAATTTTGTTGGTCAAGGTCGTATTTGACAGAGTTATGCCCCTTTTTGTACTTAGATTTTGTCACAAAATTATAGGTTATTCTGACAAAGCGTAAGAGGGCGACACACGTGTTCTACTGAACACCCATCTTGTTCATATTTTAATGTTGCTTTCAAATATAACACGATGAAACTTGGTAAACTATATCACAGTTGATTTATATTATCACAACTGTCTGTGCAAAGAACTGGAATGCTTGAATCTGGCACCGCAAGTGTTGCAGACATGAGTTCTCTCGTCAGTATGCGTATTCATGTGTTGCATCATGTCGTGTCTTGCATGAGTCTTACGGCAACATATGTAGCAGCTGATTGTCAATTCTGTATGCCTTATCTAATGACGGCCAATGTCTGATTGTGTGGAGAAGCTCTGTCACATGTCTTACAGACAAATTCTGGAGTAGCACTATGGACAATACAACTGAAATATGAAAATGACATAATAACGTGTGTTAGTTTATTTCAATTAACCCCTCTTACATAAAGCATATATCTAGAATAGTATACAATATACAGATAGACACATGTTTTATGTGTCAAAATAAGTATCTGCCATAGGCCATAAACATCTAAATAAAAATTGCAGTTTGAATCGGACCGTAACATTGATTTTCAAAGCAACAAAATGAACAATTTTTTTACAGAACAAAATATTAAATGAAACACATTTTTTTCTATTAAAACACATTTCCTGACGTTCATAGAATTCATCGGTATCACTGTTTTATGATATACATGTACCTACCCATTGCATTACATAAATGTTGTTAAATATGTTTCCAAAGCCATGAATGAACATTGAACTTTGTTGGAAATATAAAGTAATACGTACCTGTGTCGAAGAAGTGCTCTTTGAGAGAGATCCCTCATCACAGCAGCTGAAAGGCAGCGTTCCATTGTGTTCCCCCTCATGAGTCACAAGATTTCGCTTGTGTCTAAATGCCTTGTCGCAATAAGTGCATACGTTTTCCATGATCTGAAACCAGTAAAATGGTGTAAAATATTTTATACATGTGTATTTTGTTTTCATTTGTTTTCAATTTCGCGTAAATATACATGAACATGAAAAGTAACTGACACAAAAACGCATGTGTAGTTTATACGTATAAAAGACAAACTTTTTGATAACAGTTAACGTAGCCTTGTTAATACACTGTTTTGTTCTAACAAAAAGAAATGACGGTTGATGTGTGTGACATCAGGTAATGACGTTGAAGTGCCGCAACAGAATGTTCAAATCAGAAACTCAAGAAATGTGTATACAACTTGACGCAATACTGATTATTCAGTCACGCATCCCGGTCAGGTGCAAGTCGGTTATTACAAAAAACCTGAAAATTGCTTTCCGTTTTTCTAAGAAAATTGTTATTTTGTTAAAACTAGTATGACGATGTTTGTATGTACGAAATATCAAATTAAAATATTGAGTATTTAAAGAAATATAACAACAGTACGGTTAATTCTGGATCACCCCTCGTATATACCAACATTTTTCAGATCTCTCAAATATGAGGACAGAAATGCGATGAATCATTTTCCTATCTAATCTTTATCGAAACTAAAAACATAGTGATCAGAACATAGTATAATCTCATCTACATCTACATCTACGGGGATAGTCCCAACAATCAATTTCTGATCATAACTGGGAGTCAATTTCGTCAATTAATACAATGTTTGGCACTTGACAAACACTGCGAAAGGGGTGCATGGCTTTCTAACCTACTTGCATTGCGAAACAAGTTCTTACAACTTAGATGAATTGCTCTCGGGTCTCATTCCAGATGAAATCAATCTCGAAGAGAGAGAGGCAATGTGGAATTTGATATAGTCTCTGCCATATAGCAATGGTGATATTTCATATTTTTTTCTTATAAATATTTATGAGTTCACAAAGCAGACAGGACAATGCTTGTGAATTGTCGTTAAGAAATCTGTTCATTACGGTGTTCTGTAAGGGCCACCGCCATCGATCCTGTGATAATTCATCGGAGAATAACGCGAATTAATGATGATGATAAACGAAGATTATGATGTCGATACGATCCTTGGTATCGTAAATGAATTTATTTATTGTTAATAAGTCAATACAATAATACGGGACATCGTAGTTCATGGAGCCCGTGAATTCACGAATCACTCGATTAAATCCCACAAGTTCGCAATAAATTGAAAAAGAAATCAATTGCATTGGCGGTCGGTTTAAAATATTTTTATGTCTATTTTGAAAAAAATGTCCATAGTTCAAGCGAAATTGGTGAACAATCAATACAGATTATGATGCCTTATGTATTCCTCTTCTCTATATAATAATTGTATCATACCTTCCATGTTTCTTGGGTAATATTGAATAAGAACATTTTGAAGTCTGGTTTCACTCCAATCATTTTCGTACCCGGAGGGGTTTAGTACCAGAACGGCCCACTCGGCCAACTTTCAAGTATTATTGAATGAATCATTACAGAGAATTAAAGCTGGTCAAACTTTTCGTGTAATAAGTGTTAAATTAACATTTATAATTACTTAACAGTTGGCTGAATTGGACTAGGCCTTTCATCATTAAAAGCCGTTCCCACTCCGCTGGAAGTTTACTGATAAATTATTTAAATTTAGGAAAGGTGATTCCTCTTCTTTCATTGCTGGTGTCATTGCATTTACAATTTTAAAATGTACAATAAATGAGTCTACATTAATGATTCAAGAGTTTTCAACTTTTACTGAGTAACAAATGAACTTGATCTAATAATCCGATTTGTTAACTGGTGAGTATGACGTCACATCAAAGCCAAGAATTCTGCATTATGTATAACATTTATTTTCAAAAGAACAAAATCGAAGAAGAAAAAAGAAAGGAAAGTCAAACATTTGCCTACCATGAGCTTATAAATAGAAATTGGCTTTTGGTCTAGGTAGCCAGCTCTAATACTTTACTATTATTATGATTTAAGAAAAATTATCTACCCAACTTCAAAAAGTTGGGTTGGGAGACGGCAAACAAAGACTTGTTTAAATGTAGCCTAGTTTATACTTCAAAGCATGTAACCCAAAATTAATCTGATATCGCTGAAACTATTGTGTGTTCAAGCATGAGCTTGCATTTATAACTGGCTCAAAAAAAAAATCTGTGTTTCGGCAAGGTCTTTCAAATAGTATGGTCCGGAAACGCCCTCTATAAATGTCTTATCGTACTGATAATCTTGTCTCGGTTATCGATTTTTACCTGGAAGCGTTTATCACACCGTGCATTCATCATGCCGAGCGAGTAAACTGGTATTTGTCCGACAGTTGTATGCAAAACTGCCCGTCATTGTGTCATTTAAATACCACATTTAACAACAAAAATGGTATAATTGGAAAGCTGATGAAATTTTCTGTAAAACTGTGAAATTAAAACCTCTATATATAATTAACTATTATCTTTAACGCGAGTTAAACACGGTCCATGCTATTCCGTCTTGCGCGTTTTAGCGATGGATGGTATTTTGACTCGCGATACTGGTCTTACAAAACTGTACGTTATTATGTTATAAAATAAAAACACGAAAATCTAATTCATATTCGTTCAAAAATAACTCTTAATTTACATTTTAATCAGCAATTTTCCATCATTTGACCCTAAATATATAGTGAAAACCTGTGCACAAAATATCACCGTATCGCGAAAAAAAAATCACCATTGACGCCATTTTTAGATTTTGAACGGATCTATCGTCCCAGAAAATTAAAATACGGGTGAAATACGAAAATCTAAGACATAACAGACGTACATTAGACTTAAATCTATGAGAAAAAGATGTTACATCAATCCCATGAACACCATGCAAGTAGGAAAGAAGCGCTAAAATTAGGTCGGTTTTCGGCTTTTGGTCATTTGTGAAAAAACCCGTTCGTATGAGGTCAACTTTCCAATGCGTAAATCCACCTAAAACGAAAAATCTGTAAAATATATTATGTAATGATAAGGGAATGCATATATTGTATTAAGGATCACTTTGTTGGTCGAATTGATTGGTAAAATATCGAGATATACGTAGATATAAAGTATCAATAATTTCTTTCTTTTTCCAAAATTGCGGGTACCCGGATGTTTGTCACGTGATCCGAGGCAGGTTATTTATCGTATTACGCTCGCTTCCGGACCATACTATTTGAAAGACCTTGGTTTCGGGCAACCTGGCAATACCCCCCTCCCCTCCCCCTCTGTCCCTACCCTACCTAACATTCTTGGGACTGTTGCCCTAATCACAGATTGTTTTCCAACCTTTAGAATTTTTTTTTGATGTAGAAAAAAAAAAAACTTTGCCCCTACCCTACCTAAAGTTTTTTTGGCTCTGTATAAAATAGAGTGCCGAGTTCAGCTTACTGTAAAACTGTTAAAAGTGTTTTAATAATATTGTATGATTTTAACTTTTAAGATTTATTATTACAACAAATGTTTCATAAAACAGTCCGACTTTCTATTTTTAGAATCTAAAGGCATGTTAACATGAAACGTTCATCATCCTCGGACAGGTCTTCTCTTGGCCCACTAAGAATTCGCAATGAAGACAATAATTCCCAGAATAGACGGAGCTCAGCCTCAAGCTCAGGTAAACTTTATTTTCTCCCTTAGGGGCAAAAATGTATCAGATTTATAAAACTTTGTGTTCGTGCAGCTGGTGGTGTTGTTCAGCGAGCTTAAATATTACTGAAATTGAAATCCAAAGATTCCACATACGGAGACTGTTAGTTTTCACCCTTACAGATACACATGATGATGGTTTTGTAGCAAAATAATATTTTCTCTTACATTGAGCCTTCCCTGATTGTTATACCCCCAAAACGAAGTTTAGGTGGGTATATAGGAGTCACCCGGTGGTTGGTTGGTCAGTCGAGCGGCCTGTCTGTTGCATTTTCCTTGTCCGGAGCATTTCTTGAAAACTAGTAGTTGGAATTCAATACAACTTCATACAATTGTCAAACACATTGAAAGGAAGTGCAGTGCACAAGAACCATAACTCCATCTTGACTAATTACAGAGTTATTGCCCTTTGTTACTTTTCCTTGTCCGGACATAACTTGAAAACTACTGGTTGGAATTCAATACAACTTCATGCAATGGTCCAGCACAATGAGAGAAAGTACAGTGTACAAGAACCACAAATATATTTAATATTTTCCTGATTTTGTTTATTATCTTAAAGCCTGTAACTTTACGCATTTTATAACAAGCTTGAATTTTATCAATTTATACTAAGGCCAGTTTAATCATGTTATAAATAATCCATATCTAACAATTTATTATATTTAAGCTCGCCCAGTCAAGAGTGGTAGATCGTTATCCGGCAACCGGATGTCTACAGGAGCTCGTCCGTCTATCTCAAGTGGTCGGCAATCCATTGCAGGGAGTAGAAAGTCAATGTCACAAGTTCCAAGATATGGTCAGGCACAAAAAAGCAGGTAAGATCGACTTTGTTCTTACAAGAAAACGGTTAGTAGACAGTTGTAATTTTTAATGTTTTAAAACGAATGTGGCTAATTTTTAGTTAAATTTTATGACTTATAACCAAATTTCAAATCATGGTAAGGGCATATTTTTCCAATCTTTATCATTCAGATATTGGCTGCAAATTATGCAAGTTGTGACTATAACTCCATTAAAAACATCTTGAACTGTTTTTAAAACATGTAAAATTGAGACGTATTCATCAAGTTGCATGTAAGGAAACATTCTCCTACAACTACAAGAATCAATTATTTGTTGCTGTAGGTTATCCCGAGGCAGTGGTATAGGCATGAGAAGCAATGGCGTACCAAAAGATCCAAGATCCGTGTCTGACAGGTCGTACCAACAAAAATCTATCAAGACAGTGCTAGAGGTATGTCCTGTGTTTAACAAATAATTTAGATGCATCCTGATTTTAAATGGGTATTTGTCAGTGGAGTCATCGTAATTGTTTTCAGTAATCATTTAATTACTTGTACGTTTACAAGGAGATTAAGGTTGTGACCTGGACAATTCTTGTCTGAGGATATAAGTCCAGTGCTATGATGGTTGTAACTATGGTATAAACTCTCTTCCATAAATAACTGAAATACCATAGATGATAGAAACTGGCATTAAACCCCAAGAAAAAACATACAAATTTTCAAAATTCAGATGTACCAGCTTTAATGACATGCATCACGTTTAACTTTCAGTTTTTGACGGAACGTGGATATCCTCATAATATCACTCTGAAAATTCTGCAGTCACCTACATCAAAAGACTTCTTCAAAATATATGAGGTGAGTTACTAAGTAAAAGGCTTGTTGTAAAGCAGAAATTCTCTTGATTTGTGATTTCTGACCATCATTTTTGATAAACTGCATGTATGTGAGACAACATGAGTGGCAATATAAAGGCCATCATAAATTGATTGTTTGGTTTAGAAAAAATATCTTACATGACAGGAGGGGAGGTTTGTTGATTTTGGCGTCACATTTTATTCAAGACATGTATGCATACAAAGAATAAAATGCATTTACAGGCTAATGAGTCAATCAGTTTTTTATGTTTATATGCCTTACAGATAAGCTTGTAAAGCACCTGTATTTGAAATTGCACACATTTGGTCTTATTTTACCTTATTAAGTTATTTTAAGAGGTACAGAGTTATGGCCCTTGAAATCTCTAGAAATATGCATTTTCAACTTGTCACATGTTGTATACAACTCAAGTAGTAAATGAGCTAGGATCATGAATACATCTAGAGATACAAATCAGCATATGAAGATTCAGTTTTGTTTACAGACACGGTTATTGTATAGACAAGCTAAATATGTTGTATTTTGAATGTGATTTGAAAAGCAGTGGGCACAGTCTCTTTGCTAGGATGGTCATACTAAAGGTTCCTGTGTTACATGGACAAATTCTAGTTGCAAATGGTTCCTCTTTGATTTTTATTCAATTTTAACGAAAATTCTCTGTTCATAGTACCAAGTACCATTCACTTTGATAAACTGACAGATAATTTGCATATTTTACAGTTCATTTATGGGTTCATATCACCGAAATACAAGATTTCACCGAAACCTGAAGAGGAGATCCCGCGTATCTTGAAGCTGATTGGATATCCATTTCTGATATCTCGGACGTCCATGTTTGCAATTGGTAGCCCGCACACGTGGCCTCACATACTCGTGGCCCTGACTTTCCTGATTGAGCTCATCAATGTATGTATTTCATTTCAACCATAGAGCTTTCCTGTCTCCAGTAAAAATCAGTTAAAATGAAATAGAATGCTTTCTGTAAAACCATCAAATTACGTCACAATTCACTGTGGGACTAGCATTTATGTAATAGAATCTTTTGTTTACATAGTTGCGTTTACATTTTGGGATACTGAATACATTTCCCATTCTTGAATAATAACAGAGTTACTGAAACAATGTTTTTTGACAGTATGGTATGGCCATAGGAGAACACGTTGAAGGTTTGATGTTCCCACCAGATGATGACGGTTTTGATAGCGACAGCATTTCAGAAACACAGGTTCGTATGATGATTTCATGTCTATAGCCGAAAGCCATAAAAATGTTTGTTGCCAGCAGCCGATTTGTTTTACTATACTGTTGAGCACTATAGCATTTTACTTCTGCATCAGCATCATTTCACCATCAAGTCAAACATATTCATTAGTCAAAATTGTGAACAAAGACCACTGACCGGATTTCATCACAAATACAAAAACTGTATCAGTATGGGGTTATGACGGTCTTTATTCACTTGTGTTTCTACAATAGCTTAATAGTGCATTGTTTCCCCACAGCCCCCACCCCTGCTGGTCTTAATTTGGGGGTAGTCTTTTAATATGGGTTTGACTGTAGTTAAGTTTTCTTTTTTTTGGCTTTCAATAAACTGTTTAAATGTAATATACTAAAATTTGTGCGATTCAACGTTTCGGGCAAATGAAAACATGACAAGAATTTTGAAAAAACGTAATTTTCCGTCATTTATGTAAAAATAGAATTAAACATTTACTGGTATGGATGCAATATACATTGTATAAATGATAAATTTAAAATGATTTCAGGTTTTATACCAGTATACATGTAGTACATACCACTCTTTTATGGAAGGGAATGATGAGTACGTGGAGGAAGACACGTACCTCAAAACAAAGCTTAGTAAGTAAAGTAACTCTTCAATGCTTGAACGTGGTAAGAGATCTTTCTAGATTGACGAAATGGGCATGGTGTCTTCAAAAAGTGAAACCGAGCACCAAGTTTTGGGCAGGGTACTTTTATTGTTTGGCAAGTTGAAAATTAGAAAATGTAAAAATTTGCGTAAATAGATGATAAAATAATCCATGGTGGTTTGGAGACCATAAGTTTGCTTTATTTCTGGTGAAATCTTGGAGGATTAAATGAAACATGAGTCAGAGGGTCTAAAATGGGACCAAAAAGCTGGAAAAAATCTCTAATACTTTGGTAGCTTTTGTAAGTATTAAATCTTCATGAAACCCAAAAGGCTTGTCATGATGTAATCTTGGTTTGTATTTTAACTTGGGTATGGTGTGGTGGTCAGAAAGGGGCTATGCGGTGTAGGGAAATCTTGTAAATACTCATGTTCTTGTTATCTTCAAAACTTTGATAATTTGGTTAGAAATTTGGTTTGTCTGAAATCTTGGTTGATACTGTAAATTTGGTAATGTTTGCGAAATTTCCCACTTTGCTAATTTAAAAATCTCATGCAAGATTCTTTTGACTTACATTTATGATTATAGAATTCTCCTGTCGCGAATTTAAAAATAGAATTTCATGAAGAAGTCTGTCTGCTCACAAATCAAGACATTTTCATCACACAAAAATTAACCAATTTGCAGTACTGAAACAATGCCGTCTGGGAGAAAAGACATTTTTATTTTACAGTAATTTTGATATGATTCTAGGACAGAAGCTGCTTGGGGCTGGTGGTATAGATGGTCTGATAGAGGAGAATACATTATTAGAACAACAGTTAGAACTGCTGGAAAAAGATACAGTAAGTATTGAATCATAATACGGCAAACTTCGTTATATTAAAGTACATGTTTTCAATGGTGTATTACAAATATGTTCAAACGTAGTGAACATTTTTTACCATTTTGGGAATTGATATGGTACCAGTATATTGGATATTTGGAGTTGTGGAGATAGTCAACTTGAGAAAAATTTGGTTTTTTTTTTTTTCGGGAGTGAAAGTCACACTTAAAGACAAAAGTTCAAAATTGTTTCAAGCGAAGGTTTGGGTTGCTTTTTAGAATATAAGTTTCAAGGTAACGGTTGATTTTCAAAATGCGGTGCAAATGTCTGTTATTGATTCAGAAAGTGTTGGTATAAAATCTCGAATATTTACTAGGTATAAAAGTCAAAGATTGTTGCTGAGTAGTTTAGAGAGGAAAATGTATTGTGTAAAATATGTTTTGAATGCCTTTAAAGTAGGTTGACATCAACAAAATTGTGTCGGTTAAACTATACACCGAATTACATCTGTGTATTGAAATAATCTGTAAAAGTCTGCTAATATGTTTTCTAACGCTACCCTATTGTATTTTTTTGTTATTATTTAGGACCATTTGAAAGCCGCCAATAAAAGGTTTGAGTTGTTACAACATGACGATGAGAGGTTGCAGAGTTATTTGAAGGAACTGGAGACGCACAAGCGTCAGCAGGAGCAACAGCTGACAGAAGTGGAGGACCAGTGCGCGAACCTCGGTAACGACATAATCCCAGTTTCTCTACTCATTTTGAACTGGGGCACAAATATTAAGCAAACTACATTTACTTACCTTTAAGCTTTTCATCTTTCCTGTACCGTAGGTTTAAAGCGACTGCACTCCAAATTCTTAGCAAATTTTAATTTTTTGGTAAAATCAATATATATTCAATTTGTCAGCATCAAGATTATTTTCTTTGTGTAAGAGCTAAAAATAAAGGTAGAAAAAAATATTTACCCGAGCCAGGTTTTGAACTCGGATCTTTGCGCTTACAAAAAATTTACAGCGGCTTAACCTACTACACTACGGAGTCAGCTGATTTGATGCGAGTTAAAAATATTGATATACCAAAGAGCCCACCCCGTTAGTCACGGGGTGATATATTCTACAATAAAAGTAAGCAAAACAACACATTTTAATTGTTTCTTTTGTTAGAAAACTTGTCACGTTATCATAATACAATGCCCCTGATACAGTAATGACAATTGTTTTCTTGAAATTGAAAATTTTATTTTTTTAGCATAACTTGTCCATCTGGAGTGCAGTCGCTTTAAATGTGATAAGTCAAGAGTAGTAAATGCAGTACATTTACTACTTAAGATAGAATATAAAGGCTTTGCGACTATCGCATGTTTTACCATATCTATGATGTTCAGCCATAAACGGGTATTAAATATTGATTGATAGAATACATATCTGACAAAGCAGAGTTGAGCATTGTGGTACCAAAACACATTTTACTAGTAGAATGTAGTTATTCTTAAGCAAATATTCCACTTTCCAATCTGGGCCCAGTTCGAAACTTTATTTGAAAATTCAGCTAAAAGTCAGTTAACTTTAAGGGTTATATTTCTGCAGTTTGAGAACCAACTAAAATAAATATGTGCACTAAATATGAGGACTGAAAGCTCTTCAAGGCCACGATATTTTAGTCGTGTTGCCCACTAAGATATTTTTCTCAGTCAAAAGTTAATCGTTGGTTGGCTTTACAACAAGTTAAAGTGTCAAATATCTTGTTCATGGCAAATTTAGCTTTTTTTGTTATGGATTGTGTTATTAATTAAGAAATAATCTATGGCTTGGAGTGCTTTATCGAAATTGAAGCATTCCCCGGAGGTGATGTGCCTGGCGGAATAATTCACGAGGGCGAAGCCCGAGTGAATTATTACGCAGGCACATTACCGACGGGAAATGCTTCAATTTCGATAAAGCACCCCAAGACATAGATTATTTCGATTCTTAAGCCTAATTTTTAAAAACTATCGTAACTACTACGGACCTTTTTTCAGTTCAGCGGTAATGTGTAAAACAGCATAAATAGTAGCTGTTGGAATTCACTCCCCTATTCGGGCAACCATTCAAGATATCAAAAATAACTATATTATACAAACTTATTTTATTTCAATCATTTAATACATAAAACATAAAAAGAAATACCTGACTGACATTATGCAGAAGACGTCAGATTCAGAACCTAACAAAGCAGCCAATCGATTTAAATGCGTGCACGTTAATTTGAACTGTACAACGTTTTAACGTGGAGTAATGACGTCAGTGTGATGACGTAAACATTTTCATTCATAGTTTTGTCTCCCGGAATCAAAACATTGTATGACTGTTAATCCTGAATTTTTAAGGAAAGCAAGGTGAGGGTATTCTAAGGCTTACTTGACGTAATCAAAAATAATATTTAGGTTCTTAAACAAATCTTTTTCATGCGACTGATGTATTTATACTGATATTATTTCCATTTCTATATTTTATTTTTGAGCGGGAGTAAATTAGAAAAGTATGAAGGAGCTATTTCCATGTCCGAAACTCCGCCTACTTTTCCGAGTGCTTTAATCATATTAATGCACTCGAACTGACTATAGAAATATACCGTAGGCATATTAGAATAATGAATAAATGGTAAATGTTGCATATGTTTTTTGTAACAGATCTGAATTTGAAAATCAATCATGATTACATTGGCAGAGAATTTAATTATACTGGTTAACAGTAGCTGGAAAACTGTTTGTGTTAAATATCCCTTGCCCAACCAAATTTCTAAATTGGACATGTCTGTCTTTCAGTATATGAGCAAAATCATTGATTTTTTATTAGGGTTATCTTTGAAATTGCAATATTCGGACTGATTTTAATATACACTGGTTGCAAAGGTTGAAAAGACTGACAGTAGAGTAAAAAATTTGAAACTGTTACAAATGTATTTAATATCGATCGAGGTTCCCTCTTTCAGTTGCCAATGTCGCCAATTTGCGATAAAAACACAGTTGGTGACAATTTTTCTGTTTTGGCCATAACAATGGTCCAAAAGAACATTTTGATTTATACATCCTGACCATTTCTGATGATTTGCAAATTTGAATCATCCAGGAGAAACCCTGAATCAAGCATAATTTTTATTTGTCCAGCAATTGAGTTGGAATCGGACAATGCCAAAATATTGAAGATGCAGCTGATATACGAGAACCAGGAGTTCACGCAGGAAGATGTCGAGAGAATAAACATGAGGCGTCGGGAACTGAATCGTCAGAAAGCAGACGTAGAGAAAAATTGCCAGTCAGTAGATGAAGATGTATGGAAAGAAGAGATTGCCTTGTCAAAAGAAGTGGAAGAGGTAATGTTTTTAAAGTCCCCGTGTCACTTTGAAGACTCGTATAATTATATAGAAACTTAAAGTCCCAGGAGCACTTTAAATATTTGTATATAGTGTGGTAAACCTGCCCATTCGGGGGCAAGCTCGGTTTCAAATGATCCTCGAAATAGACTTAGTTCTTGGGCTTTCAATTTATTAATCAGGATGACCGACACCACTGACCATTTATAAGGCCGGTCAGAAGTCTTTTACACTCGGGGGTTCAAGAGCCGAGTGCATTAAATGTTCCATTGTTCAAATTGTTCTGTGTTGCCAGGGTAAATGGCTTAAGTTCTGGGATCAAGTTTTCTTATTGGTTATCTCCCTTTCATTCATTAACTATTCCGTTGGAAAAACCAACACCATTTGTTTTCATACATTTATTTTACCTCAGCAACAAGTTCTACATATATTTACAAAAAGTCTAAGAGTTACTCAGTGTGATTCAAATGTTATGTCTTGTTTTCATAGTTTACACACCAATCTTAAACTGTATCCCAAAAGTGCCTGTTTAGGATGTTGATAATATTCAAGCACAACATACTGATATTTAGTTAAAATTATATCCAAAGAAATCTTCATGTCCAATAAAGTTCCATGATAAAATTCCATATTTTCATTGTTTTTATTCTCAGAGTTTACTCATCAAAAATATTAACTAATTGTTGTCACTCTAATGTAATTAATTTCTGTATTAATTTTGAATAGAATTTACTAGTTTTAGTCCATAGTGCCAAAAAGTCCAAAAGTAAAAAGCTCATAATGGTATGGTATATTAGGGTTTTATCGTTGGTACCGGTTTCCCATATGACCAACGCCCCCAGAAGAGTTTAGTTATTTTAGGTTTTCGGGGGATAGTGCAAGATACAGAAAGCGTCCCAATTCCAGAGACACCCCTGGTTCTTTATCGTGCCAGGTTTTCACCCATACATGGGACCTCGGTTTAAGTCTCATCCGAAAGACTGTTAGTAATTTTAGTTGGTCAGCCCTGGGAATCGAACCCACAACCCCGAGATTACAAGTCTCGTGCTCTACCTATTGAGCTATCCGGGCTGACAAAAAAAAAAAAAGCTCATAAGCCTAGGGATCCAGAGGAGAAGAAATGCTGTCTTCTGATTGGCTAAAAGACCAATCCATTTTTTCACATGATTGGCATTTAAACTCTAACTCCTCCCATAAATTACATTTTCTAACAAAAGCAACAAAACCAAAAATTGTCATCAAATACAAAATATTTCAATATAATCTATATAAAATTATGCACCCTAACACATAAGTCTTAACAACCAGATAATTCTTTAAAGCAATTAAAATAGCAGCTATTTCTCTCCCAAAAATGGGGAAAAACCAAAATGGCTGACCAAAATGAGTGGTCACTTCTAAGAGCTGATTTTGCCAATAACAACAAATTAAAGGTCTCAAAAAATACAAAAATATACTTAAAACAAAGCCTTACTATTCAAAAACCTAGCTCTTCAACCATTTGCCACTAACTTCTTGTTAACATATTAAACTAGCTGATATTCATTTTCCAAGCACCTGTTACATAAAGATACAGCCTAGCAGAATGAAAAGAAAGAGAAGAAACTTAAATTGCAGACAAAATCCTGCATGTCATGTTGTGAAATTCCTCACAAACAAAGGTTTTAATATATATAATGATATGGTAGCCTTAAAATTATGCTGACTGACTCAACATGATAGCTTTGAAACATTCTTATATTTGGTCTATTTTTAGAATCCGACCAGCATCACTTAGAATGCAGTTTCACAAAACTCTCAATAAATCAACATAATTAAACACTAAGACTCTTTATGAGTGAATGAGATCAATATATACATAAACTACAGTCATGATTTGCTGAATAATGAACTAAAATAGTGATTAAGAAAGGATTTTCAATTTTGGCAATATTGAGTTCCGACTTGCAATCTCGATCTACAGAATTGCCTCAAAACTATTCCTTTCCTTAGCATGAAACTTTCAGAAAAGTGAGATAACAAAATTACGCATCTACAAATGGTACTTTATGTACCAAAAACATTGTTACATCATCATATATACAAAACACAATATGTCAAGTTCTCGACAACAGAATACTGAATAACATATAGAATAATGAATAACAGATAGAATAAGTATAGAATTGTGTTCTATTTAGTCTAAAACATTGTTGACATATATACCATTTTTTCATGTTGTCGCTTCTTCACTAAAAACCATTGTGAAATAGTGTTTCTTATTGTTTTCAATATCAGTGAAATGAACACTGAGCTTTAGCATGTAGCAGTTTTGCCGGTTAGACTTCTTTAGTGGTAATATAAGAGCTGGGTTTTTTTCTCATCCAAAATGCTCCTGGGACTCATTTGTAAAGTAGACTGTGTAATTATATCATAGCTATTTGTCACTTACAAACTCTGATGGTGAATAAGCAAACAAAATGGACCTAAGAACCATTATTGTCGTAACATTAATATTTAGGTTTAACTGAGATTGTAGTAACAGTACATCAGTTCCAACATATCTCAACAACTGCTTTCATGAGTGCTTTGGCTAACATAAGAGATCATCGAGTACTGTAAAATTCATTTGTAAGAATTCAAACCCACGACCTCCGAGTAGGAAGTCTGGCCCTCTTTCGTTCTTCACTTGGCATGGATAAAGTTTGTTAGTTAAGATTTTGTTATCTTTTTGTTTCAGATTCATTTGAAATGTCAGGCATATAATAAACTAGCACACAGTTTGAAGTTGATTCCTATATCAGCAGAGAACTCCTCGGGTATAGATTACGAGCTGAAGAAAACGGCATATAATGACGGGTCTGTGTCAAACTTCCAGAATATTATAAAGGTAAAGAGCTCTAACAGTTTGTAGAGGTAATACTAGATACATGTATGGACAGTAATGTAAGTATATGCAAGTACATGTATGGACAGTAATTGAATTGGGAAGTTGCACATTTCTTAAGTAGCTAAAGTATAGGCCTTAATCATGAACAGAAGTTGAATGTGTGTCCATCTCTGTGTGTGTGTCTCTCTCTCTCAGACTGTAGTATATTATGTCATGCGTAACTCCAAAAGTGTTTGGTCCTTACAATAAATTTAATGAGCATATTAAGTTGTGTGAATAGTTATTACCTTTTATTGCCGTTTGTTTTATACCTTTATATTGAGTGTTTTCCTTTTTATTTGACAGCCAGCCTTGCTGACCCTAAAAGCCCAGTGTGCGGAATCGGCCAGTCGACAAAACTCAGAGAAAATCAAAGTCATGGAGCAGTTAGAACAGGTAAGGTTTTTGGCAGATCTCAGCAGGCCAGTGTCACCATCTGTGGCCTCAAATGAAATTGAAGTTGTTGTTTTGCCAATGCATAGCGATCGCTTTGTCCGTCGGTCTGTCACACTCATGTGTTTTCAGGTAAAAGAAAGGCAAAATAAAATAACTCAAGGAAAAAAACACTCTTTTTTTTGCCTAAAGTAACTGTTAAGACGGCTCAAAATTATGTAAAATCTGTAAAGTATTGTCTTGATCTTCAAGGCCAGTGTCCCAGACAGTATGTACTTTACAAATATAAATGTTTTGATCATGCAACTGTACTCTTACTCTAGTGTATGTATATTTAACAGGCATCAGAGTATGTAAGTGACTTACAGAATGAAGTAGGGCTGTTAGAGAGTAAATACAAGAGGGCAGAAGATGAAGTGGAAGCAAAGAAACAGGTAAGCCAAAATTCCATAATGGTCAAATACTGGAAATTGGGTAATACTCGCCATTATTTCATTTCACTATTTTTGCAAAATTCTGACTTCGCTATAAATTACTCTTACAGAATTATCTTTTGACAAATTTAAAATTCGCAAATAAGGCTGTCTGCTCACAAATAGCAAAATATGAATTAAACAGGTGTTAAACTCGTACAGTATCAACAATAAACAACACTACTATAGTAATGCTAGTTTGGCATCTTTAGATATAATCCTGCAAAATACATGCTGTATGCAAACTAAAAAATTTTCCATGATGTTAACATGCAGTTAGCCTCAGAGATGATTTTTAGCTCGACTATTCGAAGAATAAGGAGGCTATTGCACTCGCGTCGGTGTCTGCGTTGGTTAAAGTTTTTTATAAAGTCAAATATCTTGAATACTATCAAAGGTATTGACTTGAAACTCATAGTATGTGTCTACCATCAACATCTACACATGAGGAAACAATCCCCATAACTCTGTTTTGATTTTTGACATATTTATATTTATGCCCCTTTTTAACTTAGAATTTTTGGTTAAAGTTTTTTATAAATTCAAATATCTTGAATACTATCAAAGGTATTGACCTGAAACTCAAAATATATGTCTACAATCAACATTTACACCAGAGGAAACAATCCCCATAACTCTGTTTTGACTTTTGACAGATTATAATGACAGATAATTTTTGGTAAAAGATTTTATAAATTCAAATATTTTGAATACTTTCAAAGGTATTGACTTGAAACTCAAATTATGTGTCCACCATCAACATCTTCACCTGAGGAAACAATCCCCATAACTCTGTTTTGATTTTTGTTAGATTAATGCCCCTTTTTAACTTACAATTTTTAGTCAAAGATTTTTATAAAGTAAAATATCTTGAATACCATCAAACGTATTGACTTGAAACTTAAAATGTATGTTTACTATCAACATCTTCACCAATGTTTTTGATTTTTGACATATTTATGCCCCTTTTTAACTTAGAATTTTGTCACAGTTTTTACCAGACTATTATTAGAAGTACTCGAAATGGCTTAACTTTTGAAATGTCATAGAATAATTATGCAGCATGCAGCGGTCATTCTTTTTTTATTTTATACATATCAATTTTGAAACGTTACAAAGTTATTCATGATCAAATATACAAGGTGATGTATTTCTTTGAAATTATTCCCCCACCCCCCACCCCAGTTGGCGTACATAATCCAGAGCAAGGCTTTGCAAGTAATGTTCATTTACAAAGGTCTTTGAACAAGTTTCATATCTTTGACCTTAATTCTTATAGACAATTACACAATGCACCTGTTTTTAGACAAAAAAACCCATTTTACCGACAAGCTTTCGAATAGTCGAGCGTGCTGTCATGAGACAGCTCTTGTATACAATACAGCTCATTTTAGCTTCCTTGACCTTAAACTATTCTTGTTTCCATGGTAACAGATGTACCAGAAGGAGATACAGAGGCTGCAGGAGTCTGTAGAAGAGCTTCAGAATGAGATGGTTCATCTGGACAGTGTGATGTTCCTCTCACAGCAGGATGCTGGCAGTGATAAGAAAAAACTAGATTCCTGGTAGGTTATGATCTTTATACTAAGTTTATTACCCAGGAGTGGGCTTATGGCCCTGCAGTCAGATGAACCTGCCTCCGTGGACATGTAACTTATTGAGGCATGGGTTCAAGTGCCGGTACTGACCTGACTCTTTATACAAGAAAGTTGACAGTTTCTTACGGAGAATGGGAGTCTAGCATTTGTCCTTCCTGGGATCAATAGTTTGTAAACTGTCTGTCAGAACTTAAGTAAAATGTTTTTGAAATAGCTGTTAAATCACGAGAGAAAAAGTCCAATGACTCTGTGGTTAACGTGGAAGTTTTGGGCCTGATGACTCTTCCATGGTGATTTATCCTGATTTTCTGTCTGTATTTTAGGGAAAGCTACTTAGCTTTTCCCTATCATTTGTCTATTTTGTCTGTGTTGTCAAATGCAATGACTAGCTTAGCACCAAGTGTATCAGGACTGTCAGAACTGGTGTTTGACTATTGTGACTGCCTGTATGTTAAAGAAGCTAATACGGTACTGCTGAAATTGGACGTAAATCTGGGAGCATCCAGCGACACTTATGTCTGTCCATGATGATATATTACTGTAAATTTGGTAAATTTCACATGATGAAAATTTCATGATTTGTGAGCAGACAGATATTTTCGTGGATTTTAATTCCCAGAACGAGAATCCTTTAAATAGCAAATCTTTGTGAAATGAATCTTTCGCAACATTTTTAAATAAGCAAAGAGGGAAATCACAAAAACCGCAAAAATTTAATCAGCGTGACTATTGCCCAATTTACAGTATTATGTAGATTTTCGAGCATTGATCTGTATCACTTTAGTGAAGAATGCAAAAGGAGAATGTGTAAGATAGGGCTCACTGCTCAAACTGTATCACTTTAGTGAAGAATACAAAAGGAGAATGTGTAAGATAGGGCTCACTGCTCAAACTGTATCACTGTAGTGAAGAATGCAAAAGGAGAATGTGTAAGATAGGGCTCACTGCTCAAACTGTATCACTGTAGTGAAGAAGCAAAAAGGAGAAGTGTAAGATAGGGCCACGCTCAAACTGTATCACTGTAGTGAAGAATGCAAAAGGAGAAGTGTAAGATAGGGCTCACGCTCAAACTGTACACTGTAGTGAAGAATGCAAAAGGAGAATGTGTAAGATAGGGCTCACTGCTCAAACTGTATCACTGTAGTGAAGAAACAAAAAGGAGAATGTGTAAGATAGGGCTCACTGCTCAAACTGTATCACTGTAGTGAAGAATGCAAAGGGAGAATGTGTAAGATAGGGCTCACTGCTCAAACAATCTTAAGTATACGCTTGACTTTGTGTGAGCCTCATTGTTGTAGTCATTATGGCTTTCACTTGAGTAAATGAGGATGCAGGTTTGATCTCCAGTCAGATTAATGGAAGTGTGTCCTTGGGCAGGACTGGTGATGCAACTTGAGTCTCAGTGTGCCCAATTGTAAATGGACACCATTAAGGTAAATTGCCGACTGTCTCTTGAGTGGTTGGTTCTATATAATTTGTGGATTTTGTCTTTAGAATCATTAATATAAGTTGAAAAAAGCTTTTTGAACAGACAAACAGTGTGAACTGGTAAGTATAATTTTCTTGTTTACTTTTGAAAGTTTTATTTGTAAATATTGCAGACTACTGAAATTAAACAAAGATGAGAATTATGATCCATCGCGATTATTAGAACACTTAAACTGACCAATTATTTGGCAAACACCACTAATTGGAACAGCACTGATTTACAGAGCCATGTTGAAATGGGCGTTAAACCTCAAGAAAAATGCAGTGCGATGGTTCAGGGCTAATGAAAATGGAAATACTATGACTGAAAATTTTGTTTGATGAAACCAGTTCAGTACATCCTCAGTCACAATACAGTACTATTCTATGAACTCAAAAATATTACTTTAGTACTTGTGTATATATACAGGTCTCTACAGGAGCGTGAAAAGGCGATGAGAAAACTGGAGCAGTATAAAAATTTCTTCCGAGAAGCTCTTCAGTCATTTATGGAACACATGGAGAATATGCAGGTAATGTTGAATCATTGCATTTGATAACAGATTTGTCCCCCACCTTTGTGCATACAGGCAAACCTTTGGATCAAGGCCACTTACCAAACAAGCTTTAGTGGTTTTTGTTAACAGGTAGTCTTTAGTCACAAGTGTTTATGTTATAGATGCATTTTTGCACTGTTTCCTCGCTTACTGTGTAATTTTACAGGATTGTCTTTATTCACAGGTATTGTGTTACACAGGTATGACTATAATGAGGTTTTCTGTCACTTGCCAAGAACTGTGTCTGCTCATCTGGCAGGTTTGTGGGTTTGAGTCCTGCTACCTACCTGGCTCTGTGAGAAAGTATGTGTATTTTTATGGCCAATGTGAGGCCAATACTGGTTTTCAGGGAGAATAGTTATGTAAACTGTCTGGCTGCAAATAGCTGAAACACATTTGAAACAGGTGTTAGACGATAAAACCCTTCTGAAATGAAAGTTTTCATTTTGCATCTCTGGGAACACATAAAAGGTACTAAACTTGTCCTAATAGAAAAACAGACATGTCCTGGTTCTAAGACATTTGGCAGATTTGATGTTAAATTGATAAAAGTTAACTGTTCACTGTTGTTTTTTTTGTAGGCTAAGTTAGCCCAGGCCCAGGAAGATTCAGAGAAGCTAAAGGAGAAGGTCAGAAAGGAAGCAAGGGTAAAAGGCATAGAGTGACTGTATAAACTGTGACTTTATAAACTGTAAGTGACTGCAGACTGTAAATGACTATAAACTAAGGGACTGTACAGTGTTCAGACTGTATTTGAGTGACTGTACAAACTGTATTTTGGAGATTTAGATAATTCGGTAAATGAGTTTGTTATATTCCCGCCAAGCAAAGATTGGTAAGGGGGCCAAAAAGGAGTCATTTTGTTATGGTGACATCACACATTTACTGTTGTAGGCATATTTTACTTTACATTACAATTACTTACTCTATAACACGAGGCAGGACTAGGCTATTGTAGCAAAACTAGTAAATTTGTGATGGTAGGCTTTGTGGAATTAATTGTTTAAACAGTTTGTCGGTGGTGGAATGAATCACTTATTGATAGCTCTAGTTGGTTTGAACAACAACGGTTGCTATTCGTTTCTAGTAGTTGAATTATTCAGCATGCCTCTGTGATCGAGTGGTTAGAGCCACTGACTTGAAATCACTGTAATCTCTCATTGATTGAGGGTTGTGGGTTCAAGCCCTGCTACCAACCATGTCTCTTTATGTGAAAAAATTTGCAGTTTTTTATGGAGGATAGGGTTAGGTACTGGTCCTTCCAAGGAAGGATGGTTGGGTAAACTGCCTGTCTGTACAAATGACTGAAATATGGTTGAAATAGGCATTAAAACCATACAATAGAAACAGTTGAATTATTCTGTTGACATACACCGTTTCTTAGGTTTATTTATGGTACCAAACAAATTTGTGTTAAATTCATCCAATCATCATATTGAGTGTTGTTCTGATAGGGTTAAGTACCAAAGCCAACTGTGTTTTATTATCATAATATTCACAATGTATTATTTTAATTATAGGTACAGATGAAGTTAAAAGAGATGTTGCAACATGGAAGGTTGTAGCGGGTTGGACTGAAACCTGACAGTTCTGTTGCAGTCAATTCTTGGCAAAAGGGAGTATTTATTTGAGACTGGTTCCCACAAGATGTTACAAGTGCGTTTTCAAGTGAACATAGTTATAACTGTTAATGAGACGTGGAAAACAACCTTGATTGTACGGAGGTGTTCCAAATGCATAATAGATATTTCTAATGCGTGACAATATCTTAAACAACACTGTGGATTATAATCTCATAAAATAATGTTATTTTGCTACAAGGTTTGTAGGTGTGGTCTAATTATTATACTCCACCAAACAGGTTTTATGGGTGGGGCGGGGGTGGGGGTCTCTGTAGAACACACTGTGTACTGGGACACTGCAATTTCATATTTATTTCTACATTCATTTCATGTTACATTTACACATAATCATTTTACCATTGATTGTTGTGTGTTACAGCAGTGTTAAAGCTAGGGCAATCTGATAAGTATTTGAGAAATCTCCAGAAAGTCATTGAAAGATCTTTTAAAGTCCTGTAAAGAATGGTCTGCAGCATTTCTTTTTTGTAAGCTATCAAGAGGGAAAAGGGTATTCACTAATCAAAGCCCATGTCCCTTACGTTAAATCTGACTTAATGTTGCTATCATATATTCTGTTTATGATGCATTGTTTTAGGAACATGTAGCGGAGTTATTTAAATTTGCACAAACTTCTGAATTTTAGTTTTACTTGTATATACTATAGTCTTATTTTTTATGTATTAGACATGAATTATTTTTATGTAAATTATTAGTGCTGTACTCCCAGCCAAATCTACATGTCAAGGGTTGATGGCAAAACTGTGGTACGTCCCTCTTTATTTTAGATAAGATGCAACAGTTTTGCGGTCAACCATCGATGTACTTCTTTCTTTTTCCATCTTTCTATCATCTGATTTTTTTCTGTGTATTTGTTCTACTGTAAGTGTCAAGTTTATGAAATATAATGTGACAAGTCACAATGTCTTTTTCCTTTATATCAACATATTGCAATTTAAGAAGAAAAAAACTATGGAAAAGGTAATTGTTTTGCATTTTTTATGTCTTGTAAAAGGAGAGGGGGGTGGAGAGAAAGAGAAAATGGTATCATTGTATTGGAATATACTATACAGTCAAACCTCTCTAAGTCGTCCAAGGATGGTTTAAAAATGGTTGCTTTAGATAGATGGCTGCATAATTATCTTTTCTTAGATTGTTTACTATCTCAGCCATCCCTGGGATTTCTCCCCAGGAGAACTTGCCAAGACTCCAGTATGATTTTCCATACATAGTGGTACCAAGATGCATAATACATGATTGTGCATTTAATGTAAAAATGGCTAACTAGGATACATCAGTTCGGCTGCTTTATTGAGGCTGTTTACAGATTCGGCTGTAGTTACAGGGGCTATATTTGTTGCTCTGGTTTTGCGTTTAATGGATAGGAAAATTGATTGCACAGTATTTAGGTTTTGAAATGCAATACACTAATTATTATAGTACTCTAAAAGTTGTTTTAAAATGTTAGAATCATATGAATTCTTAGCAACCCATTTGCGTATACGTGATTGTAAGACAAACTATACTTCGGGGAGAAAACACATGAGTAGTACTATTTCAGGACTATGAGGAAAACAACAATATCATTGTTTTTTGTTCATTTTATTGGCAAGCAAAAGCATTTTTCACACAGTTCCACATTTTCACCAGCAGCTTTCTCTCAGTAGCATACATAAATATTTCTCACAATCAAGCTCAGAAGAATATATACAAATACAGACATTTACATCGTGAAGACAACACATATACATAGAATTTTCCACACTCAAGTTTCAATGATTACACTAATTCAGTTTCCCCGACAGAATGCCACTATTGGTTCTCAGACTGGCACTGGTTACAATTTATTGAAATGAACCCAATGCAAACCATGTTGACCAATAATACATCTGTTTAATGTAAAATATATGCATGTAGATAAACAATCCAATCTTACCACATAAAAACCTTGGACAAATAAATAGGAGTGATGACAGTCATCACGCAAATTGCACTTTATCAAATGAATACCCCTATGGTATACAACAGTATTTGACTAGTAAATTGATAAACCACTGCATCTAGAGAATTTTGTAAATTGAAAAGTAACAGAATGACTAAGCTAGTTGGCAGTTAAATTCTTTGATTACAAATGTTGTTCATAAACATGTTGACATTTGCTTAATATTTATATCCAATGATTTGTACAAATGTAAATATATAACATTTGATGCTGAATCTTTTAAAAATTGTCCAGTATGTAACTGAATTGTTTGTAGAACCTATTTCATATTAGTTATACATGCCTTTATTATGCTCACTTCCTAATTTAATCATTCAAAAGTCAACTGTAAAAAGATGTAAAGATATTTGGATATAACGATGTAATTTCTTTGGTCCCCTGAACATGCTTACAATCGGAATTTACTGTAGTAACAAACACATACAGAACATAATTATGTTAACTTGACTGTCTTGGTAGCAAAATGTTGGATTTTTTCTTTCAAATGTTTGAAATTAAAGCAAATACACACTACACAACTACTCATTCATTCTATATGGAAGCTTTGAAAGAAGTTTTTAGCATATTGCATAGAAAGCTTTTAAAGTTTTGAGAGGCGAGGGCGAAATGTGTATTTATCCATCAGTTCTGTCGTGTTTGGTGCAGCACATGAAGCAGCAAGATTTCTTCTTGCAGGGGTTCTCAGCATGGGTCTGAAAGAAATATAAACATCAGTCAAACAGTGAGCTCTTGTTAGCTCAAACTGTTACATCAAATTCACTTTAAGTCTAAAGATGTCTACTTGCCGCCAATGATTTTGATTTCTTTGAGTATATTATGGTTCGCTTAGGTGTTGGTAAAGTTCAGATGGTGCTTTAAAAAAAATTGATCATAATTCTCATTAACAATTTCATGCAACTAACATTTTTCGAACAATTATGCAGAACACGCTTAGAAAACTAAAATCAGTAGCCCTGCTACTGATCATGTCTTTTCATAAGAGAAAATTGGCAGTTACGGAGGATTGGGTTTTAGTACTGGTTCTTCCCAGGAGGGATTCTGGTTAAGTAAACTGTCTTTCTGTATTGTAAATTGACTGAAATAATGGTTGAAGTAGGTGTTAAACCAACACACAAACAAAACTAATTATACCCCCAAAACGAAGTTTAGGGGGGTATATAGGAGTCACCCGGTGGGTGGTCGGGCGGTCTGTTGCATTTTCCTTGTCCGGAGCATAACTTGAAACTACTCATTGGAATTCAATACAACTTCATACAATGGTCAAGCACATTGAGAGGAAGTGCAGTGCACAAGAACCATAACTCCATCTTGACTAATTACAGAGTTATTGCCCTTTGTTGCTTTTCCTTGTCCGGAGCATAACTTGAAAACTACTAGTTGGAATTCAATACAATTTCATATAATGATGAAGCACAATGAGAGGAAGTGCAGTGCACAGGAACCATAACTCAATCTTGACTAATTACAGAGTTATTGCCCTTTGTTACTTTTCCTTGTCCGAAGCATTATTCGAAAACTTCTGGTTGGAATTCAATACAACTTCATACAATGGTCAAGCACAATGACAGGAAGTGCAGTGCGAAAGAACAATAACTCTATCTTGACTCATTTCAGAGTTATTGCTCTTTGTTACTTTTACTTGTCTGGAGCATTATTCGAAAACTATTAATTGGAATTCAATACAACTTCATACAATGGTCAAGCATATTGAGAGGAAGTGCAGTGTACAAGAACCATAACTCTATCTTGACAAATTACAAAGTTATTGCCAAGAACAATATCTCTTTTTAGTTTGTTTGCAAGGTATTCTGTTACTACGAACTTTCTCAGTTTATAAAGCAAGTCTTTTGGGGGTATTAATCACATTTAGTGATAGCTCTAGTTTGTGAATGTTTTGGTATACTGGCCTGACTGATGAGGTATCTGGTCAATAGCAACTGTACCTTAGTGCAGACAGATTGAGATTAACAAATTATCAGTGCTCTGTTTTAAGGGTAAAGTGCAATTCAGTCGTAACTTATGAAAATTAATGCTAATGGTTAATGCTGCACATGTGTTTAAGTTGTACCCTCGGTTTATTTATTAAGAACTTTTGCATATTTATTTTTTTGCAAATGCTGAAGTTTTTCTGTGAACTAAATTGGAATGAATGTATCTAGAAAAAAAGTCTTAAATGTTACCTTCACCATAACACGACAGTTGGCTACTAAGTTGCAGTCTACGCACTTCGCTATCATTTTGTACCGGTCCAATACTATCCCCTTGTCACTATTGAAATATTTCTGTAAAATATTAATCATGGTAACATACAGGGCATATATTATATCAAATTCAGTTATTGTATTTATAACAGTTAATTATTACATATTGTTTATAGTCCCGTCCGAGACTCCTGACAGCGGCAGGTTGAAGAGACAGATGCAGATTAGTAATATATACGAGTAGTATTGAGTAATACACAAAATATTAGATTCTCC
This sequence comes from Saxidomus purpurata, assembly GCA_022818135.1. NCBI lineage: Eukaryota > Metazoa > Mollusca > Bivalvia > Venerida > Veneridae > Saxidomus > Saxidomus purpurata. The sequence goes on from JAFMSR010000003.1 coordinate 13,654,875, forward strand.
TGCCAAACAGGTCAGGCTGTGTTAGCTGATTTATTGAAAATGAAACCTTACTTGTTCTAACTTTGTGCAGTGTTTCGCTGGGGAAATACCATCTTTCTTGCAGTCTTTGCAATCCCTTCCACTTTTCCTGAAAGTTCAACATAATTATTTTTATTCTTATTTATTAAGTCTCAAGTTTGAAATAAATTCACTCCAGATTGAATCAACTTCGATAAAGGAGGCAGTGTGGAATAAAGTGTCTTGTCAAGGGACAGGAACACCATGGCTGTGGTTGCAATTGAATGCTAGACCCTTCAATCCTGAGGGGAACATGCTACAATTGCAAAAACGTCAACAGAGTTTGACTTCTGTGGTTGGCACACAAAAGTCTACTTTGACTGAATATTTTACACCGGGGTTGAGAATTAGACAAGCCTGCAGTTGAAAGTCTAAATCCCCTGGGTTCCTGCATTCACCAGGTCGGATGATAATCTTGAAAGTTGTACTGGAAATGGAAATTTTGCAAAAATAAAAAATCCACCCTTTCGCTTATGAATATCTTAATTTGTATTTGTCAATAACAGAAATCATTCTTAACTTAAAACCAATGTGACCATTTTGAAAGGTAATAATTATAACTTTAATAAAAGATTATGACCCCTTCAGCTAAAATTTTGAGGGACAATATCTAGTTTTTTGCAAAGTTCAAGTAACGAAACCAAATCTCCCTGGTCAAATGGAACCCTTTGAGCTCTCTAAGTCATTTTGATATTGTTGGACAAATATGACGGCAAAGTTCCCCAGATACTTTTGACAGATTAGTTTAAACTAAATGTTTTAATGAAGATATGTAGCAACAATACATTACCTTAGCTGCATGTAACAGACTTCGCAGAATCTGTGTCCATTCACAGACTGGACTGGTTTAAGCAGCCACCCCTTACAGTGTGAACATGTAAGTTGTTTGTCAGTTGTCAAAAACTTCCCATTGCAAAACAGAATTTTTTGCTGACTCTCTGTTGTTAATTTGTTGCCCATGCTGAAAAAAAAGTAAAACAGTTGAAATACTTGTAAAAATGCATGTATTATCATCAAAATACCCTCTCCAGTTTACTAAACGTGCGTATATGTAATGTACGTCCCATATCCCGACTGGCCGAAATAAAAATGAAATTTAAAAAAAAAAGTATGCAGAAGGTTATCTTTTAAAGTACTGATCCTTTATCAGGACATACTAACCTACAAAAAATGGCAACTTTTTTAAAGGAATTAAAACATTTCAGTTTTTTTATTATGTTATTACAAGTGGGTGGGGAAGTAACTAGACAACGTGCAGTAGAACGTGGTTGTTTTTTAAGTATATACTTGCATTGACTATGTTATTGTCGTCACACTTGAAATATGATACCATGTAACTCTCTTTTCAAGTTTTGGCAAGAACAGACTTATAGTACCTGGTATTTTGAGCACGCTTAAAAAACTTGAAAAGATCTGTCACCGGTGGCGGAAGTAGGTCGAAATATGTATTCGCACCGATTCATTTCGACTCATTGTTCGTACTTAAATATATAATTGCAAAATTATTGATCTATTTACTCCTTATTGATATTTTTTTGTAAAAAGCATTATGTACAGGTAATAAATTGCAAAATTGATCACGCATGCCTCAAACTGTCCATGAAATATTTGAATAAGGGCATGGATTTGTGCTAAAAATTGATCAAGGCTGAGTTCCGATAATATGTCAATAAAAAAGCCAAATTTAACTTATAGTTTGAATGCAATTGCCTCTTTCAAATTTTTATTTATATGAAACAATAAGTTGCAAAAAATAATCTATTTTCCAAGGAATAATATGAACATGATTGTGTCTGTGGCTGACTTTAATGCACAGTTTACCTCCCTTTATAGAATGATGTTAAAAATCTGTATATAACAGTTTTAAACATTTTTTGCTCATCAGGAACAAGTTAACCCATCAAATTATGCCATCTTTAGACTTGGCCTTTGTGGAGCCGCAGTGGTATAGTGTTTGCCTCAAGATCAGAGGGCCCCCCTGGTTTGATTCCCGCCATTGCAATGGTGCTAGTGTTGTTAGGCAAGACACAGATATTTCCACATTCCTCTTTCTTTGAGATTGTTTCCATCTGGAGTGAGTCGCAATAGCAATTGATCTAAGTCGTAAGAACTAGTTTTGAAAGCGAGAATAAAGAATTACCAGTAGTCAGTAGTACATTGAGTCAGCCATTTTTCTAGATCTCGAAACAGACACTGTTGCTTGTATTGTAATCAGTTTAGGTCAATCTTAAAGCCAACTGCATTTTACACTTTTAAAATGTGTCACAAGAGATTGTGAGTTAGCCTGACCAAAGTATTAGTTCTTGAAGGCTGTAGTGGATTAGTGGTTATGATGTTCTCTTTAATCCAGTAGACTTTGGTTTATTATACAGTCAGTTTACCATGCTTTAGGCTGGGCACATAAAGCCACATACCTTAACCCACATTGCTGTCAGTGGATACAATTGATAAAAGTTCCGCATTTTTTCTTCATAAGTGATTGGACCAATAGTTTGATCATGATTTTGGGATCTATTTATAGAAGTTGTAAGAACATGTTTCATAAATGCAAGAACAGATAGTTATAACATTAGTATAAGTGAAACTTTCAGACATGGTAGCTAAACACAGGCTAACAATGGCACACAGACAAGCTCAAATTGAAAGGCTTAGTACATGTATATATAATGTACATTAGTATATGTTAAAAGCACAGCTACTGTATTAAATAATGGTGTCCCCTGCTTTTCCTATTGAAGCTAGACAAAATTAATATAAATTTAACAAGTGTAAGTTTGAAATAACTTTACCTTAATTTTGCAATTCCAAATCTGTTTATTTTGTTGATTTTCACAGACTGTGTGAAAAAGACTGCTGTGAAACAGCACTGATCTTAGCAGGGTTACAAGCTGCTGTTGTTGCCACTTCATCTTCAAATTTATGTATATCTTGTTGTTCAGCTATTTCTGATCTTGTTAAAGTGTTTCTGATCCTCTTAATTTCCTAGTCTTGAAGGGACATATTATGGGAACACATGCAGCGGGCAGGCAACATCCACACTTTGTTCGTGAACAGTTTTCATCTGATCTTCACCAAACTTGCTGAAAATGTTTGGATTATGGCCCTTGAATTACACGAAAATGGCCAAATTAGCCTTGTCCGCTCTCTAAGTCGAAGAGTTTTCATCATTCTGATCTTCACCAAACTTTGTAAAATGTTTGTGGGCATAATATCTAGGCCAAGTTTGATGACAAGCTAAATTACCCTAGGCACTTGGATTATGGCCCTTGAATTAAACAAAAATGGCCAAATATCCGCTCTCTAAATCAAACAGTTTTCATCTGATCTTCACCAAACTTTATGAGAATATTTGTGGGCATAATATCTTCCAAGTTCAATAACCAGCCAAATCGCCCTGGGAACTTTCGGATTATAGCCCTTGAATTATCGAAAAAAATGATGAAATTAGCCTTCTCAGCTCTATAGTTCAAACAGGTGAACTAGCCTTGTCTGCTCTATAGTTCTAACAGGTTTTACAAAACCAATGAACTGCCAGATACTGAGTTATGCCTCCTTGACGGGCATATTTTATGACAGTTTGGCACTCTTGTTTAGCATTAGATCCATGATTTTCTTGTTGTTCAACAGTTTTGTATCTTGTTGTTCAGCTTATTTTTATCCTAAACTGTATTGTCCAAGTGTATATGATCTTTCTTTTTATACCCCCAAAACGAAGTTTAGGGGGGTATATAGGAGTCACCCGGTGGTTGGTCGGTCGGTCGGTCGGTCGGGCGGTCTGTTGCATTTTCCTTGTCCGGAGCATAACTTGAAAACTACTGGTTGGAATTCAATACAACTTCATACAATGGTCAAGCACATTGAGAGGAAGTGCAGTGCACAAGAACTATAACTCCATCTTGACTAATTACAGAGTTATTGCCCTTTGTTACTTTTCCTTGTCCGGAGCATAACTTGAAAACTACTAGTTGGAATTCAATACAACTTCATACAATGGTCAAGCACATTGAAAGGAAGTGCAGTGCACAAGAACCATAACTCCATCTTGACTAATTACAGAGTTATTGCCCTTTGTTACTTTTCCTTGTCCGGAGCATAACTTGAAAACTACTAGTTGGAATTCAATACAACTTCATACAATGATCAAGCACACTCAGAGGAAGTGCAGTGTACAAGAACTATAACTCTATCTTGAGTATTTACTGAGTTATTGCCCTTTGTTACTTTTACTTGTCCGGAGCATAACTTGAAAACTTCTGGTTGGAATTCAATACAACTTCATACAATGGTCAAGCACATTGAGAGGAAGTACAGTGCACAAGAACTATAACTCCATCTTGACTAATTACAGAGTTATTGCCCTTTGTTACTTTTCCTTGTCCGGAGCATAACTTGAAAACTACTAGTTGGAATTCAATACAACTTCATACAATGATCAAGCACACTCAGAGGAAGTGCAGTGTACAATAACTATAACTCTATCTTGAATATTTACTGAGTTATTGCCCTTTTTTACTTTTCCTTGTCCGAAGCATAACTTGAAAACTACTAGTTGAAATTCAGTACAACCTCATACAATGGTCAAGTACATTTAGAGGAAGAGCAGTGCACAGGAACCATAACTCCATCTTGACTCATTACAGAGTTATTACCCTTTGTTACTTTTCCTTGTCCGGAGCATAACTTGAAAACTTCTGGTTGGAATTGAATACAACTTCATACAATGGTCAAGCACAGTGAGAGGAAGTGCAGTGCACAGGAACCATAAATCCATCTTGACTAATTACAGTGTTATTGCCCTTTGTTACTTTTCCCTGTCTGGAGCATTTTTCGAAAACTACTAGTTGGAATTCAATACAACTTCATACAATGGTCAAGCACAATGAGAGGAACTTCTAAGAACAATATCTCTTTTTAGTTTGTTTGCAAGGTATTATGTTACTACGAACTTCTTCAGTTTATAAAGCAATCCTTTTGGGGGTATTAATCACATTTAGTGATAGCTCTAGTTCTTTTTTTTTTTGTTATTCCTCATGAAACTACATGAATTGAAATGTCGAAATGTATGCACCCTGAAAATATACCATAAAGAGAAACGTAATGTGTTACAATAAAATTGTATTTAGTGTTAAATATATACATTTATGGATGCAATGGAAGAGTCCAACACGGTCACAAGACTGTGTAAGCTACACAGTAAGACGGACGGACGGACAGTGCAATTACAAGAAATAGAATTATGATTTAAAGCCCATTATTGGGATGACTTGGTAACCTTACTCATGTATGACACTCAATTTAGAAGCAGTTCTTTCACTTTAATTAGCTGAGCTTAACAGTCTTAATAGAGTTAAGTATAATTATATATACGCTCCACCTGCCTTTTTATGCCCCCGAAGGGTGGCATATTAAAATCGCACCGTCTGACCGTCTGTCCGTCCGTCTGTCTGTCCGTCCGTCCGTGCGTCCCCACTTACAAATTCGTGTCCGGACTGTAACTTTGTCATGCATTGAAGGATTTTAAAATAACTTGGCACACATGTCTAGCACATCAAGACGACGTGTCGCGTGCAAGACCCACATCCCTACCTCAAAGGTGAAGGTCACACTTGGAGTATGAAGGTTATGGAATCCTCTATATATGCACACATTCGTGTCCGGACTGTAACTTTGTCATGCATTGAAGGATTTTCAAATAACTAGACACACATGTCTAGCACATCAAGATGACGTGTCGCGTGCAAGACCCACGTCCCTAGCTCAAAGGTCAAGGTCATACTTAGAGTTTGAAGGTAATGGATTCCTCTATATATGAATATATGCACACATTCGTGTCCAGACTGTAACTTTGTCATGCATTGAAGGATTTTAAAATAACTTGGCACAAATGTCTAGCACATCAAGACGACGTGTCGCGTGCAAGACCCACGTCCCTAGCTCAAAGGTCAAGGTCACACTTAGAGTTTGAAGGTAATGGATTCCTCTATATATGCATATATGCACACATTCGTGTCCGGACTGTAACTTTGTCATGCCTTGAAGGATTTTAAAATAATTTGGCACAAATGTCTAGCACATCAAGACGTCGTGTCGCGTGCAAGACCCACATCCCTACCACAAAGGTCAAGGTCACACTTAGAGTTTATAGGTAATGGAATCCTGTATATATGCATACATTTGTGTCCGGACTATAACTTTATTATGCTTTGAAGGATTTTAAAATAACTTGGCACAAATGTCTAGCACATCAAGCGGATGTGTCGCGTGCAATACCCAAGTCCCTACCTCAAAGGTCAAGGTCACACTTAGTGTTTAAAGTAATGGAATACTGTATGCATGATTACTCTGTCATGCATGGAAGGATTTTAAAATTACATAGCACATTTATTGAGCACATGGAGAGGACACAGACTGTGAGGCACCTCTTTCGGGGGCATTCGTCGCTTGTGAGGGACAGCTCTTGTTTCCTTCTTTATTTAATTATCAACCTTAATATCTGCTAGTTTATTTTTTGCTATCGAAGACATTGGGTAGATACTTTCGTTACATGCATTCAAAATGATGGAGTGGTACAAATCATATGACAAAGAATTTTAATTAAACGTTTAAAACTCCATAGACTTAACATGGGATATTGCCTTGATCTTCCTTTGGAAACCTACTCTTAAAATTCCCTTCCATATGAAATTTGTACTACACAATCATTTTAAAATTCATGTAACGCAAGTTATAATCTACTAAATGGAAGACATGATAGCTTTCGTGCATCGATAGCTAAAAATAAGCTGGCATGTATTGGAAGGGTTGATAATTAAATAAAGACTGGAAAATGATAGAAACATGTATATTATCCCTTTTCGCCCCATTTAGAGGTTCCTTATTGTGTATCCCAAATTTCACCTTTTGACATAATATTCGCCAAGGTTACCCTTTTTTTGACGAATTTGGTACAAGCACTTGGGGAAACTGATTAGAAGTTTCATCGAAATTCTTCTACTAAATTGAGCACTTAAAGGAAAAATATTGATCAAATATGTCTCCAAACCCTGTGCTTATAAAACTGTTCTTGTGTTCCACTGAGCTGGAGAACAGAATGATTTAAATTTGTAGCACCGTACATACAAGATTCAAAAGACCTATAGGTACGTCCACCCACCCATCCTGTTTTTCCCCTTGCCATATGTCTGTCTGTCCACTTTACCTTGCCTGCTCTTCAGCTCAAAAACCTCTTGTTGGAATTTTATCAAACTTGATGGGAAGCATCAGTATCATGAACTGTAGTTGTGCAGTTGTATCAGTTTTCGAACATAGAGTCAAAAGTTCAAGGTTACCAGGGCCAGGAAGTTAAAAACCTTATCTGCTCTTCATCTCTAAAAATCCCTTTAAAAATTTCATCAAACTTAGTGGTAAGCATCAGTATGTAGTGTATTAATGCATATTGTAATATGGGTCATATTTTTAAAGGTCAAGATCGTTGTATGAGTTTAGCGCCTGTTCCAACCATATTTCAATCACTATGTTTCGCCCACGGAGGATTTTGATTATTCAAGTCATGAAAGTTTACAGGAATTTTTATCGGCATGTTAAGTTGTGCACTCTAGGGGGTTTGATGCAGATTCATCAGGTATTATTGACTTAGTACCTTTGGTTAAAGTTTTATGTGCAAGGTACTATCATGCACATACTTCTGTAACCACCTGCAGGAGTTATTTGAAACTTAGCAATAGTGTTCAGGGGTATCAAACAATTAAGTTACCATTGGTAACTTTTGACTAAGTTTTTTTGATGATTACAGTTTTCTAGTTTATACTTAGAGAGTCGACAGAATTTTGTTTTGTTATTTACCAGGGTCAGTGTAATATACTGACCCTGCATTTACTGACAAAAGTTTTGTTAAATATTGGCAAGCACTGAAAATAGTCAACTATAAAACAGTCCTAACCCAGTGAGTTTTTCCTTGGAGAGGAACATGCTCTTTTGATAAAGAGGGCCATGATGGCCGAATATCACTCACCTGAATACCATTGCTCCAAAAGAGAATGTACATCAAAAGGTCATGATTTTAGACCCCATGTTTCCAAGTTTCAGTCTGGACCTAAGAGTCCATCAAGACATCAAGAGTCCATCTAGACAAAAAGTTGATTGGATGTCAGATGTGTATTGTTTACAGGGGTTCTTTTATGATTTTACCTGGTGTTCTAGCTTTTGACCCCATGAGGTCCAGTTCGAAACTTGACCTGTAGTTCATCAAAACAAAATGCTGACTAACTTTCAAGATGAATGGGTTAAAAAATTGGAATCTAGAATGCTGGCAAGGTTTTTCTATCATTTTAAATCAAATATTGGTGAATGATTTGAATTGTTGAGCTAGCTTTGACTCAACATATGTCAATTTGGAACTTCACCTAGAGTTCATTAAGGCAAACATTCTGACTAATTTACATGTTGATTGGGTATGAAATGTGACTTGTCAGTTGAAAGCTTTAACTATGTTTACTTTTAATGACTTTTTATCAAGTTTCTATACTTACAGTTGATAGGTTGTTCTCTGCACTCTGTAGAGTCCATAATGTGAACTTTCTATTTTATCCTTAAAATATAATAATAGTCCATGGATTTATTTTCTCTTCTTAACTAAGTTTTTTTTTTTCCGGTATTTCTACAAAGTGGCACCATAATTATCTGATGTAAATGTTGAAATAAGATCCTTTAAAAATTTGACTGCCTAACAATGCGTTGAAGGATTCACAATAGTTTTTCATAAACCCTGGATTCATATTACAAGGACGGGTAGGTCTTGGACCCATTCAAAAGTTTAACTACCTAGTAAATTGAAAGCAATTTTCGTTTGCCTGAAATTGGAATTTCAAACTATCGATCCCATTATTGAAAAAAACTTTTTCCATAAAATTAAGCAAATACATTCTATTTACTGACAGTATCAAGTATTCAAAAGTATAATTATATTGGTTCGCCAATAATGTTATCCACAGAAAATAAAGACATTATTATTATTATGATTAAAATTTAGGTATTTTCATATTAGGTAATTTGCATTGTTAAAAAAATAGCAAGACCTACGAAAACACTTAGAGCGAGTCTTTAACAAATGTTTTAAATAATTTTACTGACATAATATAATGAATTAAACAAATGCTAAAAACTTTCATGCAATTTTCAAGAGTAAAATATTCCAATATGCCCTGTTTTTAGTGCTTATGGTGAGCTATTGTGACTGTGTGCTTAATCACAGGACCAATTTCAACCAAACTTTACTGGATTGTTGCTTGGATAGTCCTTCCAAAATTGCTCAAACAATTCCATTGTGCTGTAATAGCCGCCAGAGCTAAAGATATTTAAACCATTAAAAGACATCTCCTTAAACCACTTGGCCAATTTTAACCAAACTTCACAGGATAGTTCCTAAGTTCACTTGTTTTTGTATTGGCTTATTTATGAAAGATTTTAAAAATCTTCTCTGAAACCACAAGGCCTAGAGCTTAGATATTTAGCATGACATTGTGTCATTCCCTGGTGACCCTCTACCAAGATTGTTCAAATCATCCTCAGGTCAAAATTGACCCTTTCTGCTATTTCCTATTATAGCCAGGTGAGCGATATAGGGCCATCTTGGCCCTCTTGTTAAGCTGTATTTCCCTGTTACAATTCCAGATTTAAAGAAAATTTGCTTTGGTCTTAGTAATGGACCTATAAAAAATCACATGAATTCCATGACAGTGGCTGTCTGATTCAACTGTCATCGTCTTTGATATATGATGAATCCAGCTAAAATTGTATCTGTGTGTGTTTTTACACTTTGTTTACATGTATATATACAAAATATAATTAGATAATAATTTTATGAGCTCATCTGGCTTTGCCAGGATGAACTTTTCTAATGGATGATTGTCCGTCGTCCATCAACATTTTGATTCAAACAGCATCTCCTCTGAAACCACTGGGGCAATGTTGATGAAACTATGCAGGGCTGTTCCTTGCATGAAGCTCTACCAAAATTATTTAAAGCATTCCATTCCATGCAGAACTCTGGTTGCTATGGCAAAAAATAGGAAAAACTAAAAATCTTCTTTTCTGAAACCACAAGGCCTAGAGCTTAGATATGTAGCATGTAGCATTGGCTAGAGGACCTCTACCAAGATTGTTCAAATTATAACCACTGGGTCAAAATTGACCCCATCCGGTTCACTTAGTTTTACATAGGTTTATATAGCAAAAACTTGAAAAATCTTCTTCTCTGAAACTACAAAGCCTAGAGCTAAGATATTTAGCATGTAGTATAATGCTAGTATTGTCTAGTAGACCTCTACAAATTGTTCAAAAAATGACCCCCATCAAAATTGACCCTGTTGGGGGTCACTTGGTTTTACACTGGCTATACATAGGAAAAACTTTAAAAGTCTTTTCTGAAACCTTAGATGTTTAGCATGTAGCATTGCCTTTTGGACCTTTACAAAGATTGTTCAAATCATGAACCATGGGTGAAAATTAACCCTTCCAGGGAGGGGGTGCAGGTCACTTGATTTCGCATAGGCTTATATAGGGTAACTTAAAAAAAACACAAGGCCCACAAACAGAGCTTAGATATTTGGAATGTTACTAAGGATTGTGTAGCGGACCTCTATGAATTATGTTAAAATCATGAGGCCTTGTATTATTATGCCCCCTTCGAAGAAGAGGGGTATATTGATTTGCAGATGTGGGTAGGTCGGTTGGTATGTCTGTCTGTCCGTCTACCAACTGGTTTTCGGATGATAACTCAAGAACGCTTGGGCCTAGGATCCTGAAACATGATGTGGAGGTTGGTCATGACCAGCAAAGGACCCCTACTGTTTTTTAGGTCAGTATGTCAAAGGTCAAGGTCACAGTGACCCGGAATAGGTAAACGGTTTCCGGATGATAACTTGAAAAGTTTGGACCTAGCATCTTCAAACTTGATGTGGAGGTTTGTCATGACCAGCAGATGACCCCTATTGATTTTGAGGTTAGCAGGTCAAATTTCAAGGTCACGGTGACCCGTAATTGTAAAACAGTTTCCGAACGATAAATCGAGAACAATTGGGCCTAACATCTTGAAACTTGATGTGGAGGTTGGTCATAGCGGGTAGAGGACTCCTAACGATTTTGAGAATATAAGGTCAAACGTCAAGGTCACAGTGACCCAGAATTGTAGAATGGTTTCCGCTCAATAACTTAAGTTAGGAGTGACCAATTGCAATGAAATCTGGTTTGTAGGTAGTTTGCGGGGAGAAGAAGGTTTGGTTGCATTTGGGGTCACTAGGATCAAGGTCAAGGTCACTGTTACTAAAAATAGAAAAATGGTTTCAGCTTAATAACATAGGTTAGGAGTGACCAATTGCAATGAGACTTGGTGTGTAGGTAGCTTGCATGGAAAGGAAGATATTTGATTTTATTTTTATGCCCCCGAAGGGTGGCATATTAAAATCGCACCGCCGGCGTGTCGGGCGTGTCCGTCCGTCCGTCCGTCCGTCGTCCGCGTCCGTCCGTCCGTGGGGGCGGGCCCCACTTACAAAGGGGGGGGGGGGGGATTTTTTTTGGGTTGGGGGGGTTTTAAATATTTGTTGTCGGGTTATAACTTTTTCTTTCATTTGAGGATTTTAAAATAACTTGGCACTGACATGTCTAGCACATCAAGACGGCGTGTCGCGTGCCAGACCCACATCCCTACCTCAAAGGTGAAGGTCACACTTGGAGTATGAAGGTTATGGAATCCTCTATATATGCACACATCGTGTCCGGACTGTAACTTTGTCATGCATTGAAGGATTTTAAAAATAACTAGGCACACATGTCTAGCACATCAAGACGGGGCCCGTGCTTTGGGGGGGGGCCCCCGTCCCTAGCTCAAAGGTCAAGGTCATACTTAGAGTTTGAAGGTAATGGATTCCTCCATAAAGCATATAGCACACATTCGTGTCCGGACTGTAACTTTGTCATGCATTGAAGGTTTTAAAATAACTTGGCACAAATGTCTAGCACATGGGCGGGGGTAGCCGGCGTGTCGCGTGCAAGACCCACGTCCCTAGCTCAAAGGTCAAGGTCATACTTAGAGTTTGAAGGTAATGGATTCCTCCATATAAGCATATATGCACACATTCGTGTCCGGACTGTAACTTTGTCATGCATTGAAGGATTTTAAAATAACTTGGCACAAATGTCTAGCACATCAAGCCGACGTGTCGCGTGCAAGACCCCGTCCCTAGCTCAAAGGTCAAGGTCATACTTAGAGTTTGAAGGTAATGGATTCCTCTATATAAGCATATATGCACACATTCGTGTCCGGACTGTAACTTTGTCATGCCTTGAAGGATTTTAAAATAATTTGGCACAAATGTCTAGCACATCAAGACGACGTGTGCGCGTGCAGACCCACATCCCTACCACAAAGGTCAAGGTCACACTTAGAGTTTATAGGTAATGGAATCCTGTATATATGCATACATTTGTGTCCGGACTATAACTTTATTATGCTTTGAAGGATTTTAAAATAACTGTGCACAAAGTCTAGCACATCAAGCGGATGTGTCGCGTGCAAGACCCAAGTCCCTACCTCAAAGGTCAAGGTCACACTTAGTGTTTAAAAGTAATGGAATACTGTATGCATGGTTACTCTGTCATGCATGGAAGGATTTTAAAATTACATAGCACATTTATTGAGCACATGGAGAGGACACAGACTGTGAGGCACCTCTTTCGGGGGCATTCGTCACTTGGGAGGGACAGCTCTTGTTCTGTTATATATCACAGTTACTAAAAATAGATGGGTTTTTTTTTTCGATTTTTTTTTAATTATAATAAAATTGTTTTAAGCAAAAAAAGAATTTTTAGGGGTTAAGGTCACTGTTACTAAAAACAGATTTTTTTTTCAAATTCAATTTTTTTATTATAAAATTGTTTTATGCCAAATAAATTTTTTTTTAGGTCAAGGTCACTACTAAAAATAGATTTATTTTTTTTAGTTTTATTTTTTAGAGGTCAAGGTCACTTCGTAAAATTTTATTTTTTTTATGCCCTCGAAGGGTGGCATATTAAAATCGCACCGTCCGTCTGTCTGTCCGTCCATCTGTCTGTGTGTCCTCACTTACAAATTTGTGTCCGGACTGTAACTCTGTCATGCATTGAAGGATTTTAAAATAATTTGGCACAAATGTCTAGCACATCAAGATGACGTGTCGCGTACAAGACCCACGTTCCTACCTCAAAGATCAAGGTCACACTTAGAGTTTGAAGGTAATGGAATCCTCTATATATGCACATATTCGTGTCCGGACTGTTACTTTGTCATGCATTAAAGGATTTTAAAATAACTTGGCACAAATGTCTAGCACATCAAGACGCATGTCACGTGCAAGACCCACGTCCCTACCTCAAAGGTCAAGGTCACACTTGGAGTTTGAAGGTTATGGAATCCTCTATATGTACATATTGGTATAGACTAACTTTGTCATGCATTGAAGGATTTTAAAATAACTTGGCACAATATCTAGCACATCAAGACAATGTGTCGCTTGCAAAACCATGTCCCTACCTCAAAGGTCAACGTCACACTTAAGAGTTTGAAGGTAATGGAATCCTGTATATATATGCACACATTTGAGTCCGGGCTATAACTTTGTCATGCATTGATTGATTTAAAAATAACTTGGCACAAATGTCTAGCACATCAAGCCGATGTGTCGCATGGATTTTAAAATTACATACCACAATTATTGAGCACATGGAGAGGACAAAGACTGTGAGACACCTCTTTCGGGGGCATTCGTCACTTGTGAGGGACAGCTCTTGTTTTAGAATGTTTTATTTTATGCTTTTCGGTGGTTTATCGAAATTTAACGGTGGATTATATTCCGATAAACTCACTGTCCACACGGTGAAAATTATCAAAATCTGTTATCCGGATTAACGTCAAAAAGTATACAGAACGTAATGAATGCCGTAAACGATATGACGGTGACGTCGTTAATATGACGTCATGTTTGCAATGCTTTCTGGTGACGTTTCCCACGATTTCAAACATTTATTGAAATAAACTCAACAAAAGTAGAGTTTGAGACATAAAATAAACAGAAAAATTGTTGGTATCGATGTCATATCACGATAATTTCACTCCTGAACACCAAAAGTAGTTATTTTCACTCTTGACTGGCCACTCGTGAAAATATCACTTTTGGTGCCCACTCGGTGAAATTATAACGTGATCTTACACCAAAACCAACAATTATCCTCTATTTATTTTCTTTTTTTAATTTTTTTTTTATTCTACAATTTCTACAGATGCTCTCACAAATTTCACACTGACTTTTACTTTAAAAACTGTTCCTTTCATAGTACAACTTTTGCATCAAGGGGGGCATACGTGTTTTACAAACAGCTCTTGTTGGCAATTGATATACAAGTGAGTGATATAGGGCCATCTTGGCCCTTTTGTATGTCTTGTAAAAGGAGAGAGAGAGAGAAGATGTAATCATTGTATTGGAAAATACTATACAGTCAAACTTATCTTTAAGTCAGCCAAGAGCTTTCTTAAGAATGGTAGATGACTGCATGATATCTGCTTTATCTAGATTGTTTACTATCTCGGCCGTCCCCGTGATTTCTCCCCAGGAGAACTTGCTAAGACCCCAGTATGACTTTCCATACATAGTGGTACCAAGATGCATAGTACATGATTGTGTATTTAATGTAAAAATGGCTAACTAGGATATATCGGTTCGGCTGCTTTATTGAGGCTGCTGACATTCGCCTGTAGTTACACGGGCTATATTTGTTGCCCTGGTTTTGCGTTTAATGGATAGGTAAATTGATTGCATAGACTTTAATTTATAAAACAATGGATTAAGAACTGCAGGTTCATTGTAATAGAAAATAATATAGGTTTTGATACATTACACTTATTATTATAGTATATTAAAAGTTGCTGTTTTAAAATGTTCAATTCTTCTGAATTATCGGCAACCATTTGCTTATACGTGATTGTAAGTCCAACTATACTTCGGGGAGAAAACACATGAGCAGTACTATTTCAGGACTATGGGAAAAACAACAATATTATAGTTTTTAGTTCATTTTATTGGCAAGCAAAAGCATTTTTCACATTTAAGCACACTGTTTCACATTTTTATCAGCAGTTTTTTCTTAGTAATGTAAAATATTATGCAAAAAATAATTTAATGTTTAAGAATCTATATATCATTATCATCACATTCAGATACAGGTTAGATGCAGGAGCCCCGACAGAATCTTTTTTCCAATAGCATGGTTTTCTCACATTCAAGGTCAGAAGAATACATACAAATACAGACATTTACATCATCAAATATATGTATGTGAAGACAACACAGATGCATAGAACTTTCCTCACTCCGGAGTTTCAATGATTGCACTAATTCTGTTTCCCTGACCAGATGCCATTGCTATTATTGTTACTTTGTCTCAGACTGACACTAGTCACAATTGAATTTAATGGACCAAATGCAAACCCTGTTTACCCATGATGTATCAATTTTATGTAAAATATATGCATGTGGATAAACAATTCAATCTCATCACATAAAAACCTTGGACAAATAAAATTTTAATAGGAGTGATTCAATTATGAAATAACATCCGTTCCAGCGGTGTTAGTCGTTTAATAAACAATGATTTGGAGTAGTGATACTCAGTAATTAGCCACGAAGGCCGAAGGCTTGAGTAGTTAATAACTGCGCATCAGTACGACAAATCATTGTTTATTAGGAGATAACAATGCTGAAAAGGCTGTTATTTCGATTCTAACATGACCAGATACTACAAAAAGCAAATAAATGCAAAGCGTTATTTTCTACGCGAATGCTCATTTAACGTCATGGGGCGCTATATAACGTCATGTTTACAGCACATCGGTTCCCGTGTTGTTTATGGTTTAATGTAACATAATTTTTCTACTCTTTATATAGAGATAAAATCCTGAGTCATGTTAAAATAACAGTCATCACACAAATTGCACATTATCAAATGAATATCTCTATGGTATACGAGTATTTGACTAGTAGATTCATGAACCACTGCATCTACAGAATTTTGTAAATTGAAAAGTAACAGAATGACTAGGCTAGTTGGCAGTTAAAGTCTTTGATTAACAATGTCGTTCGTAAACACTTTGACATTTGCTTAATATTTATATCCAATGATTTATACAAATGTAAATATATAACATTTGATGCTGAATGTTTTAAAAAATATCCGGTGGTAATTTAAATAAATTATTTGTAGAACCTATTTCACATTAGTTATACAAGCCTTTATTATGCTCACTTCCTAATTTTGACTTCATCATTCAAAAGTCAACTGTAAAGATGTAAAGATATTTGGATATAACGATGTAATTTCTTTGGTCCCCTGAACATGGTTACAAGCGAAGTTTACTGTAGTAACAAACACATACAGAACATAATTATGTTAACTTGACTGTCCTGGTAGCAAAATGTTGGATTTTTTTCTTTCAAATGTTAAGCAAATACATACTACACAACTACTCATTCATTCTATATAGAAGCTTTGAAAGTAAGTTTTTAGCATGTTGCATAGAAGTTTAGAGAGGCGAGGGCAAAAGGCGTTTTATTATCCATCAGTTCTGTCGTGTTAGATGCAGCACATAAAGTAGCAGAATCTCTTCTTGCAGGGCTTCGCAGCATGGATCTGAAAGAAATATAATGCATCTATATAAACATCAGTCAAACAGTGAGCTCTTGTAAGCTCAAACATTGTTACATCAAATTCACTTTAAGTCTTAAGATTACTTCTGGCCACCGAAGATTTCGATTTCTTCAAGTATGTTATGGCTGGCTTAGGTTTTAGTTAAGTTCATAAAAAATGGCATTTGAAAAAAATCGGGCATTTTCATGCAACCATTTTTTTACACCCAAGGGGACGTATTATAGGAACAGCTGCGGTGGCGCCCATACTTTGTCCACTCTCTTAGTCAAACAGTTTTCATCTGATCTTCACCAAACTTGGGGAAAATATTTGTTGGCATAATGTCTAGGCCTAGTTCGATAACCAGCCAAATCACCCTAGGCACTTTAGGATTATGGACCTTGAAGCCCTCTCAGCTGTATAGTTCAAACAGGTGAATTACGGTAGCCTTGTCTGCTCTATAGTTCAAACGGGTTTTTCAAAATTTATGAACCGACAGTTACTGAATTATGCCTCCATGTTTGGCGTATTTTGAGACAGTTTGACACTCTTGTTTTTCTTTTATAACATTTTTCCATAAATTATGCAGAACACTCTTGGAAAACTTAATTGTACAGAACACTCTTGGAAAACTCAATTATGCAGAACACTCTAGGAAAACTCAATTATGCAGAACACTCTTGGAAAACTCAATTATGCAGAACACTCTTGGAAAACTCAATTATGCAGAACACTCTTGGAAAACTCACAAATGAACTCATCGTCAGGATGCAGTGTAAAATTTGATTTATAGATACATAATTTTATGTGTTTTGAATGTCTGCCTCAGTGGTCGAGTGGTTAGAGTCACTGCCTTGAAATCACTATAATCTCTCGTTGATTGATGGTCCTGCTACTGACCATGTCTCTGTATATGAAAATTGGCTCTAGTACTGGTTTTTCCAAGGAAGGATGGTTAAGTAAACGGCCCGTCAGTATTGTAAATTGACTGAAATATGGTTGAAATGGGCGTTAAACCAACACACAAACAAAACTAATTTGTGAATGTTTTGGTATACTGGCCTGACTGATCAATAGTAACTGCACCTCGGTGCAGACAGATTGAGATTAACAAAACATTAGAGCTCTCTTTAAAGCGACTGCACTCCAAATTCTTAGTAAATTTTAATTTTTTGGTAAAATCAATATATATTCAATTTGTCAGCATCAAGATTATTTTCTTTGTGTAAGAGCTAAAAATAAAGGTAGAAAAAAATATTTACCCGAACCAGGTTTTGAACTCGGATCTTTGCGCTTACAAAAAATTTACAGGGGCTTAACCTACTGCACTACGGAGTCAGCTGATTTGATGCGAGTTAAAAATATTGATATACCAAAGAGCCCACCCCGTTAGTCACGGGGTGATATTTTCTACAATAAAAGTAAGCAAAACAACACATTTTAATTGTTTCTTTTGTTAGAAAACTTGTCACGTTATCATAATACAATGCCCCTGATACAGTAATGACAATTGTTTTCTTGAAATTGAAAATTTTCTTTTTTTAGCGTAACTTGTCCATCTGGAGTGCAGT
The DNA here is from genome assembly GCA_022818135.1 of Saxidomus purpurata. Lineage (NCBI taxonomy): Eukaryota > Metazoa > Mollusca > Bivalvia > Venerida > Veneridae > Saxidomus > Saxidomus purpurata. The sequence continues at coordinate 13,673,213 of JAFMSR010000003.1, forward strand.
CGCTTTAAATGGTTAACTGAAATTCAGTGGTAACTTATAAGAAAAGGTTAATGCTGCACTTGTTCTTTAGTTGAACACGTAGTTAATTTATAAAGAACTTTTGCATATTTATTTTAATTGCAAATGCTGCAAGCTTTCTGTGAACTAAATTGGAACAGGAATGAATGAATGTATCTAGAAAAAAGTCTTAATTCTTACTTTCAGCATTACACGACAGTTGGTTACTAAGCCGCAGTCCAGGCACTTTGCTATCATCTTGTAGCGGTCAAAGACTATCGCCCAGTCAGCATGGAAATCTTTCTGTAAAACATTTATCATGGTTACATACAGGGCATATATTACATCAAAGTTAGAATGTTATCGTATTTAGTATCGTAGCACTTTTATCATGATCTTCACAGTTCACTGACTGTTCAGTTAGTAAATTTAAAAGACAATAGATGATACTGGATAATGGGTATGTCTATTTAGAAATTATTTATTCTTTATGTATACATAAATTGTTTATAGTCCTTGCCAAGACTCGTATATTGTATATGTATATATTGTTTATAGTCCCGCTCTTGACAGGCACAAGAAATCTGGCTACCACACCCTAGCTCTTTTAAGAATAGACCCTTTGGTTCTTATGTTAGCCCAGTGTATAGCGCCAATACACGCTAGACTACCACTGGGTTAAAACCAGTTCATTTCTAGATGGTTGGGAAACACTGAAAAGCGTTTCTGAAATTCCCGAAGCCCCGGCCAGGATAAGAACCGGGGACCTCCACATTGGTAGTCCAGAGCGTTAACCACTTGACCATCATGCCAGGGTCGATGTATAACCACTTTCATACAGACCTTTTTTAATCAGAGTATTTGTGTTTGAAAATACAGTACGGTATTGTTAAAATATTGCTTCCCTTTCATTAACTACCATATGCAGTTCAAATAGCAAAGTGTTCTGTTATCGGACATTTCTTGTTGGCTCTGGCCATTCGTAGTGTCACAATTGCAGAATATATAAAATTTTAGATTCTTCTGACAAACAGGTCAGGCAGTGTTAGATGATTTATTGAAAATGAAACATTACCTCTTCAAGCTTGGAACAGTGTTTCCCTGGGGAAATACCATCTTTCTGGCAGTCATTGCAAGGCCTTCCACTTGCCCTGAAAGTTCAACATAATTATTTCTATTCTTATTTATTTAGTCTCGAGTTTGATATAAGATCACACAAGATGGAATCAACTTCAAAGAAGGAGGTAGTTTGGAATTAAGCGTCTTGCCTAGGGACACGACCACCACAGCTGTGGTGGGGATCAAACTCTAGACCCTGCAATCCTAAGGGGAACATGCTACACTTGCAAGAAATCAACAGAGTTTGGCTTCTGTGATCGGCACACAAAAGTGGACTTTGACTTTATTTAGACTCAGCTTTGGGACATTTGAGAAATAAATCAACAGTTACTGCTTGCCATTGGAAACTAAACTAAATATTTTACACAGGGGTTTTAGACAAAACCTGCAGTTGAAAGTCTAAATCCCCTGGGTTCCTGCAGTCACCACGTCAGATGATTAATCTTAAAAGTTTAACTGGGAATGGAAATTTTGCATGCATCCTAGTCATTAATAAAAATTCACCCTTTCGGTTATGTATATCTTAATTTGTATTTGTCAATAACAGAAATAAGTTGGTAAAACTTTTTTCTTATATGTTTTTAAAGCATACACTGTGTTTTTGAGCAGGAGTGTGTTTTGAACTATAAACCAATGTGACCATTTTGAAGGATAATATAACTTTAATAAAAAATTGTGACCCCTTCAGCTAAAATTTTGAGGGACAATACCTAGTTGTATGCATAGTTCAAGTAACAAAACCCAATCTCATTGGTCTAATGGAACCCCTTAACCTCTCTTAGTCATTTTGATATTGTTAGACAATACAACGGCAAAGTTCCCCAGATACTTTTGACAGACTAGTAAAAACTAAATGTTTTAATGAAGATATGTAGCAACAATACATTACCTTAGCTGCATGTAACAGACTTCGCAGAATCTGTGTCCATTCGTAGACTGGACTGGTTTAAGCAGCCACCCCTTACAGTGTGAACATGTAAGTTGTTTGTCAGTTGTCAAAAACTTCACATTGCAAAATAGAATTTTTTGCTGACTCTCTGTTGTTAATTTGTTGCCCATGCTGAAAAAAAAAGTAAAACAGTTGAAATACTTGTAAAAATGCATGTATTATCATCTAAATTCTCCTCTCCAGTTGGCTAAATATATGTATACATATACATATGTAATGTCCGTCCCCTAACATACTTATTTTCCATCATTACTTCCATCAACAAACAGGAGTACATAACTCTGTGAAGGTTTTTTTGGCAGGATTATGGGGGGGAGCAGTTATCATTGGTACCAGTTTCCCACATGACCAACACCCAGAAGAGGTTAGTTATTTTAGGTTTCAGAGGATACAGAGAGCGTCCCAATTCCAGAGACACCCCTGGTTTTTTAACATGCCAGGTGTATAGCACCCATACATGGGACCTCGGTTTAAGTCTCATCCGAAAGACTTATTAATTTTAGTTGGTCAGCCCCCGAAATCGAACCCGCTACCTCAAGATTACAAGTCTCGTGCTCTACCGATTGAGCTAACCGGGCTGACTAATTCAGTGTTATTTTTGTCTTGTATATAAACACACCCTTAGCTCCACCTTCTTAACTTTTGAAAGAGTAAATGACAAGATAATAATAGCATGTTGAATGTAATGCCCAAATCCTGCAATGACCAATTAGGTGTGATAAACAGTTTTGATTGATTGTTGGTTGATTATGCTATGAACATTGAAGGATTCTAAAATAAAGAAGCCGATCAGCGTTCCAGTGGTAACACACAGGACTTGTAACCCAGGGATTGCAGGTTTCATCCCCCGCAGCTAGACTAACATAACTAATGGTCTTTCGGACGAGACCTAAAATCAAGGTCCCTTTTGGATGAGACCTAAAATCAAGGTCCCATGTATCGGTGCTGTACACCAGGCATGTTAAAGAACCAGGGGGTGTCTCTGAAATGGGACATGTGTATCTTGCACTGTCCCTGGAAACCTTAAATAACTAAACTCTTTGAGGGGCATTGGTCATATGGATTATCCAGTATCAACAATAAAACTCTGAATAAACTCTGATAAAATGAATTGGCACAAATGTTCATGAAGATAAAGGTCAAGGTCACAGACTGTGAGACATTTGTCTCTTACAAGTGACAGCTCTTGTGTAAGTATATACTTATATTGACTTTTTAATCGTGGTCACACTTAAAATATGATACCATGTAACTCTGTTTCAAGTTTTGGCACAAAAATAGACATACTTGGTATTTCGATCAAGCAAAACAATGACCTTGAGCTCAGACGTAAGCATTGACAATACAAGCATTAGCCCAGAATTATTAAGTTTCAACTATATTGTTTACGAAAGTATATAATTGCAAAATTATATTTCTATTATACCTTACTGATATTATTTTCCAAAAATCGTAGGTACAGGATATCAACTTCAAAATTTATCTGGCATACCTGTTTAGTAAGCGATCGCGTGACTAACATTTGATTGGTGCAAAACTTGCAACGATAAATGCCGTGTAGAAGGTGTAAGCAACGTCCGGGCGAAGGGTTTATCACACATTGATGAATGTTCCATTTCTGGCGTGCATTATCTGAATAAAAAATGCAAGACATTGAAGAGCACCGGAATAAATGGTAACTGTTCATTAAAGACATGTCAACTCACAGTTGTTGGCACGTATGTAGGAATTTGTTATGAAACAGAAATAGTTTCAGTTGTTGCACGTTGAAGAATGGAGTGATTTCTGATGGTAGCAAATATATGCATTGCAAATGTTAAAATACATGCTTTATTTTATTTTATCACGAGTTTGATTCATTTAACTTATCCTTATAAGAATGTCCCTAGTCCCTTCTTCATATTATAGTAGGTATTTAAAAATGCATTTTGAAGTGCACTAACTGCTTCATTAATTATATACATTTATTGTATATCTATGTTGCTTATTGAATTACTTTCTTTGGTAAATGAACTGATTGGGTCATATATTTTCATTGTCTGTCATCAAAGCGTCATAAAACACTCGACTGATCGGATCTCGAAGTTTTTCTGTAGGTTCTTTTTATTTGAAAAGTCTTTTTTCTGGAGAAGTAATATGTCAGCTAGAAATTCTAATTTTATGTTCTCTCAATTTTTTTATACATAAAAATTAAACTTATTTTTAGCTCACCTGAGCACAAAGTGCTCAAAGGTGAGCTATTGTGATTGCCTGGTGTCCATCGTCAGTCTGCCTGTCCACACTTTACCTTGTGTATGCAATACTGGATCTTCGTGAAACTTGGTAAGAATGACAACCGTGATAAAATCTAGGTCGAGTTCGAATATGGGCCATCTGGGGTCAAAAATTAAGTCACAGGGTCAAATCATAGAAAAACCTTGTGTATGCAATAGAGGTTGCATTTTTCATTGGATTTTCATGAAACTTGGTTAGTATGATTGCCCTGATAAAATCTAGGTCGAGTTCGAACATGGGTCACCTGGGGTCAAAAACTATGTCAAGGGGTCAAATCATAGAAAAACCTTGTGTATGCAATAGAGGTTGCATTTTTCATTGGACCTTCATGAAACTTGGTTAGTATGATTGCCTTGATAAAATCTAGGTCGAGTACGAACATGGGTCATCTAGAGTCAAAAACTAGGTCACAGGGTAAAATTGTAGAAAAACCTTGTGTTTGCAATAGAGGTTGCATTTTTCATTGGATTTTCATGAAACTTTGTCGGTATCATTGTCTTGATGAAATTGTGGTTGAGTATGAATATAGGTAATCTGAGGTCAAAAACTACGTCACCCAGTTAAAAACCTTGTGTATGCCATACAGGTGACATTTACAACCCAATCATCATGTAAATTGGTCAAAAGGTTTGCCTTGTTTATGATTTATAGTTTAGAGTTGAAGTTTGGTCACATATTGTCATAAGACGCAGGTGAGCGCTATAGGGCCATCTTAGCCCTCTTGTTTTGTGAAAACTTGAGAATGTACAACTTGAAAAATATACGGTTCTGTACATTATACAATGGACATACCTCTGGAAACACCTCAATGTCACAGTGGTGATTATTAGTGGTTTTACACCTAATAATATTTGCACGAGTTGTACATGAAATGTGACAACTCAGTCATGTGATCATATGATATCAGGTGACTTCTATTTATATCTCTTAGTTACTAACAGTGTGAAAAGAAAACAAACAACTGGTGATTGGTTTATTTGTAAAATCTGATTAAACATCTCACTCTTTCTCATGCTTGGGGGAATTTTAAGTTCACACAGTTGGACAGATACCAAGCTAGAGCAAAGATGTAGTTTTTCTAACTACATCTTAGTATTTAATTCTTCAAGCAGTTAATTGTATTTTACAGATTAGGTAAATCCAGGTTTTCCCTTGTCCAAATCCCCTTGGCTGTCCATCAATATAGTTAATAATTAATTTGGTTATTTAAACATTTGGTAAATTCCTTTTACCCAAATCTTGTTTATAATTAATAACTGTTACTGTCTTGAAGAATTTATGTTTCTACTTAAGTAATGTCTGACCCAAATTATTGTAATGCAATAATTTGCTTTTGCTTTTAGTTGCTTTTATATGTTTTTATTTGCTTTATGCTTATTCTTGTTTTCTTGTATTTGTAGGATACCCTTTTTAGTCAGTATGACTTGAACCTACAAAGGAAACAAATTATATATTATAAATACAGAAACTACACTTTAGTTATTTGATTCCTTGTGACCTACCCTCAGAGATATGGGAATGTTTAGTTAAATATATCAACGGTCACATCAACATTCCATGAAGATTCATTAGAAGAAACTAGACATTCCATGAAGATTCCATGGAAGAAACTCTAGACATTCCATGAAAGAAACCGGACATTCCACGAAGATCCCATGGAAGAAACTCTGAAGATTCCATGGACATTATACAATGGACATACCTCTGGAAACACCTCAACATTCCATGAAGATTCATTGGAAGAAAATCTAAGATATTCCATGAAGATTCTGGACATTCCATTTAAGAAACTCTGGACATTCCATGAAAATCCCATAGAAGAAACACTGAAGATTCCATGTAAGAAACTCCAGACATTCCATGAAGATTCCATGGAAGGGACTCTGGACATTCCATGGAAGAAACTCTGGACTTTCCATGGACTTAACTCTTGGTATCCACTGGACAAACTTCTGGACATTTAATTGACAAATCTCTGGTCATTCCATGGATTTAATTCTAATCTTTTTAGCTCACCTGGCTATGCCAGGGTGAGCTTTTCTGATCGATGATTGTCCGTTGTCCGTTGTACATCGTACGCCGTCCGTTGTCCGTCAACATTTTGATTCAAATGACATCTCCTCTGAAACCTCTAGGCCAATGTATATAAAACTATGCAGGAATGTTCCTTGCATGAAGCTCTACCAAAACTGTTCAAAGAATTCCATTCCATGCAGAACTCTGGTTGCTATGGCAACAAATAGGAAAAACTTTAAAAATCTTCTTCTCTGAAACCACAAGGCCTAGAGCTTAGATATTTGGCATGTAGCATTGTCTAGTGGACCTCTACCAAGATTGTTCAAATTATGACCCCCGGGTCAAAATTGACCCTGCGCGGGTGGGCACTTAGTTTTTGCATAGGCATATATAGGAAAAACTTTAAAAATCTTCTTCTCTGAAACCACAAGGCCTAGAGCTTAGATATTTGGCATGTAGCATTGTCTAGTGGACCTCTACCAAGATTGTTCAAATTATGACCCCCGGGTCAAAATTGACCCCGCGGGGGTGGTCACTTAGTTTTGCATAGGAATATATAGGAAAAACTTTAAAAATCTTCTTCTTTGAAACCACAAGGCCTAGAGCTTAGATATTTGGCATGTAGCATTGGCTAGTGGACCGTTACCAAGATTGTTCAAATTATGAGCCCGGATCAAAATTGACCCTGCACGGGGGTCACTTAGTTTTACCTAGGCTTATGTAGGAAAAACTTTAAAAATCTTCTTCTCTGAAACCACAAGGCCTAGAGCTTAGATATTTGGCATGTAGCATTGGCTAGTGGACCGTTACCAAGATTGTTCAAATTATGACCCCCGGGTCAAAATTGGCCCCGCACTGGGGGTCACTTAGTTTTACCTAGGCTTATGTAGGAAAAACTTTAAAAATCTTCTTCTCTGAAACCACAAGGCCTAGAGCTTAGATATTTGGCATGTAGCATTGCCTAGTAGACCTCTTCAAAGTTTGTTCAAATTATGCCCCTGGGGTCAAAATTGACCTTGCCTGGGGGGGGGGGGATCATTAAATTTTGTTTTACAAAGGCATATATGGGAAAACTTATTTGGTATATAACATTATCTAGTGATCTTCCACCAGGCAAGTGGACTTGTACCAAGGTGAGCGATATAGGGCCATCTTGGCCCTCTTGTTTAATATATTATGCACAATGGTATTGATAAAACTCATTATTAAATAACTATTGTTTATTGGCTCTGATATTCGTTTACTACCCAAGGTAATACAATACGAAGAGCTATCATAATATTGAAAGACAGGGCCAATAACAAAAACCAGGGCTTACCGGTCCAATAAAAGATTGCTGACAAATGATTGGCTGTTGAGAAATCTTGAGCATTCCGATTGGCTGATACGTTCAGATGTTTCTCGCAAACGGAAACGACCGCCATCTTGAAATCTGTTGGATTTTTCAAAAATGGAAATCGACTTTTAATCAATGTCTGCCAGAAAACCATTTAGAAGGTTAGAAAATGCTCCAACCAAAAAATTTAATACCAAAATCAGTATGTTTATTTCAAAGATGAATATGTTAATGGTATTTTTATTTACAGCTGCATGTAACGTGGAGAAACATAAAAGTACATTCAATCAAGCTAAAATCAACAGCCTATATGACACTTGTAAGACCACAGCTTGAGTACTGCTCCTCAGTTTGGTCACCACACACAAGTGCTGGCATCGGACAACTTGAGTCCATACAGAGACGGGCTGCTCGCTGGGCAAGGCATGATTATGCCCGCACCTCCAGTGTCACCAACATGTTGACCAACTTAAACCGGAGACGACTTGACCTACGCTGCATAGATCAAAGACTGGTTATGCTCTATAACATTACTCATAACCTAGTTGCAATTCCATCAGTTAACTACCTAGTACAATCAAATACAAGAACAAGTCGTCTATCCCACTCAATGGCCTACAGACAAATCCAAACAACATCAGATTTCTATAAGTATTCTTTTTTCCCATGCACTATAGTCCATTGGAACTCACTTCCTGAGAATATTGTCTCTCTTGATGCGAAAGAGTTCAGCCAGGCAGTGTGCCTGGTTGAACATTGTGTCCCTCTAGAAACCTGCTCTGTTTTTAACCTGTTTTTAAATACAACCTGTATATAATCTCTCTTTTTGTGCTTTTACTCTTTTCTCTCTTGTCAGTTGACGCACGTCAATGTCTAAGTCTTCGTAAGTGGTGTTTCTGACGAGTTACTGCCAATGAAGATGATAGTCTATACAATGAATCAGTTTAAGTTTGATTAAAGTCTGTCCCACCTAATTTTGAGACCTCGATGGCTGAGCCATTTTACCGTATATTCGCTTGCACTTTTTCAAACCTCTAGACATGTTTTTCTTTTTATTTGATGTTTTTATTTGATATTTTTCCCTTAGAGTGTAATGCAAATGTCATAATATGGAACACTATAGCTGCCTTCTATACATACTTCTTAAATGGTGATGTCCTTTTGATATATGGTGCTGTCGGTTTAATATATGGTGCTGTGGTTTTGATAGATGGTGCTGTGGTTTCGATACATGGTGCTGTGGTTTTGACAAATGGTGCTGTGGTTTTGATACATGGTGCTATGGTTTTGATACATGGTGCTGTGGTTTTGATACATGGTGCTGTGGTTTTGTTACATGGTGCTGTGGTTTTGATACATGGTGCTATGGTTTTGATACATGGTGCTTTGGTTTTGATACACGGTGCTGTGGTTTTGATAGATGGTGCTGTCGATTTGATAGATGGTGATGTTGTTTTGATAGATGATGCTGTGGTTTTGATACATGATGCTGTGGTTTTGATATAATGGTGGTGTCGTTTTGATAGATGGTGATGTCTTTTTGATAGATGGTGCTGTCGTTTTGATATATGGTGCTGTCGTTTTGATAGATGGTGATTTCGTTCTGATATATGGTGATGTCATTTTGACATATGGTGCTGTCATTTTGGTACATTGTGCTTTTTTAGCTCGACTTTTCAAAGAAAAGGGGAGCTATCCTACTCGCTTTGGCGTTGGCGTTGGTGTCACACCTTGGTTAAGTTTTTCGTACCACCTCACTTTATTTCAAAACCATTGGAGGTATGGCTTTGAAACTTACCATACTTGTTTACCATCATAACCTCCATCTACAGACAAGAGTACATAACTCTGTCAAGGTTTTTGTCAGAATTATGGCCCTTTTTTTACTTAGAAAGTGTATTTGGCTTGGATAAGTTTTTCGTACCACCCCACTTTATTTCAAAACCATTAGAGGTATTGCTTTGAAACTTACCATACTTATTTATCATCATTACCTCCATCAACAGACAAGAGTACATAACTCTGTCAAAGTTTTTGACAGAATTATGCCCCTTTTTGACATAGAAAATACATTGAATATGGGTAAAATCCACTTACAGACTTAACCCTTTGAGATATTGCTTTGAAACTGTGAATGCTTGTTTATATCATTACCCCCATCTGTAGGCAAGAGAAGGTAACTCTGTCAAGGATTTAAAAAAAAATTAAGGCCCTTTATCGACTTCGTACCAGTCCACTTTTTGACTAAACTGTTCGAGATATTACTTTGAAAGTTAGAATACTTGTTTACCATCTTGATTCCCAAACACAAGCAGGAGAAGGTAACTCTGTCAAGGATTTCATTTGAATTATGGCCCTTTTCAACTTTTCATTCAAATTTCAAAATTTTCATTCTTGTCCAGTTGCTGACTTTTCCATTTGAGATATTACTTTGAAAGTTGGAATACTCATGTACCATTATGACACCTGTCCTAACCAAGAAAAGGTAACCCTGTGAAAATGTTTCTTGATTTGTACTTAGAAATTCCTAGTTAAAGTCTTGTGTGCAACTGGCACTGTCATGCACATATATCATTAACCACTTTAAGTATTAATTTAAAACTTTGCTGTTGCATATATATACTATGCAGGGACATCAAAGAATTAAGTTTGATAACTCTTGACTTAATATCTTGCTACTTGTGGCCCTTGTTTATACACATCCTTGGGTTTTTTTACTGACAAAGTTTTGTTTTATTGGCAAGCACTAAACAAAATCAAGCGCACTGTCCTACTGACAGCTCTTGTTATATATGGTGCTGTGGTTTTGATATATGGTACTGTCATTTTTATATACAGTGCTGTGGTTTTGACAAATGGTGATGTCATTTTGATATATGGTGCTGTCATATTTATATATGGTGCAGTGGTTTTGATATATGGTGATGTCCTTTTGATATACGGTGATGTGGTTTTTATGCCCCCTTCGAAGAAGAGGGGTATATTGATTTGTCCGCCCGTCCGTCCGTGCTCACATTCTGGTTTGGGTGGCTATACAGACAATAGGTAACAGTACATTTACTTTGATGTCATTCATTCGAATGCTTTATGTGGCTATTTTCTGTTAAGTGGCTTAAAAGAACAATGGGGAGAACAAAAGGCTAGCCACATAAGTATCAGAATGTGAGTACGTCCGTCCGTCCCTCCGTCTACCAACTGGTTTCCGGATGATAACTCAAGAACTCTTGGGCCTAGGATCCTGAAACTAGATGTGGAGGTTGGACATGACCAGCAGATGACCCCTATTGTTTTTTTTAGGTCAGTATGTCAAAGGTCAAGGTCACAGTGACCCGGAATAGTAAAAGGGTTTCCGGACGATAACTTGAAAATGCTTGGACCTAGCATCTTCAAACTTGATGTGAAGGTCAGATGACCCCTATTGATTTTTAGGTTTGTAGGTCAAACTTCAAGTAATGGTGACCCGTAATTGTAAAACAGTTTGTGAACGATAACTCCAGAATGCTTGGGCCTAATATCTTGAAACTTTATGTGGAAGTTGGTCATAATCGATAGAGGACCCCTAACGGTTTTGAGATTAGTAGGTCAGAGGTCAAGGTCACAGTGACCCAGAATTGTTGAATGGTTTCCACAGCACCATCTATCAAAACCGCAGCACCATCTATCAAAACCCACAGCACCATATATCAAAACCACAGCATCATCTATCAAAACCACAGCACCATGTATTAAAACCACAGCACCATCTATCAAAAAGACATCACCATCTACCAAAACCACAGCACCATCTATCAAAACGGCATCACCATACATCAGAACCACAGCACCATATATCAAAACCACAGCACCATCTATCAAAACCACAGCACTATTTATATCAAAACCACAGCACCATCTATCAGAATGGCATCACCATATATCAAAAGGACATCACCATTTAAGAAGTATGTATAGAAGGCACCTATGGCGTTCCATAATAGCTTGCGAATGCTGTTGCCTCTTTGCACAATACGCAAATGATTAGTGACGAAAAATTGCTACGTCATCAGATAAATATGTCACGAGCATAGGAAGGTTATATAGTCAGCCCTTTTAGCTCAACAGGTAGAGCACGAGACTTGTAATCTCGGGGTTGTGGGTTCGATTCCCGGGGCTACTGGACATTTCCAACTTAATCGAAATCGTAATCTGATTTTGAATCGGACAATTGTTGACTGAAGATTAGGGGGGCATCTCACCATTATTCTATCTATTATAATAATGTTCAATGACGGATATAATTCTAGGACACAATAAATAAAACCTTGTTCAAAGCGTTCATGTATTTCGGGTACACATATTAATCAGTTAAAGATCTTTGTTCAAGAATATGCAGTGCTTCCCAAGGCATACCAAATTTGCACAAATAATGATTCAGATGCATTTCCAAATCCTTCCGATATAATGGGGACTGTCGGGGATATAAGATGCCTTGGATTTCGCCATATAGAAGCAGTCACCCTGTACGATTTAAGTTCGGCTACAGCGTGTCACTTTCTACGCATTCGTAAACCTTTCCTTGCTAACTGCTATGCCATTTATGGTGTCATGAAGGGGTCTCGGTTAGGATAGATTTTGTAGCCCAAAAAGACCCAGTCCACAGGAAAGGGTAGATTTGTGCCAACCAAACGTCTAGGCATCGTTGAGATGTCCAAAGAACCCGCTTTCACTGTGTCGAATAATGTCATTTGTATCTACTACTATTTGTGAGTATAGCGCCTGATAAGACAGTAGCCGGAGTAAACCTGCTGCTCTTGTTTGTTCTGATGACTGTATATTTCATGCCAAGTGAAATCAATAGACGCAGTGATGATGATGGTCAGGGACAAGATCCACCATGTCTGAGGCGACGACTTTCCAATCTGATTATGAGCTGAACCATGCATTTATGACAATACATTTTACGCGCATTCTCAATGAATTGGGTCTCCCGGACCATTTATGAAATAAATCATATTATTTAAGGTATTTTCATAATACATGTACGATTTGTAGTATGTCTGCCTTTTTTTACGGTAATCCTGAACATACCCGATATTTACCATTAATTAGGTACAAATTACAATTTACAACCATTTCATAACGATGAGATGTCCCCATTCTTGAGCCGTGAATTGTACGATTCCGATTAAATTGGAAATGTCCACTAACAGTCTTTCGGATGAGCCTTAAAACCGAGGTCCTATCATGTATGGGTGTTATACACCTGGCGTGTAAAAGAACCGGCGGTGTCTCTGGAATTGGGACGCTTACTGTATCTTGCACTATTCTCCGAAAACCTAAAATAACTAACCTCTTCTTGGGGCGTTGGTAATACCAACGATAAAACACACACACAAATAAACACTGCCACACGAGTGACATAATGTTGAGAAATTATGATAAGTCATTTGTCGAGAAATGGATGAATTTAAATCTGTGAAAAAAGGAGTTTCTAAAGAAATTATTCAGGGTCAAACCGCGAAATGCTTTTGTCACATAGTGAAATAGATGTGTTTCATACGCATGTCCCGTACTTCGCCTGATAAGACATCACTTAATTTATTCGCCAAATTTTACAAAACATATGTAATTGCAAATCATTGTGCAATACAAAAAGCGAGTGGATGAACCGAAAGCAAACTGCTTGTTAAAAGGTTCGTTCCACTACATACGAAATCACGGTACTTGAGCTATGACAGAAGTGAATTATTTCGATTGATTTGCTGCAGTAAACAACGAAGTCATAAACATTTGATAGGTTGAATGCAAAATCTTGAAAATGATGACAAAATGAATGGAGATAAGAGAAAATGCATATTTTTTAAAGTTAAGGTGGAAAAATAGAAGGGAAGAGAAGTGAAGTAAAGAGTAAACACTACACGTTTGTACCTTGCCTGTCAAAACGTTTTGACTTTTCTATGTACATTTGAACAGCAAAAAATATATTGCTATTATGATTGTTGCTCAACAAGGGATTTCCAAATAGGAACACTTGAACAGAAATCGGACAAATTTGTTTTGTGAAATTTGGCTAAGTAAAGTCTGTCGAATTTCCTCAAAGCGTCTGCACTAGTGCTTAGTTGTCTCCCGTTTGCCACATAAGCAAAGAGGTGAATCGATAATTTTTTTACTAAAAAGATCGTCAGTAAGGGAACGACAATTTGTAGTAGTAACTAGCCACTTTGGTAATTGTACAAAATATCTGTCTCTTCAAGGAATTTAGCGTTGGGGAGTTTCGTGTGTTAGCTGGGAGCTGGTTGAACAGCCTTGCAGCAGATGGAACAGTAGCATCACGATAGAGAGATGTCCTTGCTCTTGGAATACGAAAGTCGTTAGAGTTTCGGAGGTTGTATGCTTTCGTAGAGACAGTGGGTGGACAAAGATCAAGGAGGTAAATAGGAGCGGTTCCATTTGAAAGTTTGAAGAATAGTACAAGTGACTCGCACTCCGCCTGGGTACAGTTGTTAAAGATTGTGTCTCCATACTCGAGAATAGGCCTTATAAAGGACCGGTATATTGTTTCTAAGGAGTTCCTATCAAGAATGAATTTTAATTTTCTCATGGTATTAATGCGTTTGTATGCCTTTTGTAGGATGTAGTCAATTTGTGATTTCCAACGACTGAAAGATGATGCCAAGGTGTTTATGTGTAGTCACATCAGAGATTTGTTCATTACTCATTGAGAGTACATGATGAGAGGGGGTTAGGGTTTTACGCGAGAAGATTAAATATTCAGTTTTCTTTGGGTTAAATTTTACTAGCCATCACTTACATCAGACTCTATGTAAACAATGCTAACTGAAATAAATATGCGAGGGCCGTGTTGAACATGAACAGTAGGATATTACAGAAAATCTGTATAACGTAAGTAACGATATAGATTTCATTTGTTAGAAGGTTAGATGATTACTGTCAATATTGAGTTCTTTTTCATGTCCAAATTCCACGGTAAATTGTTCATTTTGCTTGATTTAATTTTTCAATTAATGTTACGAAAGTTTGATACACCCACTAATGAACATTTGCGAGGTTAGTCGGAAGGCGACTGGGAACATTTTATGGGGAACATCTCAAAATTATACACATTTCAAATCGGTGATTAGTTATCGTATAAAAGATTATTTTTGCACTTCCGGAGAAACATTATTGCAAATATATTTTATAATTGCGTACATAGAATTTAAATAATGAATCCGTTGTTTTATTCGCCTGCAAACAAGAGATACGCATACTCTAACCGTCTGTGGAAGTAATTGTCGTGGGTGCCTCCAAACAGTGCGGATGCTACTGTAACATTTCATTTCACAAGTGGCATGTCCGACCTTAAAGGGTGACGCAAGTCAAATATAACTTAGCCTCAAATTAAAGAGCTTATTAACATAAACACACCGTAAAAAGAATTTTTGAAATCTGATAAAAAAAGAAGAGCTATGAGAAATCTAAGATTTAGTAAATATGCAAATAAGACATACTATTAGACCTTTTCAAAACTTAATTTTGAACCCAATTTACTCTCTTTTTTTCAAGATTAATTTTCACCTGAAATTTGTAACATTAATACATGATTTGAATAATTTTGGTAGATGTCCACTAGGCAAAGCCACATGCCAAATATCAACCAGAGTTCTGCATAGAATCGAAATCTGTTCACAGCTTTGATAGAGCTTTATGCAAGGAACAACCTCGCCAAGTTTCATCGACATTGGCGCAGTGGTTTAAGAGATGTCGTTTGAAGGAAAAGGCGGCCGGTGAAACACTGCTCCTACCTAATAGCTCAAAATAAACAATTTCTTTGTTTACATAGAACCTCAGATTTGTAATTTACACAGTAAAGATGATAGCCACATAATTATATATAAATACTATAGTACATGTAAAAAGCACAGTTCAGTCCTTAAAAGTTGTCTAAAGATTTCTATTTTCACCAGAATGTCTTATCAGCAGGTTAATGATAACATGAAATTATGATGTATTTCAGGAAGTTAAGATGGGATCCTGTCGTATTATATTACCAGAAACTGTAGGACTAAGCTGCTATATTAGATAATAGTTTACACTGACTTTTCGATTGAAGCTAGTAAAATATTAACTTATCAACAAGCATAAATACAAAACTTAGTTAATAATTCTACCTTCATTTTGCAATTCCAAATCTTTTCATTTCGTTGGTTTTCGGACTGTGAAAAATATGGTTGTGCAACAGTACTGATGTTTGCAGGTATTACAAGATGATGCCATTGTTATTATTTTGCATTTATATACATCTTGTTGATCAGCTAATGTCTTGTTGAAGCGTTTCTGTTCCTTCAATTTCTTGATCAGCTTTAGATCTATGAATATCTTGTTGCTCAGCAACTTTAAATCATTAGATGCCTTCTTCTTCGGATCTGTGAATATCTTGGTAAGTTTCTGGTCCATGATTACTTTGTTTTCAATAGTTTCATATCCATGGCTAGCTTGTTCGGCTAATGTTGATCCTAAAATGTCTTGTTGTTCAACTGTATATATTGTTCAGTTTCAGATCCATGAATATCTTGCTGTTCAACAGTTTCACGTCATTGAATGTCTGGTTGTTCAATTGTTTCTGGTGTTTTAGTTTCTTGTTTTATTTTCTATTCATGAAAAAAAAAATTGTTTAACAGTTTCAGATCTTTACATGTCTTGGTACACTGTTTTTCATCCTTTAGTTTCTTGTTCAGTTCAGATTCATGAATATCTTGTTGAGCTGTTTCTACCATTTAATGTCTTGATCAGTTTCTCATCCATTAGTGTCTTGTTCAACAAATTTCTGATCCTTAAATGTCATATATTTCACTCGGAACTTAGCACAGCAGTTTTAGAAATTCCATTTTCTAATCTTTATATCTTTAAAAATTTTTTAAAAGAACAAACATTATGACTGCTTTTCTATTATGCATTTTTGAAACTTAAATAATTATATTGAAATTGACTTGAATGAGATTTCCTATATGTAATTATAATATTGAAGAGTCACTGCTTTCATACTTACATGCATAATGTAAGTACAGTCGAGTCTCGATTATTCGAAGTGCCGGGGACCAAGATTTTACTTCGAATAATCCATGGGTTCGAATAATCCAAGTCCCGAAGATGGCCAGCTGATTGTTATGTAGATCGTCAATATATACATGCATATGGCTATCACGGACGCTTAACGTAATATACGTTGCGTATATCATTTAGATGAAAGAAAAAGGAAAACAGAAATAAATCATATCAAACTTTTAATTTATTTTTTCCTTTTAAACCCCTTTCCACTCACTGCTGATCTAGTTATCCCCCCGGGGCCGGGTCCTTTGCCAGATTGCTCCGTACGAATGGAAAGGAAGATATCAGCTGATCTGGGTATCCCCCCGTTACCGGGTCCTTCGCCAGATTGCTCAACCCAAATTACTTCTGCACAAGTAGAAGTCATTTTTCTTTTGACAGTTAAATTAAAAGTCATGCTTTAAATAGGCATGGTAGTTTGGTAGTCAAGAGTTTGTTATTCGAAATTAAAGGTGAACATCTTTAACCGCCTTTCAAACAAAAACAAAAGTTGTTCCTTACGTATTAAACAAACAAGGTTAAAGCGAGTATGTAATTATCACACCTAAGCACATATAACGCGCCGACCGCGTGTCGTTTTTCACAAGGTGAGCGTGTCAGCAATTATTGGTTTGATTGGATTGCATTTCGAATAATGGGTGTGAAATTCCTTACAAAAAATGTCAATCGGACTGAAAAAACACTTCGAATAACACCAGGTATTCGTAAAATCCATTTCGAATAACCCGTTTATTTTTATATACATTTATATATAAAACATTTCGGGACCGAATATTGTCTTCGGATTACACCAGGTATACGAATAATAGGTTGTTGAATAATCGGGGTCGAACTGTATTTAAATATAGGCCCCATAAAATATTTAAAATGGTTCTTCATTGATCATATAAGTATTTTGTTCATACAGGCGTTTAAAATTTCAGACCAGTGAAAGAAAATATATGTATTGACGTCATGAACATACACTTTATCCATTTCGAGGTAATTTGATAACACTTTATCCATTTCGAGGTATTTTGATATTTCTAAACCATACCCATTGAAAAAAAATTGTGTAATTCATAGATCTCGAATTTTCTAGTCATTTTTATTTAAGTATTTGTTTAAAGTTATGAATCAGTTTAGGTGACTTTACCAAAGCCTACATACTTTTTCTGTATTAATTGGTCTTTCAAAGCCGATTTGTCCCCCCTTATAATTATGATATCTTCTTTTAAAACTAGTAAAAAAAGTGCTTTTCCACAAAATTAACGCAATATTTTCAGACAAACTCATCAAGTATCTTCAAGTATTTAAAGGTTCATGTAAGGCAAAAAAAAATAAATGTGTGTGTCCCAGGTCTCCGAAGCAGCCTCAACATTTTGCAGCCGACCTCAATCTTTTTTTTTTTAGAAACGATTGAAAAGAACAATTCTGAAGTGTTTTAGAGCAAAAAAGGGAAAAATAAATAAAAAATGAATTAAAAAAAACCCTGCTGACTGACTGACCTTACCTTTTTGGCAGAGACCGGAAACATGTTTTTTGTTAGGCCTCACTTGCATAAAATTAACAAATATGGAAAATACCTAATTGGGTCATGTGGGTCTGTAAAATAAGTTTTTAAATCAAATTTACTGATGTACTTTTATTACCGGTACCTTGACTCTTCGAAGGAATTATGGAAGGCTATTACAGTCACTTATGCGTCGGTGTTGCAGCTTTGGTTAAAGTCCCTGGATCACATTTACAAGTAACTCTCATTTTATCAAGAAAGATGTTTTACTGACATAAATGACCTTTATTTGTACAAAAAACATTCCTAATTTTGCTTTTTAAACCGTTAAGTACATAATTATTAGAAACATAGCACAGTATTTTTTTCAATGATACTGCAAAAAATAAGAAAGGCTTTCTGACAACTCTTTTACATGAAGAAAGGACTTCTATAAGAAAGAAAGGCATATGTCAACATTGTTTTAGAGTGAATGGATTATAATATCAATGAATTAATTTTACTATATCAGTAAATTCAAAGAGATCCTGGGACTTTAAAGCTTTGCATGCAAGGTACTATCATGCACATATCTCAGTAACCACTAGTGAGATTTAAATAAACTTAAATATGGTCTTTAGGGGTATCAAACAATCAGGTTAGATAACTCCTGTCTGCATTTATTAAATTATGGCCCTTGTTGAAATTTTGGTTAAAGTTTTGCATGTAAGGTACTATAATACACATATTTCAGTAACCACTTATGGGATTGATTTTAAACTTCATTAATGTCATCAGAGGTGTCTGACATTCAAGTCAGATAACTCCTGTATGAATTTAATTGAAATTATGGCCCTTCTTTGACGGGATTGTCTAAAACGCGGAAAATCACGCAGACTGCAAGTTGCAGTCTGCGTTTTTACTGTCTAAAACGCAGACCTGCAGACCAGTATAATTATATAGGAAATGGATTGAAAGGTGTGGAAAAACGCAGACTAAGATAATGTAAGAGCAGAAACGAAGATTTAATTTGACTGATTAGTTCATTAAACTAAATAAACTAAACTGATTGCAGGTGTTTAGTTAATGAAAGTAAGGCGTAAAAAATATATGTTTGTTTCAGGTTTCCCGACCTACCCTTTTTTTTCCCCGACCCTAGAACATTTTTTGCGTGTTAATATTTTTTTAGCATAAATTCATTAAAATCTATGTTGAATTTGAGGGGTTTTTTTAGAATAAAAAAAATCCCTACCTACCTACCCTATTTTTTTTGGGGGGGCATGAAACCTGAAACAAACATATTTTTTAGGCCTAAAGATAAATAAATAATATACTTGTGTATAAATCAAGTATAAATCATGTATCACTATTAAATGTATTTTTTTGCGAAATTTGTTAAGAAAAACTGAAACAACATCGTATACGTTTGTATTGAATAAAAATATGTATATTTCCATTGACATTTTAATCAGAGACGCATTAAAACAAATGTATTTCAAGGTGCAGTAGTTTACAATTAACTAAGTACATGTATATGTAACTCAAAACAAATGTAAGCTATTTTTGTGATATATAGCCGCGGCATTTGTATTTTTGCGTTATACACGAGTATGATATTGTTTTATTTGTGTTGAAGTTAGAAACTTTCGTTAAAGTTTTGCATGAAAGGTACTATCATGCACATACTTCAGTAACCATTTACAGGAGTTATTTGAAACTAACCAATAGTGTTCAGGGGTATCAAACAATTCTATTAGGTAACTCCTGACTGAATTTATTACAAATTATGGCCCTTGTTGAAATTACAAACTTTTGTTAAAGTTTTGTGCATACTTCAGTAACCACTTACAGGAGTTATTTGAAACTTAGCAATAGTGTTCAGGGGTATCAAACAATGAAGTCACAATAGATAACATTTTGGACTTTTTTTTATGATTACAGTTTTTAGCTCGACTATTCGGAGAATATGGAGAGCTATTACAGTCACTTGTGCGTCGGCGTCGGCGTCGGCGTCGGCGTTGCTTCTTTGGTTAAAGTTTTGCCTGCTAAGTACTATCATGCACATATCTCAGTAACCACTTATGATATTGACTTGAAACTTTGTTCATGTCTTTAGGGGTGTCATACAATCAAGGCAGATAACTCTTGAAAAAATTTAGTACAAATTATGGCCCTTGTTTGACTTTGAAAATTTGGTTAAAGTTTTGCCTGCTAGGTACTATCATGCACATATCTTAGTAACCACTTATGATATTGACTTGAAACTTTGTTCATGTCTTTAGGGGTGTCATACAATCAAGGCAGATAACTCTTGAAAAAATTTAGTACAAATTATGGCCCTTGTTTGACTTTGAAAATTTGGTTAAAGTTTTGCCTGCTAGGTACTATCATGCACATATCTCAGTAACCACTTATAATATTGACTTGAAACTTTGTTCATGTCTTTAGGGGTGTCATACAATCAAGGCAGATAACTCTTGAAAAAATTTATTACAAATTATGGCCCTTATTTGACTTTGAAAATTTGGTTAAAGTTTTGCCTGCTAGGTACTATCATGCACATATCTCAGTAACCACTTATGATATTGACTTGAAACTTTGTTCATGTCTTTAGGGGTGTCATACAATCAAGTCAGATAACTCTTGTATAAATTTAGTACAAATTATGGCCCTTGTTTGACTTTGAATATTTGGTTAAAGTTTTGCCTGCTAGGTACTATCATGCACATATCTCAGTAACCACTTATAACATTGACTTGAAACTTCGTTAATGTCTCTAGGGGTGTCACACAGTCAAGTCAGATAACTCTTGTATAAATTTAGTACTAATTATGGCCCTTGTTTGACTTTGAAAATTTGGTTAAAGTTTGCCTGCTAGGTACTATCATGCACATACCTCAGTAACCACTTATGATATTGACTTGAAACTTTTTTAATGTCTTAAGAGGTGTCACAGAGTCAAGACAGATAACTCTTGTTTAAATTTAGTGCAAATTATGGCCCTTGTTTGACTTTAAAAATTTGGTAAAGTTTTGCATGCAAGGTACTATCATGCACATATCACAGTAACCATGCACTTACGGTAGTTATATCAAACCTTGCAATAGTGTTCAGGGTAAATTTTGTATCAAACAATTAATTTACCAAAAATTAAATCTATATTATATATATATATATAATCTAAATTATAGATTTTGACTTTTTTTATGATTCAACTTTCCTAGTTTATACTTAATAGTTAGCAGAATTTTGTTTTGCTATTATACTGATAAAAGTTTTGTTTTATTAGCAAACACCCACAATAGTCGAGCGTGCTGTCTTATGCACAGCTCTTGTCTAGTTTATACTTAAAGAGTCAACAGATTTTGTTTCGCTCTTTACCAAGTTTACTGATAAAAGTTTTGTTTTATTGGCAAGTACTGAATTTAGTCGATCGTCTTACCGACGTTTTTTGGATGGATGATTCTTAATCGTCCGTCAACATTTTGATTCAAACGACATCTCCTCTGAAACCACTGGGCCAATGTTGATGAAACCATGCAGGGATGTTCATTGCATGAAGCTCTACCAAAAATTTTCAAAGAATTCCATTCCATGCAGAACTCTGGTTGCTATGGCAAAAAATAGGAAAAACTTTAAAAATCTTCTTCTCTGAAACACAAGGCCTAGAGCTTAGATATTTGGCATGTAGCATTGTCTAGTGGACCTTTACCAAGATTGTTCAAATTATGACCCCCAGGTCAAGATCGACTCCGCCCGGGGGTCACTTGTTTTTATATAGGCTTATGTAGGAAACTCTTTAAAAATCTTCCCTGGGGTCATAATTTGAACAATCTTGGTAGAGGTCCACTAGGCAATGCAACATGTTAAATATATAAGCTCTAGGCCTTGTGGTTTCAGACAAGAAGATTTTTAAAGTTTTTCCTACATAAGCCTAGGTTGTCTCTAGGTCAAAGGTCAAGGGGCTCGAGATAGTAAAATCTTCTGGACGCTAACTCTCCAAAACCCCTGGTCAGAATTTAATGATACTTCACAGAAGTGATAAGTGCAATGCCTAGATGTGCATGGTCTATGTTTCGGGTCACTAGGTCAAAGGTCAAGGTCACAGGGACTCGTGATAGTAAAATCTTGTGGACACTAAATCTCCAAAACCCCTGGTCAGAATTTAATGATACTTCACAGAAGTGACAAATGATAAGCACCATGCCTAGTTGTGCATGGTCCATGTTTCGGGTCAATAGGTCAAAGGTCATAGGGGCTTGAGATACTAAAATCTTGTGCACTTTTAATCTCCAAAACCCCTGGTCAGAATTTAATTATACTTCACAGAAGCCTTAAATTGTGCAGGTCTAATAATGAAAGCATCAAATATTACATAAATTTTATATACTGTGTCATTGGGGTGTTCGGGGGCGGGGGGGGGGTATTCATCACCTTCAGTGATAGTTCTAGTTGTACTTAGATTTTGTCACAAAATTATTAGTTATTCTGACAAAGTGTAAGAGGGCGACACAAGTGTTCTACTGAACACCCATTTAGTTTAAGTTTTTCCTACATAAGCCTATATAAAAACAAGTGACCCCCAGGCGGAGTCAATTTTGACCTGGGGGTAATAATTTGAACAATTTTGGTAGAGGTCCACTAGATAATACCACATGCTTAATACTAAAATCTTAGCTCTAGGCCCTCTGGTTTCAGAGAAGATTTTTAAAGAGTTTCCTATATAAGCCTATGTAAAAACAAGTGACCACCGGGCAGGGTCAGTTTTGACCTGGGGATCATGATTTGAACATTCTTGGTAGAGGTGAATTAGGCAATAATATGTGCCAAATATCTAAGCTCTAGGCCTTGTGGTTTCAGTGATGAAGATTTTCCTAAATAAGACTATGTAAAATCAATAGTCCCAAGGGCGGAGTCAATTTTGACCTAGGGGTCATGATTTGAACAATCTTGGTAGAGGTTCACTAGGCAATGCAACATACTAAATATTTAAGGTCTGAAATCTGCATTCAAAACTGTACACATGGCTTAAATTTCACTGCTGTAGCTTCAAAAACAGGAAAGTAGGTAATTATGTAAAACAAGTGACTCCCCAGGGGCATGATTTGAATAGACTTAAGAGAGGACCACTAGACAATGCTACATACAAAATATCTAAGATCTGGACCTTTCTGGTTTTTGACAAAAATATTTTTAAAGTTTCCAATATTTACATATATGTAAACCCTATGGAGGGGCCAGTTTAAGCCACACAGGCATAATTTGAACAAACTTGGTAGGATCCACTAGACAATGCTACACACCAAATATCTAAGCACTGGGACTTGCAAGTACAGACGGCGGACATGAGTGATCACAATAACTCCACCTGAGCACAAAGTCATTGTCATTTTGGAGAAGTTTAAAATTTTACTGTTTCTTTTTATGGCAACATGAGTTCTGTATTCAATTGAACTCTTTTATCAGTTTTGATAGAGGACCATCCTTGTTCCTGTTAAGTTGAATTGAAATGGCCAAGAAGTTTGGGAGGGGAGTTGTTGGAAGCAAAGGGGCTATACACTTCATCCATGCCCGCATACACGTGGCATACCATATGATGGTGTATCGAGACCACTTTGCTGATAATGCGCCGGATTCCACCCGGCTTAATGGAACAACTAAACTGGCGTACACCGGCATGGATGAAATGTATAGCAGCATTGTGTTGACAATGGACTGACAACTGAAGACAGACAATTGACACAAGGATGATCACAGTAACTTACCATGAGCAAAAGTAAGCTAGAAAAATCCGGTGTTTTACTTTCATATAATGAATCAAATAGTGCAAAACAATGATGTTGCAAACATTTAATTATTAATTAAAGAGATAAACTTATCACAGTTCATTTTAAAATTGCATGATTAACAATCAATAATATTAATGAAACAACTGAATTTGTATGTCAAGAAAAAGGGGACTATGATGTATTAGTATCAATATCTTAGCATAGAAAAAGCCCTCAACTTATTTCTAACTAATTTTTATGATCAGAAGAAACTGCAAATAAAAGGAAACTGACTCTGTAATATAAGTACAAACCTACTCTCTTTTTTCATTACATCTTTTGCTATCAATTCTTTAGATTCGGAATTGTTGAAGTAGTAAAATAAATATCACTCAATGATTTTCTAATTAACAGTATAATGTTATATATACAATTAGAAAGCAATATCAAGTACAAATTTCATAAGAGTATCAGCTCTGTTTTATCCTATCACAGTTATCCCAAATACTGTTTGTCAGTTTGTCCAAACTACACAGGCTATAACATGACCAGAAAACTGAACTCTTTTTCCAGCTAATGTCTGAAATGGACTTTTCCATCTCTTAGTTTGGACTGTACCTTTAATTGTTCAACAGGATGTAGATCATGATCAGGCAGAATTTTAACACAAATTTTTCATTAACTTGACAATTCCTTGTGAAGACTGTGTAAAAAAGATAATGCGCATTTCCGTTGCTGTTGTATGAGTTTACACCCATTCCAATCGCGTTTTTGGTCATTTTTTACAGGTGGGCAGTTAACCATACCATTGTTCCTGGGAAGAACCAGTACTAGACTCCTATCCTCCATAAGATCACATAAAGAGACATGGTCGTAGCAGGGTTCAAACCCATGACCCTCAATCTATGAAAGGTTTCAGTGATTTCAAGTCAGCAACTCTAACCACTCGAGCACGGAGGTGTACTATGTGCTTAGCAGCATACTGATAATTTATTAATTCTTCAATGAATATAGCGTGAAATGGTTACTTTGTATAGAAATGCTACATAGATTTACGAATATTTAACGCTCAGCCCTCCACTATTGGTTTATATGATGGTATTGTGCCAATCATTGACTTCTGGGAGAAATATAATAGTGAAAACTTTTGGACTTTCGTTAAAACATATTAGAAATCACTCTAGATGCTTCTGGAAAATAACCCGTACTCTGTTGCAATGGCAGAATCACGACAGCGAGAGTAAAAGCTAAATTTTAAAATCATTACATTTTGTGACAATATTAGGCAAAATGTCATTAAACTGCTAAAATAGAAACATAAAACATGACCTAAAATGCTTTCAAGTTAAATTTTAAATTATTTTCTCTTTCCAAATGGTTGATGCTGGGAACCCTGTGAGTCCTAAAAGTTCTTAACAGTTTTGGACCTGGCCCTACTATTCTCCGAGAAGTCTGATGCATTCCATGCACACATCTGTACCTGCATACTGAACTAGACATTTCTGCAGTACTTGCCATCCATTATTCCATAAAGGAATAAAAAATTACACTGATGGACACCAGGGCTTTTGACCAAGGTCGAAACTATTTTATCAGGAATCTAAAAATAACTGGGGACACGGAGAATCTGTAAATGCCCAGAGAATATTGCAACAAAATTCCTTTCTCATACTGTAAAACTGTTTCCATGTATTCTGTCATAAACTGCTTGCAGTGTAACAGATATGCCATAAGCAGTTAGCAGTGAAATAGACATGCCACAAGCTGCCTGCAGTGTAACACTAGGCAATCCATGTTCATTTAGCTGTAACAGTAGATCACATGATTTGTTACGGTGTTTCACTGGGCAATCAATGTTCATTTAGCTGTAACGGTAGATCACATGATTTGTTACCGTGTTTCACTGGGCAATCAATGTTCATTTAGCTGCAAGGGTAGTTAACATGATTCGTTACGGTGTAACACTGGGCAATCAATGTTCATTTAGCTGCAAGGGTAGATCACATGATTTGTTACGGTGTAACACTGGGCAGTCTATGTTCATTTAGCTGCAAGGGTAGTTCACATGATTTGTTACGGTGTAACAGTGGGCAATCCATGTTCATCGAACGGCAATGTCAAATTACATGTATGTTATTTCTTGTGTCGGTCGAAGAAATCCTTAATGTCTGTATCGGGGTCAAGGAAAGATGATCTTCAAACATGTGTCAATCGAAGAATCTTCTTTATCAATGTCTAGACGATCTTTAGGCAGTTTCAAACCAGTCTGATTTGTCAGTCAAAGAAATCTTCTATATCTATATCGGGATCTAATAGATGATCTTTAAATGGGGTAAGATCCGTCTGATTCAGTATGAGATTCTCAAACGTTTCTTCTAGGTCTGTTTCACCAATTAATATAGCGCCTTGCATCCGTCCATCTTGTAACACTGCTTTCACATACTCTTGTCCTACAAACAAATTAACAGTTCTCAAATTTCAATGTATGAAAGACAAATTAATTTTTCTAAAACTATGCAAATATAGTAGTTAATAAGTATAATTATAGTTAATACAGTAGTTGGCTGTTGTGGTATGACACCGGAAAAAGTTATATGTGACTATTTAAATCCGAAAGAGTTTGCTCAAAACTCTACCTATGCCATATGAAATCTAAACAACAGAAATGTCTGAGTTTGAAGGGGCATAACTCTGCAACACCTTGATAGATACAACCCACTACATTGTAGTTGTGTCTTGCAAATCTACGAAAAAGTCTGGTACGTAATAAGATTTTCAAACTTACAAAAAATCCAATGCTCATTGGATAACCATAAATAACCAAATCAACATTTTTGTTCTAGGTGTTTGAGAACTGACAGTTCCTGAAGGAAGGTTTCTGAATTAAAACGGATATTCTTTGATTTTGTGCAGATGATGGCAAACACTGGTTCAACGGTGTATTATTATAGGCACTTACCTTTAGTGACGCGAAGTAACAATTCATGGTCAGATCCTAACCCCTGAGCATTAAATTTTCCCAGCAATATAACCTGAAGAAAAAAGGTGCCTACATGTATGATGCATATTTATAAATGAAGAAATTTTGAATTTACTACTTAAAAAATAGTTTTAGATATACATGTAGTGGTAAAAATGTTTGGAACAATATCCCTTTACAGATCAGAAATCTAAAGTTTACAAAAACAATCTATTAAAGTCAATACCATTAACACAATATTATTAGATACTGAATTTAATAACACACTTACTGTAATGAGTTGCATACTTGAGAACATGTGAAGGTAATTCCTCTTTAACTGGCAAAACTGAGTGTTTGTCAAAAAATTGTGGGTTTTTTTTCGGGGGGGGGGGGGCCCATCTTGTTACAAGAGGCCCCATCATATATGTTACAAGTCAGAATATGTTACCTTCTCAAAATAAAGAATATCTTATTGTTATTATTAGTATGACTTGCTACAAAAACAATGAAACCACAGGAAAATCTATCTTAAGTTACATGACAGCAACTTACCTCTGGTTTCCACTGGTAACAATGAGAGGATTATAACACCAATGTCAACCCCAAAATATACTGTCTGATGCAAAAGCATTTGATTTCATAATACCCCAGTTTTAGGTAATTTGATGCATAGAATTCAAATAAAATGCTTCAATATCCATATCTGAACTAACATCAAAATGAAATTATTCCTTGTAGTTGCTGACATAAGAACCGCACAACAGTGACGGTGATAGCATTACCTTGTTTTGTGAAAACTGCTTTCAAGACCACCCCTAAACAATGACCACCCTTTAAATAAAGACCAGCAGGTAGGAAACATTGCACTATTCATCTATAGTGGAAACACCTGTGAATAAAGACCATCCTTTAAACTTCTTCAAACCAGTGGTCTTTGTTCAAAGGTTTGACTGTATTCGGCTCAATTGTTAAAACTCCAACCATGATTGGTGTTAACATACTATCATACTATACCTTATAATTGAAAAATTTGGTGACATGAGCAAACATTTCAAAACAGAAATCCATTGGAATATCTTCATGTTGAACGTGTGCTACCATACATTTAGCCGCGTACGCCGCCATCTGTCGAGCCTGGGTCCACAAACGAAGCTACCGAAACAACAAAAACATGTATAACTAGGGATTTATTACACCATGTATTTTTCTAATGTTAAGCAGTCACCCATGAGATACATAAAAGGGTGTAGGGGTTTTAGAAGAGTGCTACACTGATTTTTCCAGCTCCTACTTCTGTGTTGTAAACCAATATAGTACAGGGTACAAAACCCCCAAAATCCTTGGAGAAGCATTTTTTTAGCATTTGAGAAGATTTCTGGTACAAGTTTTACATCCAAAAAAGATATTTTCTTATTTTGAAGCATTCAAAGATACAAAAACTGTTCTGCCCTTAACGCCCCCTTTTTCGTAAGTATTAGAATAATCCTGAAGGTTGGCTGCTTGATACAAATTTAGGTGACCTTGACATCTGACCCACTCATCCCAACTGTATGGCACATAATGACATGTAATGACAGTGATTGCTAATACAGGGTGATGACTTTATGGCTTGAAAATTTCATAACTTGATAGCAGATGGACATATTTACTGTTTTTCAAGAAGTAATATAAATATAATTTCTGTGATCTGTGTAAACATGTATTGTTTCATTTTACCTGTACCCAATGAGATGCATGTTCCCAGCATGCATTGCACACATCCCCTGCTGCATATACATCTGCTATTGATGTCTGCATCTTTTCATTTACTTTTATCCCACCATCTTCTGCTATATGAAACTGCAACATTTTTTAAAGACAAACTGATAAACAGTAATTTCTGATATAAAGACCGCCCTCATTATTAACACCAAACATTTATTGATTCATAGAATTTCAATCAAACATAGACTTTAACCAAGTTAAGCTGTGTTTAATTTTCAGAAACTAGGTGATTTTCTTTATCTCAAAAACAAAGCAGTCACCAGCTACCAAGCTATCATTTCTATACAGCTGCCACTACAGATTTTTACAAAGGTCACTGCAACCTCAACCTTTGACCTAGTTAGCTAAAAATAAATAAATACCATCTAATACCCAAGAGAAAGAAATAGTCTTCCCATGTAAGATACTTGTAGTTCAAAGCTTTGTCTAGATATAGAGCAGATGGAATTTTTAAACAATCAAACAAAAATTGTTTGTTAGTATCATCATTAGCCAAATGGTCACTATGACCTTGACTTTTGACCTAGTGACCCAAACATCTAGGATCACTGCTATGCATTGTCAAGTACTTTAATATAAACGGTCACCTTGACAAACTTACACTTCAGAAACAACTGTAATATACCAGTATTCATGGCATTTGCTCATTTCAGTGAAACTTACATTATTAGCACGGAACAGTTCAGTATTTGGTTCCACACCAGTAGCACTTACAACAAAATCACAGCCGTACAGGGAGCCATTCGTGAGCTCTACATACACAGGCCAGTCTGAAAAGTAAAAACCACTCTATGTACACATCCTGATCATGCTTAATTTTTAGAATGGCCTTGTCCATCTGTCAACTTGGGCAATACCATTAGCTGTTTAAAGGTATGCAAATCAAGGTTTTATTGACTACATAGCCAAACAGTGCAGATCATGATCAGAGTGCACAGATGTCTGATCGATACTGGTCGTGAAGGCAAAATCACTTGCCATCAGCAAAGTAAAAGTTGAAAAATATTTTGTATCTCGAAGAGTTATTGCGTTGTAACTTCAAAATACATGTAAACTAATTGGTCTACTTAGTTGAACATCGAAAAGATGAAAATACGAAGAAGAATTATCTCTATAAATGATAAATCCCCCTAAAATGACATAACCTTAACTCTTACGTAGTGTACATTGGGTGATATTCATGATTTAATTTTTGCGATTTCGTGAATTTCAAACTTCGCTAATTTAAAAATCCCTCACATGAATTTACTATTAGATTATTATCCTTTCATGAACATAAAACTCCCCAATAAGTCTGTCTGCAACAGTCCTGAATTTTTTGTCACGCTAAAATTACCCAATGTACAGTGACAAATACCCAACAGAAATTACCAGTAATTTTTTGTCACAAGAAAAATACCCAATTTACAGTACTGAAAACCTACCTACAACAGAATAGAACACAAGGACCAATTGAGCCATGCTGTGTGAAAAAAATATTCCGTAGCATTAAAATTAATATACACACGTAACACATGAAAGTCAGTATCATCATTGTCACATGGGTGCTCGAATGTGCGAAAATCAGACAAAAAAAGCTGACATCATGGCAGAAAATTCTAAATCTTTTCTTGACTTTCAATTATTTTAAGATTCACAGAACAATGGTTACAGCTTTGTTTCAATATTGCAACATACTATTTAACAAGGGTCTGGTATTTCTTAAAAAGTTAACATCCGCTTTCCTTGTAAGTAATCTGGCTACCTCTAACCTTATAACTCTACATGTACTGAATAACCTACCTACAACAGAATAAACACAAGGACCAATTGAGCCATGCTATGTGAAAAACTAATATCCTTCCATGAGACGATAACATGCATACAGTACAACACGTGTGACACATGACCGGGAAGTCTATATCATCATTGTCACATGGGTGCTAGAATTGTGCCAGTTATTTTAAAATCCCAAAGCAAATGCCGGACAAAACATACAAAAAAAGCCTAGACATCACTTTTGGTAGAAAAGTCTAAATCTTTTCTTGATTTTCAATTATTTTAACACTCACAAAAACCATGGTTGAAAGGCTTTCTTTCAATAATACAACACACTTTTTAAACAAGAGTACATCATATTTCTTAAAATCATGTTACTACCTTATCCAATATTCTTTTAGTCCTATTACAATAAACCTGGTTTAACTGTAACCTGCTGTAACATTACATGCCTAATACGGTCCAGAAGGGTGCCAGACAGGACAAGGTTTCACTGTAACTTACATTCATTTCCAGGTAACTAAATCATGATTGAAAAGGGATAACTCTCTCCTTCAGCAAGTCTTGTCCTCAAAATAACTGGTAACTGCAAAACAGGACTTAAGATGATCCTAACAACTGAAAATTTGTAAATGTTTCCAGTAACTTAAATTGCATTCTAACAATGCCAGGTGTTGTAGTACAGATAAAGAGTTAGATAAATTATGCTGCCTTGTATAGATCAGTACCAACATAATGGAAAACATTGACATTGAATTTTCCGCCATTGAAGTTTCTGTCCTTGACTTATTGAGTACCTTTTCTGCTCCTTTCATATCAATGTTGTTAACCCAGTCGGGACCCAGTGCACTGCCGCTAGGTATTGGCTGGCCAGTAGCATCTTTAGCATCAGTCTCTGAAAAAGCAAGTGAGACATTCAAGCATTTTACTAACAATTAGGAAGCTGGGGAATATGTATTATGCCATAATTATTTTTTTTTATTTTCTTCAAACTTCACCCTTATCCTGCTAAATTTCTAAAATGGACTTGCCCATCTTTCAGTTTGGACAATACCATTAGTAGTTGAAAGGGGTGGTCACTAAAAATTTCTGACTGAAAATAGCAAACAGGGGAGATCATGATCAGACTGCACAGATTTATGAAATTGACAACTTTCTTACATGAAAAGACAGGGTCAGAAACATGGCTCAAACCCATAACCCTCAAACAAAGAAAGGTTAAAGTGATTTTAAGTTGGCTACTCAAACCATTCTATCACAAAGGCGGTCCTGAAACAAACCTTGTTCTGTGTATTTCCGTCTTTTAATTGGTTCATCAGATTTGGGTTTTTCCTCATTTAGCTGTGGAAGACAGAAAGTTGCTGCTCCTGGGTCAATGAAGGTACTTGTAACAGATGAATGTTTGATGGCCCAGATTACCTCACAGCCTTCTATCTCGCATCTGTAAATACATAAAAACCACTGGATGAAAGTCAAATCACCTTGACAGTCCAAACAATACAACAGCTTTTAATGTCGTACCTGTAATGTAATAGACATTATACATAATATCTTTAAAACAATAATTTTTATGTCTACTTAACACAGATTCGACTATATAGGCCCTGTCATACTTACACAAGTTCTGTAGCGATGCCTCCATTGCCTACAACAACTATACGTCTAGATTTTTGCAGTCGTTTCTGAAAATCCTGCAAAAACAAATAAACACGAAGGTGATATAATGTTTCACTCTTTCAATCTTTACCATTCAATCAGGAAGGTGGTCACATAGGATTTTTCTGACAACGACCAAACTCTCTACAAGCTGAAGTCATAAAATACGCCATAGTTTTAGGTAAATAATCAAGAACTAACCATTACACTTGCTAACTTTAACACATTTGGACTAACATTAACACTAGTCTTTTGGACTTACTTTAATCCTTTGGACTTACTTGAACACTTTTGGACTCACATTAACACTTTTGGATTTACTTTAACACTTTTGGACTAACATTAGGACTTACTTTAACACTTTTGGACTAACATTAGGACTTACTTTAACACTTTTGGACTAATTTTAACACTTTTGGACAGGACTAACCTTAACACTTTCTGTATCTCTGATGCCCAACACATATGGGTTACCTTCAGCTATAATCTGAAATGAAAATCTCACTCAATCAATTTAGTTTTGAAAAATTCAATGTCAAGATGATTTAAAATATCTTTCTTATCATATGCTACAATAATGTTGAGACTAAATGGTCGAACCCGCACTGACCAGCCAACCAGGGGATACCACAGAAGTGGTCACCTAATGCAAATGGTTGTCACATTAACCAGTAAATACTGTCGTAGATAAAAAAGCTGACAAAAGGGCATTAGAAATGACATTTCAACTGAAATGCATTCCCTCTGCTAGTAATATATCAAACCTAAAACACATATAGCATCAAAAAAAGTTCCACATATACAGTTGAAAGAAAAAAGGGGGAAACGTTTGTCTTTTAACATCTAAATTAAAAGGCCACAAGACATAAATTTTTAATGACATAATGCTAATGTCGAAGTTACCTTAGGTTTACCTCCTGTACAAATACATAATAAGCCATACTGTATCACGGTACCATCTATCATGTTGAGTGTCTGTAAGAAACAAGTTGAGTGGAAATTTATTTACAGCTGTAGTAAGGTAATTAACTTGTTTTTTTGTCAATACATGAACTCTATCATAACAAATCGTCTATACTCCCTGTAAGAATGGTACAAGTTAATGAAGTCAATATGAAACACTCATAAACAGCTTGTTTCAGTTGAAATGTTAAAACACATATTACAAACTGTTAACAGCTTATCTGATCAGCACTGCAGGATTTATAATAATCCCTACAATTAAGCTTTATGCTGGGCATTGAAGGAGATATGATAGCTGCATGTATTACATCCACACTGTCTGATCTATTTTCATCATGTTCCCTTTAACACCCATTAAAAAGAGACTGAGCCATTTTCATGAGAGTGGCATATACATTTTTGTATTAATTTTTTGCAAAATTTATGAATAATGTAATAGTATGACCAGAGTGGTTAACTGGCTGTTTTTACAATGGCACTAAGGATCAAAATGTACGAGGCTCAAATTTAGTTTCGACTGATATTTCAGGGGATCAATATTCTTAGATGTCAGATGACAATGGACTGGTCAAAAAGGTTATAATAAAATGTAATAGTTAACATGGCAACCACTGAAATATATGTCATACTGAGAATAACTTATTTAATCAATCTATGATGTTAAAACTTGCACCATAACTTTGCTCTACTCTCTACTAGCCAATGAACACGAAGCATACATTTTTCAATTCTGTGCTATAATGTTAGTTATATCATTTATATATAATCTAATAGTGACCTCATATATAATAATTTATGGTATACATACATGTTTATCTGTGTCAAGGGATGTCATAAATTTATGAATAACCTTGACATTTGGACATCCCTTCTCCACTGTAGACATTGGCCTCTCTTCCACATCAAACTGTTCTAATGTCCTCGACACCTAAAATATAGCATCACAGTACATTTATTTTGACATCTTTAACACACTTGCAAAATTTCTTTCTTCCTTTTTGATAATAGAGAACAAACATGTATTGAAGTAAACAAAGGGCAAAGTAAATTCCAGAACTCTATATACAAAATGTATAATTGTGCAGTCTGATCATGATCTGCACTGTTGGCTGTTCAGTAACATGATTTTCAGTAAGCACATCTTTGAATTAATAAATGTTAGCGTCCATTGGCAAGTCCTCTTTAGAGGCTTAGTAAGGTATAGTTTAATAGAAATGAACAGAGAGAGAGACAGACAGAGGGAGAGAAAGACAGAGAGAGACAGAGAGAGAAATAACAACAGAAACATGCATTTTTCATCACCTGGACACCTACCTGTTGATAATTAGTAACAGCTTTGATTAACTTGGATGCTGTAATGAGTACAATTTCCTCATCCGGACATAATTGTGACAGCTGAAATATACAAATAATCATGACTGTTTATTACATATGAATCTCTTTGTGTTAGAAAACATTTGAAATGCATACATGTACATCCTAACTTAAGGGTTTTAATACCAAGAAAAAATGCAATATGCATGCATTAATTTCAATTATCAAAATATATATACAATGTATAGTACTTTTAACGACATTTTAGTAAGAACATGATGAAACTACATGCCCATACTCTTTGGTAGTGGGGACCATTGTGAAGGTGTCTGTGTAAAATATATGTCCCATACCAGTCAACTTAACAAGTCTCATTCATTAAACATGACTTGTTTCCTAATGCATTTTAGGTCCCAATCATGCTCATACAATGAACGATATCCTGCATTTTCGTAAGTAAAAAACAACGAAAAACTCTAGAAAGTTAAACTAAAAAGCAGCTTTATAACGCATAAAACAACATGTAGATATAAGCTAACACACGATTATTTCAAAAAATTTCATCACTATCTTCAATCTTATAAACACTAACTTAAAGACAGCATCATACCAGTATAGGTCTGTTTTCTGTAAGTTCTTTTCAAACAGAATGTGCCTGCTGAGTGCTGTGACGTTACACGGTACAATTTTAATGCTGTTACATTAAAAAAAGAGTAAAAGCCACACCTGACTTCTCCAGTGACAAGGGTGCTTTGTCTCTCAGACACGTCCACCAGAAATAACTGCCCCTTGCAACCCCACCTCACTTATGTTTTACTATAAGTTACGGACTGACAGAGCTTGGTATACATTTGTATTGCCAGAGATTCTGTATTAATCTGAACATGTTCAAATCAACACAAAACTAAAAAAGACTAAGATCTAGGGATGGGAGTTATTTCACAACTGGAAAAAGGTTGGTAAAGGACAATTTGGAGCTTAGCAAGTTCTGGTCTGCAGGTCAAATTTATGAACAAAAACCACAAAATATTCACTATGCTGTATTTTTTTCATAATCATGGCTTGCAAGTGAGGTGTCAGCTGCTCTAATGCTAACACTAATACTATTAGGTAGATTTCCAGCAGTATCCTTACAGTTTCAGCGCATGTAACACCTGCGATTCCTCCACCAATAACAGCGAACTTGTAAGACATTTTTTATTGCTCAATTTCTTGAATTTTCACTATTTTACTGAGGTAAATTTCATATGCGCACCGTACGACATGATCCTTGTCATACAGACGCTCTGTGTTCAAAATCACTGTAGAGAATATGTACAACCCAAACACGGATACGCTAGACTACTCCGCTCGGGTGATTTTCGGTCAAAAGCTAGTCAAAGCTAATGTTTATTTGTTAACTCTACCGACTGTAAATATTTGTTTGCACCGTGTATCATTGCTGTTCAGGTAGATGGATGGGTAGGTGGGTGGATGGGTAGATGACTGGCTAGGTAAGCCTAAGGTTGGGTAGATCGGTCAGTCGGTCACAACACAAAAAGTAATGATTTATCAGAGAAGGTAATAGTCCAGAAAGACCAACGCTTAAAGTACCTACATGTAAGATTCAGTTAAAAGAGATAAAGCCAGCGCTGCGACTTCATTAGAACAGCTTACGTGTAACACTGATCAGAATCCAATTTTATGACGTCATAATGGTTAGCCGGGAACAGCATTCACACTATTATAACAAGGGTACTTTCTGCTGAAAATCACTCTCTGGTAAGTCTCTGAGCTTCACAGCGTGGGACCAATTAATTAATGATCCTTTGAAATTGATAGCAATAAATTATGCTTATACTGATGATATGTTCAATTAATGTATATTCAAAATTTCATTCCCTTTCTTTTTAGAAAATAATAAAACTGTATCAATCTGGAAGTATTATGAACAAGTACTATATCTTATAGTTTGTAGCAATGTTTAAGTGTATCATAGGCTTGCCTAGCATCTCAGTACCAGTAGTCCAATAACATGAATACATTAGATTGATAAAAAAAATCATTAACTAGGACATAAAATTAACTTGTTATGCTTAATCATTTATCTTACAGTCCGAGGATTACAGTTACAAGAAGCTCTTATTTTACCTCGAAGATGTCTTACCAGCAGAAATGACACTTAATTGTACCATTTGCCACAAACATTTCGAACTATGCGAAATATTGTGCAGTAATAATTGTTTCAATGATATTGCAAAATGTATGGACGGCTTTCTGGTTACTCTTTTCTCATGAAGAATGACTTTTATTAGAAAGACAGACTTTTGTAAACATTGTTTTAACTACAATAATTGTAATTTATTACAATTACAATTTATATGTTGACCATCTTTATGACAAGCTTATCATAAAAATGGTCAACATGTAAATTGTAAAAGTGTAGACAAATTTCTTGGAAAAAGTAGTATTACCGAAAATTTGATTTAAAGAGTTGTTTAAAAAAGAAAAACAGTAAAACATTCAAATTTCTTATCTGTATTTTTTTATAATTCTAAAAAGATCTTGAAACGGTTTATGTTAGCAGCGGGCAACTGTCACGAACCAATGATACTGTAGATTAGTTTTTTGGAAAGTACGGGCATTTTTTACAATTTTGATTTCGGAAAATAGATATCGCCGTATTAGATCAAGAAATCTGATCGATAATTATCTGTAAGTGTTTGGACTAGCTTGGTGAAGAGATAGTTATTTCATACCTCATGGAGTTGCTCTTTACACGGCGTGCTGTTCTAACGCGACCGATTAGAAAATCGTAAATAAAAACAACAACGGCATTTTAGCAAAAACTATGGACTCGCCGCTTAATTTGGTATGACAGTTGGGATGGAACCTAAACGCTTCATCATTTGTCTTTACGATCGGTTAAATTCTACTAAACGAAACTTTTATTGTGTGTATTTCGAATAAAAAATGCGTATCTTTCGGAAGTCTTTTTTTCGGATATGCTTCTTCATTCCACAATTAAATATTGTTAACCTAGAAAAGAATAATAAGTAAATCAAACTATTTTTTAATGAATGGCCATCAACTTTATGCCTTGCTTGTTTAACAAGCTGCAGCATATTTCCTTATTGGGGTAAATAGCCCTAATCGAACATTGACACTTCGAGGGCAGAAGTTTCAGCCGCAATACATTTTGGCCTCAAGCAAATCATGAGGTTTCGGCCACATGACATTTCTGCCTTACTTTATGGCCGTTTTGGCCCTAATATATACCTACAAAAGTTTATATATATATGTAAAGAGTGTGTATAGAAATTATGTAAGAGCTGTGTGTTATGTGTTTGTATGTAAAGATTTTTATGCCCCCACATCCCTGTGTCAAAGGTTAAGGTCACATTTAGAGTTTAAGGTAACATAATCCTGTATATACAAAATTACAGAAACAACCAAAAACAAAGAGATACCGGAAACAAGCATAATTAATAGTTTAGTTAAATACACTTTTATTATTCTAAAGAAAAAAAGATGTATTTGTTGAATATATGTAATTTTAGAAGATATGTTAGATTTTAAGCGAAGTAGTTCAAGTAACTTAGTGTGTACTTTATGTTGTAACGAACCTCCCTTAGACTGTATTAAAACCCAAAATCATGAAATGAAAGATTTTTATTAGAAAAAAAGTATTACTTTTCTTTTTTTGCATTTTAATATTGACTTTAATAGTGATTTATCATACCACTGTTCCCTAAAAATAATGTATGTTCTGTTTTATACCGTTGTCAATTTTGTTATATGTTTTTATTCATCCTTGAATAAAGAATTTTTGAATGTTTTTCTAGTTTCTGTTATTATTTTCATTCACTCATGGGAATTTTCGTAATGCAGATAAGCCGTAAAACTTCAAAGAACTTGAAAAAAAAAATTTTTAAAATTTATCGAACTATCACAGTTTTAGCAAATATAAATATCATGCGTGAATCAGAAGAATGCATGAAACATGTTACAAACATTTTCATAATACATGTACATGATAGAAAATATAATCAGGTACAATTCATTTAATTGTTCATACATAAGAGGCCTTTGCCAACGAAATATTTCACTGCGCGGGGTGATAACCTCCGACAAAATTGTCAGTTTACAGTCTTTAAAAACTCAATTGATAATTACACTCATGCGCCCCCTTTAATCTGTTAACGTACAATTTGAGTACGCAATGTCATTGTTCCATAGTAAAGCAACTTTTTAACAAGGCCAATTATATTATGTAATAAGTTCGTCCAAAGTAAGTCCTGTTAACAGACTTTCAGGATTGGTGGACAATATGTTGCATTTGCTGCACGTGTCTAACGCAAAATGACATCAGTGTGCGTAATTAGACAACCTGTCTATATATGTAATTGAAAAAAACCAACATAAATGTCAGTTCAAGATTCTGCGAGGTGTATGTATTGTTGTGTGTAAGTATTTGATGATCATTTGCAAAAATGCCCTGGTGTTTACACTGGAAACAAATTCTGAATTCATCTTCTTCATCATTTGGCCTACGTACTGGACCATTCTACAAACATTAACCAAAGCAGAAAAGACTAACAACTGTAATGATGCATTGTACATTCAATTCAAACTATTCCTGCAAAAGTCATTTCTGTCAACTGGTGCCTGCAAAAAAACATAGAATGTGCATTTTTCCACACCTTTGTCCGTCTTATTTAGTATAAACAACTAAGCTAATTTAGTATAAGAAAGAAAAAAACACGAACACTTCATAATTCATAATTATTCACAATTTAAAATTATGCTTGATGTAAAAGCGATGACAGTGATTCATATATGTATTCGTATTTGTAAAGGGAAGTAACTCAAATTACATTGAAAACTGACAGACAATGACAAAAATACGTATAAGTCTCTTAAATGATAATAAATATTATCAAAATTAGACATATAATACAAACATATCATCTTCTATCTAAATTACTCAATAAATCTTTGAAAATCCACTCATGGTTAGAAATATCATTTGTTTTCGGTAATCTCATTTGTTTTTGGTTGTTTCCGGTAAAAAGTTGATTTCGGTAATCAGTAATACCCTGTATATATGCACACATTTGTGTCTGGACTGTAACTTTGTCATACATGGAAAAAATTTAGAATATTTTGACACAAATGTTGAGCCCATCAAGATGACGTGTTGTGTCTGAGACTCACGTCCCTACCTAAAAGGTCAAGGTCACAGTTTAAAGGTATTTGAATCCTGTATACAAGCACACATTTGTGTTTTGACTGTTATTTTGTCATGTATTGAAGGGCTTTAAAATATTTTCGCATACATGTTCCTTCCATCAAGACAATGTGTTGTGTCTAAGACTCATGTCCCTACATCACTGGTATATGTAGTGCTTGGTATGTAAAAGAAATGGATTCCTATATTATATGCATGTGCCGATTGTAACTCTGTCATGCATTGAAGGATTTTAAAATAACTTGGCACAAATGTTCAACATATCAAGACGATGTGTCGCATGCAAGACCGCCTTTATATGCACAATGTTCAAACATATCCGGATTATAACTCTGTTATACATTGAAGGATTTTAAAATGAATTTTAACAAATGTTCACATGGAAATGAAGTGCCCCGTCACAGACTGAGACACTGCTTTTGGGGCATTTGTCTTGTATAAAGGACAACTCTTGTTTGGTATTATGATAATATTTTATATAAAGAGTTTAATGAAAGCTTTATTTTGAATGCTAGTTGTCTTTAGTAGAAATAAACATAGAATTTAGTAGATTTAAACATAGAATTAATCATCAATTTCTGTAGGGATAATCAACAGCCTTTTGTAATAAATAAATACAATGCAGAGGAAAAGTTGTAGATCGTTCTGTCATAGAGATTTAAATTTCAAAATGAAATACATTGGCCGATTGCGTAATGAACAGACATAAGATAACTTGCAGCTATTCGTCTCTGGCAAATTCTTAGTCTACACGATGCAGTTCGAAAGATGTGCTGATATATTTCAGATTCCACATCAAATACCATGTTTTGGTATAAATTGTGACCAGTAAACCTAAATTACTTAATCCTATACTTCTGTCAAAAGATTAGCAAAACAAAAGTGTTAGCATTAATTTCTTTCAAAATAATGTGTAGTGAAGTAAAATATTAGAATTTTGTTGCACATAATGCATGTTACACTATACCATGATGTTTGAAACTATTCTGTAATGCACAAGATTGTAGAAAATTTGGTTACTTTTGATTCACAGGCTCATCAACAAGGTAGGAAAGCAGACACATTGATAAAGTCAGGAAAATATGAAGAAGCTGTGACCTGTCATAACAGAGCTGCAGGTTCGTTTCATCTTTTCATTCAATTTTTTTCACTCTTCCTGAAAAGTGCCTGTCTGTCTGACCTGTCAGGCAAACTGTATGTCAGACACTTTATGGCCTTTTACTCGGTGTTTGGTGAGGCAAAAGATTTATTGGTCAGGTAAAGTTGTGTTTGCTGTACCGATTGTCATGCACTGTTAAAAAGCTTTTCGAGAAGAATGCTGTTTAAATTGCCATAGCAATGAAGGCAATGGTTGGATTTTACCAGTCCAGAGGCACTTAGACTGGCCACTGTGATATGGAAGGATTTTCGTCGGGTGGCGTCAAAGTGACCGTTTACTGGAGGTGACTGTAAGGGCTGGTTAGACTGTATTACATTTTACATGTATGTGAGTGAGTTATACATGTTCCAAAGGAAAGAGACCATATATTTTTGTCAAAATTTCATTTCCAGAATCCTTGTTTACATTGTAGCTTTGTCAAAATTGTCAAGGAAGCTTTGTCAAGATTTTCTTCCAGAATATAATTTGAAGCTAAGTCTAATTTTTCCTAAATTTTATTCCAGAATATTTGTTAGAAGCTATGCAGCAGACAAAGTACAGTCAGGCTCTGGAGTCGCTCAAATTACAGCATGCCTACCACCTAAAACAGACAGACAAACTGTACGACAGACAGAGACGTGCTCACATGTTACAGATCAAACAGAACAAGTTACAACTATATCACCAGTCAACACAAACTACTATCCAGGTACTGCATATTTATCACTTACCTTGCTAATGCTAAATTTAGTGGAGCCGTTGTAGCGCAATGGTAGCACGTTCACCTCAATCCTTAGGCAAAACACGAAAAATTCCACATTGCCTCTCTCTCTTTGAGGTTGATTCCATCTGGAATGGGTCTCAAGAATGATTAATCTAAGTTGGAAGAACTTGTTTCACAACAAGAATAGATAAATTGGTATAAGTAAATGCTAAATTTCCTAAATGGATGTGTCAGCCACAATAAAATATTGACTGTTCAGTCGGTGCACAGATGTGCAGGCTGATCATGATCTGCAATGATCGCAAAGACAGAATCACTTGCGACTAGTATGATGAAGGGTTTTCAACTTCCAACATTTATGAAACGTGAAATTAAATATACATAACAAGTATTAACAACATGATATACACAAGAGATAAGTTTTTATGTATATACAATGTACAAGACCTGATCTACACTTTTGAAATTTAAGTTAAAATACACTTAATGTAACATCTCGTTGCGTTATGTTCAGGATTTGGCTTTATGTATTTTCTTAATAGGGACCAGTGGTACCAGCTGGCACAGAATCATCTAGTAACAGCTCATTCCAACACACACCGCCGGAAACCAGCCCACAGCATTATCATGGTGAAATGAATTCTGGAACAGAAAACACATCTCCACTGGAGGAGGATTCTATTTATAGAACTTTGACAGAAAATGATTCACTAATTGGTCTCTTGTTGAGGCGGCGACAGAATCTTGACAGTGATAACACATCATTCCATTCCGGTGTTCCTGTTGAGAGAGTTTTCTATTCGAAATCAAAAGAGACTAATAAATCGAACAAACCAACTGAGAAAGAGGCAGAAGAACTCAGATATCATAATGAAGACTTGAGAAAACATGTGCAACAGTTACTTAGGGAGTTAGAGGAAGTAAAAAGTGAGAATAAACAGTTGAAAGAGAAACTTGAAGGAACGCACATTTTCAGTGATGTTGGGGATTGTGAACTGCATCTTATTCCAGATTTACCTCCCCTGGAAATGCCTCAGTTTGATCTTGACCTCCTTGAACAGGAGAGCAACAAAAAGGTAGATGACTCTGAAACTGATGTATTTGGAATGTCCCCTTTATAGCTTGATTTGGGTTGGTGTACATTCACAATTTTTTGTGCCCCTCTTGAGAATGTGATGACATCTGGAATGAGTGTTTGAGAGCGATTCAATAAGCTGCGGAGCTTTCTTCGTAATCGAACTTTGTGAGAGGAAATAAGAAACATTTGTCAATGCAACATCATACGGTTCTTTTATAAAAGGGGTTGAAAAAAGCATTTTTGATATACCGGGTATGATAGAGCTTGAATATTGTTTACTGCCATAGATTTTATATTTTTAAAATGCATTTCACACACAATAGAAGAACCATGACATGTTAATTTTGATAAATGATAGAGCTTCAAGATTGTTTACTGCCATGCATTTAATATTTTTAACATGCATTTCACAATTATTGTTTATTTGGATGGATGATGCAGTTAACTCTTACCCTACTGATGGTTAGTGATTCTGCATGTGTGAGCAGTGTAGATCATGATTATCATGCACATCCATGCAGTCTGATCATGATCTACA
Source organism: Saxidomus purpurata (assembly GCA_022818135.1). Classification (NCBI taxonomy): domain Eukaryota; kingdom Metazoa; phylum Mollusca; class Bivalvia; order Venerida; family Veneridae; genus Saxidomus; species Saxidomus purpurata. Next base: position 13,716,355 of record JAFMSR010000003.1, read on the forward strand.
CTATTTCCTATTCAGTCTGCTATTTCTCATTTGAATGTAGTTAGGCTGATATATGACAATGTAATAGAACAGTGTTCTGCATGAAAGCCACAAAGTTCCTCTGAATGGTTCTTAATGAAATAACTGCACATGGTTTCGATTTATTTGAACTTTGTAGACTATATCCATAGTTACAGTTCTCTTTATCAAAGAAAGATGGATCTTTAAAGTCCCAGGATCGCATTTACAAGTAGGTCTCATTTTGTCAAGAGAGATATCTTACTGAGAGAAATGACCTTTATTTGTACCAAAAATATTCCTAACTTTGCTTTTTAACTTGATAAGTACATATTAGAAACATAGCGCAGTAATTTTGTTAATGATTTTGCAAAAAATAAGAAAGGCTTTTTGTAACTCTTTTTCTTGGAGAAAAAACTTGAATACCAAAGAAAGGCATATGTCAACAGTGTTTCAGAGAGAATATAACATGGTTCTATCATTATCCTATCAATAAATTTATGTCACTATTATATATCAGTAAATTCAAAGTGATCCTGGAACTTTAAATGAATGATATGCTTATTATGCATAAACCAGTAAGATTCACGGTAATTGGTAAATCCAGGTATAATATAAAATTCAAGAACATTTGACTTCATTTGATATAGATGTAAAGAGAAGTAAGAAGTAACTAAACCAGCTGCAAATTCTGTTGCTTTGAAGTAGGGGAAGGGTTTAAATCCAGTACAGTCAAACAAACACAACTTGTCTACAGTATCGTAAGGATAATTTGACAGTGACATAGCAGAAGAGTCCCCTAAGATAGTGTAAATACAAATTATACATCGGTTTCTGTAAATCGGATATTTTTCGCATTACGAAAATTTCTCAGTTTGTGAGCTGTCAGACTTATTCACTAATTTTAAATTCTCAAAAGAAGAAAATCTCTATCAGTAAATCAATGTGGATTGAATCTTTTGTGAGATTTTTAAATTAGGGATGTGGGAAATTCGCGAAAATAGCGAAAAATTATATCATCTCAAATATTACCCAATCTACAGTAGAATTAAATCTTCTCTTGTACGCATACTCTACCTGTTTATGCTATGGTTGTTAACATCACTGTCACATTATTCTACGTTTACTGTACCATTGTTAGCTCTGCTGGACTTTCTTATGCCATGGTGATGTGTCTGTCGTCCATCTGTACGTAAACTTTTCCTTGATAACACTCTGCAGGTCACAATTTTCATTTGACTTTCATGAAACTTGCTCAGAAGGTTGCCTGTAACCTAAAGATGATCCCTCTTGTTTTTGGAGACAGTGGGTCAAAGGTCAAGGTCACAGTGACCACCGATAACTTTTACTTGATAACACTCTACAAGTCACAATTTTCATTCAACTTTCATCAGACTTATTCAGAAGGTAGCCTTCAACGTGTACATGATCCCTAGTATTTTGGGGTCAGTGGATCAAAGCTCAAGGTTACAATTTTCATTCAACGTTCATCAAAATTGCTCAGAAGGTTGCCTGCAACCTGTAGATGACACTATTGATTTTGGGGTCAGCTGGTCAAAGGTCAAGGTCACAGTGACCTGAACTTTGAAAATCTTTTCCGCTCAATATCTTGAGATCTATATGACCCACAGTCTTCAAACTTCATAGGATGATTAGTCTTACTGGATAGACAATCCTTACTGTTTTGGGGGTCAGTTGGTCAAAGGTCAAGGTCAAAGTGAACTCCATTAGCTTTTGCTTGATAACTCTGCAGGTCACAATTTTCACTTGACTTTCATGAAACTCGCTCAGAATGTTGCATGCAACTATAGATGATACCTATTGTTTTTGGGGTCAATGGTCAAGGTCACAGTCACCTGAACTTTAAAAATAATTTCCGCTTGGTATTTTGAGATCTAATTATCAACAACAGCCTTGAAACTTCATAGGATGATTGATCTTGCTGAGTAGATGATCCCTACTGTCTTTTTATTAATGTCACAGGTGACCTCTGTTAGCTTTTGCTTGATCACATTGCAAAAGATTTTCTCAAAATTTACTCAGAACAGTCCAGTCAGTCCAGTAGAGCAATACTGGCCCTTTTGGGCCTCTTGTTTTTTGCTTGTGTACATTCATTGTGATTTTCAACGGGACCAATTTGTTTAATATGTTAAATTTTATTATAGCCTCAAACCTCTGTGAATTAATTTACTTATTGTTGACTCTTTAATGCAATAAATGACTAAAAATTTAACTGTATTTTTCAAGATCGGTTGTTGCTTTTTCGATGAAATCCAGACAAATGTCTTCTCCAACTTACACTCCAAACTGTCCTCTTTTTGCAGCCATGTCAAAATTGTGTAAAAAATTGTCTTTGCATTGTATTGTGCATTGGAATATTTCACCATAAACTGGTCTCTTTTGGTCAAAAACTAGGTCACATGGTCAAATTATAGAAAAACCTTGTTAACATTACACATTTTGATCTAGTTGTCATGAAAGTTGGTCAGAAGTCTAAGCCGAGTTCGAAATTGGGTCACATGGGGTCTAAAACTAGATCACAATGGCTAGTCATAGAAAAAAATGTTCCAAATTATCATGAAAGTTTATTAAAATGTTTTTCTTGGTGAAAGCTGTCAAATTTGAAACTGGGTCGAATGATTTCAAAAACTAGGTCACCAGGCCATATTATATTTAAGCCTTGTGAACCCTCTAGAAACCATTTTTGTCCCCAATCATCACACAAAAATTTATCAGAATGGTTTTTTAGCTCACCTGGCACAAAGGGCCAGAGTGAGCTATTAGGATCGCTTTGCGTCGGGGTCCGTCGTACGTCCGTCCACCATTTCCTTCAAACGACATCTCTGAAACCACTGGGCCAATTTTGATGAAACTTTACAGGGATGTTCCTTGCATGAAGCTCAATAAAATTTGTTCAAAGAATTCCATTCCATGCAGAACTCTGGTTGCTATGGCAACAAATAGGAAAAACTTTAAAAATCTTCTCTGAAACCACAAGGCCTAGAGCTTAGATATATGGCATGTAGCATTGTCTAGTGGACCTCGACCAAGATTGTTCAAATTATGACCCCCTGGTCAAAATTAATCCTTCCCGGGAGGGGGTAAAGCACTTGATTTCACATAGGCTTATATAGGGAAAACGCAAGGCCAACTGGCAGACAATAGATATTTGAAATGTTACTTGGCATTGTGTAGTGGACCTCTACGAATTAAGTGCGGTTAGCTGAATCGATGAGCCCTGGGGGTAGCAGGTTATTCCTGGGGCGAATAGCAAGATGAGACTAAAACCGAGGTCAGTGGTGCTAAGGCAGTATATAGAGCCAGGGTCTGGAATTTGATGGCCCTCTTCCGATAAAATTACTAACTGAGGCGTTGTATGTTGAGATAAAACTAATTATTAGCTGTAGGTTGAGATAAAAACTTTGTCACATGGGGTCAAAAACTAAGTCGCATGCGCTGCCAAATCCAAAAAAAAATCTGAACCCTCCAATATAGGGCCATCTTGTCCCTCTTGTTTTAACTGACAGTATAGCCTGTAGGGTAGAATTTGACAACTTTGCCAAGTGACATAGGAGGCCCTGGACCACTGTTTCTACCATCATGATCAACCTTGATGATCCACCAACATTCTGCTCTAGACGCTGGCACACCACTTCTACTCCTGACCTTGGTTTCTGCACAGAAGACATACACAGTCGTGTCACAAGGGAAGTAGATGAACAACTTGGAGGCAGTGACCATTGCCCTGCTTACCTCGAAATGCAGTACAAAATCAAACAAGAGTCAACCTTCCTTCGATAGAACTACAAGAAGGCCAAATGGAACTCGTACAAGGAACTTACTGATGACTTCTGCAGATATATACGTGTAGATGGCAGAGACGTCAATCAAGTCACCAAAAACTTCAATGCGGACATTCTAAAAGCTCTAAATAAGTGCATTCCTCGAGGGTCCAGGAGAGACTACAAGTCGTACTGGAGTGATGACCTGGAGGATCTTCAAGAACAGTTATCTGAAGCCAGGCGAGAGGTCGAAACACACCCCTCTCACGAAAACAACATCAAGCTTCAACAAGCTAGTGCCAAGTTCGTAAGAGCCAAGATCCAGACCAAATGGATGACATAAAGCTTTGGAAGCTCACCAAACAATTAAATGTTGAAGAAGAAAGCAACTGGATCACAACAACTCGAGAATGAAACCCTACTGGTAGGAAATCAGGCAGCAAACAGACTCGCTGACAGTTATGAAGATGTTACACCCCTATCAGCAGAAACCAACAGAGAGGGGCACGAAATGAGTTGGGAGAGGAGAAGTAATAGTTCAGATGAGGTAATGGGGAAAAGGCCTCGCCCTGGATGAGCTACAAAAGGCACTGAAACAGCTCAAAACCAAAAAAATCACCTTGTTCAGATTGCATTACAATTGAGATCTATGCTTATCCACCTAGGCTGCTTCACAATCATAATAATAACACACGAATCTGTTTTAAGACGACAACCTTTGAGAGAAGGTATGTTCATGAACGTTTGAAAGCATTCGATATAAAAATCCAATAAGGTTAAATTACCATTTAAGATCTCACTAACCATGGAGAGCATTGTGAGAGAAAGGTACAACTCTAACCGAATCTTGGTAACCAGGCGGCCAGGAATACCAACATATACCCCAATGAGATTGAAAATGCATCCCAAGAAAAAAAGTTACACTTGTTACTTGGATTGATCTCCAGAGAGCATTCGACTGACGGTCTCCTTTTGAAATTACTACGGAATGGGACCGGAGGCACGATGTAGAAGTCGATCAAGTCCTATCTGTTCAACAGAGTTACATAGTTGAAAGTTCTTGCAACGATATGGTGTCCTTCAAGGAGGTGTATTGACACCCGCTCTTTTTTTTCATGGAGTGAAAGCTGTCCTCTTTGCAGATTACCTTTTGGTTTGGTGTTCGGAAGAGTATGCATCAACTCTACTTTTGGGATGTAGAAGACTGGTGAGTAAAGGTAAACACGAAGCCCTGAACATATCTATTCACACTGTCACCTAAGCAGAAGACTGGAACCGTCGAGTTTAGCAGCATTCCTCTCACTGAAGTTGAAGATGCTACATATTTACGTGTTATCTTCTTTAAAAGCGACTTACATTGAAGTCACATCTAGCGAAAGCTGAAACTAATGCCCGTTGTAAGCTAGCGAGGCTACGTGAGTTAGCTGGCACTAACTGGGGAGCAAGTGAGGGGATGCTGAAAACAGCATACATGGGAACAGTGAGGCCGCATCTTGAATATGGCTCCGTTGATCGGGTGACAACTGCAAGACAAATCAACAAATTCTGGATTAGGTCAAGAACCTGACTTAAAGAATCATTACTGACGCAATGCGTACAACTCCAATTAAGGCAATGGAGGAATTCACTGCTAGTCCACCACTCGGTAAAAGAAGCGATGCGAAGGCATTCATGCAAGCCAGAAAGTACCAGTTCTTGACAGACCACTCCGTGGGGCCCAATAAGGAATCGCCTGAAAAGAGGGAGCTTTGTCCAGAAGCTGATAAAAGTAAACGCTGCCTATCTTGGATCACCAACTACTCATCTGGACCAGTCGGATCTGCCAGATTGATGGAGATATGGCCTGTCAAATCAAGGACATGGACCCGTGTATACACAGACGGCTCTGCTGCAGCTGCTATACAAGATAGTGGTGCGGGTATTTCATCATGCACACGATTGGTGGATCAGAGACAGTTAGTATACCAACAGGCAAGCATTGTACCAACTACAAAATAGAAAGAGGAACCATCATAGGCATCGAAAATTAATTGAAGAGACAAAAGAGGACTGTCAACAGGTGGTCATTTTAACATAACATATGCTCTGTCAGTTCCTCATCACCGGAATGTTCGTATGGTCTTTCAGACCAAAATGCGTAATATTACATGCAATATGTCATCTCATGCACCAACTGTTGGATATAAAAAGTTGATTGTTTGAATGAATGTACTAGCTGATCCTTCGTTAACAGATCTGTTTTCTAATAGGTGATATCATCTATTTAAAGGGAATACATGCTATCGCCTTGTTCGAATGGGTGGTATCACCTATCCAAATAGGTGATATCATTAGTGCATTAAGCAGTAAAACTTGCCCAACTTGCCCAATACGATATTAGGTTTTAGAAAGATGATAACAAAACATGAGATACATTACATTATAAATTCAAATAAACTAGATCCGAATCTTCTTTTTTTGTGTATGTGTAAACACGATACAAAATTTAGACCAAGTTCATGGATTTTGCCCCTTCCAAACAGTTTTTGTTCTTCATTCAGAATGGAAGGGACGGTTTCTGTTATTACAGGGTGATCATTACTATATGACAGGATAAGAAATCTCAGTACATTTGTTAATTTTGCACTAGAGGTCTCATTTTGGTATTGATTTAAAGAAAATTGAATAAATTGTGTCTTGTAAATTCAAAATTTTGTCAAACGACGTCATGGTTACGTTGATGACGTCATCAATGACGTCAAACTTTCCTTGGATTTCTAAAATAACACTTAGATTCTAGTCATAAATAATCAAACTTTACTATGAATTGGAGAAGATCCAACTTTGGTAAGCAGAAAATTACAAAAAACTGTTTACATCTCATATATTAAAGTACTGAAAAGACTAAATTCCACAATGACATGGCATCGTGCAGTGAAAAAGTGACCGTTTTGGTGGTGTTTAGTGCTCACGGAACAATTGGGTCATATTAATATTGTTGGTTTTGGAGAACAAGGGTGTCAATGTTTAAAACCTGCTGTAAAAATTGGAAATGTGTTTTCATATAACTTTACACATAGGACAAAATTTATGTATATGTGCTAAAATAATACACATTGCCCAGTTGAATATATTCAAAGATAATGATCTTATTAATTTTTTTATCCTATCATATATTAATGATCACCCTGTATATGTGGAATTAACGAGTTAACAATTCGAACAAATAACAAATAATCACTTACTTTCATAAATTTACCTTTCATCAACCGTGCTGAACTACATCAAAACCCGCGTGTGCGCTCCATCCCACCCTTCTCTACATCTACATGAATACTCTCAACAATCAATTTCTGATCATTACTGAGAGGTTGGGGTCAGATATGTTAAAAACCAGAAGGCTACATAACAGGATATATTTTTCAAAAGGAATGGTTAAAAGTAAAAACAGTGACATGATGGAATGAGTGCATGTACGAGTTTAGGCTATTAGTGAAGCTTTGGAGACTTGCACTGGCCTTGATGCCATACGCAGGCCATTCAAGTACCTTCAAACTCTAAGTGTTCATGTGATATTGGGTTCTTGAGAAGCGGATGATGTAATTAAGATGTTTTTGAGTGTGTAGATGGTTATAATCTACAATGACAAGATTATTTGCAATTTTATACAAAATTATTAGCGATGCATTTATCCACGTATATATATAGGTCCGTGATTTATCCTTTTACTTAAAGGTTGCTAGCATTTATGTAACACTGCTCAAATCAAATCAAATCAAATTTTATTTCATGTCGTTATATCAGTACAATAAACATTAGCTATGCATAGCTATTGACCGACTATTTAACAATAACAGATATAACATACAGACAATACATGGAAGCAATATTACATGTATAGAAACCTGTTAAGAGATCAAACATTTACTATTATATCACAATAATTGAGCATGAAATAAGTATATACTTTAAAAGATTGAACATATATCACATAGTAGCATAAATATATGAAGTAAATATATAAGTTAATAAAAGGTGACAAAGAAATGACATTATAAATAAAAATTAAGATAAGCTTTTTAAAATTAATTACAGTCATTTCTTAGCCTACTTTAAATACTTTCAAAGGCAACAATTAAGTCTAATATAGATAAAAATCTAAATTAACTATGGTATTAAATAATGGGTTACTGTAAAAATAAAATAAAAAACAATAATTTTCATGGGTATTAAATACTCACTTATTTGAGTTTTAATAAAATAATATAATAAATCAACTTTCCTGCTTTGGTATAAATAGTCTTTCATTACATATCTAGCTGCAGCTCTTTGCAATTTCATAGGTATACTGTATGCATCTACATGTAACAAATAGTCCGATTTCTCATGAACGCGCACAATAATTTTAACGCAACTCAGTACCACCACAGTGCAGCGCTTCAATACAGCGTGAAATCGATACGCTTTGATGCACCACAAGTCCCAGGACAGCCACTCTGTTGGTGGTTGTCACCGAAAATGGATGTGGCAATAATTGCGTCAAGTATCGTGGCTTTGTTGCTGTATTTGAATACACTTGATGCAGATTTTGCTTACGATGACAGGTGAGGATTTATTTTGTGTGCATTTTCTCTAAGTCTTTGAACTTTCACTTTTACAAGTGAAGTGGTCAAACAAGTTTTCGAGTTACTGAACCGTGTCGCACGAAAATTGTGATATTTTTGCCAAAATAAATTTCATGTTTTTTAAGACTTACGAAATCATAACACGGGGTCTGCACTATATTGGTGAGTTTAATTTTGAAAGAAATTTATTGAATGACATCTGTCATAAACATAAGCGTTGTTTACAATGTAAACAGAACTCCAAACATGTTAGAATGGACATATTTCGGATAAGTTGAATTTCGGATAATATATTCTGTAGTAAGAAAAGATTGCAACATGGGTTTTTCACAGACTTACTGTTCTTGATTTCTCTTCAGTCTTAAAGAATACAAATGGTTATCGATTTGTGAATGAGGGGGCAGTTTCGGTCGGATAATGAAAGCGTGTAACATTTTTTATGTATGGCCTATCAAAAACGAATAATCCTTTGATTATTGCGCATTTTGCTAAATTATTAACTTATTTCTACTACAAAAATTATATCCTTACTAAAAAAACTTGTAACTTTAATTGTGAAAATGATGAAATAATAATATTGAGGAAAGAAAAGAATCGCCGGCAAAGGCATAGCTAAATTATATGCTGTGTCAGACTACAATTTCATTTTAATTAAATTGTACTTTAGCATGTCAACAAAATATAAAAAATGTATTTTCATTACCCTTTAAGGGTGGCATATTAAAATTGCACCATCCGTCTGCCTTTACATTTTTTGTGTCCGGGCTGTAACTTTGTCATGCATTGAAAACTTTTGAAATCGCATGCAAGACCCATGTCCCTATTTCAAAGGTCAAGGTCACACTTCGTGTTTGAAGGTAATGGAATCCTCTATATACATGTACACATTCGTGTCCGGACTGTAACTTTGTCATGCATTGAAGGATTTTAAAATAACTTGGCACAAATGTCAAGCACCTCAAGACAACGTGTTGCGTGCAAGACCTCAAAGGTCAAGGTCACACTTACAATTTGAAGGTAATGGTATCCTGTATATATGCACACATTCGTGTCCAGACTGTAACTTTGTGATGCATTGATTGATTCCAAAGTAATGGGGGTATTTGTCACTTGTGAAGGGCAGCTCTTGTCAAGTATTTCTTTCCCTGTAACTAGGCAACATCTTCGGCCACGGACCTATACTTACTAAGGCTTAATAAAACATCAATCATGACTTTAGATACATGTTATAATTTTGAAATAATCTACTTATTAATGAAACAATGTTTTAAAAGATGTCTTAAAAGAAATCAGCACAATATTCTGAAGAAAGCAGAATATAAATAGTTAAATAGAAAAATGGGCCTGTGCTAATTTTCATTAAGGGGTTAAAGTACATTGCTTCATAATCAGTTTGAGAACAGATGATGAAAAAAATGGGCTAACAAAAGTTTTAATGAAAATATTGAGAAGTGTTGCTAATTATTAACACTGAAAGAGTATATCATGAAAAGAGAGAAAATGCTTTAAAAATGCTAACATACTTCTACAACTGAATTTCTGTAAACGGGTGTAAGGTAGGGCTGTAACAGTATACAGGTATATTGCAATATGCTACTGAACAAATACACATATCAGACCATGAGGGTCTGTATTGTTTGTATCGGAAAAAAATCCATACTTAAAAACATCGTTTAAATGCAAAAATCCAATAAAACTTGCACAATACAAATTCATCAGTTTCAGATTGTCTGTTCAATGACCTTACGGCATGTAGAGCTGTCAAATATTTCTGTCTTCTTGATGCCACGTGCTTAACTAAGATCAGACAAACTCACATGTACAATGTAGCGTCGGCGATTGTTCTTTGATCTCGTGATACCTGCGGCTTTATCTTTATGATTAAAAGAGTTGCAGTAAAAACAATTAATTTGGCAAAGGTTATTCATTTAAATGGAGATAAAATTGTTACTGGAAAAAGTTCCTGAAACAATAAATGACCAAAAAACCGGACACGCTGGTACACCGTGATTTCCTTAAAAACAGAACGTTTTGTTTTAAATAAAGAACGGTTGGAACTTTTTAATTGTTAATTGATAAATACTTTTTGCATTCACAAATTAACAAACATTACTAAGTCAGTGGTGTTACACAACTTGGATTTACAAACAATTTTAAAATAGACCTGGATTAGTTTCGTCATTCTTTGTGGCAGGCCATATATTTCACACCAATTGTGAGTGACAAAATGCTAAGGCACCAATTACAGCGGATTTTTAACGGAAATAAATATTTTAAATCATCACAAAGGTGATAAATATTTTATGTGTAATAACTCAATACTTTCTGAAACAATAAAATAAAACAAAAACATAACACTGTGATAGTATACAGTAGCGGCATACATCGGCGGTGTCAGATGTCTGATTAAATCTTTGTGATTCAATGAATTTAATTTCAACGAGTCGCTTTTACAAGACAGTGTATTTTACCAACATTTTAATTAATAAATATTTTCACTCGAAGTCATTCCAAAGTACTCGGATATACGCGAAGTCCCGCGATCAAAAGTTTCACTTCAAACGGCCGCAAAGTGATGCCATTGAGCTGGTTGATTTAGTAGTTTCTACATGGTCGTCCTTAAAGAAGAACTTGGCTGACACCAACATACAGAATATGACACTGTAGATAATATTTACATCATCTGTCCCAAGTAATGGGTCTACTGACCAGTGACTTATGAGAGTATATTCAATTGATATTCTTTTGAAAAATACAGACTCACAGTTTTCAGAAATTAAACCTAATGTTTTGTTTTATGTTCACATCTGAAAGATATTTGGAATAGCTCAATAAAAATCTCATTCTACAGCTCTGTTTGTTACATTCCTTAAGTACCCTACTGTATCGTGCTGTATTGTATTGAATATCATAAGACCCATATTGCAATACATATTGACTGGCAATACACAGCCCTAGTGTACAGGCAGTTTTTGTTCATTTGTTCCCCGCCCCTGGGGGGGGGGCGCCGGGGGGGGCTTTTTGGGGGGGGGGGTGGCGGGGGGCCCCCGGGGGGGATATAATGCTTTTCAGGGTAAATGTATATATCAATCATTAAAAATATTAACTTAAAACAATGCTGTTGTTTACACAATTCTTTTATAAAAAAATCAGCTTAAAGAAAATGAAAGTTTATATGTGGACTTTTTTCTCTTGAATAATTATTACTTTGTTGTGTGTATACACAGATTTGTATGCCTCCCTGATTGAGTGGTTAGTTGCTGACTTGAAATCATTGAAACCTATCACTAATTGAGAGTTTTGGGTTTGAGCCCTGCTACCAACCATGTCTCTTTATGTGAGAAAGTTGCCAGTTATTTATGGCCGATAGGAGCCTAGTACTGGTTCTTCCAGGAACCATTTTTAGGTAAAATGCTCAACTACTGAAATGACCAAAAATAAGTTGGGGACGGGCGTTAAACTCCTACAACAAGATTGGATTGACATGATTACCATGGTTACCTTTTTCTTTGGTTACACAATATCCTATGTGACTTTATTTTGTTAAGGCCAAAAAACATATGTGTGTTTCTGGTCTCCCAACCAACCTTAACTTTTTACTGCTGGCCTCAAACTCTTTTTTCAAGTGTTCAGAGCTTAAAAATCCCCTCCCCCCATCCCCGTATAAAACAACAACAAAAACCTGCAAAGATCAGAGGTGAAATTTTCTCAAGGCAATATTCATGGCACTCTTTGGAGGAGACTTTACAATCAATTTTGAATATGCAATTTTGTAATTACTGCAATTAAAAGTTGAAAATTGTATATGAATTTCTACATCAATCTAAAACGAGAAATATCTAGGAAACATGAGAAATGTTAAATAAAAAGCATGATTTCTAAATTTTGAAATAGAATAAGCAGGCCTATTATATGAGAGAGGGAATTTTTTTGCTATTAAGTAACTGGTAGGCAGTTTTGCTTCGTGTATATTTGATGCATCATGTTTAGACGTCATAAGATTTAATATATAAAAAAAAGAGGTGAGAAATGTTGTATAAAAAGCATGTTGTCTAAATCTTTGATGTGAGCCTTTTTGAGGTGCAGTCACTCTTTTAATGTAAGAGGTACTCTCTGTAAGAAGCTATAAACTTGTTATCAACTTAAATTTTCTCTATCTTTCCTAATTAGTGTTTGTTTTACGAGACTAGTTTGGAAAATTTATCATGAAATTGCTCCATTTTATATCCTGACTCTCACTAATGTCCTTGTATTACATTGTTTTGTTTACAGAGGATTTTGAACCAGTTACATTCTGTTGATTCGGGATTAAGCGAACTCTCCAGTTAAGCCGTGTTTCATGCAATCGTTCTTGTGTCTTCTGAATGTTTTTATTTCATCTAATCCCGGAGATAGCTTGCCCTCTTCAAAAGTAACTTTGTGCTGATATATATCTTTTTGCATGTTTTATTATATTTTTTTTATGCATGAAGTAGTGTGTGTTAAAATGGTAAAATTTTTGTGCCTTGTAAAAAGGTAAACGGACATTGTCCCCTTAGCTTTATTTTGCACATGAGGACATTAGCCCCTTCACTCTTCAAAGTAAAAAATTTGATTTAATATCATCAAGAAGTTTAAATTCAAAGGTGTTTTTGTTAAATTTGAGCTTCATTCGTGTAAAAAGTGTGTGCATGTCTGTTACAGTAATTTTTGCTTTCACAGCTTTCATTGAATATTACTATATGGCTTATTGTATTTTGTTTGTATTGAAGTGTCCCCTGCTGGTGTGGGGACTCTTTCTCTCTGTGTTCATGGTTTACATTGTCACAACTGAGGTCACAGTGGTGAAGGAAGCTGTCTTTTGCACTAGGTGTGGGGGACAAGATTTGCTCAGTTACATTCTATGTTTGTACAGTATATAATTTTTAATTTTTTTATGTGTGTCAGTCTAGTTGATATATTGCATGTTTCTTCTACAATCGTGCACGGACCACTTTTCAAAATAACTTAACTCACTATTTATTGAATATTTCTTACATAAATGGTATCTTTACAAATATCTAGGAAATGCGCAGGATGTGCACGTACACCAGTTACACCATCCACAGGGGTTATAATATAACATATGCCATGCATGTCAATAAGAACGTATACAATCGTGTGTTGTTAAAAAACAATAATTTAACATGCACTTGTTATTAAATATTTAACATAAACATTCTACTAGCATAAAACAATATTGCACTGGGCTAGCAATACCAGACCCTTGCCAGATGACTGACAGGTATAAAAATAATAATTTTCATAATAACTTTGTTTTTGTGTGTCTTGGTTGAAGACTCATCTTCACTGGTTTTCAAAGACTTTTATGAAGTGCTTGTTTTAAAAAATACTTTTAATGTTTTGATGGATTCTTAATTATGTTGACGTTCTTACCCAATTGCTGTTTCTGTGTGGCCATTTGTATTTCTTGTTTGCAATTTTTGTGTTTGCCCGTCTGCAAAGCAGCGGACAACGTCAAGGATTCAATGCAAAACAGTCATACTCATAAGTCATTCTTTATTAATGTGTAACTTACGACTGTTTTGGATTGAACCTGTATGCTGCATATGCTGAAAGTCGTGCATGAAAATGAATAAAGTCATTTTTTCTATATTGTTCAGCCAGTTATAATGGCAGTGGTTATTGGGGGTAATTTGATATATACAATTAATACATATATGAGACAAATGGTGTGTTTTCATTTTGAAGGTCAGCCATTTTTGTTTTTAACTGTCCTCCAAAAGTCTTGCATTTTCATTGGTTCTTTCACGGGACATTTTGATGTCACAAGCACCTGCAGTAAATGTTCTAAAAATATACTCATTTTATATTGAGAGGTGTTAAAAAAGTATTGACACATTGCAGTGCGCATTATTTATTGATTATTTTATATATATGAAAAATATGAGATATTGTACATGCATGACTTTAGGACTACGCACGACTTTACAACAATAAACCATACATAGGGATCACATGATCATAATTCTGTCTGTCATATTTGAACTTGGCCATAATCAGCGTAACTTTCTACATGTAAAAAAAGGGATTGGTGTCAAATTTTGAACACAGGGTACAGAAAAGTCGGGTAGATACAATGTTGTAGTTGAGGGAGAAGTCAAGAACTCAAGTGACATTACTCTTGTATTAGAATTTCTTTAGTTCACTTGAGCACAAAGAGCGCAGCCAATCAGTGGTGGGCTATTGCGATTGTGTGACGTTTATAATCTATTGCCGTCGGTGTCGTCATCAATTTCTTCAAAGGGCATTTCCCCTGAAACTGAAAAGGGCCAATTTTAATGAAACTTTCACTGCTGGGTTCATGATATTATCCTCTTCAAAAGTTGCTCAAACTGTTCTGCACTGCTGCATGTAATGGCCTTCAGAATTACACATAGTATTAACATCTGTGATATGTTTGAATGGCATCTAAAACATCAATTGGCCTTATTTTGAAATGATTTCACACAACAGTTACAGTTGTATTTTCATTTCACTTTTTCAAGATTTTTTGTATATTGCATTTGCATAAAATATATACTAAAGTGTCTTCATAAATGCAAAAGCTTTCGTGCACATTATAGCTAAAAATAAGCTGGCAGAAGGCTTGATAATTAAATAAAGAAGGAAAAAGCCAGGTGGTACGTTAGAAGTTTCGTTTAGTATAGTTTGAAAAGTATTAAAATGGATTCAAGTGTTGCATTGTATTTCCAACATCAACAAAGTGGGTGAGGTTATCGCTCACTGTGTGCATGTTAATTTACATGTATATAACATGTTTCTGTGGATTACAATCGTTTTAAAGCCTATGGTGTACCAGAAGCACATGTTTTTATAAAATTTACATAAATTAGCAAGACGTTTCATTTGAAGTTTGTCATGACAAGGCATTTTAAGTGCCTGCATTATGTTAGTCAAGTTAGACTGTCTGGTTTGTCGTAATTGTCAAGACATGTAAAGGAAGACAGTCAGTCAGAAAAGATGTTAAAGGTAGATTGTCAATGAGCATGAGATATTAAAGGTAGATTGTCAATGAGCATGAGATAATAAAGGTTGATTGGCAAGGAGCATGAGATAATAAAGGTTGATTGCCAAGGAGCATGAGATAATAAAGGTTGATTGTCAATGAGCATGAGATAATAAAGGTTGATTGTCAATGAGCATGAGATATTAAAGGTTGTATGCCAAGGAGCATGAGATTTTTGTAAGAAAATGTAGAGCGATATTTGGTCCAATTTTAAAGATCAAAATTTTAGCTCCATCATTCTATTCTTTACGCTATAGCGTAACAAAAATATATGAAGCACAACTTCCTGATTCTCCTTGGCATTATAGACATGGTTAACTGCTTGTTGCTTATCTGTAGCTCAGCAACTGTTCACAGCAAAACCAGTATGACAAAAATATCCACATGGTCCTTAAATGCAAACTAGGTCAACCATTGATCATGTGATTCAAGTTTAGCTAGTGAATGAATTTTAACATTATTGTAAAACATCAGACTAGTTTATGAAGAAATAAGCGCAAAAAGTAGAGGCTTGGTGTCATTCCAATTGTTCATGGGGTAATGGTAGGGCAGTGAAATGTAACTATTTGTTGGGGTTTCCCCAAGATTAAAACTTGGGGTCTCTGTATAAACACGTGATTTTAATGAAATATGAATTAAAAAAAATTGTTTTTGGCATCTTCAATAAATGCCCATACCTTTTTCTTATCATTTCAGTCGAGCAATTCAGAAGAATCAGGACCTTGAACCAGGTACACCGCTGATAAACATATTCTACGATGACTTCTGGGGCACGCCACTGACTCATTCAGGATCACATAAATCATACAGACCATTATGTGTTCTAACATTTCGTCTCAATTATTATTTTGGAGAACTCAGCCCCTGGGGCTATCACCTTGGCAATGTTTTATTACATACGATAGTAACTGCAATATTTACAAAGCTGTCCAGAATCTTTTTAAAGGAGACGTTCCCGACTTTGATCTCGGGGTTGCTTTTCGCGTCACATCCTGTGCATACAGAGGCGGTAGCGGGCGTGGTCGGACGAGCGGATATCGGAGCTTGCCTCTTCTTCTTACTAGCTTTGCTCTGCTACATGGAGTATGTGAAGAAAAGGGACAGAGTTCATGACCCGGGTGGTAAAAGTTCGCTACGATTTGGCTACTTCTTCGCAACCTGTGTGTTGACCACAGCAAGCATGTTAACAAAAGAGCAAGGCATTGCAGTGCTGGGTGTTTGTGCCGCCTATGACCTTTTTGTCCACAATAAAATGAAATTGTCTCAAATAATACAGTTTTATCAAAAGGTAAGTTTTATATTTTCTTTGCCTTCATGATAATGCCCAGTAGACTAGCATCAGTTCATAATTTTTCTTTAATTTTTGTTGAGAAAAATCTTAAGCTCCTATTCCAAGTCACATTTTGCACAGGGGGGAAAAAAAAAAATTTTGGGGGTATAAAAAAAATATATAATAAAAAAGGGATTTAATTTTGCATCTTTTGACATATGAGGATCGGCGTGTTGCTAACAAACCAAGCTTTGGCAGTTTCTTTTTTTTGTTTTTTTTTTTTTTTTTTTTTTTTTTTTTTTTGGGGGGGGTCAATGTTTGAAACATCACATGATAACTGCTCTGGCACAAATGTTTGACCCCTATTGATTTAAAGGTCGCTGTGTCAAAGGTCAAGTTACAGTAGCCTCTGTAATGGAAATAGTTTTGTACCAGTTAGTCAGTTACTATCTGTAAACTAATATGAAGAATCACATGGAACAGGTAGTTAATCTCCACTGATTTTATTCCACTTTTTGAAAGAGGGTTGTTTATATTACTCTGATTTTGACTCTTTCATTTAATTGATGTGTAAAGGGGTATATTAAATTTGTGTTTTATAAACTTATTTTTTTGATAACATAAATGCTGTTTTCTGTTGTTTCTCGTATTTTTGTTTTCATCCAAACTGGTTAAAAATTGATGGAAATTGAAAGTGCTCCACTTAATTAAATTTCATAGCTAACGCTGGGCTAGTTGTACAGTTGTTGAGACTGGAGAGTTTTATGACTGTGTTAAAGCCGCACTGAATTTATTGGAGAGCCAATTGAAATATGTGATTTTTACACAAAATTAATTTAATATTTACGACGACTCGCCTTATGTTTAATATAAGTGTCCTTCTTAGTACGATGTACAATAAAAGCTATGTTAAATTGATTTACTGCCGTCAGCTGAGCAAATTTGAGGAGAACTTTAGAGCGAAATCAATACCGTTTTACTGTTGAGACATCTTTCGGGACTTATTATGGGACGTATTGTATAATATGTATTGCCTACTTGTTACAAAACAAACACTGCGGCACTTCTTCCTTGTTTTCCCACAATTCAGTCTGTTTGTTCTGAAAGAATGTAAACATTCAACTTGTCCAGGGTCCGTTTTGCCGTCTAGACCTTCCAATTCAGATATATCTAAATTACAAGGCAGACGTTACCTCCATAAATTAATTCCAGTTGTTTTGCTGTTTACTGGTACTTCAAGTTTGTGTTTTTGTCCCTGAGTGAGCATGCAATTACAGGTACTGACAGTTTAAATTATGTGGTCTGAACATTTAAAAGCGTTTTTTCTTGAAACAAAAAAATGCAAAAAATGCAAAAAACAAAAAAGAAATGTTTAGGAGAAAATTAGAAGTGACTGTTTTTTTGTTTGTGTCTTTAAGTGCAGTGTACACGTTATTAAATGTGATTTAGTACACTGTTGCACATAACACTATTTTTTATTTTCAGTCTTATTTGCAAATCATCTAAACTGATTACATTGTAAGTTAAGGACATTAAAAAGTGGCCAAAAAATGATCCTTTCATAAAACCTGGTACGTTGACTGAGAATCATGTTTGAAACAGAAATATGAAATAAAAATCATAGGTCACAGACCTTGATCTTGAATTATCTGCCCTTGAAGATAAGCAAATATAACAAAATGCTGTTTTTAAAGGCAGATAATTTAAAATCAGAGCCGGTTTCATCTGATTTTTATTTCAGATTTCTATTTCAAACTTGATTCTCTGTCAGTCATAGGGAAAATTTTAGCCCGCAGAATATACATAGCAATCTGTGGCAAACATCCTTAAAGAAGAGAATATTATTATAACTAAGAAAATGGCAGAGTATAAAATCACTTAAATACATTTGTATCTTAATGTTTAAAGGCCTGTGATCACGCTTGATGGTACAATTAATTGTAGCTCTTAATGTCTTACCAGCAAAATGGACTGTTATTTGTTCAAGAGACATCCTAGTGTTTTGCATTTCAAATCAAAAGTACATGTTATAGATATACAATCATGTAGCACAGTATTTCTTTTTATGAGAATCACTTTCTTACAGCTTTTATTCTTGATGGAACGACATGAAAAGGAAAGGCATACTGTAACACCATTTTTTAGAAAAATATTCTGACTGGCAAAAGAAACGCAATTGTACCTATTAACTTAAAAAAAAATTCTTGGAGCAGAGACATTGAAGAAATAATAAATGTCTCTGAATGAATTATCAAATTTCTTTATGGTAATTTCTTGCAGACAGACGGAAAATTTTACTGTATTTAATACTAAGATACACATATAATTGTATGCCGACGATTTTCTGTAAAAAGTAAGAAAACGAAAAAAGTTGTGATTCCTTTGCCATTAAGAATATAACTATAGAACACAATGCTGTCATTAAATTCATTATTTCATATCCAAGCAAATTTAAAGTGTTCACAGGGCTTTCGATAGAGTATGAAATACTGCCAGCAAATTCAAGGTGATCATGGGACTGTAAAAAGAGTTACGAAACATTTACCTGCAAAGTTGACTACTTTTACCACGATATGTTCACATATATATGCAAATTTAATTTGAATTAATAATATTTTGACTGACACTGCAGTGTAACCATGATGAATATAAAGATATGTGCAATGTATCCTTTAGATGACAGAGAAGTTTTTAAATGTAAATATGAACAGGATGTTGGGTGTTTTGCAGCTGTCATCAGATATACTCCTGGTAAAAGTAGTTTGATACAATGTAATATATGTTAAATTTATTATCATGCAGTTAGAATAAATTAATAATTGTGCAAATCTGGAGACCAGCTTCCATGGTTGAGTGGGTTAGGTGGCTGGCTTGTACACACTAGACCTCTCATTCAGATTGTTGTGGATTCGAGTCTTGCCACAAAACTTGACTCCTTATGTAAGAAAGTTGTCAGTGTCTGATGTAGGATGGGAGTATAGCACTGAGCCTTCCAAGGAACAATATTCTGGTAAACTTTCCCACCTGTATGTATAAACTGAAATATTGTTGAAATGGGCCTTTAAATTCAAAGTGAAAATAAAGACAAGATATTTTCAGTTAAGTTTTTATAATCAAGTTTTAAACCTGTACGTTGATTCTTGCATGTAGCAAATAGAAGCTGTATAGAAGTGTTGTACCAGTTAGTTACAAAGTACATCGCTCATTCACATGATTGTATTGTACGACCTCTAATATGTTACGGACTTTCTCATAAAGATTATCTGAAATGATATGGATCATATTTAAATATCATCGGAAAATGATAAATTGCACAGGTCGTAAGGTGTTTTACAGTGTTTTATTGCGTTAAAAGTTTCTTTAATCCTTGCATGGATGACTTGTAATGGATGATGGATCATCCCAGCTGGAACGTACACGTTTTAGATTTCCATTAAACATGTTAAGATTCTAATCAGGCTGTTTACCTGCATGCATGATAAAACTAACTTTGCAAAAATTAATGATGGATTTAATTTGTATGCTGCTAGTGGAAAGTGATTTTGCCTATCCAACCAATACAGTTCATGATCGGCACTGTTCACTCTTTTAAGTTAGAGAAAGTTTTCACTTATTTTGCACCCCTTTGAATAATTATTTACAAATTATACTTTGCATCTCTTTGAATAATTAATGATACCATCCACATTGAAAATCTCTTTGAATAATTACTGATACCATCCACATTGACAGAAAGACAAGTCCATTTTAAAATGGTTGATACATTTCTTTAATGCACAAGTACTAATATTCGGTTCAGTGCCCCTTGTATTTTAATTTTAGAAATAATAGTCGTAATGTTCTCAATAGCTCACCATTATGTAGAAGTTAAGTGTTTAGAAGAAGTACATTGACATTGTATTAAGTTATCGGAGTAGTTTAAACAGTTTTCTTAAATTTTCATGTGATGAAATGATATGAAAAATATCGCCAGACGTTGACACTAATCTTCTGAAGTGGCGTCTTAGAGCGGGTGGTCCTTAAAAATTAAGCGTTCCCCGAGAACCATGGACACTGTTAAAATGTTAAATACAAAGTGAAATACATCTGTTAATTGGAAAATGCATTTTAAAAATATGTGCACTTATTTTGAAATATTTAGGGAAAAACTGGGTAAAAGACACATGATGAAGTGTTGCATCCATAGGAAAATTTAAAAAGTGCATACAATGTATTAAATGTGGAAATAGTCGAAGGTCTTTTACGTTTAGTAGTATTCTATTTCTTATTCAGGCAAAAATGACTCAATAACAAGACCAATTTTAGTTACGGAAGCCACAACTAAGGAAGAAATATCTACCTGTATAAATGATTAGATAAAACTAATTCTGCACAGGAACTTATACTATACAAAGTCCTTGAAATACTTGAAGATGTCACTTGAGAGTTTCTTACCTGGCTTGATGCAAAGCTATTTTTTTTCATGTTCAGTATTGGGGCTGGTGTGGGGGTATTTTCATTAAAATTCAGACTTAACTGAAGATTTAAGATGCCTTGCCCTTACTCAACTTTAGAAATGAGAAGTACAGTCATGGTAGAACGTGACACAGTGCAGTGGTCTCAACAAAATTTTCTTTTCAAACTGCTGTAAATCGCAAGGCCGATCATTATAGTGTTTACTCAATTTGTGGCATACATTTTTGTACATGGCCAAAGTCTATTCAAGTTTCGTGTTTAAAATGATTCTGAACAAATTTATCCTGCAGACAGATCTGTTTGTTAACTAATATTTGATCTTTTGCTCAAGTGTGGAACAGAAAAATTAAATAAAAAAACTGTCTTTGGTGTTAACACACAAGACTGATTCTAAAGTGTTCTTTCTTTAATGGCATCTGAAGCTAATTTCTGTTTATCATAGTTTATGGTATACTAACCGGCACAAATTGAAAACAGTTTTCAAGTTAACGAATTCATAGTTATTTAACTGCGCAGCAGCGGTCCGCTATATTTAATACGTGGTGAGTAAAAGATGCATGGAGACTTAAGCAATAGATCGAACATATGCGTCTTTTTCATTATAAATTGAGGTTACATTCTTGATGAAAACTGTAGACACAGTTAATTTTTTTGGAAAAGCAAGAGTTGTCATTTGTAAATGAGCTGTCATTCGTTTCCTTGAGGGCTAAATCTAATATACGCTGGTGGCGTAAAATTAATGACGATTCGCTTTTGCAACCTACACCTAGAAAAATGGATATATGATTGCTTTCGAAACGAATCGACTGAATATTCTTTTATGGCCTTTTTAGACATATATGATATTGTCTTATCTAATTTTTTCCCATTGGTAAAAAGTCTGCCTCCGTGGTGTAATGGATAAAGCCGATAGCTCAAACACTTCTGTGTACGTGTACTTTTAGAAACCGAGAGTTTGTATGTATTTATTTCAGTACCAAGTACCAAGGATAACACAATAAAGAGCAAGCTCTTATTTCCATTGTGGTCCTTTATTTTAGAGAAAGAAGCAGATACAAGAGGATGCCGGGTACCAGGCCCTTAGCTCTTTTTACGAATAGACCCCTTGGTTTTTTTGCTGGTGCCCGGTTTATAAGCCCGATGCCAGACTACCTCTTGGTTTCTTACTCAGTTCATCTTACAGATAGGTGGGAAACACTGAAAAGCGTTTCTGAAATATCCAGTGCCTCGGCCGAGAATCGAACCGGGGACCTCCGGATTGGTAGTCCAGAGCGTTAACCACTCGGCCACCACACTACTGTTTGATTCCCATCAACACCCAATTTTTTTTTAAACTTTTTTCTGCTGTTTTAATAATCATTTTTAATTTTTTAAGAATATTTTACGGCAAAGAATCATAAAAATCTTCATTGATGTCAAATTAATAAGGATAATGGTAATGAAAAATTGAGACATACCAGGAACGGTCTATAGAGCATTCCTGGACATACTGTATAAATAATATTTGATAACAGTAAAGTTTTGGTAATACAGGACAGTCAGTAGATGTGGTGTCATGTCGGGTTTTTGCTTGTTCAACCAGAATTGGTTCCCTTACGTTCATTTGGGGCTTCATGCCTTAATTTCAATTATCACCAATTTTCAAAATATTTGCATGGGATTTTTGTTATTTGTTGGCCCGCTGTGATACTTTGTATCACAGTCATTTTCTTGTGTAGATCTAGAGTAATATGGAACTTTACAATCTTCACCATTTTATGAAAAATGCGAGTTAACTTTTTCAACATATTAGAATGAATTGAAAAATTTGTGTTTCTTTTTCCTTTGAGTATGGTTAAAGCTTTACCCTGATGGCCGCAAAATTAATGATGATTCTGCTTTTGCAACCAGTGCAGTAAAAAGTGTTGATGATGAGAACTGTGCTGTCTGATCATGATCTGCACTGTCCACTTTTCAGCCAGTAAATTTTTAGTGATTTACCACTTAGATCAGTTAATGGTACTGCCCAATTTGAAGGATGGACAAGTCCATTGTAGCAGCTTGGCTGAATCAGGGTTAAGTGAGCCAGGTTATGATGTTGTCTGATGTTGTTGTCACGGTTACTTTATATGATATACCTGTCGTTTAAGCATCTGTAGGGACTACTTAATAATACTGGTTAAAACAGGTTGCCGGTTTAACCAGGTTTTTCATTATTCATTTTCGGTTATAGCGACCAAGGGACTTTATTGCTGGATAATGCAGTTTTCCATTAAAGCCTGAGGTGCCAGATAATGCTTGTTTTACTGCATTTATATTAAGCATATAAAACATTTGTATATTTAATATCAGTGATTCACACTTAAACAAATTCTCCATTAGTTGAAGAGGGAAATTGTGATATAACTCTTTTACGCCTGATTAGCACTTGTCAAAATTTTAGAGTGCTGTTTAAATGCGTTTTCATCGCGTGTATAAATAGTCATTCTATTAATTATTTCAAAATGAAAAGTGCATAATCATGCAGTGCAAATTAATGCAGTTAAATTTATTTAACGGGTATTTGAAATGTATTTTAGGGAGAGACAAAGTTATCAGTTATTGATACTACCTGTCAGACAGTTAATATCTAACCTTTGAACGTAATTAGCGTTTATGACAGGGTGCTAAAATTATCGTCTTTCATACTTTGCCGATAATAGATTACATACTGTCGGCAAACTTCTACTCAACCTTCGCTAGATCAGATTTTTTTGGTAAAAATGTTTTTTAAACTTCCGAATGTAATTGTTGTTCATAAAGTTGCGAAGGCATAGTAGTTTGATTTATTAAACGGGGATTTGGTTTGGCGATTATGTTTAACCTGAAAGAACTCCTTGAAAAGCGTATAACTTGAATGGTATCGAAATCGTATTGAAAAAAAGTGACATCATTTATTTTTGTTTGATAATTATAGGATATTTTTCCTTGATAAAATATCATGTTACATTATAGCCACAATAATGCCATTGTGTTTCACAGACTGAATAGCCTTCCATAAAGTATGCAATTTTTTTTTTTAACTTTTGTGCGAGTGAGCTAAAAGGCAAAATAAAAGTAAGGAAAACAACAGCATTATTATAAGTTCTTCAAATATGCTGAGGTTGAAACTTGAAAGATGGGTAAATAGCTGATTCTGTTAAAGTTAGCTGACACAGCCCTGTGCTGAAATGTTTGCCATAGCATCACAGGGTCCAGGTTTCGATCCTCATGAGCACCCGAGAACAGCATTTTTGTTTGTTTGGAGAAGCAAGGTGCACAAGTACCTTAAGTTGAGGGGAAATTTAGCATGATAATTGTCTATAGGGGAAGGAAAAACGCTGGAATTTAAAGTCTCATTTTTGGGGAAATTATTTTAACTGCATGGTATTAAGGTTACATTAACCCATCAAAATGGTCACATTGGTATATAATTAAGAATGATGCTCAAAACAAAATGGATGAAAGATTGGATTTTTAAATTTTGACTCTGATATAATATACAGTCAAAAAGACTTTTACAGATTTCCTCTATATTAAATGTGAATGAAACTGTTATACAGATCGTTATTTTTGGGTTATAACTATGGCAATGTTTATTATTCTACGAATCACTGATTAATGTTTAATTTAAAATTATGATTTTCACTTTGAACAGTAATATCACTTTAAAGAAATTTTAGTTGGGGTTCATGCCCCTATAGCTGGCCCTGATATATAAGGTATACATGCCTTGGAGAGGTAGTGTCAAGGCAAGGCAAATTAATTCCACTGCACAGATATGCAGGCAGGTGATGATCTGTCCTGTTGGCAGGGGTAAAGTCTCTTGCAGCAGGCAGGTTAGAGTTATTACTTAGAACTGAATAACTTACAGATATTAAAGATATTAGTATTTAAGAAAAATTATTGGCATTGGTGTCATTAAACTTGAATTTAGTACTGGATACAGTAAAGTTCTTTTTTGTTTTACGGCACAAAGAAGTTTGAACTCTCCAAGTTTGTACAGACTGATAAATTCATGTATCAACTACTTGGAGAGGTTTAACTCTTATTATCCTACTTATTATAGGGTTGATGCATAAAAGTACGTGTAGTAAGTTCTTGTCTGCAGAATTCCCTGCTCTTTTCCACTGAAGCCTTGTATATTGGAATGAAAGTTCAGTTTTAAGACATAGAAAGAACATTGAAACATTCTGTAAATTAATGTATCTCTTTTTAAAATTTTAAATATAAACTTTTGTTTGTTGTTTCAGCCATCGGGTAGAAAGGCGATGGAAGGCATCTTTTTGCTTGGTATTCTTGGCGTGTGTCTCATTGCATTTCGCGTTCACTTCATGGGAAACAAACCACCAGACTTTGCACCGTCAGACAACCCAGCATCAGACTCTGACAGTTTTCTCACAAGAACGTTGACGTTTCTTCTCCTTCCAGCCTTGAACATGTGGATCTTTCTTTGTCCAAGAATACTCAGTTTTGATTGGTCGATGACATCAGTACCGCTGGTAGAAAGCTTAACAGATTACAGAAATTTATTTACCATAGTGTTCTATTCTGTAATAGTGTATTTAGCATATGTTACGTTATCTTATATAGATAACTATTCCAAAGATTCAAAACTGCTAATGAATGGTAACGGACATACGAACAATGTGATACATTCTTCAAAACATTCCACGGGTAAACATAAAACATTCCAGACGCAAAGGCAGACGTCATTTACGAGTGAAACTGCTTCAAACTATACCGATAGTCATTCCACTGGTCTCAATATATCTTTACATTCCATGAATGTTTTAATATTTTCTATCGCGCTACTAGTGCTGCCATTTATTCCTGCATCAAATTTATTTTTCTACGTCGGCTTCGTTATAGCCGAACGTGTTTTATACATTCCAAGTATGGGCTTTTGCCTGTTAGTTGGACACGGGTGTAATATATTATACAAGCGCTATCAGAATGAAAAAAGCGGTAAACAGAATCTAGTGCTTTTAGGTGTTGTGTTCCTTATTGTGCTTAACGGCGGGAAGACGTTCGTACGAAATAAAGATTGGGCTTCAGAGGAAAGATTGTACACGTCAGGCATAGCTGTAAACCCAGCAAAAGGTAACAACAAGCATTTTTTGTAGGATTTTGCTGTTTTGTTTTTGTAAACGTAAGTACATTATGTAAATGTGTGAGAAAGTGAAACAATCTAGGATTACGGTACATGTACTTTGATTCTGATAAATTATGTTTACTGCAGCCAATGGAATGGTCTTTAAGGATCCAATCCTATGTCAAATTGTCACCTTTGGTATACATGTATAAATATTGACATTGAACATAGTAAAAGCTTGTCTATGCCTAAATAACTTTAAGGCACTAGTCCTGTACAATGACTATGTACTAACATTGGTATTTGTATGTAACCATATAAAATCCCTACGCAGCTCATCAGATTCTTGAACATGAGGGGTTTTTAGTCTGTTTAGCCTAGTGCTGTCACATGTTACCGCGAGATCGAACTGATAGTCTCAGGGAGTTAGAAGGGCTGTATTGTACCTCTTCTATGTGTTCCCCATCCTTAGTAGAATTCAGTTTGGGAGCAGTAGAGGATAAATGTAGAATATGTTCTAAGGGTGTTACCACTTTCATTCACTTGAGTTATGTTTAATGGGTGCTGCATGTAACTTTAAAAAATCTTTTTTGCATCAGACAGGATTCAAACTTCGGTCACTGCTATGTGGAGTATGGTGGGCGTTCTACCATATTACTATGAAAGCTAACTAATGAAAATTGATGTAGAAGTTCCATATTATACACGTTCCTCTCCTAGGTGTAAAATAATTTCAGAAAGCCATTTTTCCCAAAGGTTTGTTCGGAATAGTTTTGTAGTAACTGTGAAATGTATCTTTCTTGTAAAACAGCAAATTTGATCTTTCCTGGCTGGTTGCAAATGATCCTGGAATCTAATCATGAATGGTATTATTTGCTAGTACATTTTCACTTAACACCAATTTAAACAGTTAAATAGTAATGTCTAAATTGTCATCGTAAATGCCAAAATTTAATTGGTGCGTAAATAAATTAGTTTTATAACTTGTACAACAAATTTTGCAAAATTTTGATTAAAAGTTAATGTACTTTTGTATCGGTTTATTGGAAATAAGACGTGAAGAAACATTTTTTTGTGTATTTGAATACTGAAATTAACTGTTATTCGGTTGATACCCCAGCATTATGCTTTCTATACACCCTAAAGTTAACACTCTTGTTAAATACATGATATACTCGCGTTCATAAAAGAAGCATCTCTCGTACAACTTTGATGTGAAAATTGGGGACTGATTTATCCGAAGTCTAGCCAGTGTTTGTTACCCAATAATTTCTTAATTGTACGTCTGACATGTAAAATGTACAACTTGCATGACTAGGTGCCGTTAGCTGAAGCAATACTTTTAATTACTTTTAGTAACATCGTGTAATGAAGATATGACATGAGAGAATAGCACACTTAGAAAGAATTGCAATATTCGTTAGAGAGAAAATGTTGGGATGTTTTATGAATGTTTTTCATTGCACACACCAGTCTGTCATTTGTTCTTGAATGTTTATATTAAGAACTTTTAAAACAGGAAGTGATGCATGATTCCATTAGGACTGACAACTCATCCGATCTTTTTGCCCATTTCTACTTGCAGTTTGTTTAAGTATGCAGAAGAATTAGTTTATACAAATTTATTTTAGCTCGATTGTGAAGAAAGCTTGTAGCTTATCGAGTCACTCTCGAGTCCACTTCCTGGAAAAACCAGTACTGGTGTCATATGATGAGGTACAGTCTTGACCCCAGTTAGGCTCAAACCCGCAACCACAGGGATGAGCGGCAAAAACATTTACCCTCTACACCACTGCTCCTCTTATGCAGAAGAATCAAGTTCCTGTATTAATGTTTTAAAAACTCAAATTGGCTCTAATTAAGTCTTAAGTGCTTGGGGTCTAGTAGAAAATGTTTGACTTAAAAGGACTTTGACTTAAACAGGCTAAAATTATTGGAAGTAACACATTTGTGGGACCAGCAGAAGACTGAGATAAGCAAGAATTTGAGATAAGCAAGACTTTGAGATAAGCAAGGCTTTGAGATAAGCAAGGCTTTGAGATAAGCAAGACTTTGAGAAAACAAGAAATCACTGTATATACAATACATGTACTCTAAAAAGATTTAGATTTTTTGCCCGGATATTGTCTGTTTTACTCGCATGCTTACATATCCAAGTTCTCTAAAGGCAAAGCAGCTTATGAGGGATAGGGGAAAAAAAGCTGTAGCAGAAAAAGCACACTTAATTACACGCATGTTTATCTTTTATCGAATCCATTTTCTTTAAATTCTTAAATCTATTTTAAGTACATTTAAAATCACTTTAAGCCATTTGAACTGAATTTCCATTCCGATACTGAAAACATGCATAAAGGTCTGAAAATGTATCTTATCTCAATGTCGGGACAGGCATGTTGAAGGAAAATGGTTAATGCTGGATTGTATTTAACTGTGTTGTAAAACTAGAAAATCCTAATCAAATGATTAAAAATAGAAATACAATTTAAGATGCGTTTTAATTGCAAGCAGAGAATTGCCACTTTTGGAACAAGAGATTGGCTGCTTGTACAAAGCGTTTGAGTCTTCCTTCAGTCAAATGGTTGACAATTACATATCAGGGTAGCTGTATTGAGTTTGCAACTGCCTTGAATTTACACATTGTTGCAATGAATTAATGCATGGTGGTAATGAGTCTAGGTCTTGTGGTTAATGAATTTAATGAGTTTAGGCATTGCAGTAATGAATTAGGCATTGTGGTAATGAAGTTAGGCATTGTGGTAATGAATGTAATGAGTTAAGGCTTTGTAATACTTAATAAATGTAGGTATTGCAGTATTTAGGAACTTAGTTATTGCAGTAATGATTTAAGGCATTGCAGTAATGAAGTTGTGCATTTTGGTACATGTAATGAATTGAGTTTAAGCATTAGGAAAATGATGTTCGTTATTGTTGTCAGGAAATTTGTGTTCCAAGTTAGGCATTTTGAGAATAAGTGTAGTATTTTAAATTTGTTAGATAAAGTGAAGTTGAGTTTAAATGTTTTTTCTAATCTTTGTGACTGTCTGAAAAAGGAATTGAAGCAGTATCTACTTCTGCATTAGTAGTTGTTATGGTAAGATGTACAGAAATCAAACACTGGAAATGTAAATGTATGTCTGTATTAACAACATGTCATTTAACCTACCTTTCTTGTAGATAATCAGAATTAACATGACGCCAGGTGTTAGTCAAGGGATTTTGATACAAAACAAAATTAGACTCTAACTATATGTTAAACTAACAAAATTAACTCACACAGAAATATTTTAATTTGATTCTTCTGTAATATTTGCTCCAGCATCAACATGGTGGGGGCGGGGTTATTGATCACTGGCGTCATGATAATGCATGGTTGTGCAATAATATTTTACCTGGCACTATTAAATATTACATGTATAAGTATGAACTTTGGTGTTGGGCCAAAAATAGCCATATTAAGTTTATTTTGGTAAAGCAAATTAAAATCATATTTTATTTATGTATGGCAAGAAACGACTCAAAATAGATGATAAAGATTAACAAGTGTCAGGTAAATACTAAGGCACAGTAACTAACAGAATGTCTGTATGTTAACAGCCTGCCTAATGTTTCCTTCCAGCATGGGGAAATCTTGCAAACATCTACAACGGACAGGGAATGGTAACCGAGGCGGAGACTGCGTACAGGAACGCCCTGAAATACCGACCTAACATGTCAGATACGCATTATAACCTGTAAGGAACAATGCCATTTTGACGTTTTCTTTAACCCTTTTACCTTGCTTCTTTAATTTGCCAGTTCTAGGCTGACTGTTTGTTACACACGGGTTCCGCTGTTCTTTTGTTGCATGTATGTTGTATTGGTACCTTAATAAGCACTGTGCTCTAAGCTTTACTTAAGAATTTTATGCTTTCTCTTAATAAAGTCCCGCTTTGTTGAAACTGGTTTTAGCTGGATCATGTTTGTGCTCTGAAGGGGTAAATATGATCCAAGTTTCAAAACTACTCAGATTACTGAAACCTTACAAAGATATTGAATGTAGGTAAAAATGTGGCCGCATTTTGTGATCTTGCATGGATAATGTTCTAACATTTTAAGCCATTGGTATGAACTGTTGTAAATATTTTCTGCTGCCTGTATGTTAACCATAACAAGATTTCAACTGCTTTCAGTGATAACAGTTTTGTGTACACCCTATTTACACATTTAGGTACCAGCACAACTTTTGAAGGGAAAAGTCCCTCCCTCAGTCTTCAGCCCGCCTTTTTGAAGAAGATATTTATTCTCCCTCATTTGAAAACTTTGAGAAGTTTTGAAATAATGGGAGACTATTTTTCCCACCTTTGCACCTTGTCTGATCCAAGCTATTAAAGTCCCAGGATCACTTTGAATTGATTGATATAGAAAAAATAGAAATAAATATTTACTGATCGGATAATGATAAAACCTGATGTTCTATTCACTTCAAAACAATGTTGACAAGGATAATGTTAAAACCATGTTCTATTCATTCCAAAATAATGTTGACATAATAAATAAATAAAATGTGCCTTTTTTTCGTGTTCAGGTCCTATTATTTAATCACTTTTAAGAGTTGCTAGAAAGCCTTGCTTATATTTTGCAATATTATTGAAAATTAATTTTAAGAAGTATTTTTGATTTAATAAGCAAAGTTATGAATGTCAAATAATGATCATTGGTAAGACATGTAATTTAATGTAATTGTAATTTAATAATTTAATGTAATTTGATTCTTTCTTGGTGAAATAAGAGCTCCTTATAATTGTGCTCCTGGAACTTTAAACTTTATATTATCTGGGTCCATTTCCCACCAAGACCTTTAGATGCTTTTAGCCCACTTGAATTAAGATCAAAGTTTTGGGTTTGCCAACGGGACAGTGTGTATTGTGGTAGAAAAGGAATGTGCACTGCTGTTTTCAACAGTGGAGATATTGTAAAAGTTTGAATCAAATTTGATTGTAAAATATATGTTATCTCAGCCAAGCATCTCTCTCTCCCATGACACCATGCATTATTATACCCCCAAAACGAAGTTTAGGGGGGTATATAGGAGTCACCCGGTGGTTGGTCGGTCGGGGGGCGGTCGGTCGGGCGGTCTGTTGCATTTTCCTTGTCCGGAGCATAACTTGAAAACTACTAGTTGGAATTCAATACAACTTCATACAATGGTCAAGCACATTGAGAGGAAGTGCAGTGCACAAGAACTATAACTCCATCTTCACTAATTACAGAGTTATTGCCCTTTGTTACTTTTCCTTGTCCAGCATAACTTAAAACTATTTGTTGGAATTCAATACAACTTCATACAATGGTCAAGCACATTGAGAGGAAGTGCAGTGCACAAGAACCATAACTCCATCTTGACTAATTACAGAGTTATTGCCCTTTGTTACTTTTCCTTGTCCGGAGCATAACTTGAAAACTACTAGTTGGAATTCAATACAACTTCATACAATGATCAAGCACACTCAGAGGAAGTGCAGTGTACAAGAACTATAACTCTATCTTGAGTATTTACTGAGTTATTGCCCTTTGTTACTTTTAGTTGTCTGGAGCATAACTTGAAAACTACTAGTTGGAATTCAGTACAACTTCATACAATGGTCAAGCACATTGAGAGGAAGTGCAGTGCACAAGAACTATAACTCCATCTTGACTAATTACAGAGTTATTACCCTTTGTTACTTTTCCTTGTCCAGAACATAACTTGAAAACTACTGGTTGGAATTCAATACAACTTCATACAATGATCAAGCACACTCAGAGGAAGTGCAGTGTACAATAACTATAACTCTATCTTGAGTATTTACTGAGTTATTGCCCTTTGTTACTTTTCCTTGTCTGATGCATAACTTGAAAACTACTAGTTGGAATTCAGTACAACCTCATACAATGGTCAAGTACATTTAGAGGAAGTGCTGTGCACAGGAACCATAACTCCATCTTGACTCATTACAGAGTTATTGCCCTTTGTTACTTTTCCTTGTCCGGAGCATAACTTGAAAACTTCTGGTTGGAATTCAATACAACTTCATACAATGGTCAAGCACAGTGAGAGGGGGCAGTGCACAGGAACCATAACTCCATCTTGACTAATTACAGTGTTATTGCCCTTTGTTACTTTTCCCTGTCTGGAGCATTTTTCGAAAACTACAAGTTGGAATTCAATACAACTTCATACAATGGTCAAGCACAATGAGAGGAACTGCTAAGAACAATATCTCTTTTTAGTTTGTTTGCAAGGTATTATGTTACTACGAACTTCTTCAGTTTATAAAGCAATCCTTTTGGGGGTATTAATCACATTTAGTGATAGCTCTAGTTGAACCTGTCTCATACCAGGGAATAGAGCCGGTGTTTTTCATCTGGTACCGTTTTTAGCTCCAAGTTTTATCAAATTTATTTTTAGTTTGATTATGTAGAAAGCTTTATCCCTCTCAAATACTCCTTTCAGATGTTATCAGGCTTGCAAGAGTCTCAGGCAGTGTGTTTTCATTACTGCTTCCCATTTACAGCGGGGTGGATGCACATATGGCATCTGTTTCTATGCACAAGAACACACTTCATGTTCAGGCTGTGATTTGAACCTCTGAGCTGTCAGCAGGCCGAGGGTTCAGCTTCGAGGTCTGTGGTGTGTGTAATACTTACTGTCTTTCTATTGGTAGCACATTTAAGGCTGATCTAGTACCAGACTTTGGTAACCAATGAAGTGTAGCAACTACTGGACCACAGAGGTCAGCTATGTACTATTATGATTACGTATCTTTTAGAGGAATCTTGCTGCAGAATCAGAAGAGATACAAAGAAGCCCTGGAGAGCTATTATAAAGCCATTGGATACAGGCCTAATTTGTCAAGTAAGTTGCTAACATCAGATTTTATATGCATTTTCATGATCAGTATCATATGAATAGTAACTGTTCTGTCTGTTTTCAAGATGCAGTTCTGAACACCTGATAAATGTAGAACAGCATGTTGCTTCACTTGAGTTAAAGACATCTGAGTTATCTGTCTGAGCTAATTTTTCTAACCAGTGTGCTTGCAGAAGGCAATTTGGGAAAATACCGTCAAATTATAGATACTGTTGTCAATGGTCTTTGAAATTTTTTTGGCCTATCTGTTGAACCAATAAAAGCAATTTAGTTGCTGTATTTAATTGTATGCAAAATCCAGTTTCAGTTTAATGAGGAAACTTTATATAGGCCTCGCATTTATTCAGTAAAATTTTAACAGAAAGTATCACTGCTATGTGAATTTATTTATGTGTATTTTCAGTGGCACATTTGAACCTTGGTATACTGCTGGCTAAACTTGGGAATACAACAGAGGCTGAGAAGGTATGATTAATGAACTAGTTGAAATCTTGTCCCTGCTGAATTTCTAAAATGTGTTTGACGATCATTTAGTCTGCAAAGCATTGAGTTTACACTATGGGGTCACATCTCTGTTGTCTGTTATTCACTTCATCAATTGACTTCAAACTTGGAACATAGCTGGATATCAACAACAAGAGCTAACAGAAATTTTACACCAGTACTTTCTATAATTTGGGATCACTTAGGCCAAAGTTGAGGACATTGTTATAAATTTGGGTATTTTCTTACTCTGTGTAACTTCAAGTGGTAGAGAGCTTTTGTTTTCAAACTGGGTTCATAGATGGCTAATAAAGGAGGACTTGATATGCATCACTGAGGCCTAGGTCAAGGTCATGGACTCATTGTTGCTTTAAACAGAAAAAAATACAATAACATCAGGTTTTAGCTTATATAGGAACAAACGATTTATATGCCTTTAAGGTTAATGTGGTTCAATTTCAAGGACATTTTAGGCTAAAAATAGAAACAAAATCCTCAAGTGTCCCAGGAGTGAAGTAGAGCTTCCAGATTTGGTACTTTTATTTAAAGAACAATCTTGGTAGCATATGATTGTTAATGCTCTGAAAAACCACTCATTTCTGAAACCATTCATTGTTCACGATATAAATCACTCTCGGTGACAGCTCTAGCGTGTTAGTGAATGTGTATACTAATTACAGAGCATGTTTTGTTGAAGGTATATACATGTATTTGATTAAAAGTGTATTTTCGTATATAGGTGTGTAAAATTTACTAACCTGAAGACGTATACTGAATTGGCAGCTTTGTTTACATTTCAGGTGTACAGACACTGTGCTGACCTTGACACATCAAAGTTAAGGGACCCACGATTGCACGAGTCTACAAAGATTTCTTGTTTGTACAACTTGGGTCGTCTGTACAGTGATTTGCATAAAAACCAGGTACTTTCTTGATTATAGACTTTATTAGTATTTGAGAGAGAGACCCTGTGATTGTACAAAGGGTTCAGTGTGAAAAAGTCATAAATCCTTTATCTCAAATGAATACTGAATGTTTTGCACCAAAACCAGAATATTGGAATTGTTCTAATGGTTGTCTAGGAAAAAGTGACATTTATCCCCTAAAACTGATTATGTTCTGTGGGCAAATGTTTTATACATTTTGCTAATTTCCAGTCAAATAAATTCCAGTATCATTTTTAGTCTAGCATTGTGTTTCTAAGATTTATTAATAATATTTTACAAGTTTTGTGTGATAGCCAGCGTAGATGTCATACAGATTTGTTAAAGGGTAACCCAAGTCAATATATCACTAAGTCTGTAATTAAAGATCTTTTTTAAAGAATTTTTAAAATCAGAAAAAAAAATAGCTATGAGAAATCTAGAATTTAGTAAATATGCAAATATATGCAAATTGGACATACCATTAGTCATGCCCCTTTTTTAACACTTTCTACAGAAATATGCAAGCACTTTTTCATGCGAAAATGGTGCCAGTTCGCTTATCATCTGTCATTCATTTAGTCCCCACCGACCCTGTCATTCATTTTAGTCCCCACCGACCCTGGGATTTCTCCTCGGCTGAACTTGCTAGGACCCCAGTATAACTGGTACCTTACAACATTAAAATCAGGGAGTTGTGGTGTAGAGGGTAAGGTGTCTGCCGCTCATCCCAGAGTATGCGGGTTCGAGCCCCACTGGGGTCAGGACTGTACCTCCTAATATGACACCAGTATTGGTTTTTCCAGGAAGCGGACTCAAGAATGACTTGATAAGCTACAAGCTTTCTTAACCAATCGAGCCAAAATAAATTAGTATAAACTAAACTAACTAAACTAAAATTGAAAACATCTGTGGACAAGATTTGATTCACAGTAACCTAATCTCAGTGTGAGTAAATAGAGGGTATTTGTTTGTTCTGAGCGGATATGGATATCTCAACAAAAAGCGAAAATTGTATCACTTTGAGATATATAATCCATAACCACTTGAAGCAAACGATTTTTTTTTTATGCAAACTATTAATTCAAAAACTATTTCCAGTCCTGTTCCACTGGAAAAAAAGTAGTTCCGGCAGAGATGTATATCACCACACTGTGACTGATACGAAGATCTATATCATCACACCCTGACTGATAAAATATGAAAATGAAAATAGTTCAGTGATTGAACACAGTATTTCATTAGTTAGCATAAGATAAGTAATATTTAACCCTTACCTCGCTAAGTTTCTTAAATGGATTCATCCATTTTTGAATGTGGACAGCTCCGTTTATTGTTCAGGGGAATGCTCACTGAAAATTTGAGAATCACTTGCGGCCAGGAGCTGTAGTGTTTTAAGTATTTAATGACTTGGAGATAAATTTCGCACATTTGTTTGCAGGAAGCGTTGGCAATATTTGAGGAAGCATTAAAGAGACGACCAGACCATTATAGTCCACAGTCTATTTACAATCTCTATGGTGAGTACATGTGTACTTAGAAACCACTTTTGGTTTCACAGCAAGGTACCATAATTAGGTATACAGAGCTGAACGCAAACAGTCCCATCTTCTGTTTTTGCTCTATAGACCTAAAACAGTTTTCCTGGAACCATCAGTACATTTAGTTAATTTTTTGCTCATTTTGCACACACGTCTGTTTTACGTCACCCATTCAAATTTTTCTTCAAATGACATGTCATCTACTCTAAAACCACCTGGTCAATCTTGATGAAGTTGGCATGGATGTTTCTTGCATGAAGCCTTATCATATTTGTACAAATAATTTCATTCCATGCAGAACTCTGGTTGCCAAGGTAACAGAAAAGAAAATCTTTAAAAATCTTCTCAATTACATGTATATCACCCAGAATTTAGATATTTGGCTAATGGCATTGCCTAGTGGGCCTCTACAAAGATTGTTCAAATTATGACCCCTGGGTCAAAAATGACCTGCTCAGGGGTCACTTGTTATCTAACCTTGCACAAAGTGCCATAGGATTTGCTCATCGTCTGGCATCAGTCGTATGCGTACATCGTAAATTCACATTTTCCTTCAAACAACATCTCCTCTGAAACTACTAGGCCAATATTTTGCTTCTATCATTGCTTTCTGGACCTCTACCAGGATTGTTCAAATCGTGACTCCTGGGTCAAAACTGACCTTGCATGGGGGTCACTTGTTTTTACATAGGCTTAATGTGGGAAAAACATTAAGAATCTTCTTCTCTGAAACCTTAAGGCCTTGAGCTTAGATATTTAGCATGTGGCATTACCAGGTGGACCTCTAAGATTGTTCAAATTATGACCCCCAAATTGACCACACCCGGCGTTCACTTGTTTTGAAATAGGCTTATTTAAAATCTTCTTTGAAATTACAAGGCCTAGAGCTTAGATATTTAGCAAGAGGGTCACCAAGATTGTTCAAATCATGACCCCCAGGTCAAAATGGACCCAGCCCAGGGGTCTCTTGATTTAACATATGCTTATATAGAAGAAAATCTTAAGCCCAAGGTCAAAATTGACTCTTTCTGCTATTGATGATCTTCTATTATAGCCAATGGTAGCCAGGTGAGCCATATAGGGCCATCTTGGCCCTCTTGTTTTTAAATAGGCTTGTATAGGAAAAACTTTAAAACTCTTATTCTCTTAAGTACAAGACCAGAGCTTAGATATTTAGCATGTGGCATTGCTTTGTGGACCTGTACCAAATTTGTTCAAATCATGGCCGCTGGGTCGAAATTGACACTTGCCAGGGGTCATTTGATTTAGCATTGGCTTTATATAGGGAAAGCTTAAAAAATATTCTTGTCTAGAACCACTAGACCAAGAGCTTAGATATTTGGAAGATATCATTATGTATTGGACTTCTACGAAGGTTGTTTAAACAAAAAACCCAGGTCAAATTTGACCCTTTTTGCTATTGATGACCGTGTATCATAGCCAATGGTAGCCAGGTGAGTGATGTAGGGCTGTCTTTGCCCTCTTGTTCTCTAAAACCTTTTGTATACAAAAACATGATGCAGTTCTTATTGTCTACGCATGTGGCATGTCATTTAGCATGTAGTTTTGTTTGGTATTTATTCTGTCAGTTAAATAATTGGTTCTATTTATCATTTGATAATGGACTTGCTCATTTTGACAGAACCATTAATTGTGTATAGGGGTCCTTTATGATTAGAGTACATTGATACTTTACAGGAGAGGTGTATGCTAACATGGGTCGTACTGATGAAGCCATTCACTGGTTTAAAGAGGCACTGAAAGTGAAACCAGATCATATACCAGCTCATCTAACCATGGCTAAAGTCAATCAAAAACTGGTTAGTACTTTGTGCTAAGCTTACCAAACTTCCAGGTCCAAATTAGCTCCAGACGAGTGAATTTCATTTGTTGTCTGTTAGTCTGTGTGGCTTTAAATGATTCATCCCTTGCATCATCTACAACATTTTCATACAGCCTCGCTTTAAAAATGGCCACCACAGCAAAAAATAGAAATTGGTCACATATAAGTGAATTTGTTTTCAGTTTCAATAGAAGAGTGAAAGCAAGGAGTTCCCACTTGCCTAGATTTGACAGTATTTCTGTTTTATTTTAGATTTGACAGTATTTCTGTTATCTTTAAACAGCCATTATTGCCACTGTTTTTGTGCCCCCGAAGGGTAGCATATTAAAATCGCACCGTCCGTCTGTCTGTCTCCGCTAACACATTCGTGTCCGGACTGTAACTTTGTCATGCATTGAAGGATTTTAAAATAACTTGGCACAAATGTCTAGCACATCAAGACGACGTGTCGCGTGCAAGACCCACGTCCCTAGCTCAAAGGTCAAGGTCACACTTAGAGTTTGAAGGTAATGGATTCCTCTATATATGCATATATGCACACATTCGTGTCCGGACTGTAACTTTGTCATGCATTGAAGGATTTTAAAATAACTTGGCACAAATGTCTAGCACGTCAAGCCGATGTGTCGCGTGCAAGACCCATGTCCCTACCTCAAAGGTCAAGGTCACACTTAGTGTTTAAAAGTAATGGAATACTGTATTCATGGTAACTCTGTCATGCATGGAAGGATTTTAAAATTACATAGCACATTTATTGAGCACATGGAGAGGTAACAGACTGTGAGACACCTCTTTTTGGGGCATTGGTCACTTGTGAGGGACAGCTCTTGTTTAAGATATTGTTAAAACAAATGTGTAAGGTACTGGTAATTATGCAAAAGTCTGTAAGATGGAATGAGGTTTTAAGCACAGCTTTTAGGATCACCCTGTGTCAACCATTGTATGCTTCAATTGACATCTCCTAAACTGCTTTCTTTTTGCAGTCCTCTATCAAAGCTGTTTAAAGAAATTAAATTCCTTACTATGGCAACAAATATGAAAAAGATTGTTCAAATCATGACCCACAGGTCGAAATTGACCCAGCCCAGGGGCTCTCTTGATTTTACATCTATAGGTTTATATAGGAAAATCATTAAAAGAATCTTCTTATCCTAGACCACAAGGCCTAGAGCTGAGATATTTGGTGTTTAGTATTGTCTAGTGAACCCCTACCAAGATGGTTCAAATCATGCTCCTGGTGTAAAAATTGACCTTATGCAGGTGTCACTGGTAAAACCTTGTAGACTTACATAGGAAAAACTTCACAAAGTCTGGAGCTTAGATATTTTGTATGTAGCATTGTCTAGTGGGCTTCTACCAATTTTGTTCAAATTTTGCCCCTGGCTTAAAATTGATTTTGCCCAGGGGTCACTTGTTTTACATTATAGATATATATATATATAGGAATTATTTTTTAAAAATTCCTCAAAACCACAATTCCTACAGCTTAGATATTTAGACTTATATAGGAAGACCTTTAAATCTTCCAAAAACATCCAGGCCTTGAGCTTAAATATATGGTATGTAGCATTGTCTAGTAGACCTCTTCTATGTTTGTTCAAATAACTCCCCTGGGGTCAAAATTGACCACGCCCTGGGGGGTCCCTTGTCTGTATATAGAATTATAAGAAAAACTTATCTTAACTTAGCAACTACTGACTTCCTTACAGGTTAATTTTTATTTTAGAGTATTTTCTTGTTTGTGATGAATTTTGGATGATAGTTTAGACACCATGCTTTTTAGATAGGTCCTAGCCAACCTCTGTGGCCTGTTGTTTAGAGCACTAAAGTTGTTATTGATAAATAATCATGGGTTTGAGCCCCATGGCAGACTTGACCTTATATGTAAGCAGTTGGCAGTTTTTTAGAGGGGTTGGAAGTCTAGTCAATGCTTTCTGAGGAAAGATAGTGAGGTAAAAAGCCTGCCTATACATAAGTGAAATACTGATGAGAGCGGTGTGAAACCACAAGGGAGGAAGAAGGAAATTTATTTGTTGGTACTGAATGTGTACTCGAATGAAAATTGTGACTAATTCAGTGTCAGTCAGTCTGCATAGGGATACAATTAAGTGTCTATTTAATTCAGGTAGCTGCTACTGGTGAATTTATTAGAAAATTGACAGTTTTTTATCTTGAAATACTGACTGCACAAAATGGCCACATGATACAGGTGACTGCTTACACAGGTGAAACTGTACTAGAAAAATCTAAACTTTTGCCAGTCAAACTGTACAGTGGTACCTGTGAACAAGACCACCTTGATATAGCAGACATCTGCCTTACTGGCCCATTCCTCCTTAAAGCAAGATGGTCAGATTTTAAATGTAATCCACCTGCTATAAGCAGCCACCTGGGTTACAAAGCCACTTTTTGTATCCTGTCACTGACTGCTTAATACAGATTAAACTGTATGTTGTTGTTGTTGTTACAGGGAAAGTTCGGGGAAGCAGAGACTTGGTTCGTCAAGGCTAAACAGATAGACCCTGAAGACACTACAGTGTATCAGCATTATGGTACTATAGACTTTTATTACAGTGTTGCCACTTATGCTGGCTTCTTTTTTAGCTTTGCTGGACAAAGTCCAACAGACCTCTGTTAGATTTGCCTTGGTAATACTACAGGTCACACTGTGACACAATTTTCATTTGACTTTCATGAATGTGTTCAAATCGTGACCCCTGGGTCAAAATTGACCCTGCCTTGGGGGTCACTTGATATTACAAAGGCTTTGATAAGAAAAAAACTTTAAAAATCTTCTCTTAAACCATGAAGGCTTATAAGGGAAAATTTAAAAAAAAACCTTCTGGCTTACAGCGTAGATATTTGGCATGTAGCATTGCCTAGTAAACCTCTACTGAGATTGTTCAAATCGTGACCCCTTGGTCAAAATTGACCCTGTGATGCAATTGCTAAGTGAGCAGTATTGCCTAGTGCTTAAAAGCCCATGACCCCTTGGTCAAAATTGACCCTTCCTGTGATGTGATTGTTACCCTTGTACTATTGCCAATGGTAGCTAAGTGAGCAGTATTGCTTAGTGGACCTCTACCAAGATTGTTCAAATCACAACCCACGGGTCAAATGTGACCATACTTGGCTTCTATAAGAAAATCTTTAAAAATCTTCTCTTAAACCACATGGCCTACAGCTTATATATTTGGCATATAGCCTTACCTAGTGGACGTTTACCAATATTGTTGGCCAGGGGTCACTTGATTTTACATATGCTTAAATACACTGCAACCCCGTTATAACGCGGTAGTCGGGGTCCAACTGGTCAGACCGCGTTATAAGTGAGACTCTTTTTATAACGCGGTCTGATCATCGGCCGCTGGTTTCTTGCATAACGCTGCCATAACGCGAGTACCCCACCCACCTAACCAAATTAAAGCATATTGATGTTTAGCACGATCATGTTTTTATGAAATCGAGTGGTTAAATTGTAGAAAATAATGATTCTATGTAAAATAAATTAGTTAATTAAGCACGAAATTAAATGTATAAAAGAGAAATTCTTACGTAAATATTTGCTATTGAAAACGAAAGTACATCCCTTTTCCAAAATGATGGCTAAAGTGAAAGTACTTTTTTGTTAAAACAAACAATAACAGTTTTGTAATTGATTTATTTAAGTTCAGGTAAGCCTGCAATCAAAGATGCGCAAACAAATATTAATGCACACGATTTAGAAGTTATTGTTTAACAAACAAAGAGGTCAGCTTGTGAATAACGGAGCGTAAAAAAACCAGTAAGCCGTAATTGTTTTAACACTTCTTTGTTTATAGAGGCTTGATACCGAATGACAAAGATCAATTAACTACCTGCCATGTTGTTTATTTCGTTTTGAACATTTGTTTTGTATAGGGACAATGCTTTTTTTGACAGATACGATTTTGGTTGATCCCGAAATTTTTGGGAGCCAAGACCCAACCGCGTTATACCGGGATCCGCGTTATAACGATCCGCGTTATAACGAGGTCGCAGTGTAGTTCTTATCACATTCAGATGTCTTTTCCCCAAATCCTGAAGGTCTGAACATAGTTGACTCCAGTCAGTGATAAAGGTTAAAAAATCAGATCACTTTGGGATGATGACGGCATCAGACTGGTGCAACAAGGTCAAGAACTGCATTGAATCCAAGTAGTTAGTCATTGAGGAACCATCTACATGGTGGAGTGGTTAAGGCCATTGATTTGAAATAACTACACTTGTCAATAATTTAGGGTCATGGGTTCGTGACCCACTTCAGACCGGACTCTTGATGTGAGAAAGTTGGCAGTTACTTAGAGTGCTGCTCCTTACAAGGAATGATTGTTAGGTACATGTATGTAATCTGTCCATCTGTAAATGACTGAAATACATGTACTGTTCTAAACAGATGAAGAATACAAATAAATTTAATAATATTTAATTGTTAACATCACAAATCAAACCTCTTCTGTATCACAATATGGCAATATGGAGTATATTTCGAACAGGTGAACAGTTACTTTAAATAAACTAGCAAAATATGAGAATGAATAAAATGTTTCTGAAATTTTTTTGAATATTAAAGTAAACATTGCAACTTAATTTGATTAAAAAAGTGTCACCTATTGTCCTGCTGCAGAATTTTTTGTTTTCAATATGAAGATGATGAGAGTCTCTGTTTTTCAGCTCAGTTTTTGGGTGAGCAAGGTCGACTGCAAGAGTCAGCCAACATGTTCAGATCTGTCATCGAAAAGGACCCTGAAAACTTCGAGATGATTTTCAACGCAGCCAACGTCTTCAGACAAACACAGGAAAACCAGCTTTCCGAGAAGCTTTTTGAAAAAGCTGCACAACTGCGACCCACTGTGAGAATTTATTATTATTTTCTATTCATGGTTTTAGCTGGTCTGTTTGACAGATAAGGTGGACTCTTTCATTCACTCTTATATTGGCTTTTACGTTGTCTCTGCAACATAGTAAAACTCGTACATGACAGCTTCTTTTATCGTAAATCTCACGAACAACCACTTGTACTTAACTGAAGCCTTATTACAAAC
This sequence comes from Saxidomus purpurata, assembly GCA_022818135.1. Classification (NCBI taxonomy): domain Eukaryota; kingdom Metazoa; phylum Mollusca; class Bivalvia; order Venerida; family Veneridae; genus Saxidomus; species Saxidomus purpurata. The sequence goes on from JAFMSR010000003.1 coordinate 13,759,345, forward strand.
TTTGAAAATCATACTTTGTTACGTCTTGGAATAATAAATAAATAAATGGCAGAGTATTGTTTGAATTGCATGCATTTTAAAGGATATATTCATGGAATTTCTTGATATTTTAGAATGGAAAAACATGAAAAGAAATAAAATCATGTTTAAGTTTTTACAAGACCAAAAAGAGTTGAATGTATGTTTATAGAGCTGCACTTGTCACAGGAGCAGGATCCCCAAAAAAGTAGTCCCTCTGTCAGACACAGTACTCACCAATAGCCATACCTACACTCAGAAGAATTAATCCTCCGACTATGAATAAATGCTTCATTATTAAATATTGAGACTTTAGTACACAGCTAAGATTAATTATCATTTGGTGTCTGATTTTATTTTAATAGGAGGCAGCCGCCCATATGAATCTTGGAGCGATGTATCATATGAATGGGAAACACCAGGAAGCCGAGAAAAGTTACATGCAAGCCCTGCAAATCAAACCCGAAGATCAGATGACGAAAGATAACTTGAATAAGTTGAGAAATCTCATGCAACGTCAGACGACAAAATCCGATGTCTGAGATCGTAAAAGCCAAAAAAAAGTCTTGTGCAAGGTCAGGCAGCAAAATCAGTTGTCTGAGATCATACAAGCAAAAAATGAGCATATGAAGCTAAGAAATGTCATGCAACGTCAGGCAGCAAAATCTGATGTTGGAGATCACACTTGATGAAGTCGAGAAATCTCATGCAACTTCAGGCATCAAAATCTGATATCCGAAATAGGGCAAGATTAAGATTACATTAAGTTAAGAAAACAATGTGTAGTATAAGACAATGAAAGCAAATGTCTCTTCTACAAAAGATGCGATTATGCAAGGGAAGATTTTCAGCCAGATACAGTGATGGTGCATCGTACTTATGATTTGCACTGTTTTGTTTTACAGTTAGTAAATTTAAATGTACTGTTTTGTTACACAGTCTGTTTGTACTGAGTAGCCTTTTGAACAATTGGTATTGAATAGACTGCCTCCGTGGTTGGGTAGTCAAGGTAACAACTTTAAAATCACTGCAACCTCTCCTTGATTATCAGGGGTTTGATCCGTGCTATGATACATGTCTCTTTGACAAAAATGACAATTACATACCGAGGGTTGACTGTAAAACTGTCGTAACTTTTATGAAACAAAGAAGGTATTGCGAGGGTTTTGCGGTCAACTTTCGACACAGAGGCTAGGAGTATTGTACTGGTTCTTTCCAGGAATGATAGTTGGGTAAACTGCTAGCCTATAAGTAATTAAAATAAAACTGGCATTAAACCCTATGAGAAAGAAATTGCACTGTCCGAAATTGAAGGATTGACAAAATTCAATTTAGAAATTTAGCATGATCAAAGTGGTTATAGCAGCAAATTTGAAAGCAATCAGAAGCCATTAACCAAAGAAAACTGCTGTTTCGAATTTCTGTTAAATGCTCAATAATTTTTTCATTTGTTTTATTTTTTGTTGAATAATCTTTTTAAATAGTATTGTATTATGTGACAATTTGCTATATGTCATGATGCAACTGATGGTATATACATGTATATATATCCGGAGCTTGGTGACTGTGCATGTATTATTTTTTGTTGTAAACTTTTACCATTTTTATACATGCGTTGTTTAATAAATATTGATATTTATTTGAAAGTTTACGACTATTGTTGAATTTTTTTTGTTTGTTTAACTTTCATATTGTTACATTTCTGTGAATTTACTTCTTGAATTTGCTAGCAATATTGTATACATTCCCATTTCTAAATAAGCAATAATGTATAAAAATTGCACATTCTATTACCAATGGTTTTATACTTGTTGTATAAACTAGAAAGGCGGGGCCAATATAAAGGGGGGTGGGGGCAATTTAAAAGGAAAACCTAAGGGAAACCAATATGCATGCTGGTATTGTTTGTTAAGGATTACTATAACCAACTTATCTGATAATTTATCAAATGTTTCATGGTCATATTGGTTTAGTCTGAGCATGAAATGAAGTACAGCTCACGAAAGTAGTTCACATATTAGGCAGTTATTTGGATTTGAACCAGCTCTGTTATTTATCTATTTTGTATCAGTGTATATATCGGCTTTAGGTAATAATTTTTTGATAGTTAAGTGTACACAAGGCTTACATTCTTTACTTAAAACAAGATAGGGTGCAGATTGCACTGGACTGATAACTTCTATTTTGTATTCAGTAACTCTGACGAGAGTCTTGCTGTGTAAATAATGTAGGTGTAAAACAGTTTACATTTTTATCTTAGAAACACAGCTGAAATTCGGAAAAGACCACAATGGTCATAACACAAGTGGCTAGAGTAGCTGACTTAAATTCACTATTAAACTCTTTAACACATGACCCTCGATCAATGAATTTCCACTACTGACCATATTTCTTCTGGCAAGAAATTTGGCAGTTTCTGAGAGAGGATAGCGGTCTACTACTGGCTTTACCCAAGAATGATGGTTAGGTAGTCTGTCCGACTATGACAGAATTTCTGTGAAATGGGTGTCGAGTCTTAAGGGGGTAAAAGGGAAATGGCATGAACCTGCTAACTGCTGTAGGCTGTAATATATGTCTGCTTTTGCAACCAGTGTAGTCCATGATTGGTCTTGCTCTCTATTTTCAGTCTTCACCATTTCCTTAGTCACATTTGGTAAATTAGCTGTGAATAGTACACTTGGACCCGTCTGAAATAAAAAAATAAAATTAATGCATTTTAATACATTATACAATTAAAAGGGCCATAGCCTATAACCTACATGACCTATAGTAAAATTCTAATACTTTTTTATGAGCAAATGTATGAACAATTGTCTGGAAAAATTAGAATATTTAAACCAAGACCAAGAGTTCTGTTTGAACACACATTTCAACATTTATCTGTGTAGAGAAAGGGCCTAATGAATTCCATCATGCATTGACTGTATGTATTTTGCACTGCATCTATATTCAAATTTTGTAATTGTTAGAGCTTAACTGCATATAATAGTATGTATAATAATTATATATATTTGTATTAGGTAACAGCAATAGAATAGTTTGATTTCTACAGTATTCCATGTCACATTTACACTTTTTGTATCACTCATCTACATGTTGAAGCTGCATAATAGCATGTTATTGTTCTGTTTTATTATATGGAACTGTTAAGGATTTCTCTGTTAATGGCAATGTTAACTAATTATTTTATCATGGAAGTTAGTTACACCTTTTGTGGACAAGTGGTGACAGTTGCCAACTTCAAATCTTAAAAAAAAAATGCAGATCGAGTCTATGGTTCGAGACTGGCTGCTAACCTGGTTCTTTCTGTACCAAAGTCTAGAAATGTAGCACAGGTTAAGCATAGATTGAGGGTCATGGGTTTGAGCCCTGCTACTGATCATGCCTCTTTATGTGAGGAAGTTGGCAGTTTTTTACAGAGGGTATGAGTCTAGTACTGGTTCTTCCCAGAAATGATGGGGACTTCCCCTAATTTTTGTAAATAGCATCAAGAGTAAAAGGGAAATAACTCTGGTTTAATCAAGTTATGTTAGTGAAGTAACAATTTAGTCGGTGAATGGGAAGTAACTGGATACCCTAAAATGTCTTTAAGAGTAACTGGAATTTTTTAAAAGTAAATTGATTTTAATTGAGTTACCTCCCCTGATTTTTGCAAATGGTGTCACCAGAAAAAGGGGAAGTTAGACACTGGCTGCCCTTAAATTTAGTGGGTGAATATTCCTCTACAGAAAAAGGGAAAGGAACTCTGTATACCCCAAAATCTCTGGTTTCCTTAGTGAAGTTGCTGTTACGGACTTAATTTGATATTTTTAAAATGGCATGAAGTGACCTCTCCTGCATAAAATTATCTTTATTGTACTCATTTACATTTCATATTATTTTTCTATTTAATGTTCTTTTGAAAGTTTTTGCAATCTTTGCATAAAATGTGGAAGTCTTGATCGAAATGAGATGAAAACTTATTTCCTCATCTCTGTTTAGAGTCTAGCAATTGGTTTGAATGTGTAGTCACTCGCTGGTACCGAACATTTGAGGGGTTTTTTGGCAGAATATAATTTATTTATTCATATACAAGTGTAACTTACAAAAATCTATCCCTACTTTATAGTTTATTTCGGTTACTCCACTTTAAAGTCTTATGAACAAAGAAGTTAACCAACGTGAATTAAAATTGTTACTCAAACTGTTTATACAGTACATAGAAAGAGACAGTATGTAGAATATATATCCATGTAACCTCAAAAACATCTCTGTCTCCCTTTCTCTGTCCTACCATTTTCTTACAATGTAACCATTGTATGCCTAGTGCTATGTTGGCATATGTATAGTAAAACATTGAAATGCATAATGCAATATGAAAATACTTTGTTTATGTACCTTCAAAGTGATTTGTAAGGTTATAAAATGGAAAATAAATGATGAAAAAATATTTTTTGGATTTATGTTCTGCTATGCTACTCGTGAAAATATCAATTGTGGTGTTCACTTGTGAAATAAAATTGATGTTTCACTGAAACTTACAAAAACCCTCCATTTATTTATGTCCTAGTGAAACATCTGCCTTTTATTTGACTTTCTGTTGTAATTGCCGAAAATTAGATTTTTGTTTTGTTTAGAATTTGTTGCGGCACTCTTAATCAGATGTTGATTATTAAAATTGTTAAAAGTTTATCGGTGATTAATTAAGAAATAATCTATGTCTTGGAGTGCTTTATCGAAATTGAAGCATTCCCCGGGGGTGATGTGCCTGGCGGAATAATTCACGAGGACGGAATAATTCACGAGGACGAAGCCCGAGTGAATTATTACGCAGGCACATTACTGACGGAAAATGGTTCAATTTCAATAAAGCACTCCAAGACATAGATTATTTTCAATTCTTATAAACCAAATTTATGAAAACAATTGTAACTACTACAGACCTTTTTTCAGTTCGGTGGTAATGTGTAAAATAGCATAAATAGTGGCTGTTGGAATTCACTCCCCTATTTAGACAACCAGTCAAAATATTATACATAACTACATTATAAAAAATTATTTTAGTTTAATCATCTAATACATAAAATATAAAATATTTACCCGACTGTGACACAATGCAGAAGACTTCAGATTCAGAGGCTAACAAAGCAGACAATCGATTTAAAAGCGAACTGATGATCTGAACTGTACAATGTTTTTACGTGGAGTAATGATGACAGTGTGATGACGTCAACCTTTCCATTCATTGTTTTGTCTCCTGGAATCAAAACATTGTATGACATTAATCCTGAATTTTCTTAGCCTTTTAAAAGGAAAACAAGGTGAACATATTCTAAGGCTTACTTGACGGAATCGAAATTAATATTTAGGTTCTTAAACACAACTATTTCATGCGACTGATGTATTTATACTGATATCATTTCTATTTCTATATTTTATTTTCTGCGCAGGAGTAAATTAGAAAAGTCCGAAGGAGCTACTTCCATGTCCGAAACTCCGCCTTCTTTTCCGAGTGTGCACTCGAAAAGACTATAGAAATATACCATAGGCATATTGAAATGATACTTATGTATTGTCATAGACATTATGATTATTTTTCAGTTCTAAATCACAAAAACTATTAGTTACAATTAAAAAACGAAAACATTATTTTATGTGGGTGATTCTCACAAAATAAAGATGCAGGTTTTGGTAGTATTAATGCTTTCATTTGATATACCTTTGTGGGGTATAGTTAAAAATTACAATTTGTTTTGAAATTTCCAATCATAGAGCACCAGACTATATATTTAATGTAGCTAGGGGCATTATATAAATCAGAAATACTTCTTATCTTTTTATTTTTACAGATATTTTTTGAGGCAATTGATACTGAAGCAGAACCGGTTATGTATGCAATCGTCAGGAATAGTAGTTTCTTTGACCCAGGTAAAATTACCTGATAATTGTTGTATGCATATGCAGATACATATAGCAGAACATTTTTAGCTCGACTATTCGAAGAATAAGGAGGCTATTGCACTCGCCCCGGCGTCGGCGTCTGCGTTGGTTAAAGTTTTTTATAAAGTCAAATATCTTGAATACTATCAAAGTTATTGACTTGAAACTCAAACTATATGTTTACCACCAACATCTACACCTGAGGAAACAATCCCCATAACTCTGTTTTGATTTTTGACAGATTTATGCCCCTTTTTAACTTAGAATTTTTGGTTAAAGTTTTTTATAAATTCAAATATCTTTAATACTATCAAAGGTATTGACTTGAAACTCAAAGTATGTGTCTACCATGAATATATACACCTGAGGAAACAATCCCCATAACTCTGTTTTGATTTTTGACAGATTTATGCCCCTTTCTAACTTACAATTTTTTGTTAAAGATTTTTATAAATTCAAATATCTTGAATACTACATCAACATTTACACCAGAGAAAAATCAGATTTATGTCCCTTTTTAACTTAGAATTTTTGGTAAAAGATTTTATTAAGTCAAAAATTTTGAATACTTTCAAGGGCATTGAATTGAAACTCAAATTATGTGTCCACCATTAACATCTTCACTTGAGGAAACAATCCCCATTACTCTGTTTTGATTTTTGTTAGATATACGCCCCTTTTTAACTTAGAATTTTTAGTCAAGGATTTTTATAGAGTCAAATACCTTGAATACTATCAAACGTATTGACTTGAAACTTAAAATGTATGTTTACTATCAACATCTTCACCAATGTTTTTGATTTTTGACAGATTTATGCCCCTTTTTAACTTAGAATTGTCACAGTCTTTACCAGACTATTATATGGAAATACTTGAAATGGCTTACTTTTGAAATTTCATAGAATAATTATGCAGCATGCAGTGGTCATGCTTTTTCAATTTTATACATATCAATTTTGAAATGTTACAAAGTTATTCATGATCAAATATACAAGGTCATGTATTTCTTTGAAATTATCCCCCTCCCTCCTCCCCCAGTTGGCTTACAGAATCCAGAGTAAGGCTTTACAAAGGTCTTTGAACAAGTTTCGTATCTTTGACCTTAATTCTTATAGACAGTTACACAATACACCTGTTCTTAGACAAAAAAAACTATTTTACCGACAAGCTTTCGAATAGTCGAGCGTGCTGTCATGTGACAGCTCTTGTTATTTATTTAATCAAACATTTTTAGGACATATACAGTTATACAGATTTGTATCTGTACATAGTACAAAATAGTGTTAATGCAAGTGCAAACATATTAGATGCATTTACAATTATTATGCCCCCTTCAAAGAAGTGGGAGTATATTGCTTTGCACATGTCGGGCAATCTGTTGGTCGGTCGGTTGAGCAACAGTTTCTGGACAATAACTTGAGAACACTTTGGCCTACAGTCCTTAAACTTGGTGTGCAGGTTGGTCATCACCAGTTGAATTTTGAGGTCAGTAGGTCAATGTTAAAGTGGCCAAGAATGTAAAACGATTTTTTGGATGATTGATTACTGGAGAACTCGTGGGCCAAGTGTCTTGAAACTTTGTGTGGAGGTTGTTCATGACTGGCAGATGACCCCTATTGATTTTGAGTCTGGATGTGAAAAGTCAAGGTCACAAAATAAAACAGTTTCTGGATGATAACACGAGAATGTTTTATTCCGAATAATAACTCGGGGAAAGCTTGGGCCTAACATCTTGAAAATTGATGTGCAGGTTCGTCATGACCGGCAGATGACCCTTATTGATTTTGAGGTCAAAGGTCAAGGTCACCGTAATGTTCGATAATTTGACTATTATTGGTGATGCTTTTAAGTCTAGTTTTATAGGGGGAGAGGGGATGCATGATTTACAAACATCTCTTGTTAAAATTGTTTGCGTGTGGAAGTGGTAATATTGTATTATGTGCGTAATGACAATATTCCAGTGTAACTAATCAATCGCGGTAAAACAGAAACTCAAGCCTATTAGGGGGGGGGGGGGGGGGGGGGGGGGGGGGGGGGGGGGGGGGGGGGGGGGGGGGGGGGGGGGGGGGGGGGGGGGGCTTTTTTTGTTGCCATTATCATAAAACAAATAAAGGTCGACCATTAATGAATGCAAATAACGTATAGTTTCATAATGATGCATGTGTTGTTCAGTACGTTATTTCAGACATGTAAACATATCAAATTTGCAATAGCAATATTAGAATGTCGATCTCTATTTTCGTTCCCATCCTTAATTACATGTATGTGCATAGATAGTCATTGTACATGCACCAAATACATAAGCACTTGTTCTTTAGGGGTCTTGGCAAGTTCATCATGGGAGAATCCAACAGTAGGCCTGGACTATAAACGATCTAAGCAACTTATTCTTTAAAACGAAGTCCTTTTCTATCAAACCAAAAGGGCGGACGGCGGGCGACAGAACACCAAACTGACACGTCGGTAGGACAGAAAAATAAAAAGGTAAGCCAACATTTACCAAAGATTAATATAAAATTTATATCTACATATTGACAGCAGCCGATGTGAAGCCTTCACAGAGAAGGAAACCATTAGGTAGGTTTTTGCACAAGCGCAAAATCAAATGGCTACATAAATGATAGTAAATGGAATATTTCATGTGATGTTACTCCCATTTAAAACATATGAAAGCTATTTATCCAAGAAATATACACCTACAAAAAAGTTAAGCACCCCCTGGAAGTTGCGTAGTGACTTAAAAACGTCTTTCATGAAATCTCCTTCAAATAAACGAAGGAAAAATGCTGTGAATCATAACATCAACACTCTGCACTAACTGCAAACAGTTTTACCATGTGAGTTTAGCAGATTGTTTTAAAAATGATCCGAGGTTCATATAGACAAAATAGTCGGGGTTAGGATGGTCGACCAGGCACAGTAAAGGTTTACTCTGCTACTGAGCGTATGAAGTACAAATGTCATCTGAAGACTCAAAATTGCATTTTTTACTCTAATTCGCCACCTAAAATCTTCCTATGACTTCTGCAGTTCCATACTTAATGTGTTTTTGATTTCGGATAAAACGGCACCCTTTGATTGTTCAACAATATCACCCGATAAGCCCAACATATTATTACAGTATTTAACTAGTCTACTAAAATTCAGTTAATTATTACTGTCACTTGATCTGAAATGCCATCGCTTTGATAAATAATGCCACACAGAAAATTGCAAAAAACTACATAAGTAAAACAGGTAGCGATTTAACTGATTGTATACCTAAATTTGATGTTTGATGGCTTATTTGTTTAGTTTATACTAATTTATTTTAGGTCGATTGTCGCCTTGAGGGTATGAGAGAACATAAGCCAGTTTTTCCCTTTTAATGCTGAGCGCCAAGCGTGGGAGCTACTGGTACCATTTGTTACGTCTTTGGTATGACGCGGCCCGGGAGCGAACCCATGACCTCCCGCACTCGAAGCGGACGCTCTACCAATTTTTTTCTTTTAAAACCTATGTTGAACTGAAATAAAACATCACTTTTGTCAGATACATGATGAAAAGTTTCGAAAGACCCGTTATACATTATTTTAGATACACTTGAAATGAATGTTTACGTAGGGTACGGGTTGACTTTTCCAGCAATTTTTACTTCGTTTCTATCATTTCTTATCAAACTTTTTGAAATAATCATGATGAAATCAAGTTGATGCCATAAATTCGATAGTCGCGTTATATACAATAACAAACTCAACGCATGTAATGAATAGATAAATTAAAGGTACGAGTTGACCAATTCCGGTACGAGATTACTAAGGTACGAGTTGACTGGTTACCAAAAAAATCACCCCGGATGTCAGCACAACATATAAAATGCAAAGAAGGATTTTAATTGGTCCACTTAAAGGGGTCACGCGCAGGGGTTACCCTGTCTGACAACTTGCGCATGGACTTCTTTTTTTTTTTTTTTTTTTTTTTTTTTTACTTCCGAGAGGTCAATGTCTTTAGCATGTAAATATAACAGGGGTTGAACACGACCTGTCTGGGTTTTCTGGGTTTTGTCTATGAGAAAAATAAATAATGCTCATGGTCAAATCATTTAGTTTTCGTTTTCTATATCGTCTAGAAAATCGGAACAGATAAAATCTGTTCCATACGACATGTATATATGTGTTTATGCCAATAAATTGTTTGACTTGACTTGACTTGTTGATTCAATGAAAAGCCAAACATGTATTAACCGACATATACGCTTTAGAACTCTACTGTACGGCTGTCCTTATATTGTGATTTTCGCTTGCAACCATCAGAAATGTACAATATATAACTTAAATATACATTTTGCAATGATTTTCGTAACATATAACGTATAATGCTGCAAATACAAACTTTCAATTTTCGCAGGGATTGTTCAGGGATCACTTGAGACGAAGGAACTGCAATCAGAATGAAGATATGTTATTGCAAACTAATTTTATAGCCGTTTTCTAGGGTAGGGGGTCGAACATATGTCCCAGCTGAAAAGTAGGTCAGAGAGGGGTCAAAGGTAAAGATAGACCCCAAGTATTATATATTTCCGTGACCTACTCATCAAGACGAAGAGAATGGGGTATCACATGACCCCATTCTAGAGAAAAGTTGTTTCACCCCCAAAAAAACTCAAAGGGTATAGCCGCGGAAAAATGCCATTTTCGACAAAAATTATTTTCCCTCCATTTTCGCAGGGATTGTTCAGGGATCACTTGAGACGAAGGAACTGCAATCAGAATGAAGATATGTTATTGCAAACTAATTTTATAGCCGTTTTCTAGGGTAGGGGTCGAACATATGTCCCAGCTGAAAAGTAGGTCAGAGAGGGGTCAAAGGTAAAGATAGACCCCAAGTATTATATATTTCCGTGACCTACTCATCAAGACGAAGAGAATGGGGTATCACATGACCCCATTCTAGAGAAAAGTTGTTTCACCCCCAAAAAAACTCAAAGGGTATAGCCTGCGGAAAAATGCCATTTTCGACAAAAATTATTTTCCCTCCATTTTCGCAGGGATTGTTCAGGGATCACTTGAGACGAAGGAACTGCAATCAGAATGAAGATATGTTATTGCAAACTAATTTTATAGCCGTTTTCTAGGGTAGGGGGTCGAACATATGTCCCAGCTGAAAAGTAGGTCAGAGAGGGGTCAAAGGTAAAGATAGACCCCAAGTATTATATATTTCCGTGACCTACTCATCAAGACGAAGAGAATGGGGTATCACATGACCCCATTCTAGAGAAAAGTTGTTTCACCCCCAAAAAAACTCAAAGGGTATAGCCTGCGGAAAAATGCCATTTTCGACAAAAATTATTTTCCCTCCATTTTCGCAGGGATTGTTCAGGGATCACTTGAGACGAAGGAACTGCAATCAGAATGAAGATATGTTATTGCAAACTAATTTTATAGCCGTTTTCTAGGGTAGGGGGACGAACATATGTCCCAGCTGAAAAGTAGGTCAGAGAGGGGTCAAAGGTAAAGATAGACCCCAAGTATTATATATTTCCGTGACCTACTCATCAAGACGAAGAGAATGGGGTATCACATGACCCCATTCTAGAGAAAAGTTGTTTCACCCCCAAAAAAACTCAAAGGGTATAGCCTGCGGAAAAATGCCATTTTCGACAAAAATTATTTTCCCTCCATTTTCGCAGGGATTGTTCAGGGATCACTTGAGACGAAGGAACTGCAATCAGAATGAAGATATGTTATTGCAAACTAATTTTATAGCCGTTTTCTAGGGTAGGGGGTCGAACATATGTCCTAGCTGAAAAGTAGGTCAGAGAGGGGTCAAAGGTAAAGATAGACCCCAAGTATTATATATTTCCGTGACCTACTCATCAAGACGAAGAGAATGGGGTATCACATGACCCCATTCTAGAGAAAAGTTGTTTCACCCCCAAAAAAACTCAAAGGGTATAGCCTGCGGAAAAATGCCATTTTCGACAAAAATTATTTTCCCTCCATTTTCGCAGGGATTGTTCAGGGATCACTTGAGACGAAGGAACTGCAATCAGAATGAAGATATGTTATTGCAAACTAATTTTATAGCCGTTTTCTAGGGTAGGGGGACGAACATATGTCCCAGCTGAAAAGTAGGTCAGAGAGGGGTCAAAGGTAAAGATAGACCCCAAGTATTATATATTTCCGTGACCTACTCATCAAGACGAAGAGAATGGGGTATCACATGACCCCATTCTAGAGAAAAGTTGTTTCACCCCCAAAAAAACTCAAAGGGTATAGCCTGCGGAAAAATGCCATTTTCGACAAAAATTATTTTCCCTCCATTTTCGCAGGGATTGTTCAGGGATCACTTGAGACGAAGGAACTGCAATCAGAATGAAGATATGTTATTGCAAACTAATTTTATAGCCGTTTTTTAGGGTAGGGGGTCGAACATATGTCCCAGCTGAAAAGTAGGTCAGAGAGGGGTCAAAGGTAAAGATAGACCCCAAGTATTATATATTTCCGTGACCTACTCATCAAGACGAAGAGAATGGGGTATCACATGACCCCATTCTAGAGAAAAGTTGTTTCACCCCCAAAAAAACTCAAAGGGTATAGCCTGCGGAAAAATGCCATTTTCGACAAAAATTATTTTCCCTCCATTTTCGCAGGGATTGTTCAGGGATCACTTGAGACGAAGGAACTGCAATCAGAATGAAGATATGTTATTGCAAACTAATTTTATAGCCGTTTTCTAGGGTAGGGGGTCGAACATATGTCCCAGCTGAAAAGTAGGTCAGAGAGGGGTCAAAGGTAAAGATAGACCCCAAGTATTATATATTTCCGTGACCTACTCATCAAGACGAAGAGAATGGGGTATCACATGACCCCATTCTAGAGAAAAGTTGTTTCACCCCCAAAAAACTCAAAGGGTATAGCCTGCGGAAAAATGCCATTTTCGACAAAAATTATTTTCCCTCCATTTTCGCAGGGATTGTTCAGGGATCACTTGAGACGAAGGAACTGCAATCAGAATGAAGATATGTTATTGCAAACTAATTTTATAGCCGTTTTCTAGGGTAGGGGGTCGAACATATGTCCCAGCTGAAAAGTAGGTCAGAGAGGGGTCAAAGGTAAAGATAGACCCCAAGTATTATATATTTCCGTGACCTACTCATCAAGACGAAGAGAATGGGGTATCACATGACCCCATTCTAGAGAAAAGTTGTTTCACCCCCAAAAAAACTCAAAGGGTATAGCCTGCGGAAAAATGCCATTTTCGACAAAAATTATTTTCCCTCCATTTTCGCAGGGATTGTTCAGGGATCACTTGAGACGAAGGAACTGCAATCAGAATGAAGATATGTTATTGCAAACTAATTTTATAGCCGTTTTCTAGGGTAGGGGGTCGAACATATGTCCTAGCTGAAAAGTAGGTCAGAGAGGGGTCAAAGGTAAAGATAGACCCCAAGTATTATATATTTCCGTGACCTACTCATCAAGACGAAGAGAATGGGGTATCACATGACCCCATTCTAGAGAAAAGTTGTTTCACCCCCAAAAAAACTCAAAGGGTATAGCCTGCGGAAAAATGCCATTTTCGACAAAAATTATTTTCCCTCCATTTTCGCAGGGATTGTTCAGGGATCACTTGAGACGAAGGAACTGCAATCAGAATGAAGATATGTTATTGCAAACTAATTTTATAGCCGTTTTTTAGGGTAGGGGGCCGAACATATGTCCCAGCTGAAAAGTAGGTCAGAGAGGGGTCAAAGGTAAAGATAGACCCCAAGTATTATATATTTCCGTGACCTACTCATCAAGACGAAGAGAATGGGGTATCACATGACCCCATTCTAGAGAAAAGTTGTTTCACCCCCAAAAAAACTCAAAGGGTATAGCCTGCGGAAAAATGCCATTTTCGACAAAAATTATTTTCCCTCCATTTTCGCAGGGATTGTTCAGGGATCACTTGAGACGAAGGAACTGCAATCAGAATGAAGATATGTTATTGCAAACTAATTTTATAGCCGTTTTCTAGGGTAGGGGGTCGAACATATGTCCCAGCTGAAAAGTAGGTCAGAGAGGGGTCAAAGGTAAAGATAGACCCCAAGTATTATATATTTCCGTGACCTACTCATCAAGACGAAGAGAATGGGGTATCACATGACCCCATTCTAGAGAAAAGTTGTTTCACCCCCAAAAAAACTCAAAGGGTATAGCCTGCGGAAAAATGCCATTTTCGACAAAAATTATTTTCCCTCCATTTTCGCAGGGATTGTTCAGGGATCACTTGAGACGAAGGAACTGCAATCAGAATGAAGATATGTTATTGCAAACTAATTTTATAGCCGTTTTCTAGGGTAGGGGGTCGAACATATGTCCCAGCTGAAAAGTAGGTCAGAGAGGGGTCAAAGGTAAAGATAGACCCCAAGTATTATATATTTCCGTGACCTACTCATCAAGACGAAGAGAATGGGGTATCACATGACCCCATTCTAGAGAAAAGTTGTTTCACCCCCAAAAAAACTCAAAGGGTATAGCCTGCGGAAAAATGCCATTTTCGACAAAAATTATTTTCCCTCCATTTTCGCAGGGATTGTTCAGGGATCACTTGAGACGAAGGAACTGCAATCAGAATGAAGATATGTTATTGCAAACTAATTTTATAGCCGTTTTCTAGGGTAGGGGGTCGAACATATGTCCCAGCTGAAAAGTAGGTCAGAGAGGGGTCAAAGGTAAAGATAGACCCCAAGTATTATATATTTCCGTGACCTACTCATCAAGACGAAGAGAATGGGGTATCACATGACCCCATTCTAGAGAAAAGTTGTTTCACCCCAAAAAAACTCAAAGGGTATAGCCTGCGGAAAAATGCCATTTTCGACAAAAATTATTTTCCCTCCATTTTCGCAGGGATTGTTCAGGGATCACTTGAGACGAAGGAACTGCAATCAGAATGAAGATATGTTATTGCAAACTAATTTTATAGCCGTTTTCTAGGGTAGGGGGTCGAACATATGTCCCAGCTGAAAAGTAGGTCAGAGAGGGGTCAAAGGTAAAGATAGACCCCAAGTATTATATATTTCCGTGACCTACTCATCAAGACGAAGAGAATGGGGTATCACATGACCCCATTCTAGAGAAAAGTTGTTTCACCCCCAAAAAAACTCAAAGGGTATAGCCTGCGGAAAAATGCCATTTTCGACAAAAATTATTTTCCCTCCATTTTCGCAGGGATTGTTCAGGGATCACTTGAGACGAAGGAACTGCAATCAGAATGAAGATATGTTATTGCAAACTAATTTTATAGCCGTTTTTTAGGGTAGGGGGTCGAACATATGTCCTAGCTGAAAAGTAGGTCAGAGAGGGGTCAAAGGTAAAGATAGACCCCAAGTATTATATATTTCCGTGACCTACTCATCAAGACGAAGAGAATGGGGTATCACATGACCCCATTCTAGAGAAAAGTTGTTTCACCCCCAAAAAAACTCAAAGGGTATAGCCTGCGGAAAAATGCCATTTTCGACAAAAATTATTTTCCCTCCATTTTCGCAGGGATTGTTCAGGGATCACTTGAGACGAAGGAACTGCAATCAGAATGAAGATATGTTATTGCAAACTAATTTTATAGCCGTTTTTTAGGGTAGGGGGACGAACATATGTCCTAGCTGAAAAGTAGGTCAGAGAGGGGTCAAAGGTAAAGATAGACCCCAAGTATTATATATTTCCGTGACCTACTCATCAAGACGAAGAGAATGGGGTATCACATGACCCCATTCTAGAGAAAAGTTGTTTCACCCCAAAAAAAACTCAAAGGGTATAGCCTGCGGAAAAATGCCATTTTCGACAAAAATTATTTTCCCTCCATTTTCGCAGGGATTGTTCAGGGATCACTTGAGACGAAGGAACTGCAATCAGAATGAAGATATGTTATTGCAAACTAATTTTATAGCCGTTTTTTAGGGTAGGGGGTCGAACATATGTCCTAGCTGAAAAGTAGGTCAGAGAGGGGTCAAAGGTAAAGATAGACCCCAAGTATTATATATTTCCGTGACCTACTCATCAAGACGAAGAGAATGGGGTATCACATGACCCCATTCTAGAGAAAAGTTGTTTCACCCCCAAAAAAACTCAAAGGGTATAGCCTGCGGAAAAATGCCATTTTCGACAAAAATTATTTTCCCTCCATTTTCGCAGGGATTGTTCAGGGATCACTTGAGACGAAGGAACTGCAATCAGAATGAAGATATGTTATTGCAAACTAATTTTATAGCCGTTTTCTAGGGTAGGGGGTCGAACATATGTCCCAGCTGAAAAGTAGGTCAGAGAGGGGTCAAAGGTAAAGATAGACCCCAAGTATTATATATTTCCGTGACCTACTCATCAAGACGAAGAGAATGGGGTATCACATGACCCCATTCTAGAGAAAAGTTGTTTCACCCCCAAAAAAACTCAAAGGGTATAGCCTGCGGAAAAATGCCATTTTCGACAAAAATTATTTTCCCTCCATTTTCGCAGGGATTGTTCAGGGATCACTTGAGACGAAGGAACTGCAATCAGAATGAAGATATGTTATTGCAAACTAATTTTATAGCCGTTTTTTAGGGTAGGGGGTCGAACATATGTCCTAGCTGAAAAGTAGGTCAGAGAGGGGTCAAAGGTAAAGATAGACCCCAAGTATTATATATTTCCGTGACCTACTCATCAAGACGAAGAGAATGGGGTATCACATGACCCCATTCTAGAGAAAAGTTGTTTCACCCCAAAAAAACTCAAAGGGTATAGCCTGCGGAAAAATGCCATTTTCGACAAAAATTATTTTCCCTCCATTTTCGCAGGGATTGTTCAGGGATCACTTGAGACGAAGGAACTGCAATCAGAATGAAGATATGTTATTGCAAACTAATTTTATAGCCGTTTTCTAGGGTAGGGGGTCGAACATAGGTCCTAGCTGAAAAGTAGGTCAGAGAGGGGTCAAAGGTAAAGATAGACCCCAAGTATTATATATTTCCGTGACCTACTCATCAAGACGAAGAGAATGGGGTATCACATGACCCCATTCTAGAGAAAAGTTGTTTCACCCCCAAAAAAACTCAAAGGGTATAGCCTGCGGAAAAATGCCATTTTCGACAAAAATTATTTTCCCTCCATTTTCGCAGGGATTGTTCAGGGATCACTTGAGACGAAGGAACTGCAATCAGAATGAAGATATGTTATTGCAAACTAATTTTATAGCCGTTTTCTAGGGTAGGGGGACGAACATATGTCCTAGCTGAAAAGTAGGTCAGAGAGGGGTCAAAGGTAAAGATAGACCCCAAGTATTATATATTTCCGTGACCTACTCATCAAGACGAAGAGAATGGGGTATCACATGACCCCATTCTAGAGAAAAGTTGTTTCACCCCCAAAAAAACTCAAAGGGTATAGCCTGCGGAAAAATGCCATTTTCGACAAAAATTATTTTCCCTCCATTTTCGCAGGGATTGTTCAGGGATCACTTGAGACGAAGGAACTGCAATCAGAATGAAGATATGTTATTGCAAACTAATTTTATAGCCGTTTTCTAGGGTAGGGGGTCGAACATATGTCCCAGCTGAAAAGTAGGTCAGAGAGGGGTCAAAGGTAAAGATAGACCCCAAGTATTATATATTTCCGTGACCTACTCATCAAGACGAAGAGAATGGGGTATCACATGACCCCATTCTAGAGAAAAGTTGTTTCACCCCCAAAAAAACTCAAAGGGTATAGCCTGCGGAAAAATGCCATTTTCGACAAAAATTATTTTCCCTCCATTTTCGCAGGGATTGTTCAGGGATCACTTGAGACGAAGGAACTGCAATCAGAATGAAGATATGTTATTGCAAACTAATTTTATAGCCGTTTTCTAGGGTAGGGGGTCGAACATATGTCCCAGCTGAAAAGTAGGTCAGAGAGGGGTCAAAGGTAAAGATAGACCCCAAGTATTATATATTTCCGTGACCTACTCATCAAGACGAAGAGAATGGGGTATCACATGACCCCATTCTAGAGAAAAGTTGTTTCACCCCCAAAAAAACTCAAAGGGTATAGCCTGCGGAAAAATGCCATTTTCGACAAAAATTATTTTCCCTCCATTTTCGCAGGGATTGTTCAGGGATCACTTGAGACGAAGGAACTGCAATCAGAATGAAGATATGTTATTGCAAACTAATTTTATAGCCGTTTTCTAGGGTAGGGGGACGAACATATGTCCCAGCTGAAAAGTAGGTCAGAGAGGGGTCAAAGGTAAAGATAGACCCCAAGTATTATATATTTCCGTGACCTACTCATCAAGACGAAGAGAATGGGGTATCACATGACCCCATTCTAGAGAAAAGTTGTTTCACCCCCAAAAAAACTCAAAGGGTATAGCCTGCGGAAAAATGCCATTTTCGACAAAAATTATTTTCCCTCCATTTTCGCAGGGATTGTTCAGGGATCACTTGAGACGAAGGAACTGCAATCAGAATGAAGATATGTTATTGCAAACTAATTTTATAGCCGTTTTCTAGGGTAGGGGGACGAACATATGTCCTAGCTGAAAAGTAGGTCAGAGAGGGGTCAAAGGTAAAGATAGACCCCAAGTATTATATATTTCCGTGACCTACTCATCAAGACGAAGAGAATGGGGTATCACATGACCCCATTCTAGAGAAAAGTTGTTTCACCCCCAAAAAAACTCAAAGGGTATAGCCTGCGGAAAAATGCCATTTTCGACAAAAATTATTTTCCCTCCATTTTCGCAGGGATTGTTCAGGGATCACTTGAGACGAAGGAACTGCAATCAGAATGAAGATATGTTATTGCAAACTAATTTTATAGCCGTTTTTTAGGGTAGGGGGTCGAACATATGTCCTAGCTGAAAAGTAGGTCAGAGAGGGGTCAAAGGTAAAGATAGACCCCAAGTATTATATATTTCCGTGACCTACTCATCAAGACGAAGAGAATGGGGTATCACATGACCCCATTCTAGAGAAAAGTTGTTTCACCCCCAAAAAAACTCAAAGGGTATAGCCTGCGGAAAAATGCCATTTTCGACAAAAATTATTTTCCCTCCATTTTCGCAGGGATTGTTCAGGGATCACTTGAGACGAAGGAACTGCAATCAGAATGAAGATATGTTATTGCAAACTAATTTTATAGCCGTTTTCTAGGGTAGGGGGACGAACTTATGTCCTAGCTGAAAAGTAGGTCAGAGAGGGGTCAAAGGTAAAGATAGACCCCAAGTATTATATATTTCCGTGACCTACTCATCAAGACGAAGAGAATGGGGTATCACATGACCCCATTCTAGAGAAAAGTTGTTTCACCCCCAAAAAAACTCAAAGGGTATAGCCTGCGGAAAAATGCCATTTTCGACAAAAATTATTTTCCCTCCATTTTCGCAGGGATTGTTCAGGGATCACTTGAGACGAAGGAACTGCAATCAGAATGAAGATATGTTATTGCAAACTAATTTTATAGCCGTTTTCTAGGGTAGGGGGACGAACATATGTCCTAGCTGAAAAGTAGGTCAGAGAGGGGTCAAAGGTAAAGATAGACCCCAAGTATTATATATTTCCGTGACCTACTCATCAAGACGAAGAGAATGGGGTATCACATGACCCCATTCTAGAGAAAAGTTGTTTCACCCCCAAAAAAACTCAAAGGGTATAGCCTGCGGAAAAATGCCATTTTCGACAAAAATTATTTTCCCTCCATTTTCGCAGGGATTGTTCAGGGATCACTTGAGACGAAGGAACTGCAATCAGAATGAAGATATGTTATTGCAAACTAATTTTATAGCCGTTTTTTAGGGTAGGGGGTCGAACATATGTCCCAGCTGAAAAGTAGGTCAGAGAGGGGTCAAAGGTAAAGATAGACCCCAAGTATTATATATTTCCGTGACCTACTCATCAAGACGAAGAGAATGGGGTATCACATGACCCCATTCTAGAGAAAAGTTGTTTCACCCCCAAAAAAACTCAAAGGGTATAGCCTGCGGAAAAATGCCATTTTCGACAAAAATTATTTTCCCTCCATTTTCGCAGGGATTGTTCAGGGATCACTTGAGACGAAGGAACTGCAATCAGAATGAAGATATCTTATTGCAAACTAATTTTATAGCCGTTTTTTAGGGCAGGGGCACGAACTTGGGTCATACCTGAAAAGTAGGTCAGAGAGGGGTCAAAGGTAAAGATAGACCCCAAGTATTATATATTTCCGTGACCTACTCATCAAGACGAAGAGAATGGGGTATCACATGACCCCATTCTAGAGAAAAGTTGTTTCACCCCCAAAAAAACTCAAAGGGTATAGCCTGCGGAAAAATGCCATTTTCGACAAAAATTATTTTCCCTCCATTTTCGCAGGGATTGTTCAGGGATCACTTGAGACGAAGGAACTGCAATCAGAATGAAGATATGTTATTGCAAACTAATTTTATAGCCGTTTTCTAGGGTAGGGGGTCGAACATATGTCCTAGCTGAAAAGTAGGTCAGAGAGGGGTCAAAGGTAAAGATAGACCCCAAGTATTATATATTTCCGTGACCTACTCATCAAGACGAAGAGAATGGGGTATCACATGACCCCATTCTAGAGAAAAGTTGTTTCACCCCCAAAAAAACTCAAAGGGTATAGCCTGCGGAAAAATGCCATTTTCGACAAAAATTATTTTCCCTCCATTTTCGCAGGGATTGTTCAGGGATCACTTGAGACGAAGGAACTGCAATCAGAATGAAGATATGTTATTGCAAACTAATTTTATAGCCGTTTTCTAGGGTAGGGGGTCGAACATATGTCCCAGCTGAAAAGTAGGTCAGAGAGGGGTCAAAGGTAAAGATAGACCCCAAGTATTATATATTTCCGTGACCTACTCATCAAGACGAAGAGAATGGGGTATCACATGACCCCATTCTAGAGAAAAGTTGTTTCACCCCCAAAAAAACTCAAAGGGTATAGCCTGCGGAAAAATGCCATTTTCGACAAAAATTATTTTCCCTCCATTTTCGCAGGGATTGTTCAGGGATCACTTGAGACGAAGGAACTGCAATCAGAATGAAGATATGTTATTGCAAACTAATTTTATAGCCGTTTTCTAGGGTAGGGGGACGAACATATGTCCCAGCTGAAAAGTAGGTCAGAGAGGGGTCAAAGGTAAAGATAGACCCCAAGTATTATATATTTCCGTGACCTACTCATCAAGACGAAGAGAATGGGGTATCACATGACCCCATTCTAGAGAAAAGTTGTTTCACCCCCAAAAAAACTCAAAGGGTATAGCCTGCGGAAAAATGCCATTTTCGACAAAAATTATTTTCCCTCCATTTTCGCAGGGATTGTTCAGGGATCACTTGAGACGAAGGAACTGCAATCAGAATGAAGATATGTTATTGCAAACTAATTTTATAGCCGTTTTCTAGGGTAGGGGGTCGAACATATGTCCCAGCTGAAAAGTAGGTCAGAGAGGGGTCAAAGGTAAAGATAGACCCCAAGTATTATATATTTCCGTGACCTACTCATCAAGACGAAGAGAATGGGGTATCACATGACCCCATTCTAGAGAAAAGTTGTTTCACCCCCAAAAAAACTCAAAGGGTATAGCCTGCGGAAAAATGCCATTTTCGACAAAAATTATTTTCCCTCCATTTTCGCAGGGATTGTTCAGGGATCACTTGAGACGAAGGAACTGCAATCAGAATGAAGATATGTTATTGCAAACTAATTTTATAGCCGTTTTTTAGGGTAGGGGGTCGAACATATGTCCTAGCTGAAAAGTAGGTCAGAGAGGGGTCAAAGGTAAAGATAGACCCCAAGTATTATATATTTCCGTGACCTACTCATCAAGACGAAGAGAATGGGGTATCACATGACCCCATTCTAGAGAAAAGTTGTTTCACCCCAAAAAAGGGGTCAAAAACTCAAAGGGTATAGCCTGCGGAAAAATGCCATTTTCGACAAAAAATTATTTTCCCTCCATTTTCGCAGGGATTGTTCAGGGATCACTTGAGACGAAGGAACTGCAATCAGAATGAAGATATGTTATTGCAAACTAATTTTATAGCCGTTTTCTAGGGTAGGGGGACGAACATATGTCCCAGCTGAAAAGTAGGTCAGAGAGGGGTCAAAGGTAAAGATAGACCCCAAGTATTATATATTTCCGTGACCTACTCATCAAGACGAAGAGAATGGGGTATCACATGACCCCATTCTAGAGAAAAGTTGTTTCACCCCCAAAAAAACTCAAAGGGTATAGCCTGCGGAAAAATGCCATTTTCGACAAAAATTATTTTCCCTCCATTTTCGCAGGGATTGTTCAGGGATCACTTGAGACGAAGGAACTGCAATCAGAATGAAGATATGTTATTGCAAACTAATTTTATAGCCGTTTTCTAGGGTAGGGGGACGAACATATGTCCCAGCTGAAAAGTAGGTCAGAGAGGGGTCAAAGGTAAAGATAGACCCCAAGTATTATATATTTCCGTGACCTACTCATCAAGACGAAGAGAATGGGGTATCACATGACCCCATTCTAGAGAAAAGTTGTTTCACCCCCAAAAAAACTCAAAGGGTATAGCCTGCGGAAAAATGCCATTTTCGACAAAAATTATTTTCCCTCCATTTTCGCAGGGATTGTTCAGGGATCACTTGAGACGAAGGAACTGCAATCAGAATGAAGATATGTTATTGCAAACTAATTTTATAGCCGTTTTCTAGGGTAGGGGGACGAACATATGTCCCAGCTGAAAAGTAGGTCAGAGAGGGGTCAAAGGTAAAGATAGACCCCAAGTATTATATATTTCCGTGACCTACTCATCAAGACGAAGAGAATGGGGTATCACATGACCCCATTCTAGAGAAAAGTTGTTTCACCCCCAAAAAAACTCAAAGGGTATAGCCTGCGGAAAAATGCCATTTTCGACAAAAATTATTTTCCCTCCATTTTCGCAGGGATTGTTCAGGGATCACTTGAGACGAAGGAACTGCAATCAGAATGAAGATATGTTATTGCAAACTAATTTTATAGCCGTTTTCTAGGGTAGGGGGTCGAACATATGTCCCAGCTGAAAAGTAGGTCAGAGAGGGGTCAAAGGTAAAGATAGACCCCAAGTATTATATATTTCCGTGACCTACTCATCAAGACGAAGAGAATGGGGTATCACATGACCCCATTCTAGAGAAAAGTTGTTTCACCCCCAAAAAAACTCAAAGGGTATAGCCTGCGGAAAAATGCCATTTTCGACAAAAATTATTTTCCCTCCATTTTCGCAGGGATTGTTCAGGGATCACTTGAGACGAAGGAACTGCAATCAGAATGAAGATATGTTATTGCAAACTAATTTTATAGCCGTTTTCTAGGGTAGGGGGACGAACATATGTCCTAGCTGAAAAGTAGGTCAGAGAGGGGTCAAAGGTAAAGATAGACCCCAAGTATTATATATTTCCGTGACCTACTCATCAAGACGAAGAGAATGGGGTATCACATGACCCCATTCTAGAGAAAAGTTGTTTCACCCCCAAAAAAAACTCAAAGGGTATAGCCTGCGGAAAAATGCCATTTTCGACAAAAATTATTTTCCCTCCATTTTCGCAGGGATTGTTCAGGGATCACTTGAGACGAAGGAACTGCAATCAGAATGAAGATATGTTATTGCAAACTAATTTTATAGCCGTTTTCTAGGGTAGGGGGTCGAACATATGTCCCAGCTGAAAAGTAGGTCAGAGAGGGGTCAAAGGTAAAGATAGACCCCAAGTATTATATATTTCCGTGACCTACTCATCAAGACGAAGAGAATGGGGTATCACATGACCCCATTCTAGAGAAAAGTTGTTTCACCCCCAAAAAACTCAAAGGGTATAGCCTGCGGAAAAATGCCATTTTCGACAAAAATTATTTTCCCTCCATTTTCGCAGGGATTGTTCAGGGATCACTTGAGACGAAGGAACTGCAATCAGAATGAAGATATGTTATTGCAAACTAATTTTATAGCCGTTTTCTAGGGTAGGGGGGACGAACATATGTCCCAGCTGAAAAGTAGGTCAGAGAGGGGTCAAAGGTAAAGATAGACCCCAAGTATTATATATTTCCGTGACCTACTCATCAAGACGAAGAGAATGGGGTATCACATGACCCCATTCTAGAGAAAAGTTGTTTCACCCCCAAAAAAACTCAAAGGGTATAGCCTGCGGAAAAATGCCATTTTCGACAAAAATTATTTTCCCTCCATTTTCGCAGGGATTGTTCAGGGATCACTTGAGACGAAGGAACTGCAATCAGAATGAAGATATGTTATTGCAAACTAATTTTATAGCCGTTTTCTAGGGTAGGGGGTCGAACATATGTCCCAGCTGAAAAGTAGGTCAGAGAGGGGTCAAAGGTAAAGATAGACCCCAAGTATTATATATTTCCGTGACCTACTCATCAAGACGAAGAGAATGGGGTATCACATGACCCCATTCTAGAGAAAAGTTGTTTCACCCCCAAAAAAAAAACTCAAAGGGTATAGCCTGCGGAAAAATGCCATTTTCGACAAAAATTATTTTCCCTCCATTTTCGCAGGGATTGTTCAGGGATCACTTGAGACGAAGGAACTGCAATCAGAATGAAGATATGTTATTGCAAACTAATTTTATAGCCGTTTTCTAGGGTAGGGGGACGAACATATGTCCTAGCTGAAAAGTAGGTCAGAGAGGGGTCAAAGGTAAAGATAGACCCCAAGTATTATATATTTCCGTGACCTACTCATCAAGACGAAGAGAATGGGGTATCACATGACCCCATTCTAGAGAAAAGTTGTTTCACCCCCAAAAAAACTCAAAGGGTATATAGCCTGCGGAAAAATGCCATTTTCGACAAAAATTATTTTCCCTCCATTTTCGCAGGGATTGTTCAGGGATCACTTGAGACGAAGGAACTGCAATCAGAATGAAGATATGTTATTGCAAACTAATTTTATAGCCGTTTTCTAGGGTAGGGGGTCGAACATATGTCCCAGCTGAAAAGTAGGTCAGAGAGGGGTCAAAGGTAAAGATAGACCCCAAGTATTATATATTTCCGTGACCTACTCATCAAGACGAAGAAAGACCACAGTTTGTCACAAACTTTCAAGTAAAACGCAAGGTATAAAATCGGGTGAAATAGTATGCACCTTCCGGCTCTTCTGTTTAGAAGTGATGAATCATGAAATAATTGGATTTGATTTCATTCATACATTTAATATCAAAACAGAATATCTGATATCAGAAGTTAAAAACATGTTCTATTGTACTGTTTTAAACACGACAGAAAATCAGCGGATGGTGTATTACCGTGTATCGCGACCCACACAGAGATCACTTTGAGACTTTAAATGTTATAACTACATGTACTTGTTATTCTAATAAAGGCAAAATTGACACAAAACAGAGTACAAACTGAAGATGTAGCGCATTATTTCAGATGGTATTGTGAAACATAAGAGACTCTTTTTTGTTGAAGAAATGACTTGAAATCGCAATAAATGCTGTCATCAATATTAGTTTTAGAGTAAATAGAACACAAGTATGTCATTATCGTACGAGTAATGCGTTAGCTCTATGTCATTTAATATAAAATGATCCTTGGACTTTAACATTTTCTAGTCATTTCCATAGTAGTTTATGCCACGATTTCACAGCACTCGTTGAAAACGATTTAAACAGACATCCTAAAACTCGGTGCAATTTCAAATGATGCATAGGTGCAAGTACATTGTAAAACATGTGTTTCAACTAAATATAACGTAACAGGTGAATAAACGACATAAAATGTGTTGTAGGTCCGCTTCCGTGGTCGAGTGGTTGTCGCTGACTTGAAATTGAGGGCTATGGATTCGAGTCCCGTTACCGATCGTAACCGTCTATGCGAGGAAGTTGGCAGTTTATTTTTGAGGATATGATTCTAGATTGGCCCACCAAATGTCTTAAAAAGGATTATATTAGAGATATTGGTATGAATTATTAAAACGAAGAAAAATAAACGCAACTGTTTGGAGATTTACGCTGTTTTGTTTATTTTTCTTAGAATTTACTTATTTCGGCATTTCTTTTGATATTTTACATATGAATCATATAGGAAAACAGTCAAACCGTAACTGGGCGGGCCCGAACTTTTTGAGGTTTGTCCCTGAGGGCGTATCACCCTGTATAGTGGCGAATTTCTTTAAAGACACAGAGTCAATTACCAAAGCTTTTCAACACTACATCTATTTTTAGAACTTTGCACTAAATTTTAGTAGACTTCGATTAGAATAACAGTTAGTTTATACTAATTTATTTTAGCTCGATTGTGAAGAAAGCTTGTAGCTTATCGAGTCACTCTCGAGTCCGCTTCCTGGAAAAACCAGTACTGGTGTCTTATGAGGAAGTACGGTCGTGACCCCCAGTGGGGCTCGAACCCGTAACCTATGACTTTTTGTACGTAAACTAAATACATATCATACGAAATTATACGAATGAGTACATTTTTCTAATCTACATTAAGATCCTTTATACATTATTTGTCGGTACGTTTGGCTGAAGGTCAATCGTTCTGTTACAGTATGTTCAGCTTTAATCTTTTTTCATATACATGAGAAGAATTAAGTATTCTCTCAGCCTCAAATTTTCTCACGGGATCCATCCCCCATCAACACTGATCAAATAGAAAAAGATACAATCTACATGCAAGCTTAAAAATGGTTTGAATGACAAGTTTACACGTTTTGGTTCTAAGGTGAGGAAATAGGGCCATGATGGCTCTCTTGTTATGTTCTTGCGGCATAACCCATTGGATGCTTGTTAAGCTGTCAGCTTGTTAACAAGTGCTCGTTTCTATTTCATACGTGTTGGTAGAGTCAGTCATTAGGTGATTTGCGTCAAATAAAAATTATGACTTTTTTTGTTTCTATATATAACAGGCATCATTTCTATTTAGGAATCCATGATGGTTTTGCGATTTTGGTATGGAGTTGTCAGTTTATTATTTGTCCCAAGAAATCAAATTTTGACAAATGCTTTCAGAGATAAAGACCATTATAGAATATACAGGGGGGCGAGTATCAAGCGCTGCACATCCAGTGTTATTTAGTGAATCACGTTGAGTACTAAACATTAATACTAAATTTTATTCCAATGCTCTTTCCATTTCTTAGCAATGAATCTGGATTTACGAACGGGATGACAGACAGGCGGACATCGCCAAAACTGCACCCTTCCACCTTCATCAGCTGCCTAAGCACATCGTGGCAATGTATCAAAATAAAAATAAATGGATACCAATTTACAGTGTTTTAAAAAAAAAGCATTATCTGTAAAACGCAAAAAATCTTACTTCTGTCTTCATATGTCCCTTCAACACAACATTGTCCATCTCATAACCGGTTTCGTGAACGAAAAGCACGAACTTACCATGCGTTATCCCTTCAATTATTTTACATGTATCGGCAATTACATTTACAGGTGCGTAGAAAGCTTATACATTTAATTATAGCTGGTAAGTTTTAGAAAAGTAAGTTATTTTCTTCCTGGAAATATATGGTTAAATCTATATTTTATCACTCAAAACAAATGAGAATCCTTCAGAAAAAAGCATTTAGGTAAGTCAGCTATCATTCTCTGAAAAGGTGTGCATGGTCTAACAGGCCTGTGCGGAGATTTGGAAACCTCTCTCGCTACGCTCGCGCGATTCACAAATCCCCTCACTGGTCTATAAATCCCATGCAAA
Source organism: Saxidomus purpurata (assembly GCA_022818135.1). Classification (NCBI taxonomy): domain Eukaryota; kingdom Metazoa; phylum Mollusca; class Bivalvia; order Venerida; family Veneridae; genus Saxidomus; species Saxidomus purpurata. The sequence continues at coordinate 13,786,963 of JAFMSR010000003.1, forward strand.
CCTCTTTCTCGAACAATAACTTATACTGATAGACCCAAAGTTATTGCAAGCCATTTTATTATTTATTCCAAAAAGATATATCTCTCTTATTTTCAAAGAAAGGACTTCTACTTTCTACTTACAGAGATACATGTATCTGCTTAACATTATTTAAGACACATATTTCTTTTTATGAGAGATATCTCTCGAAGTCAGAAAAATCTTTATTTCAAAGAGATCTCTTTGTTTATGAGATTTCTTTTGAGGTAGGACGAATATCTCTATTACATTAAGAGATATCTCTTTTTTGTATTGGGACATATCGTTCAAAACATTGGAGATATCTCTATTCTATGAAATCAACTTCATTGGATCTTCACAAAACTCAACCAGAGTGTTTTGATGAAATCTATGTAGTTTTGTATGAGACTCATCGGATCAAAAACTAGGTCATCAGGTCAAATTATAGAACAAAACCTTGTGTACACAATAGCAGCTGCATTTTTCATTGGATATTCACGATACTGTCAGAATGAGTCATCTAGCTGTGGAAAAAATCTAGATCATACATATTTTTTCACTGGAAATCTAGGACTGTCTTGAAAATGTGTCATCTTGGGTAAAAAAATCTAGGTCAATGTTGCAAATCAAAGGAAAAGCCGTGTTAAAACCCAATGGCCACATTTAAACCCCGTCATCATGACAACTGGTTAGAACGATCGAGTCGATGATTTCTAGGTCAGATTCGTGACTAGGTCACATGGGGTCAAAAGCTAGGTCACAAGGTCAAATCAAAGGTCCATGGACTTTAACACTCTATAGGTCGCATCTGATACCCAAATGGCATGGAATTGGTCAGAAAGTTTCCCTTAATGTTTTGAGTATGGATCACCATGGGGTCAGTAACTAGGTCATCATTGCAAATAAAAGAAAATGCGTGTGAGACTGACAGAGCGCATCTTGCATTCAAGCATCGTGAAAATGTATCAGAATATTTTCTAGAGAAATTTCACTCTGGTGAGCGAAATATGGCCATCTTGATTAGATACGGTTTATTTTGTACAGTTTGGTATAATAGTGGGTGGCTTTATTAGCAGTAATACTGTCAAATACATTTACCATTGCACTTTATTTTGTTATAAGATATGAACATGTATTACTAAAAAAACACTGCTGATCAAATTTGTTTTAGTTTTTTATTTACCATCCGTATTACTTGTAATAATCAAAATGATCTTAAACCCTAACGAAGCCGAATTTCTAAAATAGACTCGCCCGTTTGTCAATTTAGACAGCATCATTCATTGTTGATAGGGATGATCCGTGAAAGTTTACTAACTGAACGGTGTTTATCATGGATGCACAGGCTGATCTTGATGTATGCTGATCAAAAGAAAGAATCTTTTATTGTCAGCAGAGTAAGTTTGGTCTAGGGTAATGAGACATGTACAGCCTTACATAGTATTCAATTATAATTAGTGTTATTATATACGAGTACCTGTTAAGATATTAACCATAGCCATGGCGGTAGTGTCCTTAGGCAAGACACAAATAATTCCACATTGCCTCTCTCTCTTCGAGGTTGATTCCATCTGGAATGGGTTTCGAGGGCGTTTAATCTAAGTTGTAAGAACTTGTTTCGCCATCGAGAATAAATAAATTACATGTAGTATAAAAATAAAATAGATAAGATATTTAGAACCGAGTTGAAATTCACTGTGTATCAGTCGTCTGTTTTCTATTATTTTTACTTGAAATTCTATCTCCCTAAAATTAAATGTGAACTTGGCACGGAAATTCCTGTTTACCAAACTTGATGAGAGAAATTTATTCAATACAGAGCTGTAGTTACCACGGCAACCTGAACGAAAAACCAAAAAAAAAAAAAAAAAAAGGGCCAAGATTGCCCTATATCGCTCACCTTCGACTTACTTATGACAATATGTGACCAAACTGCTACCTTAAACTATATCATAAACACAAACATTTGTATGAATATCCAATGAAAAGTGCAACCTCTATTGCATACACAAGTTTTTTATGATTTGATCTCGTGACCTAGTTTTTGACGCCAGATCACCAACATTTTTTGCACACACAAGGTTTTCAATGATTTGACCCCGTGACCTAATTTCTGACCCAGATGACCCATATTCGAACAAAACCTATATTTTATCAAGGCAATCATACTGACCAAGTTTCATGAAGATCCAATGAAAAATGCAACCTCTTGCATACACAGGTTTTTTTATGATTTGACCTCGTGACCTAGTTTTTGACGCCAGATGACCCATATTCGAAAACAACTAAGGTTTCCTCAAGGCAAACATACTGACAAAGTTTCATGAAGATCAAGTGAAAAATGCAACCCTTATTGCATACACAATTAAGGTTTTCTATGATTTGACCCCGCGATCTAGTTTTTAACCATAGATGATTCATATTTGTACGCAACCTAGATTGCATCATGATAATCATTCAGACTAAGTTTCATGAACATTCAATGATAAGTGCAACCTATATTACATACACCAGGAATTTCTAAGATATGACCCTGTGACCTAGTTTTTAACCCCAAATGACCCAAATTTGAACTAAACAACTAGATTTTATTTAGGCAGTCACATTGACTAAGTTTCAGGAAGATCCAATGAAAAACACCTTTATTGCATACACAAGATTTTTCTATAATTTGACCCCCGTCACCTAATTTCTGACCATAGATGACCCATATTCAAGCATGACCTAGGATTCTTCAAGGCTATCATACTGACGAAGTTTTATGAATATCCAATGAAAAATGCAACCTCTATAGCATACACAAGGTTTATTATTTTACCCGATGACCTAGTTTTTGACCCCAGATGCCACATATTCAAACTCGACCTAGACTTCATTAAGACAATCATAATGACCAAGTTTAATAAAGATCCAATGAAAAATGCAGCTTCCATTGCATACCCAAAGTTTTTCTATGGGTTGACCCCAGATGACATAATCAAACTCGACCTACTTTAGATTTTATCAAGGAAGTCATAATGACCAAGTTTCACAAAGATCCAGTGAAAAATGCAGCCTATATATTGCATACACAAGGTTCAGTGTGGACAGACAGACAAACAACAGACAAACAACAGACAGACGACGGACACAAGGCGATCACAATAGCTCAACTTTGTGCTCAGGTGAGCTAAAAACACATGAACCAGAGCTAAGATGTATTATTTGTAGTATAATCCAGTGTTTTTCTACCAAACTGTTTATTTTGTGCTGCTTGTGAAATGTTGCAATCATTTCTTTTGTACATTATGATGGAATTGCTTAGTTATACCTACTTCAATAGAAACGCAAAAACCTGTTCTGTCACGACTCACAGCGAACATACATAAACAAGAGGCCTATAACGCTCACCTGTGACAGTATGTAACCAAACTTCAACCCTAAACTATATACCATAAACACAAACATTCTGTTTGACCTTGACAAGGCAAACTTTTGACCAATTTACATGATGATTTTGTGGTAAATGTCACCTGTATGGCATACACAAGGTTTTTAACCGGGAGACCAGGTTTTTGACCCTAGATGACTCATATTCATACTCGACCTAGATTTCATTAAGGTTATCATGCTGACCAAGTTTCATGAAAATCAAAGTATACACAATGCTTTTCTATGACTAGATCCCATGACCCATGTTCAGTTTGACCTAGATTTAATCAAGGCAATTATACTGACAAAGTTTCATGAATATCCAATGAAAAATGCAACCTCCATTGCATACACAATATGTATCTATGATTAGACAGTGTGACCTATTTTTGACCCCAGATAACCAATTTTCAAGCTTGACCTAGATTTTATCAAGGCAATCATAATGATCAAATTTCATGAAGATCGAGTGAAAAATGCAGCCTCTATTGCATACGCAAGGTACAGTGTGGGCAGACAGACAGACAGACAACAGGCAATCATAATAGCTCACCTTTGAGCACAAAGGTGAACTAATAAGCAACTAGTACAGCATGGACAGAATCAAAGTATCACTCTACTGGATTGTTCTGTTTTGTGAAAATTTTCTGAAATGTTATAAAGGACAAGAGGGTTGTGATGGCCCTATGTTGCTCACCGAGAACAAGTGCACTTACCTAAGGAAGTCAATTGCTGCTAAAGGGGGTCAGTAGCTGCTAAGAAAGGCACTGGTTACTAGGCAAAGTCATTGGTTGCTAAGGAAGTCACTTGTTCCAAGGTGAAGTCACAGGTTGCTAGTTGAAGTCAGCGGTTGCTAAGGAAGTCAGGGGTTGCTAAAAAGTCAGTGGTTGCTTGGTTAATCAGTAGTTGTTAACGGAACTCACTGGAAGTTTTGCTTTTCCAATAGCTCTATATAAAGGTAACGCCCCCCATCCCCCCCCTCTCAAGTGGGTGTGGTAAATTTTGACCCCAGAGGCATGATTTGACCAAACTTGGTAGAGGATCACTAGACAATGTTACAACTAAATATCTAAGAACTAGGCCTTGTATTTTTAGAGAAGATTTTTCCTATACCAAGAATGACCCCTCGACAGGGACAATTTTGACCCTGCTGGTATGATTTTAAATCATGATGGCCCTATATTGCTCACCTAAGTACAAGTCCACTTGCCTAGTGGCAAAGTCAGGTGAGCTAAAAATCTTTGAAGAGATCAACTAGACACTGTTACACACTAAGTATCTAAGCTGTGGTTTCGAAGAAGATTTTTAAAGGTTATCCTATATGTCTTTGTAAAACAAGTGACCCCCTAGGCGAGGCCAATATTGATCCCAGGGGCATGTTTGAACAAACTTAGTAGATGTCTCTTAGACAATGCTATATACTCATTATCTTAGTTCAAAGCCTTTTGGTTTTGGAGAAGCTTTATAAAGTTTTTTACTATAAAAAACTATGTCAAATAGGCAATACTACATGAAACTATCAAAGGCTTATATAAGGCCTTGCAGTTTCAGAGAAGATTTTAAAGTTTCCCTACTTACACCTATGTAAAATCCAGTGACCCCCTGGGTGGAGTCAATTTTGACTCAGAGGTCATTGTTTGAACAATCTTGATAGAGGTCAATTAGGCAATGCTACATGCTAAGTATCTAAGCTCTAGGCCTTGTGGTTTCAGAGATTTTTCAAGTGTTTCCTATTTGTTGCCTTCACAACCAGAGTTCTGCATGGACTGGAATTCTTTGAGCACTTTTAGTAGAGCTTTATGCAATGAGCATCTCTGCCAAGTTTCATTAATATTTGCCCAGTAGTTTCAGAGTTGATGACATTTGTAGCAAAATGTGGATGGGCAACAGACAATCATACATTCTAAAAGCTCACAGAGGTCACTGTGACCTTTACCCACTGACCCAAAAGACAGTACGGATCAATGACCTAGGAAGACAAATCATTTTCTGAAGTTTGAAAACTCAAAATACTGAGCAAAAATGATTTTCAATGTTTGGGTCACTTTGACCTTAACCCCTAAACAAACATAAATGATCCTAGTTTTGAGCCTTAGTGACCCAGATTTGAACTTGACTTAGAAATTGAGACAAACATTCTGACTAATTTTCAAGATTTGACAATAAATGTGGCCTCTAGTGTCTAACCAAGTGTTTCTCTGATTTGACCATATTACCTAGTTTCAACCTCAGGTGACCTAGATTCGAGACCTAGAAATCATTCTGACTAATATTTTGACTAATTTTCATGATGATTGGGTTGTAAATGTCACCTCTATGGGATACACAATGTTTTTTTATGATTTGACCTGCTGTCCTAGTTTTTATCCCAAGATAACCAATATTCCAACTCGACCTAGATTGTATCAAGAGAGCAGTTCTGACCATATTTCATGAAGTTTCAGTGAAAATTGCAGACTTCATTGCATCCATTTTTTCTATGATTTGATCCTGTGACCAAGTTTTTGTCATCAGATGACCCATATTCTATCAAGACCTAGATTTCATAGTCAATCATGCTGATCAAGTTTCATGAAGATTCAATGATAAATGCCACTTTTGCATACACACAGTTTTTCATATTCAAACTCAACCTAGATTACATCAAGGCAATCAATCTGAACAAGTTCATGATGATCCCATGAAAAATGCAACCTCTATTGCATACACAAGGTTTTTCTATGATTTGACCTTGTGACCTAGTTTTTAACACCAGATTCAGACTCGACTTAAATTTCATCAAGGCAGTCATTCTGACCAATGCTCATGAAGATGCAATGAAAAATGCAGCCTCTTTTGCATACACAAAGTTAAGTGGACAAACTGCAGACACCTGGAGATCACAATAGCTGACCTTGAACACTTTGTGCTCAGGTGAGCTAATAAATTATTTCAGTTTCTTCAAGACTTTATCACAATCAGAAGGTTACTATGATTGAGATCTGTGTAGTTCTTGAATACTTTTATGTTGCAATACGATAGGCTGCATTTTACATTTACAGCAAAAAGGCTCTAATTATTTTCTATCATTTTTCAGAGATACTTTTGTTTAGAGATTATTTTGATCATGTGATTCCCCACTGTGTATCCAATTGGTCTATCAAATATATGTGCATGTTAAATTCAATTTCATCAAAAACACAAATACTAAATGGACACAAAATATCACAGCAATAATCTTCATGAGTATTTTCTTTCTCCATCAGCATGTCCATAGAAACACCATCACTTAATTTGTACCTGAAACATTCTGTCCAATCATACAGATAGCTTTAACACAGACCTATATACACATAGGTCCATGGTTTTACCAATGATGTATGCAAACTGTCACACATGAATTGAGAACACACCAGTCAAAGATTTTATTTATTCTTTCAAACTTTCCAATCTTACTCATCTTGACCTGTACATGAATGTGTGTGGTAAAATATACTACAATCTTGTGGTAATTCTATCCAGTTATCTAGAAGTCTTTAACAGGTTAACAAGGTATATGCACAGCCTTAGTTTCTGCCAAACCCATGCCTACTCGGACTTCTTTCAGTACTCCTTTTTCTCCCATACCACAGTTCTGTGGAACAGGTTATCCCTGCATATTGCAACCATGCCTGATCTTGAATCATTCAAGTAGGCAGTGGCCCAGCTCAGTTATTAATTACACAGCAGTTGTTTTTAAACCTTTTATTCTTTTAACAATTTTAACAATCTTGATTCCCTTAACTTAGAAGAACTGTCTTGCAGTTACCTAATTTTTACTTTTATTAACACGGGGTGTGCAACCTGCCAGTAATTTTTAGTGATGTAAGGCAGTTCTAAAAGATAAATAGATAGATAAAAGCTAAAAGTACACAATAATCAAATCATAAAAGTAAAAATAAAAATTCAGACATGAACCTGTAATCTTGCAACAACAACAACAACAACAACAGATTATACAATGACAATAGACCTTTAACAAAATACAGAATACATTTAATTAGCAAACCTTTTATAATAATGTGCAATTAACTTCATTTACTAAGAAGTAAAAGTAAATTCAGTGAAATTATATCCCCTACTAAATTAAGCAAATAACTGAGAAGACCAACTAGAAAGTGCATTGGTCTGTCTGTTTCAGAAAAAAAAAAAATTCACAACTCCACACCTCATAAAGAACTGACTTGTTTTAATTAAATTACATCAGTAATACTACTTTCAGACAACAAGAATTCTTAAGGTTCTATATAGAATAATTATATAAGAAAAGCACTTCATCCCCTTAAGGATCTCATTTCTGTAAAACTCCAGTTTCTAAATTTTCTGTTGTTAGAGAATACAAAGTTGATGATTTGTGCCAAACAAAATAATAATCTGACAAGCCTTTTCAGCAAAAATAAATAAATCTCAAAATGTCACCACCCCATCGGGGCCTCATCTCTGAGGGGTAATTCTTTTTTCAGCATCTCATAGTGATATAGAACACAAGTTCTTATCAGTTTAATTAAATCAGTACTACATGTATTAGTTTCAGAACAAAAGTTTCTAAAAAGAGTATTTCAGAAAAGCACTACATCCCCTTAAGGGGCCTCATTTCTAACAAAAATTAAAAGGGTGGATATTAGAGTGACCATTAAATTATTTGGGCCAATTACAAGTTTATTTTGATAACCAGTTTCAGAGAAATAGAATTTTAATGTTTTAATATTGAATATAGAAAAAAATAATTAAAGGGCAATAACTCTGGAGATACTAATTCAATCCTGACGAAAGATTTGTGTGCACTGCACCATTATGCTATTGTACACTAAGTTTAAGTTTCATGAAATTCTATCCATTGGTTCTCGAGTTATGACTCTGGACGGATGGATAGACAATGCCAAAACAATATCCCTCCACAGAATAATGATATAAGTTGTCTATTCAGTTTAAATAACAAGAGGGCCATGTTGGCCATATATTGCTCACCCGAGTACCATGCAGTGCACTTACCTAAAGAAGTCATTTGTTGCAAAAGGGGGTATGTAAAATCAAGTGACCCTCAGGCCAGGGTAAATTTTGACCCAGGGATCATAGTTTGAACAATCTTAGTAGAGTTGGACTAGACAATGCTACATGATAAATATTTAAGCTCTGGGCTTTGTGGATTTTGAGATTTTTTTTAGGTTGATTTTTGGAGGTCTCAGAGTAGAAGGAAATCGTGAGTGGACGTACGATAGACGCTAGACAGTGAGCGATCCTTATAGCTCAATTTTGATTATGAAAATATTTGGTACGAAACGGAACAAAAAGAAACTATCTGTAGAAGAATATGAAAGTTTCTCCTGATTATTTGGCTATTCTTACACTGTGGGGAATGCCATTATTTCAACAAAAGGGCAAAGTGCCCACTGACCATGCAAAATACAAGGCATGATAACTCTTGCAAGAGGTCAAAAACAACAAAAAGTGGAAAAGGTATCAGACGTCACTACCAGTCATTTTACCCCCTTTTTCCTCTATAATAAACACTTCTGCCCATTTCCTGTGACTTTCACAACAAATTCAAGCAATAGGCTGTCCATATTTCTCATCTTCATCATTATCATAGTCAATCTACACCAGAAAATGTACATGGTCAACAATGATTTGTTTTTGTTATCAGCCCATGTCCAAAGTCACTGAACACATTTGTAGTAAACAAACTCTCATGCCTGCTGAGGCGCAGTAATCTTTGAACTCTACCATCACAAAACGTAGTCCTGAAAAACACAGAAAAAATAAATAGTTCAACAATCACAAATGCTAAACTAGATGGGTGTTCAGTAGAACACTTGTAACATCTTACACTTTGTCAGAATAACCAATAATTTTGTGACAAAATCTGAGTACAAAAAGGGGCATAACTCATCTCAAACATACATTTTCTTCATTACAATTCAGGCAATACATTCAACATTTCCAGGTAGCAAACTGTTCATCTTCAGTTTTTTGTGACATAATGCAAAGTATTATCTAGTCTTACAATCCTTGTAATGGGAGAAATGCCTTAATCGGTGTTATAACAATATCTTAAGCAAAAATAAAACTGAGCTACCAGTCCTTTCAGTGCTTTGATTTTATGAAAACTGTCAGATTGTTCTATCAAAACCTTTCATTTATCATGCATCTTTGCAGCAGTGCCTTTGCAGCAGTGCAGACAGCCTGAATGTAAAGACATGAATGATGATAAGTTGTAAACAATCTATGGGAGACAACTCTTACACATTTCAATCAGAAATTTAACATTAAAAACTTCAATAAAATTTAAATTCCAAAAACCAAAGCAAATTCCTTAAAGTTACTGATTTCATTATCCTTAGCTGCAATCATTTTTAGTTTAAATGCATATTACCATATAGTTCTGAAATTATTCCATATCTAGGTGTTGCGCCAATCACTTTTTCATTTCTTTATTATTGTGATAGTTAAAACACAACTTTGGCACATTTCTTGTAAGTTTCATAACAAAATTCAAACAGTCAGCTATTCATATTTCTCATCTTCATCATTATCATATTTCAATCTACACCAGAAAATTTACATGGTCAACAATGATTTATTTTTGCTATCACTCCATGTCCAAAGTCACTATACAAATTTTAGTAAACAAACTCTCATGCCTGCTGAGGCGTAGTAATCTTTGTACACTGTCATCCCATAATGTAGTCCTGAAAAAACACAGAAAAAATAACAATTAATTTTCAACAATCAGAAATACCAAACAAGAGGCCAAAAAGGGCCAGTATCACTCTACTGGATCGAGAGAAAAAAAAAATTCATGTGGCTTTAAGAAACAAATGTGTTATGCCTTCAAGAAAATACAATTTTTGGCATTAAAAAAAAATGTGTTGGCCTAAAAAACTAAATATTAATTTGGCCTTAAAAAAAAAGAAAATACATGTGGCTTAAAATAATAATAAAACAAGAGGGCCAAGATGGCCCTATATCGCTCACCTTGGTACAAGTCCACTTGCCTGGTGGAAGATCACTAGATAATGTTATATACCAAATAAGTTTTCCTATATACGCCTTTGTAAAACAAATGATCCCCCCCCGGGCACAGTCAATTTTGACCCAAGGGGCATAATTTGAACAAACTTTGAAGAGGTCTACTAGGCAATGCTACATGCTAAATATCTAAGCTCTAGGCCTTGTGGTTTCAGAGAAAAAGATTTTCAAAGTTTTCCCTATATAAGCCTATGTAAAACTAAGTGACCCCCGGTGCGGGGTCAATTTTGACCCAGGGGTCACAATTTGAACAATCTTGGTAGAGGTCCACTAGCCAATGTTACATGCCAAATATCTAAGCTCTAGGCCTTGTGGTTTCAAAGAAGAAGATTTTTAAAGTTTTTACTATATAAGCCTATGTAAAATTAAGTGACCCCCCGTGCGGGGTCAGTTTTGATGCGAGGGTGATTTTTTGAACAATCTTGGTAGAGGTCCACTAGCCGAGGTCCACTAGCCAATGCTACATGCCAAATATCTAAGCTCTAGGCCTTGTGGTTTCAGAGAAGAAGATTTTTAAAGTTTTTCCTATATATTCCTATGCAAAACTAAGTGACCCCCGGTGCAGGGTCAATTTTGACCCGGGGGTCATAATTTGAACAATCTTGGTAGAGGTCCACTAGCCAATGCTACATGCCAAATATCTAAGCTCTAGGCCTTGTGGTTTCAGAGAAGATTTTTAAAGTTTTTCCTATATATTCCTATGCAAAACTAAGTGACCCCCGGTGCGGGGTCAATTTTGACCCGGGGGTCATAATTTGAACAATCTTGGTAGAGGTCCACTAGACAATGCTACATGCCAAATATCTTAGCTCTAGGCCTTGTGGTTTCAGACAAGAAGATTTTTAAAGTTTTTCCTATATATTCCTATGCAAAAACTAAGTGCCCACCCGTGCGGGGTCAATTTTGACCCGGGGGTCATAATTTGAACAATCTTGGTAGAGGTCCACTAGACAATGCTACATGCCAAATATCTAAGCTCTAGGCCTTTTAAAGTTTTTCCTATTTGTTGCCATAGCAACCAGAGTTCTGCATGGAATGGAATTCTTTGAACAATTTTGGTAAAGCTTCATGCAAGGAACATTCCTGCATAGTTTTATCAACATTGGCCTAGAGGTTTCAGAGGAGATGTCATTTGAATCAAAATGTTGACGGACGACGGACAATCATCGATCAGAAAAGCTCACCCTGGCGTAGCCAGGTGAGCTAAAAAATTGTTGGCCTTGAAAAAAAAAGAGCTGTCCCTCACAAGTGACGAATGCCCCCGAAAGAGGTGCCTCACAGTCTGTGTCCTCTCCATGTGCTCAATACAATGTGGTCATGTACATTTTACAGGAATCCTTCCATGCATGACAGAGTAACCATGCATACAGTATTCCATTACTTTAAACACTAAGTGTGACCTTGACCTTTGAGGTAGGGACTTGGGACCTTGACCTGTACATCCGCTTGATGTGCTAGACATTTGGGCCAAGTTATTTTAAAGGATCCTTCTATAAAGCATAATAAAGTTATAGTCCGGACACAAATGTAGAGTGCATATATACAGGAAACCATCTACCTTATAAAGTCTAAGTGTGACCTTGACCTTTGTGGTAGGGATGTGGGTCTTGCACGAGCATGGTCATCTTGATGTGCTACAGGGACATTTGTGCCATAGTATTTTAAAATCCTTCAATGCATGACAAAGTTACAGTCCGGACCCGAATGTGTGCATATATGCATATATAGAGGAATCCATTACCTTCAAACTCTAAGTGTGACCTTGACCTTTGAGCTAGGGACGTGGGTCTTGGCCATGCGCAGGACGTCTTGATGTGCTAGACATTTGTGCCAAGGGTTATTTTAAAATCCTTCCAACTTGCATGACAAAGTTACAGTCCGGACACGAAAGTGTGCATATATGCATATATAGAGGAATCCAGTACCTTGAAACTCTAAGTATGACCTTGACCTTTGAGCTAGGGACGTGGGTCTTGCATGCGACACGGTCGTCTTGATGTGGTAGACATGTGTGCAAAGTTATTTTAAAATCCTTCAATGCATGACAAAGTTACAGTCCGGACACGAATGTGTGCATATATAGAGGATTCCATAACCTTCATAGTCCATAGTGTGACCTTCACCTTTGAGGTAGGGATGTGGGTCTTGAATCTACACGCTTCTTGATGTGCTAGTACATGTGTGCCAAGTTATTTTAAAATCCTTCAATGCATGACAAAGTTTACATACTGCATTTATAAGTAGGCCAGTAATGGGGACGTATGATAAGGAACAGTTGAAAAACCAGGGCACAGACCCGGACGTGCGGACAGACTGGGGTCAAGACGGGTCCTGCGGATATGGAATACGATTTTAATATGCCACCCTTCAGGGCATAAAAATGATACTTTTGGCCTGATAAAGGAAAAAAGCTTACTCCACTGTAGCCTTGACCTTTTAATCCACTTACCCCAAAATCAATTAGGGTATCATCTACATGTTACAGGGAACCTTCTGAACATAATTTGATGAAAGCTAAAAGGAAACTATTACTGTAGATTGTTATCAAGGAAACACTATCAGAGGTCACTGTGACCTTGACCTTTAATCCACTGACCCAAAAAACAATAGGGATCATCTACATGTTGAAGGGAACCTTCTGATAAAGTTTGATGAAAGTTGAATGAAAACTTAAGACATGTAGAGTGTTATCAAGGAAAATCTAACTGAGGTCACTGTTACCTTGACCTTTGACTCACTGACCCAAAAATCATAAGGTAACATCTACATGTTACAGGGAACTTTCTGAGCAAGTTTGATAAAAGTTCAATGAAAGTTGAATGAAAATTGTGACCTGTAGAGTGTCATCAAGGAATTCAGGGGGTTGTGGTGATAAAAGTCTTTTGACCCTTGACCATGAAATATGACCTTGACCATGAGCAGGAACTGTATGGGCAACAAGTGTAGGGAGTTATTTTATAATCGATCCGAACTTTCTAGTAACAAAATACCACAACATAACCCTTAATTACAAGTTTGAGCCCTAAGTGTGACCTTAACATTCAAGGTAGTCCCCTGGATGCACACCTTTGTGGTATGGATAATATCTGTGTAAAGTTATTTCAACATCATGCATCTTGAATTTACAGCCCGGACATGACATACTGGCACATAACCCTATATCACGCTTGGAGCCCTTAGTGTTTGAGCACCTTCAAGGTGATCTTTAACACAACTTGGACTGAAATCTACCTTCTAAATTGTTTTAGGTGAGCATTTTGTATGTGAAAATTTTAGTACCTTTTTCATACATACAGTGAAAAATTTACATACTGCATTTATAACTAAAACCAGTAATGGTGTCATATGATAAGGAACAGTTGAAAAACCATTTGGGCTACAACCCGCAACCTCCTGGTTCGATCCACACTGGGGTCAAGACCGTTCCTCCTCATATGAAATAAGTTTGCATACTTTCTACTATTCAGTAATATTTTCATTTTACTTTTATTCTATTATTGTAAAACCTTAATTACATCTTAGTTTAATCTTTTAATTTTCTTACTTTTTTGTATTTATTATGTTATCAATGAAAATCTATTTACAGGTACTTTTGACATTAATTTTTTTATTTTTGCTTTTTTATTTTTTGCTATTATTTTTTTTATTTTATTTTTTCACTCACAGTACAGAGCTGCAGCATAGACATACCTATTAATTACATTTTTATTTACGAACACGTTTAGGTGTACTTAAAACTTAAATCTTATTACTGTAACATATATTTTGCCGACTGAAATAATGAATGAATCCATACAGCACTACAATTGTCACATAAAAGATCTACAATTGCAAATAGTTAATACAAAATGTATTATGCAAACTAAACTAAATGTTTGATTTTATAAACAATGTGTTTACGAACATGGATCATTTCATTTATTTTATACATTAGGGGTTTAAGCATTATTCATCATATAAGGAGGACAATATATTTAACTGCTATCTAACCAAATTAATAGTGGCACAGTGGTATAGCTGTTGGTTTCCTGCTCTAGTAGATCATGGTTCGATCCTCAGGCGGAATATTTTCATTTCTTTTTGTTTTATATAATTTAACAAGAGCTGTCAGTAGGACAGCGCGCTTGACTTTTTTCAGTGCTTGCCAATAAAACAAAAGTTTGTCAGTAAAAAAAAACAACAAGGACCTGTATAAACAAGCTGTAAATTAGGATCTAATTCAGTCATGAGTTACTTAACATTTAGATACCCCTAAAGACTCAAATGAATCCCACAACCCTTCACAGAGATCATGTCTCAGATTCTGACAGTAAAAGATTAATGAAGCACATATTTACCTTTGGTCCACATCTGGATCTTCATCTTCAACAGGTAAATCAGAGGTCTTCTGACATCTTCTTTCACACTGTATGTCTGCATAAAAAAAATCAAAATTTGTAAAATTCAGTGTGCAACTTTTTAATCTATTGGAAACATTTATGGATTACACTAATAACCTTCCTCGACTCGACCTCCACCAAGGAACTGTCCATTGTTCAAGTGATTATTAAAGTTAATTAGATTTGGTTGAATTATTGCTTTAAGTTTTCACTGGCGAATCAGATCTGCCTAATGGCCCCCTCCCTGGTTGAGCTTGGGTCGAGGAAAGTTTCTGAATACAGCCGTAAGAAGTCAGCAGTTGCAACAATTACTAGAGAATGCATCTCACTTGTCCCCAGATAGCAAATAAGTTTAAATCCAATGATACCAACACTAAACTGAAAAACTATTATGGGGGTTTTACCCCTGGGCAGTAATTCATAATTTATTCTGTACACTTGCAAACAATGGGCATAATATATGCACAACTTATAATTAACAACAAATTGACCCTTAACCTTCTGGCTACAAGTGAGTGCAGATCATGATCAACCTGTACATGAATGTCTGGAACTATATGGTTGTTTCTGATACAACAAGAGGGCCAAGATGCCTCTTAGAATATCCCTCAACAGGCTACAATTGGCTATAATACAAGGTCAACAATTGCGTCCCAGAAAAGGTCAATTTTGACCTGGATGTCCTGATTTGTACAATCTTTGTACAAAGATTTTCCTGTATATTTAGCCTTTATAAAATCAAGTGGGCCCCCAGCATGGTCACTTCTGTCCCTGGCGTCATAATTTGAACAAATTTTGAAGAGGTCCACTTAACAATGCCACATGTCAAATCTCTAAGCTCTGGGCCCTCTGCTTTTCTAGACAACTTTTTAAGTGTTTCCTTTCTATTGCAATGGTAACCAGAGCTCTGCATGCAATGAAATTTTTTTAACCTTGATAGAGCTTCATGCAAGGAACATCCCTGCCAAATTCCATCAACCTTGGCGCAGTGGTTTCATAGGCAATGTTGGAAAAAGTAAAAGGATGTATGACCAAATCCAGACTGTGTCACCTAGCTTGGATTGTGTCACCTAGCTTGTCACCAGCTTGGACTGTGTCACCTAGCTTGTCACCAGCTTGGACGGTGTCACCAGCTTGGACTGTGTCACCTCGCTTGGACAATTATACTTACTACAGGACCAAACATTTTCAAACAGACAGTAAGACAATAGACAATCTTCCAACTGTTTGCAGAAGATCTACTGGACTCCGCACAGCAGAGCTATTCTGTATAACTGTTGTATAAATTAACTGTATAGAAATGTTACTATTAGGGCTCTATAAATTAGCTGTATAGAAATTTAGTGTTCTTTACAGTGCTGTATAGAATTACTGTATAGAAATTTAGTGCTCTGTAAAGAACTGTATATAAATGTTGTATACGTAAAGAACTGTATAGAAATGTAGTGTTCTATAAAGTAACTGTATAAAATGTAGTATTCTGTAAAGTAATGAACAGTATAGTACTATAGAACTTTAAATTCTGTATAGCACTTTCTAGTTCTGTATTAATTTCTCTACAGCACTGTATAATAATTAATGTACATGTAGTACAGTATGGCACTTCAAAGATTTTTCTGATGTTATTAACCGTGGCCCCCTTTATCAAGGGCCAAAACTGTTTACTATATTTCGAAAGGGTTATAATGCAAGAATGCTACAGTACAAGTTTTGTGTCATGCAACCCGTTGGTAAATTTGAAGAGGCTGTTTAAAGATTTGTGTTTAATTACAATACCAGCGACCCTGATTGCAGTTGGCTTAAGTTGTCTGCTTTTTGAAAGCGGATCATCTGAGCTCAATGGCATATTCAGAGGATTTGTTCAAGCTCAACAGCTCATTCAGAGCCTTTGTCTGAGCTCAACAGCTCATTCAGAGTTAATCTGAGCTCAATGGCACAATCAGAGGATTTGTTCAAGCTCAACAGCTCATTCAGAGCTCATCTGAGCTCAATGGGACAATCAGAGGATTTGTCCAAGCTCAACAGCTCATTCAGAGCCTTTGTCTGAGCACAACAGCTCATTCAGAGCCTTTGTCTGAGCTCAACAGCTCATTCAGAGCCTCTCTTCTAGCTCAACAGCTCATTCAGAGTTCATCTGAGCTCAACAGATCATTCAAAGAACATTGTCTGAGCTCAACAGCTCACTCAGAGCCTTTGTTTAAGTTCAAAAGCTCAGATAAGCTATATTCACTTGCATTTAACAGCCATCTTTCATGCATACCAGATCAGGATATCTGCAGTTTTTCCCAGTGCAGGAACATCTGCTATTACGGATACACCCCCCATAGTGTAAGGTGACTCGTGAATTACTAGTGACGTAACTTTTTAAATACTGTGACCTCACTTTCCCAATTACAGCTAGCATCTGAATATTGTTGGTGCCATTTTTATATGATTATGAATCTTTTTGGTAAGTTTGCATACAAATATCTATTTTAAAGTGCAAGACAGTATGAAAGAAAAGGTTTCTACCATTATATATTTGGTTCAGATTGGAAAGAGCATCTTTCCCGCCAAAATGGTTACTCTCAGTGATGGATATTTAGATCTGAATTGTGCGCTCATGAACGACAGATTTATTTATGTTTTTTACCTTTCTTCTCATTATCTTCAACTGTCAGAATATACTGTTTACTGTATATAGTATGTACTATATGTAAATATTGTTTAAACCAAACAACCATTATTGTAACATCCCAAAGTTCATTGTTAGTACCAAATTTACGAACACCTGTTCCAAATGGCAGCTTTTTCAATCAGTATTCAGTAGGTATCAGTTGGTTTCCTCCTAGATGTTCAAATTTTTTACCAGCTGTTAAACTTCCTTTTGATTAACTTTTGATTTAAACAAGAGCTGTCCCTCACAAGTGACGAATGCCCCCGAAAGAGGTGCCTCACAGTCTGTGTCCTCTCCATGTGCTCAATAAATGTGCTATGTAATTTTAAAATCCTTCCATGCATGACAGAGTAATCATGCATACAGTTTTCCATTACTTTAAACACTAAGTGTGACCTTGACCTTTGAGGTAGGGACTTGGGTCTTGCACGCGACACATCCGCTTGATGTGCTAGACATTTGTGCCAAGTTATTTTAAAATCCTTCAAAGCATAATAAAGTTATAGTCCGGACACAAAGGTATGCATATATACAGGATTCCATTACCTATAAACTCTAAGTGTGACCTTGACCTTTGTGGTAGGGATGTGGGTCTTGCAACAGCACGTCGCTTGATGTGCTAGACATTTGTGCCATACTATTTTAAAATCCTTCAAGGCATGACAAAGTTACAGTCCGGACACGAATGTGTGCATATATGCATATATAGAGGAATCCATTACCTTCAAACTCTAAGTGTGACCTTGACCTTTGAGCTAGGGACCTGGGTCTTGCATGCGACACGTCGTCTTGATGTGCTAGACATTTGTGCCAAGTTGTTTTAAAATCCTTCAATGCATGACAAAGTTACAGTCCGGACATGAATGTGTGCATATATGCATATATAGAGGAATCCATTACCTTCAAACTCTAAGTATGACCTTGACCTTTGAGCTAGGGACGTGGGTCTTGCACGGTGACACGTCGTCTTGATGTGCTAGACATGTGTGCCTAGTTATTTTAAAATCCTTCAATGCATGACAAAGTTACAGTCCGGGAATGTGTGCATATATAGAGGATTCCATAACCTTCATACTCCAAGTGTGACCTTCACCTTGGGTGGGGTAGGGATGTGGGTCTTGCAGGCAACTCGTCTTGATGTGCTAGACATGTGTGCCAAGTTATTTTAAAATCCTTCAATGCATGACAAAGTTACCGGACACGGCAATAAATTGTATGTGGGGACGCAGAATGGACAGAGGGAGAGACGGACCGGACGGACGGACGCGAACGGATTGATTAACCCTTGAGGGGGGCATAAAAATGATTTTTGATGGGCAACATTAGCAGAATATTCTGTTTTGCTCTGAAGAGTTTTCGGTCCTAAGACATTCTGTTGAATGCACAAATTTGTTATAATAATTACTTCAATCTGTAGAAATATAACCCTTAAATTTAACCAACTGTTGGCTTAATCATTTTTGGCCTACTATCATAAATGATTTTCAAGTTTAGATATCTATTGTGAGAGACCTGTTTTTGTTGAAACACAATATCTTAATAATGTCAATAAATTAAGTGGATATTTTATCAATTTTTTTGATCTTTTCTATAATATGTAGTAAATGAAGTGTTTGAAAAAATTTGTTAAATGTTCAGAAGTATGTATTCAATGAATCGATTTTGCTAAAGTGGAACAAACTTTGTAACATGATACGTTAGCTGTTGTACTTCCGTTGTTAAGAATAATATATGTAGTCGCTAAGCGTAAATTACCATCTACAAAATGTAAAATGGAGTTTACGAATGAACAAAAGTTTTGAAAAATCTTTTCATTTATGACATTTTGTTACTCAATCGGAGGTAAAAGATCTTGATTTAAAAGTGGATATCAGCAATATGGTAATTATTGATAATCAACAACAAATATTCAAATGTTTGGAAGACAACTATAAGAGAAAGTAGGCGGGCGGGGTATACAAGGATAAAAAATGGCGACTGGAGGAAGTTTAAGTACAGACGATTTGTCTGATGAAACTTTTGATTTACTTTGTACAATATGTAAACGTAAGGGAAAACACACTGAGGCAGAGAAATACTGCGTGGAATGCAACGACTACTACTGCTTGACCTGTGTCAAAGTTCACGAGGATGTTGCTTTACTATCTGGACACAAGCTCCTTGATAAAGGGCAGTTCAAATCCACTCAGAAACGACCTTCAGTACAGCAGGGATCCGGCAAGAAGTTGCCTGCAGCACCAACGGAGAGATGTGGCAAGCACAACCATTACTATATTGACATGTACTGTCAAAACCACGATGATGTCGGCTGTGCTACATGTATGGCCGTAGATCACAGGTATTACAAATTTACATTTCTATTTACTAGACTTGAAAGGAGTAGAATCTAACTGTGTACCCCTGGGTACTAAGAGTAGGATACAGTAAACTCCGTATATATCGACTCCGTATATAACGTAACTTCGGATATATCGAACAGTTTGTTTTGGCCCGATTTTTTCCCTTCTTTACTTAATGTAAAAATATATGGTTATATCGTACTCCGGTTACAAAGAAACTTTGGATATAAGGAACACTATTTCCAGGCCCAACAATGAAAAATGTACAGTAAAGTGAACGTATATATCAAACTGCAAATGTGTTCCAAAGAGCTAAAAAAATATGTTGATTTTTCTTTTGCCGTCTGCATTATATTTTTCATAGC
This sequence comes from Saxidomus purpurata, assembly GCA_022818135.1. NCBI lineage: Eukaryota > Metazoa > Mollusca > Bivalvia > Venerida > Veneridae > Saxidomus > Saxidomus purpurata. The sequence goes on from JAFMSR010000003.1 coordinate 13,807,160, forward strand.
GCACTTGTAGCTAATATTCATTAAGGTAAATCCTTACACATGTGTAACCTTTTAGTGAACTAGTTAAATGAGAATACAAACATAATTGCTAAGTTCGATATTCAAGTGATAATATTTTACGTAAATAATTGTGAGCGTTTCTTTAAAAGCATGCAGACGGTTTGAAATCCCATATTGGGAAAAATACCTTGTTAAATATTTCAAGTTATGGCAAGTGAGCAAAAATCAGCTTTCTTCAATTGATGTTTACACTGACGAAGTTTTGAAATTTATGTCCATTCATAAAACATTTATACTTGTACATGTATCATGGTGAAAAAACGTAAAACGCTCACAAAAGAAAATAAATTAACAATTATAGATCTTTATAACTCTTCAAAAGGAGGTAGGAAAATCAAAAGCAACTAGCAATTGATGCTTCGGATTTTATTCCATTTGACTTTAAAATATTTGTTCAATATATTTTTTAGTTCGATATATATACATCGTATATAAGGAACTTGTTCGATATACAGATATAAGGAAGTCCGGATATAAGGAAAAAATTTGATATGTCCCGAGGAGTTTGTTATAAGCGAAGTTAACTGTATTATCATTAAATGGGTACAACTTCAAATACCCATTACTGGGAATATAAAACAGTAAATTATTGTTAAATCAATATTTCTTTTTTAATATTTTAAGTTACAATAATGCTTGAACACCTGGACATGTGAATACATTTCCTTCGAAGGATTTTCAAGAGACTTTTTATCAGATGTTCATCTCACAGAGGTTGTGCAGAACCCGTTTCAATTTAACCGATATAGGGTGAAGGTCACCCTAACGGGTCAAAGGTTATCTTTTCGACATTCCTTCATACAGCCAAGGAAATATCTGTCTTTCAGATTGCCTTGTATCCATGAATCTGCATGATCTTGATTATATCTTGAACTGATTTGAAAATTAAGCAAAAGTTCAGGGATAAAAACTGTATTTCAAACATCTAGAAAGACATGTTAAAAGGTTTACTTTATTTTTATACATTTACAGTCATCTTAGTATCTATATAAAGCACAGACATGGACTGATTGAACATATTTGTGCTAAGTGTTTCATAACTATTGAAATGATTTCTTCCTGAATTTTTGGGGCAATCTGAGTCAAGAATGAGAACAAAATATCATAGATTAAAGACATGATCTATAGAATATCAAAATAAGGTCGTAAGTTTATCCCTTACAATGACATTTACTCGTAGTGCTTTTCAGGAAATGTCACTAACAGCAATAAATATTATTTCTGCTACTTTCAGATCATGCCACGACACATTCTATATTCCCGAGTTTCTTCAAAACAATGCAAGTACACCTATGCTGAAGGAAACACAACGTATCCTAGAGGGAATTACAGCGACCCTTACTGAACACCATGACAACCTTCAACATCAACAAGAGCTGTCACATGACAGCACGCTCGACTATTCGAAAGCTTGTTGGTAAAATGGGGTTTTTGTCTAAGAACAGGAGTATTGTGTAATTGTCTATTAGAAATAAGGTCAAAGATATGAAACTTGTTCAAAGACCTTTGTAAATGTACATTGCATTCAAGGCCTTACTCTGGATTCTGCAAGCCAACTGGAGGGAGGATGGGGGGGATAATTTCAAAGAAATACATGACCTTGTATATTTGATCATGAATAATTTTGTAACTTTTCAAAATTGATATGTATAGAATTAAAAAAGCATGACCGCTTCATGCTGCATAATTATTCTATGACATTTCAAAAGAAAGCCATTTTGAGTATTTCCATTTTAGTCTGGAAAAACTGTGACAAAATTCTAAGTTAAAAAGGGCATAAATATGTCAAAAATCAAAAACATTGGTGAAGATGTTGACAGTAAATACGTTCGATAGTATTCTATCTTTAACAAAACATTCAAAGTTAAAAAGTGACACAAATCTATCAAAAATCAAAACAGAGTTATGGGGATTGTTTCTTCAGGTGTAGATGTTGATGGTAAACATATATTTTGAGTTTAAAGTCAATACCTTATATAGTATTCAAGATATTTGAATTTACAAAAAAAAATGCCAAAACTTCTAAGTTAAAAAGGGGCATAAATCTGTCAAAAATCAAAACAGAGTTATGGGAATTGTTTCCTCAGGTGTATATGTTGATGGTAGACACATACTTTGAGTTTCAAGTCAATACCTTTGATAGTATTCAAGATATTTGAATTTAAAAAAAACTTTAACCAAAAATTCTAAGTTAAAAAGGGGCATCAATCTGTCAAAAATCAAAACAGAGTTATGGGGATTGTTTCCTCAGGTGTAGATGTTGATGGTAGACACATACTTTGAGTTTCAAGTCAATACCTTTGATAGTATTCAAGATATTTGAATTTATAAAAAACTTTAACCAAAAATTCTAAGTTAAAAAGGGGCATAAATCTTTCAAAAATAAAAACAGAGTTATGAGGATTGTTTCCTCAGGTGTAGATGTTGATGGTAAAGATATATTTTGAGTTTCAAGTCAATACCTTTGATAGTATTCAAGATATTTGACTTTATGAAAAACTTTAACCAACGCAGACGCCGACGCCGACGCCGACGCCGACGCCGACGCCGACGCTGGGGCGAGTGCAATAGTCTCCTTATTCTTCGAATAGTCGAGCTAAAAACAACAACTCTTGAAAGGAAAAGCTGAGATGCTCAACAGCATCAGAAAATTCAGAAATGAACTCAATGACAGACTTGATCAACTTGAGCAGAACTCTGTCAGCGAAATTGAAAGTATATATAAAGCCTTGATTGATGAAATAGAAAAAGCAACAGTAACCATGAAAACAAACAAAACCAACATCAGATCAGTTCGAGATAAAGTAGCGTCTCCTGGCAACAATGTATCACAGGCCTTCGTCAATGTAAAGAAAGGAAACCAGGCTGCTTCCATGGCATCTGAATGTACAGAAGACATAAAAGCACAGATCCAATTAGTGGATATCAAGTTTACTGCTGATCAGAAGTTACCCGCACTGCTGAAGGAAATGAATGCTCTTGGAACAATTAGTCAGAGAAATGTCAAGAATGAGGGAGATGATGCAAGCTCTACCAGTACCATCCAGTACCAACAAATTACTTCAAGTGAGAATACAAGACAGAACAAACATCCAGCCACCAGTAATGTTCATCAGAGAAGTGTTTTACTTCAGGCCAAAGGAAAGAAGGAATATCCAGTTAAATTACAATCAGATGAGGAGGACTGTCATATTGTAAGTGCCTGTACTCTAGAGGATGGGACAATCATACTATCTGACAACAACAACACGAAGCTAAAGCGTTTAGACATTACTACATACAATGTTAAGGACTGTTGTGATCTTGCTGAATCACCATGGCAAGTATGTCCCATCAGTAAACAAGAAGTTGCTGTATGTTTGCCACATAAACAAGTAGTTCAATTTATTTTAGTAGGAGCCAGCCTGACAAAGACAAAGCAGATAAACACTGGCTTTCAATGTTATGGTCTGGCATACTGTAACGGTAACCTGTATATTTCAGACCTTACTACATCAGTATATATATGCCGTGTATCTGGTAGTAAGCTTAAGCTTCTCAGTAAGAACCGACCAGGACAAGAACTGTTCTCTGGCATCAACAGTCTGGCTGTTAGTCAGGACGGTACAAGGATTTATGTTTGCGACTACTTTAAAGGATTGATTATACTGGACAATAATGTTAAGATTGTTGGACAGTACAATGGTTCGCAGTTAAAAGGAGCCTACTGTTGTTATCTTGCTGCTACAGGAAGTCTGCTTGTCTGTGGATCTGCCTCACACAATGTACTGCAGTTTGGACCTGATGGTGAGCTGATAGGAGAGGTTGTGAAATCTGATAAAAATAAGTATTATCAGGCTGTATGTTGTTATCAACAAATGACCAAGATGATTGTATGTTCGTGGCAAGATAATGACATAGAAGTTTATGAGTTGGTGTAGTGCACACAAGACAATACAACTGCAAAGCACTGAACAGTTTTATATACATGTATATACAATGTACAAGATGACTGTTGGTTCCTAGCAACATAACAACAAAACAATATTTTATTTCATTTAGTTAAAAGTAATCATTCTGTTATTACTCTTTATTAATGTAAACACTTTTTACTTTACATGTTCAACCATTACACCATAGCTACACCATAAAACTAAAGTGGTTTTCATCAGCTGCCAAAAATTGTTCTTTTCTTGCATACCAGATCGGGGTATCTGCATTTTTCACCAGTGCTGGAAAATCTTATATTACATACCCCCATTGTAATATGACTCACATGAGTTACTTGTGACTTAACATTATAAACATTGTGACGTCACTTCCCCAAACAAAGCATCTATATCGCTTGTTTTTATACAATAGTGTATTATTTCCATAAGTTTGCATTTAGAAATCTGTTTAAAGTGCAAGACGGTATGCAAGAAAATGTTTCTACCATGAGACACTTGGTTTAGATTGAAATATCCGTCACCTCGGGTAACTGTTTCGCGGGAACTCGACAGAGCCTTGTTCCCGCCAAAACAGTTACCATCGGTGATGGATATTTCGATCTGCACCACATGCTCATGAAAGAAACTATTATTCTTAATTTGCTAAATTATTAACTCATTTTAATCTAGTTTTTGTAGCACAAAATTTATATTTTTGAACAACAAGGACTGTCAACACATTCTTTTAAATAAATCATTATAAAACTTTGTTAAGTACAAATTTAATGCATGTAATAGAATAAAGCTTATTATCCACATTTTCAAAGATTAAATTTATTTGTTTTAAAACTGTAACATTTACATCAGTCTGTAACCTTTCTGTACTGAGTACTAAAAGCAAGACTGGTATGTTAAAATTTCTCTTTGTGACCCAAGTAAAACCAGCTACATTTTACCATGAGATGCTACTGGTAAAATATGGATATGTGTAAACTGTCATAACCTTTTTTTATTCTTTTTTTATATGTTTTTTTTATATGATGTTGAAAAGAATGTTTCATACCTTCGGACATTTGTTACAATTTTCGACAATAATTAATAAAAAACCCTATAAAATTTACATTTTTGTCACCCTTTTTAAATGCAAAACCAATGTTAAAAAGTGATAACCAGATGGGGATATCTGCAGTTTTTACCAGTGCTAGAAAATCTCATCTCCCCCCCCCCCCACACCAAATTACTCCTAGACCATAACTATGGCAACAGCGATATGAAATGATTTTTATTTTTATTTTGGCTATACCTTTTCAAAAAGGCGTAATTGTGGAAAGAAGGCATGAAATAGTTCACCAGATATGATATGTGTTGAAAGCGGATACAATGTTGCAACCAAAAATAAATGATGCTGTTAGGAAATGATTACCAGAATAGTTTACTGCTCATGTAAATTGAAGTGAGTTTTGACGTCAAATTGTGGTATGTGACGTCATTTTTAGAGTGAACAATGACGCCTTAGGTATACTTTTTCAAAATGTTGTAGTTTTGTATTTACTGGACATAGGTATTGTGCGACAATATGATAAATTATTTTCAATTAAAAATAATTTGATTTATTTTTTCGAGAAATATTTGTTATTCTCGTTGCTATGGTCACGCGGTTAACTCTCGGTCTTCTAGTATTCAAACTGGTTCCCGTCTAAGGAACTGAAATGTATTACACATGATTACCGAACCGAGAACAACTCAAATAACGGCTATTTAAAGCCAAAAACCCGTGCAGCCTTTCTCACTTACGAAACAGTTTGTCTAAGAAGAACATCAAATTAAAAATTTTTTTAATACATCACTTGGTTCAAATGCCGCGTGGGCGAGTTAGACAACGGGGCGGCAGGGCTAGAGCTAGACAGCCTGCGAGTAAATCGAAATGCCGACGGTCAACGGAATGAAGCGGAGCAGGTCAATATTCGTCCAAACACCCGTGGGCAGAAGCGACGTGCCGACGACCTTGAACAGGCCGATAGGACACCTCCACGTGGTCCAGCCTTACCAGATATAGACGATGGTGGCAACAGACTGATACAGGAAAATGCCGGTGGGTCAGATTTTATAGATTTTGAACATGTCTTTCGTAGTTCAGGTCTTATTCCTTCAGCTAGTAATGAAATTAGTTCGGCAAGGTCACATAATATTCCGAAGCCGGGGTTAGACAAAGATGGCGATAGAAATGAAACAGGTCAAAACACCTCTTTTAATCAAAATTTCCCAAATGTTCGTCTATCGAACGACGATTTGGCTGCACATATACCGTTGTCTTTAAAACAGCAGATATGTCGCGGAGAATATGTTAACTTGGCCTTACTCCTTAAAGGAGCTATAGACCTTTCGGAATTTTGCAAAGGCAGCATTTTCAAACTTTCATCTGACGGCCACATTGAATCATCTCAAAAAATGTGCACAGATAAAATTACGTCTATAGAAAAATGGACGAATGCATTTATTATTTATGCGTCCATTTACCTCCAGTCACATAGTGATAAGGTTCACGAATTACTCCACTATATGTTTAATATACGGGACTGTGCAATGCGCCAAGGGGGCTACGGGTGGAGGATTTACGATGAACAATTTCGCCTTCGCCAGGCACTATGCCCGTCCCCGTGGTCTCAAACAAATAACGAACTTTGGTGGCGGTGTGTACAAGTCAGGGATAGCCAACCTGTGAATCAGCCAACCATGAATTATCACAGGTACACATGCCACGACTTTAACAAGGGTAATTGCGTCTGGTCTAACTGTAAATACCCTCATATTTGCGCAAAATGTTTTGCATCACATCCAGAGGTCACCTGTCCTCAATCTGGGTTTTCAGGTCAATTTCAAACGTCAAACTCCCAACAAAATTTTCGTGGCAGAGGCTTTCGCCGACCATTCAGGGGACTTAAGCGAGGTCAACCAAGAAAACAGTAAAAACAAAAACTCTAAATTAATAGAGGGCCCATCGATTCCACAGCCCAGCAATTTTGATATTTCTAATTTGGCAAAATCACCAGTTAATGTGAAAGCCTTGAAGAAGTATGCACTCTCATATGAAGCCAGCGAATCAAAATTTTTATTAAATGGTTTTATCAAGGGGTTTTCCATCCAGTATGCTGGTCCGCGGTTACCACGAGATTCAAAAAATTTGCGTTCTACTGCACTCAGTCCGGAAATAATAAAATCTCAAATTCAGAAAGAGTTAGAAGCAGGAAGAATAGCCTGTCCATTTGTCCATCGTCCATTTCCTAATTTAATAGTGTCGCCGATAGGCTTAGTTCCCAAGAAAACACCGGGGGAATTTCGAATGATTCATCATTTGTCTTATCCCCCGGCGAGTCAATCAATGACTTTATTGACCCAGATTTATGCTCAGTACAATACACTAGCTTCGACGAAGCGGTTAAGTTAGTACAAGATTTAGGACGAAGTTGTAAACTTTTTAAATCGGACATTAAAAGTGCATACCGCTTAATTCCTATCCACCCCGCAGATTTTGAACTATTAGGATTTTTCTTTAATGGTCATTTTTATTTTGACAAAGCACTCCCATTTGGGGCATCCATTAGCTGCATTACCTTTGAAAGATTTGCTCGGTTTCTCGAATTCTGTATTAAATCAAAATTACCATCAAGGAGCTTAATACACTATCTTGATGACTTTCTAGGGGGAGACAAATCTGTCGAATCTTGTACTCGCGCTTTAGAAATTTTCAAAAGTACAATGTCTGAACTTGGTGTGCCCTTAGCACTCGATAAAACTGAGGGTCCTACAGAGGTTCTGATTTTTCTAGGCTTAGAGTTAGATTCAAATCACATGACTGTAAGAATTCCTATTTCAAAAATTCAAGAGGTTGTACAAAAAATCGAAGAAATACTTTCACGGGAAAAAACAACATTGAAGAAGATGCAATCTCTCATTGGATCGTTAAATTTCTGTTGCAGAGCCATAGTAATGGGTAGGCCGTTTATTCGCCGACTGATAAACTCAGTTTGCGGCCTCACGAAGCCTTTTCACCACATCCAAATTAAAAAAGACATACGACTTGATTTGTCAATGTGGTTAGTTTTTCTCAAAAGATTTAACGGTATATCTATTTTTCATGACCGTTATTGGGTCACGAACACCGATACACAGTTATACACCGATAGTGCGGGTGGCATGGGGTTAGGCTTTGGTATATACTTCAAAGGCCATTGGTGTTCTGCTAAGTGGCCAGACACATGGCACACGTGCGGCCTCACGTCAGATATAACAGTACTAGAATTGTTCCCGATTTTGGTAGCGTTATTTATTTGGGGAAGGGACCTGATGAACAAAAAAATAAAATTTAACAGCGATAATATGGCAGTAGTTCAGATCCTTAACAAGTTATCCTCTAAATCGGAACGAGTTATGTGTATTGTCAGGATATTGACATTGAGATGCTTTAATCTGAATATTTTAATCAAAGCCTCACATGTCCCAGGTCACACGAATCAAATATGTGACGCTTTATCTCGCTTTCAGTTGAGCAAGTTCAGGGAGTTAGCTCAAGACGCAGATGCCAGCCCTCACACGATACCAACTTTTCTATGGAATATCTTCGATCTAGAGCTAAGCGGCTGCTTTTCGCAGGGGTTTCAATAAATTCGAGGCTGACATATAATACTGCTTTTCGGTCATTTAAAAATTTTAGGAGTTTATATAATCTCTCAGAGTATTGGCCTATACCGGAAAAGCAAATCATCTTATTTATGACATATTGTTTCGAAAAGGGTTTGTCACCCAAAACAATCACGACATATATAGCTGGGCTGAATTATTTTCACAAACTCAATGGATAGTACGATATATCCCAGGTTTTTATCATAAAAAAATTACTAGAGGGTTGTCATAGGAACCGTATCACGCACGATAACAGAGCTCCACTTACCCTGCCAATTTTGACATCTGTTTGCAGAGATCTGCGTGGCGTTTGCTTCAATGTCTACGAAACAATACTGTTTACTTCACTCTTTACGTTAGCATATTTCGGACTTTTTAGGGTTAGCGAACTAGTAGTTTCTGGTAGGGGACAGCCTGAAGGACCCATTAAAAGATCAGATTTGTCTGTCATTGATAACAATTATCTTAGTATTCAACTTCGATATTCTAAAACAAATCAAAGGGGAAAACCTACAGTGCTAAAAATACCTAGAGAATTAGGACCGGTCTGTGCAGTTCAGGCCTTACTGGATTTCTTGGAAGTAAGGCCACAAAATGAAGGAATCTTATTTTGTCATCAAGATGGCACCCCGGTTTCCAGAACTCAATTTTCAGCCGTTCTATATAAATGTTTGAATAAAAGTCAAACTACCGGTGCGTTCAAATCGCATAGCTTCAGAATTGGTCGGGCTACTGACCTGGCAACTCAGGGTTACCCAGGGCATGTTATTATGACACTTGGTAGATGGAAATCTAATTGTTATAAAGTATATATTCGATCTTAGTTCTGCAAGTTAGGAGGTGTTTTTACCACTCTTAACTGAATGGACAAACAATATTTCAATACATTTTAAGGCATTTTCTTTTTAAACAGCGAACTTTTAACACTATAGGTACTTTTTTGTCAATTACTTTAACAACTTTTTGTAGACGTGTGGGTCTTAGGCGACTCGATTCCATTCTGGGCCGGTAAACGAGCAGCAGACACTGGTAAAATCAACCTGTCATTACCTGAGATAAATATAGCTTGGTGGGGAATAAAAGGACTTCGATGGACCTCATTTCGCCATTCTATACAGACTCAAGTGCTACTATCATCGCCGCCAAGGGCTATCATCTTACATTTAGGTGGTAACGACCTGACAAGTTCATCTCTTATTGGGCTAAGGAAGCTAATACAGGCTGAAGTGCAGTATTTACGTGACGCTTTCCCTCAGACAGTTATTATCTGGGTTGACATTTTACCAAGGAGGGTCTGGAGGGGGGCCGGCAATGTCAAAGCTATTGATATAAAACGCAAACGGATAAATAGATCTGGCCGGCTAATTACAACTTTGTCTGGCAAAAGTGATATTGTGAGCCCAGATATTGATACAGTTACTAATTTTTTCAGATCGGACAGGGTCCATTTAAATGAAGTGGGGTTGGAGTTTTACTTAGACTATTTGAAAACGGCACTTATCAAAAACCATGGTTCCTCTAAATAATAATTTTGGGGGGATAAATTAAAATTTATTGTGGCGGTAAAATTCTTATTGACCGGAAGGCGACCAAGCGTTAAGGTTTCGAGGAAGTAAATTTATCAAAATTTCGTTGTATACAATTTCAAATTTTTGGCTTATTTCCGAATAGGGGCGTGACATCTCTCTTCGGTGGCAGTCTTCGGCGTTCCAGAGGAGACATGTCCGTCCGCATTCGGATTCTATCTTATCTCGGGTCACTAAGTAGTTGTAAACTCGAATGTTGCTTCGGGTTTGTTTGTAGTTTGTCGTTGACCCGAATGTTGCTTCGGGTCACTAGGTCTGGCCCATGTAGTTTTGGTAAGGCCTAGTCGACTGTTTGCTTTCAGTAAATCGGCATTCCTATAAAACTGGTAGTGTGATCATTGATCTTTTGCTTTCAAGGCTGGTACCGGTTCCCGGTGCGTTCCACTTGGAGGCCGAGGTCTATGGTTGCACGATCAGTCTGAGTCTTAGTAGCGTTTGTTCTCAAAAGTGACTCAAGTGATCAGGATCCTTTGGCAGTTCCGCTTATAGTATTTAAAAGTTGAAAAGAATGTTTCATATTTGTGCAGTGTATTCATGTTTTTGCTTTTTTTCTTCAATATTAATTGGAATGTGTCTATTTGTTTGATTCATTTATTTCAATGTTAATACAAATTTGCTATGTTATTTACTTAATTATTCATGTAAATACATTGTACTTCATCAAACACAGTTTTATCAGTTTACCCAACGCCTGTATTTAGCATTCATTAGATTTTGTTTCATTATATTTTTCTATAAACAGATACTTTTTAATTGGTCTA
>JAFMSR010000003.1:13818654-13833393 GCA_022818135.1 Saxidomus purpurata
AAACTAAACAGTGGAACTATGAACTAAAGACTGTGAACTATAACCTAAGCAGTTGAACTATAAACTAAAGAGTGTGAAGTTTACATCAAATAATGTGATCTATAAAGAAATGTGTGAACTATTAACTGTGAAGTATAAATCTCAGAGTGTGAACTATAAACTAAGGGATGTGAACTCTAAAGAGTGTGAACTATAACCTAAGCAGTTGAACTATAAACTAAAGAGTGTAAAGTTTACATCAAATAATGTGAACTATAAAGTAATGTGTGAACTATTAACTGTGAAATATAAATCTCAGAGTGTGAACTATAAACTAAGGGATGTGAACTCTAAAGAGTTTGAACTACAGACTAAGCTGTGGAACTATAAACTGGAACGCTGACGAGGTCAATTCAGAGTTCAAACTGATTTACTCAAAGAATCTTTAATTGTCCATATGACTCTGTAAAACAGCGATTCTGTATTGTTCCATGTACAGTACATAATTTCCCACGCAGTGTAGTAACTGTATCATTTGTTTGTGTATTTTAATGTGTAAACAATAGCATATTAACCCTTACCCTGCTGGCAGCAAGAAATTGAGTTCATGATTGAAAGCATGTAATTTTAAGTTGCAATGTTAATTGAGATCATGAATGAAAGCATGTAATTTTAAGTTGCAATGTAAATTGAGTTCATGAATGAAAGCATGTAATTTTAAGTTGCAATGTAAATAGAGTTCATGAATGAAAGCATGTAATGTACATTTTCTGTTTGATGACATGATGACTTTTCAAGTTTAGGATTCCATGATGCTCTTTTTCTGTATTCTTATATGAGATGGAAAGAGTAGACTTTGTGTCCTTTGCTGTGCTTAGTTATTCAAGTTAGACATGACTGGCTAATTATAGGGAACAAATTAATAAGATAAATTATTTTCAATTAAAAATAATTTGATTTATTTTTTCGAGAAATATTTGTTATTCTCGTTGCTATGGTCAAGCGGTTAACTCTCGGTCTTCTAGTATTCAAACTGGTTCCCGTCTAAGGGACTGAAATGTATTACACATGATTACCGAACCGAGAACAACTCAAATAACGGCTATTTAAAGCCAAAAACCCGTGCAGCCTTTCTCACTTACGAAACAGTTTGTCTAAGAACATCAAATTTAAAATTTTTTAATACATCACTTGGTTCAAATGCCGCGTGGGCGAGTTAGACAACGGGGCGGCAGGGCTAGAGCTAGACAGCCTGCGAGAGTAAATCGAAATGCCGACGGTCAACGGAACGAAGCGGAGCAGGTCAATATTCGTCCAAACACCCGTGGGCAGAAGCGACGTGCCGACGACCTTGAACAGGCCGATAGGACACCTCCACGTGGTCCAGCCTTACCAGATATAGACGATGGTGGCAACAGACTGATACAGGAAAATGCCGGTGGGTCAGATTTTATAGATTTTGAACATGTCTTTCGTAGTTCAGGTCTTATTCCTGCAGCTAGTAATGAAATTAGTTCGGCAAGGTCACATAATATTCCGAAGCCGGGGTAAGACAAAGATGGCGATAGAAATGAAACAGGTCAAAACACCTCTTTTAATCAAAATTTCCCAAATGTTCGTCTATCGAACGACGATTTGGCTGCACATATACCGTCGTCTTTAAAACAGCAGATATGTCGCGGAGAATATGTTAACTTGGCCTTACTCCTTAAAGGAGCTATAGACCTTTCGGAATTTTGCAAAGGCAGCATTTTCAAACTTTCATCTGACGGCCACATTGAATCATCTCAAAAAATGTGCACAGATAAAATTACGTCTATAGAAAAATGGACGAATGCATTTATTATTTATGCGTCCATTTACCTCCAGTCACATAGTGATAAGGTTCACGAATTACTCCACTATATGTTTAATATACGGGACTGTGCAATGCGCCAAGGGGGCTACGGGTGGAGGATTTATGATGAACAATTTCGCCTTCGCCAGGCAGTATGCCCGTCCCCGTGGTCTCAAACAAATAACGAACTTTGGTGGCGGTGTGTACAAGTCAGGGATAGCCAACCTGTGAATCAGCCAACCATGAATTATCACAGGTACACATGCCACGACTTTAACAAGGGTAATTGCGTCTGGTCTAACTGTAAATATCCTCATATTTGCGCAAAATGTTTTGCATCACATCCAGAGGTCACCTGTCCTCAATCTGGGTTTTCAGGTCAATTTCAAACGTCAAACTCCCAACAAAATTTTCGTGGCAGAGGCTTTCGCCGACCATTCAGGGGACTTAAGCGAGGTCAACCAAGAAAACAGTAAAAACAAAAACTCTAAATTAATAGAGGGCCCATCAATTCCACAGCCCAGCAATTTTGATATTTCTAATTTGGCAAAATCACCAGTTAATGTGAAAGCCTTGAAGAAGTACGCACTCTCATATGAAGCCAGCGAATCAAAATTTTTATTAAATGGTTTTATCAAGGGGTTTTCCATCCAGTACGCTGGTCCGGGTTACCACGAGATTCAAAAAATTTGCGTTCTACTGCACTCAGTCCGGAAATAATAAAATCTCAAATTCAGAAAGAGTTAGAAGCAGGAAGAATAGCCGGTCCATTTGTCCATCGTCCATTTCCTAATTTAATAGTGTCGCCGATAGGCTTAGTTCCCAAGAAAACACCGGGGGAATTTCGAATGATTCATCATTTGTCTTATCCCCCAGGCGAGTCAATCAATGACTTTATTGACCCAGATTTATGCTCAGTACAATACACTAGCTTCGACGAAGCGGTTAAGTTAGTTCAAGATTTAGGACGAAGTTGTAAACTTTTTAAATCGGACATTAAAAGTGCATACCGCTTAATTCCTATCCACCCCGCAGATTTTGAACTATTAGGATTTTTCTTTAATGGTCATTTTTATTTTGACAAAGCACTCCCATTTGGGGCATCCATTAGCTGCATTACCTTTGAAAGATTTGCTCGGTTTCTCGAATTCTGTATTAAATCAAAATTACCGTCAAGGAGCTTAATACACTATCTTGATGACTTTCTAGGGGGAGACAAATCTGTCGAATCTTGTACTCGCGCTTTAGAAATTTTCAAAAGTACAATGTCTGAACTTGGTGTGCCCTTAGCACTCGATAAAACTGAGGGTCCTACAGAGGTTCTGATTTTTCTAGGCTTAGAGTTAGATTCAAATCACATGACTGTAAGAATTCCTATTTCAAAAATTCAAGAGGTTGTACAAAAAATCGAAGAAATACTTTCACGCGAAAAAACAACATTGAAGAAGATGCAATCTCTCATTGGATCGTTAAATTTCTGTTGCAGAGCCATAGTAATGGGTAGGCCGTTTATTCGCCGACTGATAAACTCAGTTTGCGGCCTCACGAAGCCTTTTCACCACATCCGAATTAAAAAAGACATACGACTTGATTTGTCAATGTGGTTAGTTTTTCTCAAAAGATTTAACGGTATATCTATTTTTCATGACCGTTATTGGGTCACGAACACCGATACACAGTTATACACCGATAGTGCGGGTGGCATGGGGTTAGGCTTTGGTATATACTTCAAAGGCCATTGGTGTTCTGCTAAGTGGCCAGACACGTGGCACACGTGCGGCCTCACGTCAGATATAACAGTACTAGAATTGTTCCCGATTTTGGTAGCGTTATTTATTTGGGGAAGGGACCTGATGAACAAAAAAATAAAATTTAACAGCGATAATATGGCAGTAGTTCAGATCCTTAACAAGTTATCCTCTAAATCGGAACATGTTATGTGCATTGTCAGGATATTGACATTGAGATGCTTTAATCTGAATATTTTAATCAAAGCCTCACATGTCCCAGGTCATACGAATCAAATATGTGACGCTTTATCTCGCTTTCAGTTGAGCAAGTTCAGGGAGTTAGCTCAAGACGCAGATGCCAGCCCTCACCCGATACCAACTTTTCTATGGAATATCTTCGATCTAGAGCTAAGCGGCTGCTTTTCGCAGGGGTTTCAATAAATTCGAGGCTGACATATAATACTGCTTTTCGGTCATTTAAAAATTTTAGGAGTTTATACAATCTCTCAGAGTATTGGCCTATACCGGAAAAGCAAATCATCTTATTTATGACATATTGTTTCGAAAAGGGTTTGTCACCCAAAACAATCACGACATATATAGCTGGGCTGAATTATTTTCACAAACTCAATGGATATTACGATATATCCCAGGTTTTTATCATAAAAAAGTTACTAGAGGGTTGTCATAGGAACCGTATCACGCACGATAACAGAGCTCCACTTACCCTGCCAATTTTGACATCTGTTTGCAGAGATCTGCGTGGCGTTTGCTTCAATGTCTACGAAACAATACTGTTTACTTCACTCTTTAAGTTAGCATATTTCGGACTTTTTAGGGTTAGCGAACTAGTAGTTTCTGGTAGGGGACAGCCTGAAGGACCCATTAAAAGATCAGATTTGTCTGTCATTGATAACAATTATCTTAGTATTCAACTTCGATATTCTAAAACAAATCAAAGGGGAAAACCTACAGTGCTAAAAATACCTAGAGAATTAGGACCGGTCTGTGCAGTTCAGGCCTTACTGGATTTCTTGGAAGTAAGGCCAGAAAATGAAGGAATCTTATTTTGTCATCAAGATGGCACCCCGGTTTCCAGAACTCAATTTTCAGCCGTTCTATATTAATGTTTGAATAAAAGTCAAACTACCGGTACGTTCAAATCGCATAGCTTCAGAATTGGTCGGGCTACTGACCTGGCAACTCAGGGTTACCCAGGGCATGTTATTATGAAACTTGGTAGATGGAAATCTAATTGTTATAAAGTATATATTCGATCTTAGTTCTGCAAGTTAGGAGGTGTTTTTACCACTCTTAACTGAATGGACAAACAATATTTCAATACATTTTAAGGCATTTTCTTGTTAAACAGCGAACTTTTAACACTATAGGTGCTTTTTTGTCAATTACTTTAACAACTTTTTGTAGACGTGTGGGTCTTAGGCGACTCGATTCCATTCTGGGCCGGTAAACGAGCAGCAGACACTGGTAAAATCAACCTGTCATTACCTGAGATAAATATAGCCTGGTGGGGAATAAAAGGACTTCGATGGACCTCATTTCGCCATTCTATACAGACTCAAGTGCTACTATCATCGCCGCCAAGGGCTATCATCTTACATTTAGGTGGTAACGACCTGACAAGTTCATCTCTTATTGGGCTAAGGAAGCTAATACAGGCTGAAGTGCAGTATTTACGTGACGCTTTCCCTCAGACAGTTATTATCTGGGTTGACATTTTACCAAGGAGGGTCTGGAGGGGGGCCGGCAATGTCAAAGCTATTGATGTAAAACGCAAACGGATAAATAGATCTGGCTGGCTAATTACAACTTTGTCTGGCAAAAGTGATATTGTGAGCCCAGATATTGATACAGTTACTAATTTTTTCAGATCGGATGGGGTCCATTTAAATGAAGTGGGGTTGGAGTTTTACTTAGACTATTTGAAAACGGCACTTATCAAAAACCTTGGTTCCTCTCAATAATAATTTTGGGGGATAAATTAAAATTTATTGTGGCGGTAAAATTCTTATTGACCGGAAGGCGACCAAGCGTTAAGGTTTCGAGGAAGTAAATTTATCAAAATTTCGTTGTATACAATTTCAAATTTTTGGCTTATTTCCGAATAGGGGCGTGACATCTCTCTTCGGTGGCAGTCTTCGGCGTTCCAGAGGAGACATGTCCGTCCGCATTCGGATTCTATCTTATCTCGGGTCACTAAGTAGTTGTAAACTCGAATGTTGCTTCGGGTTTGTTTGTAGTTTGTCGTTGACCCGAATGTTGCTTCGGGTCACTAGGTCTGGCCCATGTAGTTTTGGTAAGGCCTAGTCGACTGTTTGCTTTCAGTAACGCATTACATATTATCGGCATTCCTATAAAACTGGTAGTGTGATCATTGATCCTTTGCTTTCAAGGCTGGTACCGGTTCCCGGTGCGTTCCACTTGGAGGCCGAGGTCTATGGTTGCACGATCAGTCTGAGTCTTAGTAGCGTTTGTTCTCAAAAGTGACTCAAGTGATCAGGATCCTTTGGCAGTTCCGCTTATAGTATTTAAGCCAATCAGTTTGCTACGCTTGGTCCCTTCTGGTTGAAACTTTGAGCGGCCGACACAACCCAACCTATAATTCTAAGTAAGCTTATAATTCTAAATGAAATAAATTTGCAAGCAATGTTCAGTGTTTGCAATGTTTAATGTTTAAATCAAAAGGACTATAGTTGTTATTTGAATAATCTGATGGTACAGATTGGTGAAACGTATAATAAATTTAGAGAAGGCTGTATGTATTGTTTTTATTTCGAGTAATATCAAATAAAGAGTGGTAAGAAAAAAACAAAGTAACTCATAGGAAAATAACCACAGCTCTGTCTTGATTTTTTCCCAGGTGATACCCTTTTTGTTGCCCAATTTTTCTGTAAACTACCGGTTACCAGTCCTCTTCCATATCCCACACTAATACTGAAACAAGAGGGCCAAGATGGTCCTATATCGCTCACCTTGGTACAAGTCCACTTGCCTGGTGGAAGATCACTAGATAATGTTATATACCAAATAAGTTTTCCTATATACGCCTTTGTAAAACAAATGATCCCCCCCCCCCCCCCCCGGGCAAGGTCAATTTTGACCCAAGGGGCATAATTTGAACAAACTTTGAAGAGGTCTACTAGGCAATGCTACATGCCAAATATCTAAGCTCTAGGCCTTGTGGTTTCAGAGAAAAAGATTTTTAAAGTTTTCCCTATATAAGCCTATGTAAAACCAAGTGACCCCCGGTGCGGGGTCAATTTTGACCCAGGGGTCATAATTTGAACAATCTTGGTAGAGGTCCACTAGCCAATGCTACATGCCAAATATCTAAGCTCTAGGCCTTGTGGTTTCAAAGAAGAAGATTTTTAAAGTTTTTACTATATAAGCCTATGTAAAACCAAGTGAACCCCGGTGCGGGGTCAATTTTGATCCGAGGGTCATAATTTGAACACTCTTCGAAGAGGTTCACTAGCCAATGCTACATGCCAAATATCTAAGCTCTAGGCTTTTTGGTTTCAGAGAAGAAGATTTTTAAAGTTTTTCCTACATAAGCCTATGTAAAACTAAGTGACCCCCTGTGCGGGGTCAATTTTGATCCGGGGCTCATAATTTGAACAATCTTGGTAGAGGTCCACTAGCCAATGCTACATGCTAAATATCTTAGCTCTAGGCCTTTTGGTTTCAGAGAAGAAGATTTTTAAAGTTTTTCCTATATATGCCTATGCAAAAACTAAGTGCCTACCTTCGCGGGGTCAATTTTGACCCGGGGGTCATAATTTGAACAATCTAGGTAGAGGTCCAATAGACAATGCTACATGCCAAATATCTAAGCTCTAGGCCTTGTTGTTTCAGAGAAGAAGATTTTTAAAGTTTTTCCTATTTATTGCCATAGCAACCAGAGTTCTGCATGGAATGGAATTCTTTGAACATCTTTGATAGAGCTTCATGCAAAGAACATCCCTGCAAAGTCTCATCAACATTGGCCCAGTGGTTTCAGAGGAGATGTCATTTGAAGGAAATGGTGGACGGACGGACGGACGGACGTACGACGGACGTACGACGGAATGCGATCCTAATAGCTCACTCTGGCACTTTGTGCCAGGTGAGCTAAAAATTGAGTCCAGTAGATGAACACATATCAATCAGAATAATAAAGAATTTTCCCAAGTTTGACAATTCAATGCCTAAAATTTTAGTAAATCAGAACTATTTAGATTTTAGTTTCAGTGTAAAAAATAATTTTTGTACCAAAAACCAAATACTACTGATTTCATTAAAGTTTCATTAGCACTTCGGATGTAAAATTACTTGTAGCTTTCAAATTACCAAGGATGATACCTTTCCCACAAAATTGATCATTATTTTGTCCGAAAAACTTTCCTGAATTTGTTTTTAAAATCAAAAGTACATGCTGTAACTACAGCAAATGCTGCCTGACAATACCTTTTAGTAGAAAAGTGACAAAAATATAATAGAAATGTATACATCAACATCGTTTCAGACTGAACAGAACTTAGCCCAACAAATTGTGCGCTAGGGCTTTTTGATATTTACGACGGCCGCCCTTCACGCACAACCCACTTATAATTCCAAACAATGCGAAACATTTTCTTTCTATGTGTATATGCCGGCGATCAGAATCTCGTCGCCAACTTTGACGGCTTCAAATATTTATTTAAACTCAATATATCTTGAAAAAAATTACATACCTGTAAAGCTTATTCCAAATAGAATCAACATAAGTGAAAATTGATCAGAAACTTGTATGTTTTTTTATGCATAACACTTATAAACTCCACACATGTCAACGCGTTTTTGTTTACACTGCTAAAACTCTACCTCACGATAGTTTATCGGTAGATTATATTTTTAAACTTCACCCGCTTGAAATATATACTGCGGAAAATCCTTTGTTTACGCAGCCAACGGAATAGGTAATACATATATGAGTCGTTAATAATGTCATTTTGATAGGTATATAATCTGAATTTCTCCAATGGAAGAGTAAACATTTATGCATATTTATTGAATAGTACATATCTGTAAGGTCGTGAAAAGTACATCAAAGTAAATGGGGATTTTCATTTTGTATCTTGCGAAAGGCTGTCAGTATATCGTGTTAAAACAGGAAAACTCTATTCCTGGTTGAAAGTATTACCTTTGTCACGAACCTGTATAATGTAGGTCCGTGCTTATTGTAGTGTTTTTCTGGACATACTAACATAAATGGGAATTTAGAACAGATGTGGGTATTTCCGGACGTAATTAAACTTTTTATATAGAATCTTTTGCTAATCTCCAATTGAAAGCACGTGGCTTTCTCGTATTTGGCTGGACTATTTTGCGCGGGAACTCAAAAGATGCCGATAATCAAATGTTCCGAGAGAAAAATGTCATATGTGATATGTATATGCCATATTAATAACTTCATTGCCAGCCGAGTGTTCGTTGCTGCATAACTTTTCATATACCAGAGTCCCTCGCCGCAGGTCAGTTAGACGTACTATACAGGTACTCCAGACAGTTTTTTTTTAACCACACGGATATATTGCGTGAATCATTTCTATAAAGTGAAGATAATCGAAGGTCATGACAGATAATTAACGGGGCAATCTGATCTGATGATGCCCCAACCTTTGTTAAACATGCTGTAAATCAAACAATGACCAGAATATTTGATAGTACTGCTTAAAATTTAATGTATTTAACTTTCGACAGAAGCTGTCTGTCATATTCGATCAGTATATAACATTTGAAATATATTAAAGCTTCGGCATGTATATTCTCATACATTGTATATAAAACTTCATTAAAAATTGAGATTCTTGATGCATGTAATGTAGCACTCGTAAGTAAAGTGAACTTGAGAAATCTCATGTATGTGTTTTGTTTCACTGACGCTTATTTTCTCTCAGGTACTTTACCGAAATAATACAGTATGAAATCATGTTTTCCAGCTACGGTTAAATAAAATCAAAATGTTCGTGGGTTGTATGCGAGTAAAGTAAAGTTTTTATAACAATTTGACAGTTCCATAGTTCGTGTCTAAAATGCTTTTGAAAGCGCGCTTGATTCTTGTTAATAACCGTACAAAGCTGTGTTCACGTCAAATATACCATATCGGCTGTGAAAAGCATAAGTTTTGCACACAAACTATGATGTGATCAGTATGATTGTCCCTAAGATGGAACACGTCAATGGTAAGCATTTGTGGAATTAATTAACGCAGAATAAGTTCGTTTGGCCATTCAGGTAAGAAAAAAAACGATTGATCAATATTTCAGAAACGTCGTCTAATACCAGACAGTTTTATGAAAGTTTGTTTTTAATCCAGTAAGTATTTGAATTTGTTAGAATATGTGACTTCATGATTTCTGTGCCGCTCCTTTGATGTTCGGCACGGCGAGTCTTGCTTTGAAAATAGCTGATCGCTTCAATATACAACCTCAATATTTTACGGGGAATACTCAAACTACGATCTGATAATAGAATGATTTTCAGAATTTCTGCCTAACACATGTCATGATCAAATAATGTACGTAAATACATAGAATGTAAGATTTTTTTTCTCGGGTATTCCGGAATTTCGGTTAAACGTGTGACCGCATAATAAGTACTTGATCTATATTATGTATAACTCATTCGAACATGATCTTGGCACATAATAGTAAACTGGTTGTTGCCTTTTCAGCACTATAAAATAGTAGATATATCATTTTTTAAGTTAATTGTAAGCGGTTACTTCAAGTGTACGTTATGCGTTTTCCGCGTGCAGCCTCCCGCGGTGTAAAAATAAGCTTGAATTCAAGGAAACGTTTTCATTGGTTATCACGTTTACACATCAACATGTAAACGACAGGTACCGTGTTAGGTTTAACAAGTATTTTTAGTTAATATTTGTCATTTTATTAATATTTTAAGGAATATTTATGGTTAATAACAACAAATGAACATGCCAGTGTGAAAAAATTCATCTTGCAGTGAAAAAAATGAAATTTAAATCAGTTCGATTTCCACCACAGTTTTGAATCTAACTGGTTGAGACGTAAAGACAGACATCTATGTAATATAAGTTTGTAAAATCGGTCGGTCTTGCAGTCGAAATAGTGAGGCTAAACAGAACTAAGACTGTAACATTACATGCAAGTAAATGGAGCTGTTTTGATAATTGCAAGTACACATTTATATATCTAACATTCTTATTAACTCTCTAGACATTAAAGTAAGATAACTGATTATTTTACAGCATTTTAGTTCAAACTATTTTTAATTTTAATTCTGATGATTATAGAATTCCTTATCCGATAATAAAATGTTTCATTCTCGGTAGGGTTTCGTGGACTCTCATAAGTTATTGAAAATTAATGAACTTTTGTAACAGGAAGGGAAAAGGATTTAAGATTTCATTTTATCTTGAAATAGTGTTCAATGGTTGAAAGGTTTGTAGAAGATATCAAAGGTGAAAACAAATCAGTGTAGTTTATTAAAGTCCCAGGACCACAATTACAAGTAGCTCTTATTCTACCACGGAATATGTCTTAACATTCCTAACTTTATTTCTTAAATCGATGTACATGTTCAAAATATAGAGCAGTATTTTTTTTTCAGTGTTATTGCAAAAAATAAAGGCTTCCTGGCAACTCTTTTTCGTGAAAAAAAAATTGAATACAATAGAAATGAATATGTCAACATTCTTTTAGAATGAATAGAATATGGTTCTATCATTATCCTATCAGTATATTTATTTATAATATCAGTAAATTCAAAGCAATCTTGAGACTTTAAGAGTAGTGTATACACTTGTACAAAATTCTGTTAAAGTGAAAGTCCAAAACAGCAAATCTCTGTAAATTTATTTCTGAGACTTTGAACTAGTTTTCAGATTGTTTTTCCTCAAATTGCATGGACTATTAAACTAAATAGGTGTTCAGTAGAACACTTGTGTCGCCCTCTTATGTTAATGTCAGAATAACCAATAATTTTGTGACAAAATCTAAGTACAAAAAGGGGCATAACTCTGTCAAATATGACCTTGACCAACAAAATTTGGCGGCATCATGACCCTTTTGTCATAAGCAATACAATTGTAAAGTTTGATGAAGAAATCTTAAGAAATGGCAAAGTTATAGCCAATGTTAAGTTTGTGTGACGGACGGACCGACCAATGGACAAAGCGATCCCTATGTATCGCCTTTACTCCGAAAGGGCGACACAAAAATGTTGGTCCATAAGAAAATTGCTTTAAGATAGCTACATTTGGATAGATAATATTTTATATGGGAATAATAGAAATATATCCTGATATAAAGGGTTCAGACCTCATGCTCTATTAGTGAAAAAAATCTTTATAAGTTAATTCAAAGTTCCATTTTAATATTGGATTGAACTTTATTTTCCTCACAACTTCTAAAACAAGAGGGCCATGATGGCCCTATATTGCTCACCTGACTACCTTGGCTATAATACAAGGGGTCATGATTCTAACATAATTCGTAGAAGTCCACTACACATTCTAACTAACATTCCACATATCTTTTCTCTGCCTGTCGGCCTAGTGTTTTTTAAAGTTTTCCCTATATAAGCCTATGTCTAATCAAGTGACCTCCTCCCCTCCTGGGAAGGGTTAATTTTGACCAAGGGGTCATGATCTGAACAATCTTGATAAAGGTCCACTAGGCATTTCTACATGCCAAATATCTATTTCAGAGAAGAAGATTTTTAAAGTTTTTCTTATATAAGCCTATGTAAAACCAAGTGACCCCCCCCAGGGGTCATAATTTGAACAATCTTGGTAGAGGTCCACTAGACAATGCCACATGTTAAATATCTAAGCTCTAGCCACTTCACCCCTACATAAAAACAGGATTTGGGGACTAATTATTGAAGTATCCCTCTCAGCTGACCCCTGATATTTGATTCATCATCTATCATTTAATATGAAGAATGTATGTGATAGTATATGTGCTTCATTAGAAAATAAAATATATAAATCATGATCATTTTGTATCTTATAAGCAACTCATTTTCATACTCAGTTTACCTTATCGTCATTTCTACAAAGGACCAGTGCTAGACTCCTAACCTTCATAAGGAACAGGCAACTGTCTCACTCCAAGAGTCAAGTCGTTAGCATGGCTCGAACCTGTGACCCCCATTCAGTGACAGGCTTATGGCAGTCAATCAAAGTCTGCGACCAAAACAACTCCATCCCAGGGGTGGGTTACTAATTTGTATTACTTACCATATACAATTGATGACCAGATCTACGGGAACCTTCTGAAAGACTTCCTCAACAGGTAACAACATCGTCAAGGTAACAAGAACTTGGCATGCAAGGAAATCATAGCTCCCTACACTTCCTCATTAAGCAGGTTAACATCATCAACATGGTAACAAGAACCTGGCATTACCTTTATTCACATTAGGTTTTGCAGAGTCAGGTGTAGAGGCAATTCAACTTTTGACTGTCTTTGACAACATCTCAATGCACTTTTCTTTCTCTTTCAGGGACCTAAAAAATAAAGTATTATACAATTATATGACTGAATGTACCACATTTATGATTATTACTACATTTATTTACAATGCATTATAATTTCATGAAGTCTGATCCATCATAAATCTTTTGTTACCTTCATCTATTTCCAAAATATAGATATCAATGTACACCATAATCAGCATCAAGGTAGACCATGATCTCTCTGTATATCAATGCAGACCATGACCAGATTGCAAATCAATGCAAACCATAATCTGAGTGCACATAAATGTAGACAATGATCTGAATGCAATCTATGTAGACTATGATCAGACAGTACATCAATATAGACCATAATCATAGTACAAAAATATAGACCATGACAAGACTGCACATCAGTGTAGACAATGATCAGACTTCAAATTAATGTCGACCATGATCATAGTGCTCATCAATGTACACCATAGTAAGACAACACATCAACACACACCATAATCAGCATAAATGCAGAACATGATCAATCTTCACATCAATGCAGACCACAATTAGACTGCACATCAAGACACACCATGATCAGCATAAATGTAGACTATGATTAGACTGCACATCAATGTAGACTATTATCCAACAGGACACCAATGTAGATCATGATCCAACTGCACATATTGCAGACCATGATCATAGTGCACACCAATATCAGGGCCTCCGCTGTCGATCGCCAATGTCGCTATTTGCGATAATTTTAAGAATCTGGCCAGTTGGCGAAAATAAGTGGCGCATACATTTTTCAGTCGTCGTATTTATTTTTTTCATTGTGATATAAGCGGCCCGTATAAGCAGCCTAGAATTGGTACCCGATTCACGCGTTTTACTTAGCGCTAATCGTGAAGAAAACCGATAACAAGTTCAATCTGTGTATTGTCATTTCGGATATTGATTTCGGGTGACACTTTGAGAAGATAATTGCGTAAATATATGTGATCGGCTGATTAATCAATTATGAAAACTTCTGGCAGCTTGTATATATGAAGTGTCCCCAAAATTAACGACAATTATGACTTAGTTTAAAGAAAAAAGGGCAACAGGTTTAGACAAAAAGACCGACAGGCTAGTTAATATAGGAGTTTGTAAATTTTTTCGTCGCGGTTGTTTTGTCAACTTTTAAATCATAATAATGATAGTTTGCTGTTTTCTGCAATTATTTTGTTATAATCTGATCATCTGTTAATATGATCCCAAGAAATTCTAACAATTGATATTAGATCACAAGAAAATTTCAACAATGGTAATTACAATGTATTTTTAATTGACTTTTCAACATTACCAAAATAAGGAATACTCTTTAGACCCTGCCAAAATTCGAAATTTTCCTGTAAGAAAATTGAAAGACTCTTGGGAAATTGGTCAGTCATGCCTAAGATATGAGACAAATACAAAGGAAATGTTTTGCGACAGCCTCCAAATTCAAAATTATTTGTGTTGTTACATGATGTAATTTATCTGCTTAGAAATGAATCAGATACTAAACATGCTAAAAATGCAAAATATAAAAGGTTTTAGTCACAGGGGAATAAAATCTTTTTTATGTTCTTATACATATTATAATTTATAAATAATAATAATTCATAATAAATAATTTAACAGTCATTTTTAATAATAGAACATACGCTACAGTAGTGTATACTTCAGTG
>JAFMSR010000003.1:13833893-13864065 GCA_022818135.1 Saxidomus purpurata
AGGGCCCAGATTTTTTTTCTCATACCCAGATTGTTGCTATATCAATGGTCGTTATATAGAGTTTAGTGTACTCTGATCAATTCAAATAGATGATAAATTCATCCAACCATGAATATATTGATTACATTCAAAGATTTATAAAATCAAATACACCATTGCAAAGCAACCATACCACCAACAACACTAAACACAAGCAATAGAGGTAAATGTAATAAATGTAAGAAATATTTTCTGTTTACAAAATTTAATGTCTTGACAAATTCCTGCGGGAAAGCAGGTTTTTTTTGCACATGTGCACTGTGTCTGAATGAAAAATATTGCAGACAATAACAAATGATCTTAAAATACACAAATTTTGTATTACACTGCGACCTCGTTATAACGCGGATCGTTATAACGCGGATCCCGGTATAACGCGGTTGGGTCTTGGCTCCCAAAAATTTCGGGATCGACCAAAATCGTATCTGTCAAAAAAAGCATTGTCCCTATACAAAACAAATGTTCGAAAACGTAAATAAACAACATGGCAGGTAGTTAATTGATCTTTGTCACTTGCGCGGTATCAAGCCTCTATAAACAAAGAAGTGTTAAAACAATTACGGCTTACTGGTATTTTTTCACGGCTCCGTTATTCACAAGCTGACCTCTTTGTTTGTTAAACAATAACTTCTAAATCGTGTGAATTAATATTTGTTTGCGCATCTTTGATTGCAGGCTTACCTGAACTTAAATAAATCAATTACAAAACTGTTATTGTTTGTTTTAACAAAAAAAGTACTTTCACTTTAGCCATCATTTTCGGAAAATGGATGTACTTTCGTTTTCAATAGCAAATATTTACGTAAGAATTTCTCTTTTATACATTTAATTTCGTGCTTAATTAACTAATTTATTTTACATAGAATCATTATTTTCTACAATTTAACCTCTCGATTTCATAAAAACATGATGCGTGCTAAACATCAATATGCTTTAATTTGGTTAGGTGGGTGGGGTACTCGCGTTATGTACGCGTTATGCAAGAAACCAGCGGCCGATGATCAGACCGCGTTATAAAAAGAGTCTCACTTATAACGCGGTCTGACCATTTGGACCCCGACTACCGCGTTATAACGGGGTTGCAGTGTACTTTTTCCTTTTGACTAAGGGAGATAATTCATACACCTAAATGGTGATATAAATTATCTGTGTTATCTCTCTTGCATTAAATATGTGTCATTCTTTATCTTATGAATATGAATTCTTAGGTAACCGTGTGAACAGAAGAACTTATATTCTGGCATACATGAATAAATTGTATGAAATATGATTGTAGACTTTCCTTAATAGTTTTGAGAAATTATCATGAAAAGGGTAAATGACAAGTTGTTCAAATTTATTGTAAGTCAACTACCAAACGGAACCTACTTCATGTACCTATTTCAGGGCCACACTTCACGCGCCATAACTAAATATAGATATAAAATTATGTGAACTTGTAAGCAAAAGCTGAGCTTTATTTTGATACTGACCATTGACAAAATTGTGTATAAATGGTCATGTTAAAAAACTCATTTTCTGTTAAATTTATCAGTATAGGATTTAGGAAAAGAGGATCATGGAGCTCTAAACTTGAACTGTCACCATGTCATCTCACAGAAATCATACATACATGCTTTCATTCATAAAGTCCATTTCATTTTAATTATGACATTCAGTGATTTATTCTTTTTCATAATTCAGTAAAGAAAAATTACATTGCAACATAGAATTACCAACACAGGTCCTTAATGTTTAGGCCTTGCAATTTTAGTGCATTCCTTGACTAGCTGCTTAAGAGGTTAATTTGTAGATTTATTACAGATCAGTTTGAGAATCACACCATGTGATACAAGTAAAATATAGTAAAGCCTGTGTTAGCAGTCACCTGAATTTAGCAGTCAGCTCGATTGCAACGATTTACCAAAACAGCAAGTTTGACATATTAAAAGACATCACATTAAGCAACAACCTGCATTACCAAAACAGCAAGTTTGACATAAAAGACATCTGTATTAAGCAACAACCTGCATTACCAAAACAGCAAGTTTGACATAAAAGACATCTATATTAAGCAACAACCTGCATTACCAAAACAGCAAGTTTGACATAAAAGACATCTATATTAAGCAACAACCTGTTTTCAGTGACCAGTTTCACTGTCATTCCTTGCTGGCTGCTTAACATAGGTTGGACTGTATTTGGTTAAAGATAAGGTAACTCTTGATTATATTTTACAGTTCTGTTAACCCTTGTTCTGCTAAACTACTAGGGAGACACTCAAAATCCCCTTACGAAATGACTGAAAATGGCGGGTCGACGTTTCCCGATTCAAATTGGACGGATGTAGGAACAAATAGAAAACGTACACGGAACAATACCAGTGGACAAAGTGAGCAAAATGAACAAAATTGTATAAGCCAAAGTGAATATAACAGTTTATCTATGGATGATAAGCTTACAGCGATGTTTATTCAAATGAACACAATAGGACAGAAGATGGAGGATTGTTTTACATATACATAGACAGGTACATAATATAGAAACAAAAATGTCCGAATACGAACTCCGTATTAAGCTCTGTCAAATTGATCAAGGGTATTTTGAACACCTTGTAAATTTCATCAAGGGGATTATGAATACCTTGTAAAATTCAACAAGGGGATTCTGACTACTATGCCATTTTTGGATCAAGGGGATTATGACTAAGGGGATTTTGAAGTACACTCAAACTACTAAAATGGACTTTTCCATCTTTCTATTTGGACAGAACCATTAACTGTTCACAGGGGTGGTCACTGAATATTTACTAACTGGTCACAAGGACAGAATCACTTGCTGCCAACAGGGTAAGGGTTAATATGTTATTATTTATACATTAAAATACACAAACAAATGATGAAATACACAAATAAATGAAACATTAACTACATTGCATTGGAAAAAATATACTGTACATGGAACAATACAGAATCACTGTTTTACAGAGTCATGTATGGACAATTCTTTGATTCTCTGAGTTAATCAGATTGAACTCTAAATTGACTTTGTCCGCATGACAGTTTATAGTTCAACAGATTAGTTTGTAGTTCACACTCCAAGATTTATATTTCACAGTTAATAGTTCTCACTCTATAGTTCACACTGTTTTATGTACACTCTTTAGTTTAAAGTTCAACTGCTTAGGTTATAGTTTGAACTCTTTAGTTCATATATATATAGTTCCACTGTTTAGTTTTTAGGTTCTACAACTATAGTTTATAGTTCAAGCTACACCTCCATCCATCCATGTATGAGAACTGACAGAATTGTTCAAGTACATCTGCTGTATTATATCTTACTAAAAGCTATTAAAACTTTAAAATATATAACAGCACAGGAAATCAGTGACACATTACCACAAAATTAAATCTGAGCACTGTCAAAATCACCTTTTACATATAAATGTTGAACTGAAATTTCTCAATTCACATCAACAGAAGTTATGCTAAAATCTACGCTTTGATTTAAGTCAACTATACATGAAAAGTCTTCAGTATGTACAATGAATTTTGCAGGCAGAATATAAATGAACAAACACTATTATATAATATGTTGTATTACAAGATAGGATAGTATTACAAGACAGGATAGTATTACAAGACAGGATAGTATTATGTAATAAATGGAGTTGTAATAAGCCTTTTTTGTAGGGATGTAATCGATTCAAACGATATCGATATATCAATGATCAAACACTTTCGATTCGATATCGATTGCCGTTTTGAAAAATCGTATATCAAATAATGTTTTACTGTGCCATGATCTACAGTTTCACGTTCGAATATTTCATCAAAACTGAACCGGAAAATGACTCGATCCACCCAGATGTCCGTGTTTTTCTAACGAATGGTAATTTAGTGAAATGTGGTCTTATAGGCAAAAAAATTTCATCACTGCAAGGGTTGATAAAATTATATTATAGACCAGAACCATATGTTTAGTACAAATATAGTCCAGAGATTTGGTAGAATATATAGTGACCTTTTTACGCTCGTGTATCGATATATCGCTGTACCGTCGATATTTCTAAATTGATATATCGATACATCCCTACTTTTTTGTGGTTGAAAATTCATACTCTAAAAGGAAAAGTTGAAGACGGCAACAGATTCTGCTTGCAAATGCTTAACATGGCAAATAAGTAAAAGCATTATAGTCACAGAAAAAATAGACAGTAAAAATTACTCGGTGTACAGTACAGAAGTAAAGGACTGCAAAATTTTGTTTGTTCTGCATTTTGCCTGTTTAGTGAAAACCCTGAGAAACAAGCATACACAAACAGAATGGTGAAAGTGTTGATTTTCACCAAGTTAGCACATAGGCAAAACTTATTATAATGATTAAGATACTCATTTGAAATTTGACAATTGAAACATTTAATTTATGAACTGTCAAATTTAAATGTTTTATATCCTTTTAAAAATAAGTCATCTTACAATTTGAAATGAATTTTTAAAAAATAATGTCATTCAGAATTCAAATATGCTTAAATTTAACGATGTGCATGGATTAAAAATTAATCAGACTGTCATAATAATTTGATCTTCAAAACTGTTAAAAAATTACTGTTAATCCATCATGCTTAAATGATGAAAATGCAGCTTGACTTTGAAGCTTCTGATCTAGAATCTTTCCACTGCCTTCACTCTTCACCAAACAGTTACATTGTTCTTTTGCTCATGTTGGAATTCAGTGTTTCATTTTATATTCACAGGTCTAAATATACATGCTATATAATATACATGTTGTAATTTTACATTATGTATAGTTGTATGATTATATCAATGTAAAACTTTCTCAGCCCCTGTCACCTCGCCATCTTTGTGCTTTATTTCACAAGATCATAAACTTCAATTTCATTTTCATCCCTCCCTATTATCATCTTTGACATCTGCTGATTGCAACAGATTGCCTGATGATCGGCTTCTTTGTCTGAGAATTTTACTACCTCATTTCTCAGATCACCATTGTGTCCAAACTGCAGTACATTGTCTGACTCTTGTCCACACACAAGCAGACTTCCTGTAGCTGTAAGATAACAACCATAGGTTCCCTGTAACTGTGAACCATTGTACTGTTCAACAATCTGTCCAATGTTGTCCAGTATAATAAGTCCTTTATTGAAGTCAGAAACATAAATCCTTGAACCGTCCTGACTAACAGCTAGACTGGTGATGTCATAGAACAGTTTCTGTTCTGGCTTGTTCTTACTGAGCAGCTTCAGCTTACTACCAGATACACTGTATATATATACTGATGTAAAGTCTGAAATATACAGGTTACTGTTACTGTATGCCAGACCCCGACATGCAAAGTCAGTGTTTATCTGCTTTGACTTTGTCAGACTGGCTCCTACTGAAAAAAATTGAATTACTTTTTTCATATATAAACATACAGCAACTTGTTGTTTACTGATGGGACATACTTGCCATGGTTGTCCAGGTAGATCACAGGAGTCTGTGACTGTAAATGTGGAACTGTCCAAACATTTCAGCTTGTTGTTATTGTAGTCAGACAGTATAATTGTCCCATCCTCCAGTGCACATGCACTGACAATATTACAGTCATCAGTATCAGATTGAGCTTTGACATTATACTTGCTGCTTCCTTTAGCTTGAAGTAAAGCATCTGTCTGCTGGGCAGTATTTGTCTGGAGCTGAACGTTGCTGGTAGCAGTCTGCTGGGGAGTACCAGAACCAGAATTTGTCTGACATCTTTTAGCCGGAAGTTGAATGTTGCTAGTAACAGTTGATCCAGTAGCTTCTAACTTTCTTTGTGTAATTTTGCCAAGCAAATTCATTTCTCCTAATAATTCAGTAATTCTCTGATCTGGTATGAAATCTATTTCTTGTGTATGGATATGTGCCTTGTTGTGTTCTATGCATTGAGAAGCATTGCTAGCAATATTTTTTCCTTTCTTAGCATTGACAAAGTCCTGTGACACATTGTTGCCAGGAGCCCCTACTTTGTCTTGAGCTGATTTTACATGGGCTATATTTTCATCTAACATTCTCATTCCTTCCTCTATCTTGCCAATCAGGGCTTTGTATTTATCTTCGATGTCAGCTATGGAATTCTTCTCCAACTCTTCAAGCCTTTTGTTGATCTCTTTCCGGAATTTTCTGATTTTCTCTAGTAACCCCGCCTTATCTTTCAAGAGCCGTTGTTTTTCACGCTGCAAGTGGTCATGATGCTCTTTTAGACTCTTGGCTGCAGATTCCAGTTTGCTTTTAAA
This sequence comes from Saxidomus purpurata, assembly GCA_022818135.1. Classification (NCBI taxonomy): domain Eukaryota; kingdom Metazoa; phylum Mollusca; class Bivalvia; order Venerida; family Veneridae; genus Saxidomus; species Saxidomus purpurata. The sequence goes on from JAFMSR010000003.1 coordinate 13,840,189, forward strand.
ATCTCTCTGAGTGGACAAACTTGCATTGTTTTGGATGATCTCGGGTATATAGAAGGTGTGTTTGCATGACCTTGAAGAAAATATGGTTATATTATGTGTAATACTTGACTATACTGTACCAAGTTTGGACTTTTGCATCTAAATTGAAGTATAATTGTACTGATTTTGTTGCGTATATTTAAGCAAATTTAACCACCTTATACATGTACAGTCAAACTTGTGAACAACGGCCTGTCAAGGGAAACCTGTTTGCAGGTGACCTTTGTTCGGAGGTGTGGGCAGTTGATATATTTTCAACATAATAAACACAGTTTATCAAGTTTCATCATCATTTGTCAGATACACATGCTAAAAGCATTATCCGAATAACGATTTATCCGAATTTGGTGCATTAGGTTTAATTTTGCAAACGGTCGCACATGACAAATCAAATGATAAAATGATTATGTATCGTATCAACAATGGCATAATTTAGTTAATCGGCCTTAAAACGCTTTAATAAGCCAGAAACTGTGCCACTGATCACTTTTTCGAAACAGGAAACGATCATTAAATTAACGTGGATTACGCCCTTTTGCCGTTGTTTAATTTCATTGCCGATTGTGAATAAAAATACAACAGCTAATTTATGAGATTAAAGTTTGTGTTTTTCAGTTTGATTGTAATAAATCAAACAATTTACTAAACATGAATGCATTAATTAGCTGAAATAAACGATTATTATTTAGTTGCACAAACAATGAAAACTGCGACTCCAAATTGCGAAGATGTTCCGCATAAAATAAACAATCAAGCAATTTTGGCAATTACCGGACAGTTTGAACGGATTAATTTTACGTATGAAGGTGACAATTAAATGTTAGCACTTCTTTTCATCACCAAAAGCATCTTTGATTATTGTGCCCGTCGTTTGAGGTGCAAACAACTTTACAAGAAACAAAATGCTCTGATTCAGCCAGCTGTAAAAATTTCAGTGGCCGTTGTTCGCATCACAGACCCGACGACTGGAAGCTTTTTTACTGGCCGCTGACTGCGGACGACAGGTGGTCGCTATTCCCGGCCCTTTTTAGAGCAAATTTGGACAGGGCGATTTCAGACTGACCGTTGTCCGCAGGTGGCCGCTAGTAACAGGTGGCCGTTAGCACAAGTTTGACTGTATATGTAAAGATCAGGGACATTTTTAATCAATTTTGCAAACAAGAATTGCCAATAGGTGTCTTATTTATTGTTGGTACAAATATTTTTCATCTCTACAACATATATAAGATGTGAGCAGTATTTATATGATAAGTACAGAGATAACATGTTAAATCAGAGATAACATGTTAAATACTGCTCCTGCTCCAGAATGATGGTAAAGGTTAACAACCTCCTGTATATAACCACTGTTAGTGTTAAGCCCCAAGAAAAGGAAAACCCAATTCTAGCAATATATAAGTGAGCATAAGAATTAGTTGATGAAACATGTTAGTCACACGTCATACATCCCTCTGTTAAGGGCAATTGATACTTTTTTCATATGATTAAGAGCATATAATAATATTTGTTTTCGAAGAACCGAATCTGACAAAGTAACTATTAATTATTTTATTGACATATGCTTTTTCATGCAATGAGCTGTGCATCAGTGTTTGGTCTAATTTTTAGCTCAACTGGCTTTGCAGGGTGAGCTTTTCTAATGGTTGATTGTCCGTTGTCCATCGTCTGTCAACATTTTGATTCAAATGACAACTCCTCTGAAACCACTTGGCCAATATTGATGAAACTTTGCAGGGATGTTCATTGCATGAAGCTCTACCAAAATTGTTCAAAGAATTCCATTCCATGCAGAACTGTGGTTGCTATGGCAACAAATAGGAAAAACTTTTAAAATCTTCTTCTCTGAAACCACAAGGCCTAGAGCTTAGATATTTAGATGTAGCATTGGCTAGTGGACCTCTACCAAGATTGTTCAAATTATAAACCCCTGGGATCAAAATTAACCCCACACAGGGGGTCACTTAGTTTTGCATAGGCTTATATAGGAAAAACTTTAAAAATTCTTCTTCTCTGAAACCACAAGGCCTAGAGCTTAGATATTTTGCAAGCAGCATTGTCTAGTTCTGAAAACAGAATGTTAGTCACTTAAATGGAGTCTTGAGACAATACTTAGGTCCACAAAAGTACTTAGTAACAGAAGCATAAGTCAACAAAGATATTTACTTGTGATCTACTGCCATACAAGTAGCACAGCCAACATCGTCATGGTTTTGACAGAACATGTCAATATAGTAATGGTTGTGCTTGCCACATCTCTCTGTTGGTGCCACAGGCTGACTCTGGTTAGATCCCTGTGGTCCTTTTGGTAATTTCTTGGTAGTACTCAACGAGAACTGGCTTTTGTCTAGTATCTTATGTCCAGTTAATGATGGAATATCTTGATGCACTTGAACACAAGTTAGACAGAAATAATCAGTATTTTTTAGCTTCTATATTTTTTCCTTTACGTTTACACACCCGGCATAGGAGGTCAAATGTCTCATCAGACATAAAGTCTGTATATGTGTTTCCTCCAGACGCCATTTTGAAATACGCCTACTTTATCAAATCAACTGCCGTTTTTAGTGTTCACTAGTTATCTAGTTCTTTCTGTCTTCAGTTCACATCTGTATCAGTTAATCTTTAGCAGTTTTATTTGCAGTCTTTGCATGGTTTCACTTTAATTAACTATAAAATATTTTATTTATTGAATTGTGATATTAAATATCCTGTTATCCAATTCAGACAGCCGTATTTTTGTACTCATCACCAAACAGTATTTTGAGTATAATGCGGGTCAAGGCATGCTGTACGTGATATTAACTGTATCATTTTTGAACTTAGCTAATCTGTTTATAGTCTATCGATGATAGGACAGTTACATTATCTGTTCAAAGTCAATTGAAGTGTCGTCATAATATTCATATGGCAATACATGTATTAGCATTTTGTCATCTGATGACTTTTTGTTTGTAATTGTGCTTATTAGGTCCACCATCCTCTAAAGAGGCTATAATCGGTACGACCCGTCTGATGACTTTAGTTCACCCTTACCCATTAACACTAACCCACTGAATTTCTAAAATGGACTTGTCCATCTTTTAAGTTTGGATAGACCCATTTATAGTCCAAAAGGGGTGCTTTGTATAATGTAACTGGCCAAATAGCAGACAATGCTGATCATGATCTGCACTGGTCCGAAAGGCAGAATTATTTGTCGCTAGCATAACAAGCAAATTCAGTGAATTTATATCCCCTGCCAAATTAAGCAAATAGCGGAAAAAGAACAACTGGAAAGTGTATTGGTCAGTCTGTTTATAGAAACAAAAAAAAGCATTTTTAAAATTTCACCACCCACTGGGACCTCATCTCCGAGGTGATATTTTATTTCTTCAAATTATAGTCATAAAGAACTTAATTCTTGTAATTAAGTTGAATCAATACTGCTTCTTTCAGACAACAAGAATTCTTAATTATAAAAGAAAAGCACTACATCCCCTTAAGGGACTCATTTCTGTAAAAATCCAGTTTCTAAATTTTCTGTTGTTAAAGAATACAAAGTTGATAATTTGTGCCAAACAAAATAATATTCTGACAATTTAAGCCTTTTCAGAAGAAAGAAGCATTTTTAAAGTTTCACCACTCCATTGGGGCCTCATCTCCCAGGGGTAATTCTGTTTTCAGCATCACACAGTGATACAGAACTAAATTCTTATCAGTAATTAAATCAGTACTATTAGTTTTAGAAAACAAAAATTTGTAACTTTCTAAATAGATCATTTTAGAAAAGAACTACACCCCCTTAAGGGGCCTCATTTCTAGAAAAATCAGAAAGTGCAGGGGGTGGACGTTAGAAAGAGTGATCATTAAATTGTTTGAGCTAATTACAATTTTGATAACCCGTTTCAAAGAAATAGAATTTTAAGAAAATAACAATGAAAGGGCAATTATTCTGGAGATACTAATCTGATCTTGATGAAAGATGTGTGTGCACCGCACAATTATACTATTGTACACTTAGTTAAAGTTTCATGAAATTCTATCCATTGGTTCTGGAGTTATGACTCCGGACAGATGGACAACACCAAAACAATATCACTCCAGATAATAATAGGCAAACTTACCTTTGAAAGGACAGCATCTTTGAGCATAAGTTTGCAATTGTGTTAGCTTACTTTTAACCTATAGTCAACAAAGGGATGCACCAAAAATGGTTACAGCTCTAGCTTGAAGTTGCTTAATTGAGGTGACCAATAAAACAGGTTCAGCTGTATTTATATTTCTTTGGGTGAATTAATGCCCTCACAACTTAAATGCCAGGACTTCTGTCTACTTTTTCACCAGATACAAAATATTGAGAAAGTTATTAAATACCAATTTCAGAGTGAGGATTTGAACTTCAGCCCGTGGCTTTCATTTTGAGAATCCTACACTATCCTACGCTTCTAATGTCTGCAGTATCAGAATGTAGAATACCAGCTCCTGCCTTAATAAGGCTAATGTGAATATATTAAATAGGTCGGTCAGATATGTTTATCTGAAACAAGTGTCTGTCTGATGTTGACTTTTCAATGTTTACTGATAAAAATAAAGATAGAGATAATAAGTTTGTTATTACATGTATTATCGTGTCATAGTCCAAGTTAGACACTTGACGTTAAATAGTACATTGTTGCAGTACATTTTCCTGTAAGTAAAAAGGTTTTGTCTAGTAGGTAGACTGCTCTTTTGACTAAAAGCCTCCATACAGTACTTAAAGTATGGCAGTAGAGAAGAGCACAGTACAGCTCGGCTCATCGAAGCTCAGCACAGTGTAGCACACATAGTTCAATGCAGCACTAAATATTTAAACATCATAGTTCATTAGAGCAGAGCACAGTACATCTCAATGTAGCATAGCACACACAGAACTCAGCACAACCTAGCACAGATTATGTTCTAAATTGGCAAGACATGAAGCTACCAAGACATAATTTTCAACCTCTTAATTTTTAGCTCACCTGGCACAAAGTGCCAGAGTGAGCTATTAGGATTGCATTCCATCCGTCTGTCCGTCCACCATTTCCTTCAAACGACATCTCCTCTGAAACCACTAAGCCAATCTTGATGAAACTTTGCAGGGATGCTCCTTGCATGAAGCTCTACCAAAGTTCTTCAAAGAATTCCATTCCATGCAGAACTCTGGTTGCTATGGTAACAAATAGGAAAAACTTAAAAAATCTTCTTCTCTGAAACCACAAGGCCTAGAGCTTAGATATTTGGCATGTAGCATTGGCTAGTGGACCTCTACCAAGATTGTTCAAATTATGACCCCCGGGTCAAAATTGACCCCGCACAGGGGGTCACTTAGTTTTACATAGGCTTATTTAGGAAAACCTTTAAAAATCTCCTTCTCTGAAACCACAAGGCCTAGAGCTTAGATATTTGGCATGTAGCATTGTCTAGTAGGCCTCTACCTAGTTTGTCCAAATTATGACCTCCTGGTCAAAATTTACTCCACGGGGATGGTCACTTAGTTTTGCATAGGCTTATAAAGGAAAAACTTTAAAAGTCTTCTTCTCTGAAACCACAAGGCCTTGAGCTTAGATATTTGGCATGTAGCATTGGCTAGTAGACCTCTACGAAGATTGTTCAAATTATGACCCCCGGATCAAAATTGACCCCGCACCGGGGGTCACTTAGTTTTACATAGGCTTATATAGTAAAAACTTTAAAAATCTTCTTCTCTGAAACCACAAGGCCTAGAGCTTAGATATTTGGCATTTAGCATTGGCTAGTAGACCTCTACCAAGATTGTTCAAAATATGACCCCCGGATCTAAATAACCCCTTCCCGAAAAGGGGGGGAAGTCAATTGATTTCACATAGGCTTATTTCTATAGGGAAAACTTTTTATAAAAACCCACAAGGCCGACAGGCAGATAATAGATATTTGAAATGTTACTTAGCATTGTGTAGTGGACCTCTACGAATTATGTTAGAATCATGACCCCTTTTATTATAGCCAATGGTAGTCAGGTGAGCGATATAGGGCCATCATGGCCCTCTTGTTGCTTGTATAGCAAGGTGATATCTTTTCTGTACTGATTTGATTCTGAATAGAACCTTCCATCAGCTAGCCTTGAGAGTTCCTTACATGATCAAGATTTGAACATGGAATTATGATGGATGGATGTATGGTAATGACCTTTCCCGCCTAACATTATACATGTCAAGTCAGCTAACAGCTGCAAATAACCTTGCATTGGCTAACTCAATAACTTTCTTACTTGACATAACTATGGTAATGACCTGTCCTGCCTTACCATGAATTCCAGTATTATTTTTGTTTTGATTCAGTGAGAGAAGCCCCAGTGTGCACATGGTGAGACCGGTAGATTTATACATTACACATGCTGTCAATACAGGTCACCAAGATGTTCTTACCCCTTATACATTGTTGAACATATTCCCCACACTTCAGGAAAATCCGTCGTCTCCCAAGTCTTTGGTAGGTGTGACAAGCTACAAACCGCAACAGCTGCATGAGGTTTGACAAGCATTGCTTAGCAGAAACATGCATCAGAAAAATAGTCAAGCTTGCAACATGCTTTCGTTCTTTGAACTCGCTACCGGTACTTACCTTGCGCTATTATACTAGCTAGTTTATAATGTGCATTTCATATGCATTTAAAACATTTTTTGCAATTTTTCTCTGTAAATGTCAAGAAAGGATGAGGAGAGTGTTTGGTCACATGTGTCACAATCATTGTGACTGTTTGAATACATAATTTATGTCATACTGACTTTTAGTGGTGTAGAAAGTAGCCCTCTTAGTTTGAAGAACTTCAAAAAACCTTGCATAACAATTGTCTGCAAATCATAATCCAGGTCATATTTATCACCGTGGTTACATGCAACCTACATAAAATTACGGCTTTAAAGTTTATTCTTTGGTGGTTGTGGGCAGACTGTCTCCCTTTAAGCATCAGACTTTAAACATCTTGGCGGGAGACTTGCTGGAATCCTGGTGATACAGCTCAACATCATGAATCCGGCCAGGACATTCTTAACAAAAAATAACGACCGATCTGCCAGTGAATAATTTGGGCGGGAGAGACACTTTTAGCTACTTTATTTTGGCACTTGATTCATTCATGTTTCTGTACCAAATTGTAGATTACTGCAAAAAACATGCACGTACAAAGCACTTCTGCAGTGTGAGACTGTAGGTACATAATTAGCTTCAAAACAGTTCTGAATTTACATGAATTGGAAAAACGGCCTGGGTTATGGTAAAAAATCCAGAATTCAGGTTTAATCCGGAAAACTTTCATCCCTGAGAACTGGTCGAAACCAGCATATTTTTCTACACTCTATGGAACAGGAACCAGTTAATTGACTTGTTCCTAAAGGCAGAACATTACCATGTTTTCAAGTTGGCATATTTTTCCTAAAAATTCCTATTTGTAGGCAAGAGTTGTTCTGATTGAGATAATTAACTCAAGCAGATACTACACTTAGTTCTGATCTTAATTCAATACTCATTTTGTAGTACTTCTTGTAGAGCCTGCTGGGGGACCTTGCTCGACGTAGTTGTCACCTGGCGATTTGGTGTATGTGCCTGTCAATCCAGATAAGCCTGTCTGGGCTGTATATCCCTCAGGCATTGAAGGATTTTAAATTGACTTGGCATATTTGTTCACCACAATTTGAGTGTGTGTTGAACGCAAGACCAAAATCTTTAGCTCAATGGTCAAGGTCAAACTTGGAGATTAAAGGTCAAATATGGACACATGAGACCATGTCCACGCTGTAACTTTAACATTCATTGATGGATTTTGAATTGACCTGTAATCATTATTCACCACAATGGGATGGCATGTCATTCACAAGACCCAGGTTTGTGGCTCAAAGATCAATGTCACACTTTATGTTATATCTAGAGTGTTTTAAGCAGGTTGCTGCACTCTGCCCTTTTCTGCCACACCCCTATTGCCCCTTAGTATTCAGCAAGACCAATCATCCTATGAAGTTTGAAGACTGTTGTTCATAAATGAATCTCAAATATGAGTGGAAATGATTTTCCAAGTTCAGGTCACTTTGACCTAGACCTTTGACCCACTGTCCCCAAAACAATAGGGATCATCTACAGGTTGCATGCAACCTTCTGAGCAAGTTTCATGAAAATCAAATGAAGATTGTGACATGTAGATTGTTAGCAATGAAAAGGTAACCAATCATCATAGTATGAAGGTTTTGGTGATATAGATCTCAAAATATTGAGTGGAAACAATTTTTAAAGTTTGGGTCACTGTGACCTTGACATTTGACCCACTGACCCAAAACGGAGGTTACTGTTATCTGATCTTTGACTCCAAAAGCAGTAGGATCATGTACAAGTTGCAGGCAATCTATGAGCAAGTTTCATGATAGTCAAATGAAAATTGTGGCCTGTAGAGTGTTGTCAAGGAAAAGTTTACAGACGGACGACTGACAAACCACTATGGCATAAGCTCTGCTGGACTTTGTCCAGAAGAGTTAACTAAGTCATAATTTTAAAATGTGACAATGCACTGGAAAAAAGTAGACATGTGGACATCGCGATTCACTGTGTCCGGGCACCCCAGTTCTCTGCTTCTAGTATCGCAGCATCCCCTATGGCAAGAACACAGAACATCCTTCAGTGGTCAAATTTTTATAAATTTGCTGATCCAAAATTGCGGTGATGGATGTACTTTGGCATTGTACGTACTGTTAACAGTTAAAGAATTTTTTTTTCAAACTCCTGTTTTTAGTCACAGTGACTTTGACCCCAGTGACCTGAGATACAAGTTTGGTGATATTACGTCAATGTGAATTGGAAGTTTCTTACTTGAAATCTACTGTTTAACTCGAGCAATGGCATATCTCTATCTAAGAACCAGGATTTCATTAATTTTGGTAATGACAGCAATAATCACTCATTCAACAGTTTGAAATTGTTATTATAAAAGAATAGAATAATAAAGATTATCAAAAAAACAATAATAACAGTAATATCATAACGACAAAAGGACCATGATGGCCTTATATTGCTCACCTGGCTACCATTGGCTATTATAAAAGGTCAACAACAATGTGGCAGAAAACAAAGTAAAAGTACAGTACAATGTAGCTCTAAAAACTAGGTCAAAAGGGCAGTGCCAATTTTGACACTAGGGGCAAAGTTAGAACAGTTAAGGGAGAAATACAATAGACAGTGTTGCACACCAAATATCTAAGCTCAAGACCTTAAAGTCCCAGGATCTTTTTGAATTTACTGATATTGTAAAATAAATATACTGATAGGATAATGATAGAATCATGTTCTTTTCACTCTTAAACAATGTTGACATATTCATTTCTTTGATATTCAAGTCGCTTTATCACGAAAAAGAGTTACCAGGAAGCCTTTTTTACTTTTTGCAATATCATCAAAAAAAAATACTGCTCTATATTTCTAACATTTACATCTATTTAAAAAGTAAAGTTATGAATGTGTTTGGTACAAATAAAGGTCATTTCTGACAGTAAGACATCTTTCTTGGTAAAATAAGAGCTACGTGTCAATGTAATGACTTTAAAGTTATGGAGAAGAAGATTTTCAAAAGATTTCCTATATAAGACATGCAAGGAATATCTCTGCTAAGCTTCATCAACATTGGCTTAGTGCTAGGAGATGTCGTCCGAAGGAAATGGTGGATAGCCGGAGAGTGATCCTAAAAGCTTACACTGGCACTTTGTGCTAGGTGAGCTAAAAGCAGAACTTTCATATTAATGCCTCGCATTTAATTGCAAAATTAAGTTCTGAATAAAAAGACATGAGGGCCACAATAGCCCTATATAACTCACCTGAGTATCATTGCACTTTTTAAAAAAGTAGGTCAAAAGATCACAATTAAGGTCAGTCATAGGAATTTTTAAAATAACTGCAAAACTGCAATAACAGTCCAACTTCCATCTCTCTGGCTTGAAAAATAAAAACTAGACAAAAGGTCAAATAGCATCAAAACTGTGCATATGGTTCAAATTTCACTGCTGTAGCTTCAAAAACAGGAAGGTAGGTTAGCAGGTGAAGGTCAGTGTTGGCAGTTGAAATCTATATCTTAATTGTAAACATGATCCAAATTTCATTTCTGTAGCTACTGAAAGTATCTGCATGCAAAACTAGCCATATAATTCAAATTTCATTACTGTAGCTTAAAAAACAAGACAGTAGGTCAAGTCACCCGGGATGGAGCCAACTTGGGACTTCAATGTAGATTTGAACAACCTTGGCACAGGACCTCTAAGCATTGATACAAGTCAAATATTTCGGTTTAAAAATTGCTCTATATAACTATGTAAAACAAAATGACTCCCAGGGTGTGGTCAAATTTTATTCCAAGGTATGATTTGAACAACCTTGAATGGGGACCATTAGAAAATGCTACATACAAAGTATCTATGATCTTGGCCTTACGGTTTTGGAAAAGTAGATTTTTTACAGTTTCCAATATTAACATTTATGTAACCCCTAGGGTGGGGTCAATTTAGACATATTGCATGAATCCACTGTCTTTGAAGGAATATGTTATCTCCCCCACTACCAGAAACTGATCAATTTTGGCTCAGTTCTTTCAGAAGGGATGTTGTTTGAAAATGTGAATGTATGACTGACGTTCAGACATCAGTGATCACAATAACTCACCCACAGCACAAAGTGCTCAGGTTAGCTAATAAAACTGTAATTACACAACTTCGTCAATATTTCAATCATTGCTTTTAGCTAACTTTATAACATTACAGACATTTTTGTTTTCAGATTCTAACAATGGCAGTGGAGTGGTTGATAAAAAATTTACAAGCAAGTCTATACAAAGTTTCACAACTACTGGCATTTTGTCTCGTAAGCAAAGTTTTTGGTGTGATATATTTGCTGATAAATCATGGTAGGCGACTCTTTTTTACATCTAAATATTACTTCCCTTTTCACATAAGCTAGCTGCTGTCTATTGTTTCATTTTTGTCGAACATGGTCCAAATGTGAATCACATTCTTTGATATGAAATGAAAGTATAATCTCCAAAACAAAAATCAGATCTGTGTATAAATTAGATGTAATGCCCATTTTTATCTTCCCAGCTCATCTAGTTTAACACAGATCTTCTTCATAGAAACGTGTAATATCAGTTTTTCACAACTGGCTTGAGTTTCTTTGAACCAACAGCTGAAAATAAAGACAAATACCTAATTATGTAACTCGTATTTTAAGAAGCAAGTACAAAACTGCAAGTTCAATACCTCCTATATAGAATACATCAATGTCTGTTTCAAAATTTTAGCAAGTTAAGAAATAACAATGATTTACCTTTGACATACAGCACTGTAATATTTTCAGTGCAACAGTTTATCAGGTAATGTCTACATAAGTACATGTACTTTAATACATGGCACAAATCAGTGTCATTTCAGAAATTTTAGCCACTAAAAAGGTGGAAAGGTGTATCTTTTTTACAGCATTCAACCTCATCAGCAACAACTTTCAGCAGATTAAGAGATCGGAATAATGTACCTTTTACATAGCACACTTCCGCATCTACTCCCAGTTTTAGCAGGTAGTCTATCCACAATATCTGCTTGTATGACAGCCTGTCGTTTGGACCTTTCACCTCGCAAATCTAGGGTGAAACAAGAATTGTTTGTACTGCCAGCAGGAGATACACAGTTTAAACAGAATCACATGAGCTATGTTTAATTCATACATTGTAGGTGAAGTTTTGAATGTTTGTTTCTTTTCTTAAAAGCTGTTTAACAAGAGCTGTCACATGACAGCACGCTCGACTATTCGAAAGGTTGTTAGTGAAATGGGTTTTTTGTCTAAGAACAGGAGTATTGTGTAATTGTCTATAAGAATTAAGGTCAAAGATATGAAACTTGTTCAAAGACCTTTGTAAATGTACATTACATTCAAAGCCTTACTCTGAATTCTGTAAGCCAACTGGAGGGAGAAGGAGGGGATAATTTCAAAGAAATACATAATCTTGTAAATTTGATCATGAATAACTTTGTAACTTTTCAAAATTGATATGTATTGAATTAAAAAAGCATGACCGCTGCATGCTGCGTAATTATTCATGATAGTTCAAAAGAAAGCTATTTCGAGTATTTCGATGTTAGTCTGGTAAAAACTGTGACAAAATTCTAAGTTAAAAGGGGCATAAATGTGTCAAAAATCAAAAACAATGGTGAAGATGTTGACAGTAAACATACATTTTAAGTTTTAAGTCCATAAAAAAATTAAAGTTAAAAAGGGGCATAAATCTGTCAAAAATAAAAACAGAGTTATGGGGATTGTTTGCTCAGATGATGATGTTGATGGTAGACACATACTTTGAGTTTTAAGTCAATACCTTTGATAGTATTCAAGATATTTAAATTTATAAAAATCTTTAACAAAAAATTCTACGTTAAAGAGGGGCATAAATCTGTCAAAAATCAAAACAGAGTTATGAGGATTGTTTCCTCAGGTGCAGATGTTGATGGTAAAGATATATTTTGAGTTTCAAGTCAATACCTTTGATAATATGCAAGATATTTGAATTTATAAAAAACTTAACAAAAATTCTAAGTTAAAAAGGGGCATAAATCTGACAAAAATCATAACAGAGTTATGCAGATTGTTTGCTCAGGTGAAGATGTTGATGGTAAAGATATATTTTGAGTTTCAAGTAATATACAAGATATTTGAATTTATAAAAAACTTTAACCAAAAATTCTAAGTTAAAAAGGGGCATAAATCTGTCAAAAATCAAAACAGAGTTATGCGGATTGTTTGCTCAGGTGAAGATGTTGATGGTAAAGATATATTTTGAGTTTCAAGTCAATACCTTTGATAATATGCAGTATATTTGAATTTACAAAAAACTTTAACCAGAAATTCTAAGTTAAAAAGGGGAATAATTCTGTCAAAAATCAAAACAGAGTTATTAGGATTGTTTGCTCAGGTGAAGATGTTGATGGTAAACATATAGTTTGAGTTTCAAGTCAATACCTTTGATAATATACAAGATATTTGAATTTATAAAAAACTTTAACCAAAAATTCTAAGTTTAAAAGGGGCATAAATCTGTCAAAAATCAAAACAAGAGTTATGCGGATTGTTTGCTCAGGTGAAGATGTTGATGGTAAAGATATCTTTTGAGTTTCAAGTCAATACCTTCGATAATATGCAAGATATTTTTTTTTTTATCATTTATTTCAACATATATGATTTATGAGATATACATATACTTATTTCCATACAAAAACAATATCTGATGTTAAAATCCCTTGGTAAATATGCTGATTCACGCTTAACACTTCAAAACAGTATTGTAATTTAATTCAAAATGCATTAAAAAAAGATAAAGAAAAGAGGAAATATGATTTGTGTGTCGTCTCCAGTGCAGGTTTGTTCTTTCTGTTATTCAGTCTTATACAAACATATATAATAGTCATCGTATACAACAAGGTACGAGGTTTTGTTGTGTAAAAACTTAGAAAATATTAAGAGTTCCCCATTTTAAATTATGATATTGAATTTTGCCATTCATTTCAGCTATTTCTTTTTCTATCCTGATTCTGTTTTTCAGATAATTAATGTAAATGTCAAAAAGTGGTAACTTTTTTCTGTATTTCATTTGAAAAATAAAAGACTTCATCAAAATGATAAGAAAGTTTACAACATTAGTTTTCATGTTATTTTGTAATATTCCAAAGCTTATGTTTTCTAAATTGAAATGAATAACAAAGTTATGTCTTTGTAAAAACTCACTTAATCTATTCCATAAAATTTGAGCATAAGTACATGTCCAAAATAAATGTTCTTGACTTTCAGGATGCATATTACAGAAGTCGCATATATTTGTGTTAGCTATGTTCATTTTTAACAAGGTCGTGTTTGTGGGTAAAATTCGCATGATATATTTATACTGGAAATTTCTCATTTTTGTGTCAATTGTTGCTTTAAAGGTCTGAGAGTATACTCTTTTCCAGTTAATGTCGATTTTATTTAGAGTTTTTTCCCATTTTATTTCCGATTTCAGTAACATTGAGTTTGAGTTAACGTTGAACTGTTTTGTGTACAACAATTTGTTTGGCGTTTTCGATTGTTTTAGTGCATACAATAACTTCGGTTTAATATCATATATTATGCCTTCTGTTTTCAACATTTCTTTTAATCTTCTTGGAATACTACTAATGAGTTGGTAGTACATTAGAAAGTCACTGTTTTCTAGTTCATATATACGCTTAAACTCTTCAAAGCAGTAAAAAGTATTTTTTCTGTAGTCAAAAAAGTGTTCTATATTTGTTATTCCTTTTTCATGCCATTTCTTAAAGTAGAACGTATTTTTGTCTTTTTTTTATATTTGAATTATTCCATATGATCTGTTTACCTAACTGTTCCAAAGAATTTGTTTGATTTATTTTTGTCCATGCTATTAGAATGTCACTTAGAAATTTGTTTTCTTTACATATACTTTTTACATCATTTTCAGCTAAATTACATTGAAATACAAATGTGCCACCTACTTTATCTAATATATCTCTGTAAAATATACTCCATAGTTTACTTGATTCATTTTCACAGAATCTTTTAACCCAACACGCCTTGATTGCATTTAAAAATTTATTTAGGTCTATCATTTTTATCCCACCTTGTTCATAACTCAGCTGCAAAACTTCCCTTTTGACCTTCTCTGGTTTTTTATCCCATATAAAATTATACATAACTTTTACAATATCTTTTATTGTGTTTAAATCAGGATTTGGTAGTACAGTTAAAGGATATATTAGCTTTGGTATTGCAAATGTTTTTATAACAGTGATCTTTCCTAGGAGAGTTAGTTTTCTGTGTTCCCATTGTTTTAAACAGTTTTTAAAACTATTTAGTTTAGGTTCCAAGTTAACTTTTTGATTTGTTTCAGGATTGTTTGTGAATACCATGCCTAAAGTTTTCGCTGATTCAGAGGTCCAAATAAATTTATTTTTTGGGCTTAATTTAATGTTTGTATGGTTCAGCGATCCAACACGCAATACTGTGGTTTTGTGATAGTTTAATTGTAAACCTGCTATATTTCCGAAATTTGTAATAACACTGACTAATTCATTAAACGATGTTTCTTCTCCATTATTCAGAAAAGTTGCATCATCTGCAAAAAGTGTTTGTTTAATTTCTTGTCCATGTATTGTAATACCTTTTATTTGTTTATCAATTTCTATATAGTTTGCGAGAGGTTCAATACACAAAATGAACAGCAGAGATGAAAGTGGACAACCTTGTCTTAAACCACGCTTTATGGGAAATTGTTCGGTCAGATGACCGTTATTTATGACTACGCTATTTATATCGTTGTAAAACAGCTTTATCCAGTTTATAAAAGACTGTCCAAAATTAAAGTTCTCTAAACATTTGAAAACAAAAGAATGACTGAGGCTGTCAAATGCTTTTTCAAAATCAGCAAATATAAGAAGCCCTGGTGTTTTGTTGTCATTTAAGAATTGTATTGTTTCAAATATAAGTCTGACATTTTCGCCAATGTACCTATTTTTCAGAAACCCTGTTTGTGCTCGATTTATAACAGCATTTATTACTTTTTTCAATCGATTAGCAATTGCCTTTGTAGCCATTTTATAATCCACATTTAGTAGACTGATTGGACGCCAATTTGATAGGACAAGTGTATCTTTTCCTTCTTTTGGAAGCAACGTAATTATTCCCTGCTTCTGTAATTCGGTTAAATGATTATTTGTATATGAGTAATTTAAAGACGCAATATAATATTGTTTTATATTTTCCCAGAAAACCTTATAAAATTCGCTTGTTATGCCATCTGAGCCTGGACTTTTATTGTTTTTCATTTCATTTAGGGCTTGAAGCATTCGTGTTCTGTTAATATACCTTCGCATAAAGATTTCTGATTCTCATCTATCTTATTCAAATGTAAATTAAAGAAATCATATTTGGATTCCAAGTCCGGCTTTTTTGAGTAAAGAGTTGCGTAAAATCTTTTTTGTTCCATTAAAATTTGGTCCTGATCAGTCACGTCTTTTTCACCAATTTTGAGTTTGTAGATAGTTTTTCTTTCAGCATTTCGTTTTTCTAAATTTGCAAAGTATTTGCTGTTTTTTTCGTTTCTCTCAATATTGATTGCCTTACTACGAATTAAAAATCCATCAATTTTTGAGTTATATATCTTTTCAAGTTCTTGTCTTTTTATTTCCAATAGAGTTTCTGTATTGTCTACACCAATATTATTCATAATTTTAGTTTCCAAATTATATATTTCTTTGATAATATACAAGATATTTGAATTTATAAAAAACTTTAACCAAAAATTCTAAGTTTAAAAGGGGCATAAATCTGTCAAAAATCAAAACAAGAGTTATGCGGATTGTTTGCTCAGGTGAAGATGTTGATGGTAAAGATATCTTTTGAGTTTCAAGTCAATACCTTTGATAATATGCAAGATATTTGACTTTACAAAAAACTTTAACCAAAAATTCTAAGTTAAAAAGGGGCATAAATCTGTCAAAAATCAAAACAGAGTTATTGGGATTGTTTGCTCAGGTGAAGATGTTGATGGTAAACATATAGTTTGAGTTTCAAGTCAATACCTTTGATAGTATTCAAGATATTTGACTTTATTAAAAACTTTAACCAACGCAGACGCCGACACCAACGCCGACGCTCGGGCGAGTGCAATAGCCTCCTTATTCTTCAAATAGTCGAGCTAAAAATGCTTTTTTCCCTTTCACTACACACATTAATAGATATACATGTATCTCAATGGAAGGTCACAAATCTAAATACATCCACAAAATACAAAATTACAATTTCAACAGTAACATTAATACTTATCATTGTTGCTAGAGGTTCTTGCTAAACAGTGCAAATTATAATCATGATCTGCACTGGTCACAAAGGCAGTACAACTCCCCCCCCCCTTCCCAAGTGTTAAAGCACTGAGCAATGGGTCCAGGATAATGTACCTTGAACTGTTTGGTGTCTGTGTTCCACAAAGTCAGATCAGGAAATCCACTCCTGGTATGCCGAGGATCTTTCACATATCTCTCCAGAATACCGCCAACCACTGGTCCATCCATACAGCTGATCAGATTCTGTTCAATATAGATTATTGAGAAAGTACTTTTTCTTGCTGGATGTCTAGATTTTATGTACATTATAAAGAGCCTATTGGTTTCTCATGTTCGTAGTAAGAGGCTGCTTCAAAAAGTAATGTTACTTATGGCTTTCTATAGTCAAAACGCGCGTTCTGGTTCAATAATTCTATTCAGCCTAGTAGGCCAATTTAATAGCTACATAAGCACGAAAACCTTGTGCAAATCGATGAACATTTGACAAAGTATTCCACTTTTATAGGTGTGTTACTAATATACACTGTGCAAGTTGCTGTCTTACAAATGAATACTGAAGTAAAAGTAGAAATATGTGCCTACATAGAAGGCCGCGTTGCTCTAAGTATACCGCCAAAACAAGTTTATAACGAACTGAATGATATATATGGGCCTTCCCTGGTATCGTATATGACAGTTTGCAGATGGTATAAAAAAAGTTAAACCTGGAATATCCGTCATTAAAGATGCGGGTCGAAAAGGGCGACCAAAGACATCTGTTACAGATAAAAATATGTCTGCTGTGAGGGCATTTGTAGACGAAGATGGGAGATATACGGTGGAAGAGATAGCCAATAAGGTAGGGATATCAGAAGGCAGCGTCCATGCTATTCTGACCAAACATTTTGGACTTACAAAGGTATGAGCTCGTTGGGTCTCCCATTTGCTTACCACAGACCAGAAAAAGCAGCTCATAAAAGTTGGGGGGTAGTGGAGTTTCTGAACAAAGAAAAAGTTAATGTCTTGAAGCATCCTCCCTATTCACCCGATTTAAGTCCGTGCGACTTTTTTCTGTTCCCTCGGCTCAAGAAAGTTCTTTCTGGGTGGAGATATGACAGCAGAAATGCACTTGGAAGTGCAGTGCATCAGTGCCTGAGACAGACACCAAGGGCAGACTACTTTGGCGATATTAGGAAATGGATAGTGAGATTACAAAAGTGCATTTCTGTTAAGGGAGAATATTTTGAGGGGTTGGAATAATTTCATCTGAGGTACTATTGACCGTCTTACATTTATTAATCTAGTAACATTACTTTTTGAAGCACCCTCGTATCTCCTAAACCCCACGAAGGATTTTCATAAAACTTGTGTCAAATGTACATCTCCATAAGATGCAGAACCAATTTCCAAATCCACAGGGTCAACATCACACTGAGGGATGGTTGGCAGTGATTTTTGGGGTCTTGTGTCCACTGCATATCTCCTAAACCCTATGAAAGATTTTTATGAAATGTTCATCTTAACAGGACAATGTGAAGGACCCATCTTCTAATCTTGCAGGCTCAAGGTCAAATGTACCGGTAAGTGTTAGTTTTATAGTAGGTGGTATTTGAAAAGCGTAGAATCTAACACCATTAACATAAATAATGCATGTAAATGACACAGAAAGGGCATGATCAAACAAAGTTGCTTTAAATATCCTATCTGGGGATCAATGGTTAGCTATGGACCATGTATTAAACTAGGTGCAATTGAAAAGCCACTTAAAACTAGGTTACCTGATGTGTTTCAGGGCCAGAAAACTTTTCCCAGTTTATTCCAGTACACATTTTCCCTTCATGCTCACTCCAGATGCGACCCACCTCTGTGGTAAGCTCCTGGATAAAGAGTTAATGAATGTAACTTTAGTTTCAGTCTCTATGACCCAACTGCACTTGATAACAAGAGCTTTATACTGTTTCCTAGAAGTATCTTTGCTTATACAATGTTAGTGTGATTTTAAAAACTTTCATGTCAAAGTTTAAATGAAAGTTTTACATTCTACAGTTTAGAGACTGTCCCGAAAATCAGAGTAGAAACTACTCTGGCTGTAATCAGTAGCGTATCATTTCATGTGGTCAGTTTCACAACAGGGAGGGTCATAAAACTGCCATTAATCACCTAATTCCTAAATCCTTGTCTGTACCAGGTGGTGAGTTGAAGGAAATCTTGGCCATTTATACTTTGTCCCTTCACTTGATAATACGTAAAGCATATCTATAATACAAGAATTTATATTGAGAAACAAGGTGTCTTGTAGACCTAGTCCAGTAAAGAACAGAATTCTTCAAAATCGATGAAACTGTTTAGTTTCATGTTTGAGGTACCATCTTAGTTATCTTGAAGTACAACTTCTATGCGTATTACACAATAGGATTATCTGAATGTGTGAAAGCGAACAATAGTACTTTTGTTGTCATTGTTTCTGGAATGTTGCACCAACCTGCATATAGGTCTAAACGGAACATTAAAAAAGTATTATCCTTCAAAAAGGCCATACTGTATTATAGTCAAGTAAGATGCCTGAAACACATGTTGGAATATTAAATGATTTTAAAATGTGCAAGAAATACTTGATATTGAGTCATTTCTCTTATTCTTTGATAAAAACTAAATCAAACCTTAAAAAAAAGTAAATTTGGGTGGTGGAACCATTATACAGTGATGAAAATTATTTTCACTACATTCAATTGAAATAATACAGCACAGATTAGTTTATTTCTGCTTTTGATGATATGCACTTTCCAATGAGGCTTGATCAGTGCCAGATATCTTTTTATGTCCCCGAAGGGTTGCATATTAAAATCGCAACGTCCGTCCGTCTGTCTGTCGTACATGCCCAGTAGACATTAGGGGGTTAGGGTTTGAGTACAACTTAGCATTGTGAGGTTGTTTCAGTTCATTCCGTCATTATGGTGTTAAAAATGGTATTGTGGGGTTAAATAATTCTACTGTGGAGTTAAAAAAGATCAAAGAAAGATCAAGGGATAACTTCTCAAAGTCCGTCAGGTGAGTACGTCCGTCTGTCCGTCCGTCTGCGTCTGCCCTTACATTTTTCCGTGTCCGGGCTGTAACTTTGTCATGCATTGAAGGATTTCGAAATAACTTGGCACAAACGTTCCACACATCAAGATGATGTGTTGCGTGCAAGACCCACGTCCCTACCTCAAAGGTCAAGGTCACACTTGGAGTTTGAAGGTAATGGAATCCTCTATATATGCACACATTCGTGTCCGGACTTTTAACTTTGTCATGCATTGAAGGATTTTAAAATAACTTGGCACAAATGTTCAGCACATTAAGACGATGTGTTGCGTGCTAGACCAACGTACTTTGAGTTTAAAAGTAATGGAATCCTTTATATATGCAAACATTTGTGTCCTGACTGCAACTTTGTCATGCATTGATTGATTTTAAAGTAACTTTGCACAAATGTTCAGCACATCAAGACAATGTGTTGGGTGCTAGAACCACCTCAAAGGTCAAGGTCACACTTAGAGTTTAAAAGTAATGGAATACTGTACATGTATGCATGCATGGTAACTGATCAGTCATGCATGGAAGGATTTTAAAATTACATGGCACGATTGTTGAGCACATGGAGAGGACACAGACTGTGAGACACCTCTTTCGTGTGAGGAACAGCTCTTGTTTATACTCAAGATGACCACTTTGGAGGGTAATATAACTCCAAGAGTGAAATATTTATTCATAATTTGGAATTAACCAATATAATTGAATGTATTAAAAGAGGACTCAGATTGAGGGACTGCATCATAACCACAATATCATTATTATAGATAAACAACATACTATTGTTTGACCAAATATCTCCTTATAAAATGACCGAACATTATTTTGTTTCGCTTTTTTTCAGACTCGCTATTGTAATGGATGAATTTGTTCCCTAGACTGCTCACTCTCAAGTCAGTGAAGTTATTAAATTGGAGGAGAAAATATACATAGACTATGCGGCCCTGCTCCCTAACATTTTTTGTTTGTTTGTTGGTCACATTTTAGCTTATGCAGCATCTTTCCAGCACAGAGATGCTCAACTAATATTAAATAAAAGTATCTTGAAAATGTAATATCTTTTCAACCTTTCCCTATTTCAGCATGTTTTCAGAAGCTAAATATGATTTATCTTGGCATTGTTGTGAATAAAATTATGAAGATTACTTTCTTGTAGTATAAGGAATAGGAGCAGCTATGCATATGTATGCAAAATTAATTGTGAATTTTGCTTCGATAAAGTTTAACACAACATAAAACTTCACCTACAGAACACAAGCGTTTTTCTTCCTTCTCCTGGTACTAGGGTCTAACTTTATCTCTACCTGGCATTGCTGCCCAAACATCATGACCTGCTGAGATTAATTGGGGTTTTATTGCCTGTGGTCATGTAAAATTACATGCCAGATTAGCTAGAAGTCTGTGAATTCTGGAGAAATCCGGGACAGTCTCTAAACTGTCTATATAATTATGCCCCCACAAAGTGGGGTGCATATAGCGTTGCACTTGTCCGTCCGTCCGTCCGTCAGTCCGTCCGTCCGTACGTCCCGAAATCTTGTGAACGCAACTCCTCTTAAACCGGATGGCAGATTTTGCTTAAACTTCCAGGGATGAACAACCTTAATGTGTAGATGGTAGTAAAGGAAGGAATTTTCGCGGCGACCAAATTTAACAGAATTATGGCCCTTTGTTGATTTTTTCACTATATACCATATAGAAATTTTGTGAAAGCAACTCCTCTTAAACCGGATGGCAGATTTTGCTTAAACTTCCAGTGATGAACAACCTTAATGTGTAGATGGAAGTAAAGGAAGGAATTTTTGCGGCGACCAAATTTAACAGAATTATGGCCCTTTGTTGATTTTTATGCCCCCACAAAGTGGGAGCATATAGCGTTGCACTTGTCCGTCCGTCCGTACGTCCCGAAATCTTGTGAACGCAACTCCTCTTAAACCGGATGGCAGATTTTGCTTAAACTTCCAGGGATGAACAACCTTAATGTGTAGATGGTAGTAAAGGAAGGAATTTTCGCGGCGACCAAATTTAACAGAATTATGGCCCTTTGTTGATTTTTTCACTATATACCATATAGAAATTTTGTGAAAGCAACTCCTCTTAAACCGGATGGCAGATTTTGCTTAAACTTCCAGTGATGAACAACCTTAATGTGTAGATGGAAGTAAAGGAAGGAATTTTTGCGGCGACCAAATTTAACAGAATTATGGCCCTTTGTTGATTTTTTCACTATATACCATATAGAAATTTTGTGAAAGCAACTCCTCTTAAACCGGATGGCAGATTTTGCTTAAACTTCCAGTGATGAACAACCTTAATGTGTAGATGGAAGTAAAGGAAGGAATTTTTTGCGGCGACCAAATTTAACAGAATTATGGCCCTTTGTTGATTTTTATGCCCCCACAAAGTGGGAGCATATAGCGTTACACTTGTCCGTCCGTCCGGACGTCTGTCCGTACGTCCCGAAATCTTGTGAACGCAACTCCTCTTAAACCGGATGGCAGATTTTGCTTAAACTTCCAGGGATGAACAACCTTAATGTGTAGATGGTAGTAAAGAAAGGAATTTTTGCTGCGACCAAATTTAACAGAATTATGGCCCTTTGTTGATTTTTTCACTATATACTATGTAGAAATTTTGTGAACGCAACTCCTCTTAAACCGGATGGCAGATTTTGCTTAAACTTCCAGGGATGAACAACCTTAATGTGTAGATGGCAGTAAAGGAAGGAATTTTTGCTGCGGCCAAATTTAACAGAATTATGGCCCTTTGTTGATTTTTTCACTATATACCATATAGAAATTTTGTGAACGCAACTCCTCTTAAACTGGTTGGCAGATTTTGCTTAAACTTCCAGGGATGAACAACCTTAATGTGTAGATGGTAGTAAAGGAAGGAATTTTTGTTGCGACCAAATTTAACAGAATTATGGCCCTTTGTTAAGTTTTTCACTATATACCATATAGAAATATTGTGAACGCAACTCCTCTTAAACCGGATGGCAGATTTTGCTTAAACTTCCAGGGATGAACAGCTTTAATGTGTAGATGGTAGTAAAGGAAGAAATTTTTGTTGCGACCAAATTTAACAGAATTATGGCCCTTTGTTGATTTTTTCACTATATACCATATAAATTTGTTGCGACCAAATTTAACAGAATTATGGCCCTTTGTTGATTTTTTCACTATATACCATATAAATAATTGAACATATAAATTTTACATTTGTAATTTAATTTAACATGTACATAAGGTTACCTGTAGATCATTTTAGGTATATGTACAGAAATGAAACAGTGGAATGAAAAAGTTCCACATAAAAATCTTACATACAGATATGCTTGCTCTTGTTTATGAGCACATCTGCACAGTGGGGGCATCCGTGTCCTTTGGACACAATTCTAGTTTAAAACTGCTTTGCTCCGAAACCGCCATTCGTCCATTAAAAAGTGTACAGACAAGCAGAAAACCTATGCATCAAATCAAAATAGCAGCATTTTTTGATTTAGCAGATATATAATGATTACACATCATGCTTTTAAAGCTATGGACAGATGATTAAATTGTCTTATTGATGCACAATTAACATACTGCACTTGGACTGAACGTTAACTTCACATCATCACACAACTGGTCATAACTTTATTCCTCCGCTCAGTAACTGGTATCATGTATAATATACATGGTGTACGTATTTGCATGTATCTAAAACAAAACTGAAATTGCCTAGCAACAAACTACCTTATACATTGTACACTATACAACAATCTAAATTAGTAAACCAAAACTGAAGGTACAAGGTACCTTGCAAGAAACAATCATATAAATAATCTAAATCTAATTTAGCAAGACAAAACTGTAGGTACCTCCACCGAAGCATTTTTCAGCCATTCCAGTCGATCATCAATATGCTGCTG
>JAFMSR010000003.1:13864565-13896576 GCA_022818135.1 Saxidomus purpurata
CTGAAACCACAAGGCCTAGAGCATAGATATTTGGCATGTAGCATTGCCTAGTAGACCTCTTCAAAGTTTGTTCAAATTATGCCCCTGGGGTCAAAATTGACCTTGCCCGGGGGGGATCATTTGTTTTACAAAGGCGTATATAGGAAAACTTATTTGGTATATAACATTATCTAGTGATCTTCCACCAGGCAAGTGGACTTGTACCAAGGTGAGCGATATAGGGCCATCTTGGCCCTCTTGTTAATTAATTGGGATTGTGTTTGGGGCTCATGGGGTTAAAGTCTAGGGTTTTTTCTAAAAATAGAAAAATGGGAAAAAAAACAACATCTTTAGTTGCAATTGAATTATTGTGACCAAACTCTAATTATTATTATGAAAACCTTTTTTGGGATCGCGTTCTGGGGCCAAGGTCAAGGACACTGTTACCTAAAAAATGGTGATAAATAAACTCAGACGAGCATCAGGCATTTGCAGTCGGTGCTCTTGTTTGTATGTCCATCCATCCATTAGTTTGTTTACACTATTGCATGCACATTTTTGTCGAGCCGCTTTCGAAAGCTCGATATAGTTGTCCAAATGGCAGTTCGGTGTATGCGCGTTTTTGCGTCCGTCTGAGTTTAGTTTGTCCGGAGCATATCTTCTTCATGCATGGAGGGATTTTTAGCTCGACTATTCGAAGAATAAGGAGACTATTGCACTCGCCCCGGCGTCGGCGTCTGCGTTGGTTAAAGTTTTTAATAAAGTCAAATGTCTTGAATACTATCAAAGGTATTGACTTGAAACTCAAAATATATCTTTACCATCAACATCTACACCTGAGGAAACAATCCCCATAACTCTGTTTTGATTTTTGACAGATTTATGCCCCTTTTTAACTTAGAAATTTTGGTTAAAGTTTTTTATAAATTCAAATATCTTGCATATTTTCAAAGGTATTGGCTTGAAACTCAAAATATATCTTTACCATCAACATCTACACCTGAGGAAACAATCCTCATAACTCTGTTTTGATTTTTGACAGATTTATGCCCCTTTTTAACTTAGAATTTTTTGTTAAAGTTTTTAATAAAGTCAAATATCCTGAATACTATCAAAGGTATTGACTTGAAACTCAAACTGTATGTTTACCATCAACATCTACACCTGAGGAAACAATCCCCATAACTCTGTTTTGATTTTTGACAGATTTATGCCCCTTTTTAACTTAGAATTTTTGGTTAAAGTTTATTATAAATTCAAATATCTTGCAAATTAACAAAGGTATTGACTTGAAACTCAAGATATATCTTAACCATCAGCATCTACACCTGAGGAAACAATCCTCATAACTCCGTTTTGATTTTTGACAGATTTATGCCCCTTTTTAACGTAGATTTTTTTGTTAAAGATTTTTATAAATTCAAATATCTTGAATACTATCAAAGGTATTGACTTGAAACTCAAAGAACGTCTACAATCAACATCTACACCTGAGGAAACAATCCCCATAACTCTGTTTTTATTTTTGACAGATTTATGCCCCTTTTTAACTTAGAATATTTGGTAAAAGATTTTATAAAGTCGAATGTTTTGAATACTATCAAAGGTATTGACTTGAAACTCAAAGTATATGTCTACCATCAACATCTACATCTGAGGAAACAATCCCCATAACTCTGTTTTGATTTTTGACAGATTTATGCCCCTTTTTAACTTTGATTTTTTTATGGACTTAAAATGTATGTTTACTGTCAACATCTTCACCAATATTTTTGATTTTTGACATTGATGCCCCTTTTTAACTTAGAATTTTGTCACAGTTTTTACCAGACTAACATGGAAATACTCGAAATGGCTTTCTTTTTGAAATATCATAGAATAATTATGCAGCATGCAGCGGTCATGCTTTTTTAATTCTATACATTTCAATTTTGAAAAGTTACAAAGTTATTCATGATCAAATTTACAAGGTTATGCTTTCTTTTGAAATTATCCCCTCCTCCCTCCACTTGGCTTACAGAATCCAGAGTAAGGCTTTGAATGTAATGTACATTTACAAAGGTCTTTGAACAAGTTTCATATCTTTGACCTTAATTCTTACAGACAATTACGCAATACTCCTGTTCTTTGACAAAGAACCCATTTTACCAACAATCTTTCGAATAGTCGAGCGTGCTGTCATGTGACAGCTCTTGTTATGTTACTTGGTACTAATGTTCACCATCATGTTCACCATCATGAGATGGAGTGTCATCCGCAAGAACCAGGTCTGTAGTTCCAAGGTCAAGGTCACACTTAAAGTCCAAAGATCAGATGCAAGAATAATTCAAGAATGACTTTGTTGGGAGCATTTCTTCTTCATGCATGGAGGGATTTTGATGTTACTTGGCACAAATGTTGAACACCATGAGACAGAGTGTCATGTGCAAGAACCAGGTCCCTTGGTCTAAGGTCAAGGTCACACTTAGAGGTTAAAGTTCAAATTCAAGAATATCTTTGTCCGGAGCATTTCTTCTTCATGCATGGAGGGATTTTGATGTAACTTGGCACAAATATTCACCACCATGAGCTACCCTTGGTTTTTAGAATTACTTCCCTTTGTTGTTACTATAAATAGCTTATATTGTAACTTTTTTATTACTTGCCGTAGAGTAAAATCGAGACCACTTTTCTGTGGTACAACATGCATGTTACATCCGAGGTGTATTTTGACCTATCTCTTCTTGGTAAGGAATTAGCCCTTTTGACAGCTGGCGGCTCGACATGTTGCATGTGGGCATCTAGTTTAAACTATCTTAATGAAACTTAAAAACAATGTATATGGCCACAAGATTTCAGATGAGTTCCATTATGGGTTTGATCGGATAAGTTCTTTATGAAATATGGCCCATGATTTAACAAAAAATGCAATATTTAACTATGTTTACACCCTAGGACTTTCATTACTTCACTAATTCTAACCATATTTACAGAGAATTTGTATGTCTTGGATTTTGGATGAAAAAATTATGGGCTTGATTGGATTTGTTCTTCCAGAGTTATGGCCCATTATTTAACAAAATTGCAATATTTAACTGTTTACATTCTAGCACCTCATTTCTTCACTAAACCTTCGAAGGGGTGTTCCTTGCATGATTGTTCAGGGAATTCCATTCCATGCAGAACTCTGGTTGCCATGGCAATAAATAGGACAATTTTTAAAAATCTTCTTTGAAATAAGAAGGCTTACACCTTAGATATTTAGCATGCAGTGTTGCCTTTTAGACTTTTACTAAGATTATTTATATTACAAATTATAATAATCAGGTCAAAATTGACCATGCCACTTAATTGTACATAGACCTATAAAGGAAAACCTTAAAACCTTTTAAAAAAAAAATTCTGCAAAACCACATGGCCTAGAGCTAAGAAATTTGGTATGTAGAATTGTCAAATGCACCTCTACAAAATTTGTTCAAATCATGCACCTGGGGTCAATATTGACCTCGCCCACTTGGGGGTGGAAGGGTTGGGTCCCTTGTCTTTATATAGAGTTAAAGGAAAAACCTAGCTTCGTGTGAGTTTCAATAGCAACAATTGACTTACCAAGCAACCATTGACTCCCTTAGTAAGCATTGACTTACCCTAGCAACCAGTGACTTCCCCTTGAAACAAGTGACTTTCCCTAGCTACCACATCCAGTGAATTCCTAAGCAACAATTGACTTCCCATAGCAACCATTGAATTCCTTACCAACCATTGACTTTCTAAGCAACAATTTTATCCCCTAGCAACCATTGACTTCCTTTAGCAACAAGTGACTTCCTTAGTGACTTTTAGCATCATCTTGCCACCAATGACTTCCTTAGGCAAGTTCTCAGGTGAGCGATATAGGGCCATAATGGCCCTCTTGTTTAATTATCCCCTTTCTTACATTTTCTTATCCTGAGTGTAAATCTTAAGGTGCTGAACGTAATTTGTTCAAATTGCATACAGTGGGAGAGGACATCCAAAGGAAGAGCTGTGCCCAAAAACCATAACCCCTATGTGTCAATTATCTCCCTTTAGTTTCTGTAAAATTTCTGTCAGATCACATAATGCTGCAATATGCAATGATTTTAGACCAAACTTAATATATAGTATTGCAATGCTAAAAAAAAATTAAATAATATTCCACCCCCAAACCCCCGGGGGGCCCCCCCCTTAAAATTGTCAGCTTTTGCTTTTAATTGTTCAAAGCTTTCAGATGGAACAAGTAAGCATAAATCCACACACAGCACACGCCATCATTGTGATAAAAAACCATTATACTTTTTAGCCTGATGTACTGTGTATATTATGTTCAGTTTCATCTGTACTTATTCTCCTATGGATATGAATCGATATTGATTGAACTGTCACTTTCTATTTTCTATAGAACAAGCATCAACATTGGGTGATGGATATTTGAACTTGTACCCATGTTATAGTGATATCCTACTCTACCTTGGGGTACTCAGTTTTTCCTTTCAATCTAGTAAATAGAAATAAATGTATGTGTTTAAATGTAATACCTGTGATCTATGGCCATGCTTGTAGGGCAGTCAACACCATTGTGGTTTTGACAGTACATGTCAATATAGTTATTGTTGTGCTTGCCGCATCTCTCCATTGGTGCCCCAGGTAATTTCTTGCCCGAACCTCCCTGTACTGAAGGTCGTTTCTGGATGGGTTATCAAGGATTCTGTGTCCAGATAGTATTGCAACATCCTCGTGAACTTTGACACAGGTTAAGCAGTAATAGTCGTCACATTCCACGCAGTATTTCTCTGCTTCAGTGTGTTTTCCCTTACGTTTACATATCACACAACGTAAATCAAAGGTTTCAGCAGGCACAATTCCTGCAGCTATACTTCATCCACACCCCATTTTCAGTACTTGTTAAGTCCCATCCTATCTGTTTTCTTTGTCAGTTTTCTTTCAAAAATTAAAATGTTCGGTGTTGATTATTATTTATTATTAGAATGATTACAGTGATATAGACAAACAAGTTTGATTAAGATTAACTGAAAAATGTCTTAAACTAGATAGATTTAAAATGCAAAATTTTCCACCTTCACAAACTCCATTTGGGGTAACAGTATAAAGGCTTATCAAGTCCAAATGTTTGTGAACAAATTAACATGTTTATTTGTTTTGTACATGGTGAGCTGTCATTGGATGATAAGAAAAAATGGATCCAATATGATAAATGTTTTACAAGTTCTAACTCTTTTTATTAATTCAATCATTTAAATATTGATTTCGCTTATCATACTTCTCCTAAGCCATGTTGTTTCATTAAACAGATTTTTAGCTCACCTGGCTATGCCAGGGTGAGCTTTTCTGATCGATGATTGTCCGTCGTCCGTCAACATTTTGATTCAAATGACATCTCCTCTGAAACCTCTAGGCCAATGTTGATAAAACTATGCAGGAATGTTCCTTGCATGAAGCTCTACCAAAATTGTTCAAAGAATTCCATTCCATGCAGAACTCTGGTTGCTATGGCAACAAATAGGAAAAACTTTAAAAATCTTCTCTGAAACCACAAGGCCTAGAGCTTAAATATTTGGCAGGTAGCATTGGCTAGTGGACCTCTACCAAGATTGTTCAAATTATGACCCTCTAATCAAAATTGACCCCGCACGGGGTCACTTAGTTTTACATAGGCTTAATTATATAGTAAAAACTTTAAAAATCTTCTTCTTTGAAACCACAAGGCCTAGAGCTTAGATATTTGGCATGTAGCATTGGCTAGTGGACCTCTACCAATATTGTTCAAATTATGACCCCCGGGTCAAAATTGACCCCGCACCGGGGGTCACGTAGTTTTACATAGGCTTATATAAGGAAAACTTTAAAAATCTTTTTCTCTGAAACCACAAGGCCTAGAGCTTAGATATTTGGCATGTAGCATTGCCTAGTAGACCTCTTCAAAGTTTGTTCAAATTATGCCCCTGGGGTCAAAATTGACCTTGCCCGGGGGGATCATTTGTTTGACAAAGGCGTATATAGGAAAACTTATTTGGTATATAACATTATCTAGTGATCTTCCACCAGGCAAGTGGACTTGTACCAAGGTGAGCGATATAGGGCCATCTTGGCCCTCTTGTTATCATATCCCCCTGAACACAAAGTGTAAGTTTGAATATACTGGAATCAGCTTGTCCGTCTGTCTGTAGAGAGAATCTTGTGGACACTAAATCTCCAAAACCCCATCAGTGATAGTAACTGTTCTAGTTTTCGCTGTTTAGGAAAACTTGTGACTTGTAATAGATAATGAACACGAATGTAGGTCAGTCAAAAGCTATACATAGCTTATGTTAAGTTATGTTGAATGTAACATACCAACTGAAAAAAAACTTTGTATTTGTATGTATATATTTTACCAAACTAGCGCTGTCCATATTTAGCCCAGCTTCAAGAATAAAGCTCTCATGAGCATGAGGTTCAAATAGAAATATCCGTCACTGAGGGTAACTGTTTTGGCAGGAACGAGGCCCTGCCTAGTTCCCGCGAAACATTTGCCCGAAGTGACGGATATATCCATCTGAACCATGAATCTCATGGCAGAAACTTTTTCTTGCATACCGTCTTGCTCTTTGAAATAGATATTTAAACACAAACTTGTCGAAATGATGCATTTTTATATAAAAACAAACATGCTTTAGATGCTATGTTTGGGAAAGTGACGTCACATTGTTTATAACGTTACATCTTAAGTAATTGACGTAAGTCGTCTTACACAGGGGGGGGGGAGGTAAGATGAGATTTTCCAGCACTGGTAAAGACGGTAGATATCCCCATCTGGTATGCAAGAAATCCCCATCTGGTATGCAAGAAAAGCTATTCTGCTCACCCTGACCTTATAATTATGGTTAAACATCTTAGTTAAAATTTTGCATGCAATGTCATATCTCCAAAACTATTGCAGCTATTCAGTTAAAACTTTGCGTAGGTCTTTGAATTAGTAAACAAGATCAGAGTGTTATAAGCTTTGACTGAATTAATGTCTGCTTTAAAACTTCCTGATTAAAGTTTTGTTTCCCGGTTTTTATCTCATTAACTACTGATAGATAAAGAATGAAATATCATGGAAGTACTTTGGGCAGATAAATACCATCAAAATTGCAAGTATCATATTAATTCCTGAAATGCATTTTCATAGATGTTAATAGAGTTATTGCCCTTTGTTACTTTTCCTTGTCTGGAACATAACTTGAAAATTACTGGTTGCAATTCAATACAACTTCATACATTGGTCAGGTATATTGAGGGGAAATGCAGTGCACAAAAACCATAACTCTTCCTTGACTCATTACAGAGTTATTGCCCATTTTTACTTTTCCTTGTCGCAGAGCATAACTTGAAAACTACTGGTTGGAATTCAATACAACATCATACAATGGTCAAGTACATCGAGAGGAAGTGCAGTGCACAGGAACCATAACTCTACCTTGGCTCATTACAGAATTATTGCCCTTTGTTACTTTTCCTTGTCCGGAGCATAACTTGAAAACTACTTGTTTGAATTTGATACAACTTCATACAATGGTCAAGCACAATGAGAGAAAGTGCAATGCACAAGAACCATAACTCTGGAGCAGGGATCAGGAAATTTTGAAATCTCAATCGGTCCGGACAAGTCGAGGGTACATCGTCAACACCCCCCCCCCCCCCCGAAAAAGAAGTTACAAAAACGTAAAAAAAAAAAAAAATGATAGAAAAATTGAAAAATTTGAACGTGATTTATATATTTTTCAACCATCTTTCCATTGTTGTGCATGATCATGGAACGGTTAAAGTATTTAGTTTCCTCCTTTGGATTCCAAAATGTTACCAAAAACGAAAATGTTTATCTTCTTTCATTATTGATTAGTAAATCTCACGAATCGATAAAATAAATGCGCCGGCTCACGTGGACCGTTCCATTTTCTAAGGGATAAACTTTACATAATTTTCGCCATAAAAGGAATAAGAAACGGAATTTCTAAGTAATAAGAAAAATATCGAGCCAGTTTTCATAAATAAATATGATAATTCCCATGCGATTTTATCATTGAAAGTGTGTTCAATTTCGATTAGAACTGATTACGTTCAAAGTCACCCCCACAAATTTTTGTAATAACCATGTGTCGGTATAGGCAATATAATTTTTGTCGCCTGGTTTCGCTTTTGAATAATTTTTTAGGCCTTTGGCGTGCCAGACCGATTAACATTATCTTCGGCTTCCCCTTCCGACTTTTGGAAGCATTTACTACCGGTTGCGGTCCGGGTATTTGTTTCGTCATTATTCTCCCGATTATCATAAGCCGGTTCGGTCATTTGATTTTTGAACATCGCAAATATGTGGCGTTGTGCCATTTCAACAATAAATCGAAAGGCATTGAATGCCCGAACATGATACATTATAATAGCGCACTATTTGAGTAATAAAAATTAACTCTTGGGTTTTATCAACTGTTTTCTTACCGGTAAAATGTACACGGGACCGAGTCGCTTTTAATTAAATCAAAATGACCAGTAATGTTGGCAAAGTGTAGGTAATGATTAGCGGCCTAAAGACAATCGGTCCGGCATAGAGTCAATCGGAGCTGCAAACACATTAATAAAATCCTTTAATCAATATCGTGTTAGCGACGCCCGAGGACCAATTAGGTAAAGACCGCCGCGGGTTATTAACATGACACGTTTATTGGGGTATTGATAGGTGCTAATAACACAGATGCTATGTGTAATTACACAAGCAACTCCTTTTGTCATATTTAAGCGATTTTATGACTTTTTTTTTTTAAAATCTCGGACCGATTTTTAAGCAACTTTTGGTGACGTGAATCGGTCCAGCAAGTTGAAAATCGGTCCAGACCGGCAAATTTTCGGTTTTCCTGATCCCTGCTCTGGAGTAAATACAGAGTTATTGCCCTTTGTTACTTTTCCTTGTCCAGAGCATAACTTGAAAACTACTGGTTGGAGTTCAGTGCAACTTCATACAATGGTCAAGTACATTGGGAGGAAGTGCAGTGTACAGGAACCATAACTCTACCTTGGGTCATAGAGTGTACCATACATAAATACCCTTAGATTAAAACATGGTCTCTGATTTCATTTTACATGTTCAAGTGGTCATCATAGAGTGTACCATATATAAACACCCTTACATTAAAACATGGCCTCTGATTTCATTTTACATGTTCTAGTGGTCATCATAGAGTGTACCATATATAAATACCCTTACATTAAAACATGGCTTCTGATTACACCCCCAAAACTAAGTTTAGGGGGGTATATAGGAGTCACCCGGTGGTTGGTCGGTCGGGCGGGCGGTCTGTTGCATTTTCCTTGTCCGGAGCATAACTTGAAAACTACTAGTTGGAATTCAATACAACTTCATACAATGGTCAAGAACATTGAGAGGAAGTGCAGTGCACAGGAACCATAACTCCATCTTGACTAATTACAGAGTTATTGCCCTTTGTTACTTTTCCTTGTCCGGAGCATAACTTTAAAACTACTGGTTGGAATTCAATACAACTTCATACAATGGTCAAGCACATTGAGAGGAAGTGCAGTGCACAAGAATTATAACTCCATCTTGACTAATTACAGAGTTATTGCCCTTTGTTACTTTTCCTTCTCCGCAGCATAACTTGAAAACTACTAGTTGGAATTCAATACAATTTCATACAATGATCAAGCACAGTCAGAGGAAGTGCAGTGTACAAGAATTATAACTCTATCTTGAGTATTTACTGAGTTATTGCCCTTTGTTATTTTTCCTTGTCCGAAGCATAACTTGAAAACTACTGGTTGGAATTCAATACAACCTCATACAATGGTCAAGTACACTGAGAGGAAGTGCAGTGCACAGGAACCATAACTCTATCTTGACTCATTACAGAGTAATTACCCTTTGTTACTTTTCCTTGTCCAGAGAATAATACGAAAACTACTAGTTAGAATTCAATACAACTTCATATAATGGTCAAGCACAATGAGAGGAAGTGCATTGCACAGGATCCATAACTCCATCTTGACTAATTACAGGGTTATTGCCCTTTGTTACTTTTCCTTGTCTGGAGCATTTTTCGAAAACTACAATTTGGAATTCAATACAACTTCATACAATGGTCAAGCACAGTGAGAGGAAGTGAAGTGCAAAAGAACAATAACTCTATCTTGACTCATTTCAGAGTAATTGCCCTTTGTTACTTTTACTTGTCTGGAGCATGATTCAAAAACTATTGGTTGGAATTCAATACGACTTCATACAATGGTCAAGCACATTGAGAGGAAGTGCAGTGTACAAGAACCATAACTCTATCTTGACAAATTACAGAGTTATTGCTAAGAACAATATCTCTTTTTAGTTTGTTTGCAAGGTATTCTGTTACTACCAAACTTCCTCAGTTTATAAAGCAGTCTTTTGGGGGTATTAATCACATTAAGTGATAGCTCTAGTTTCATTTAACGTGTTCAAGTGGTCATCATAGAGTGTACCATATGTAAACACCCTTATATTAAAACATTGGCCCTGATTTCATTTTACGTGTTCAAGTGGTCATCATAGAGTGTACCATATTTAAACACCGTTACATTAAAACATGGCCTCTCCTTTCATTTTACGTGTTCAAGTGGTCGTCATAGAGTGTACCATATATAAACACTGTTACATTAAAACATGGCCTCTCCTTTCATTTTACGTGTTCAAGTGGTCGTCATAGAGTGTACCATATATAAACACTGTTACATTAAAACATGGCCTCTCCTTTCATTTTACATGTTCAAGTGGTCGTCATAGAGTGTACCATATATAAACACCGTTACATTAAAACATGGCCTCTGATTTCATTTTACGTTTTCAAGTGGTCATTATAGGGTGTACCATATATAAATACCCTATCATTAAAACATGGCATATATAAATACCCTTACATTAAAACATGCCTCTGATTTCATTTTACATTTTCAAGTGGTCATCTTAGAGTGTACCATATATAAACACCCTTACATCAAAACATGGCTTCTGATTTCATTTTAAATGTTCAAGTGGTCATCATAGAGTGTATCTAAACACCCTAACATCAAAACATGGCTTCTGATTTCATTTTACATGTTCCAGTGGTCATCATAGAGTGTACCATATATAAACACCCTTACATTAAAACATGGCCTCTGATTTCATTTTACATGTTCAAGTGGTCATCATAGAGTGTACCATATATAAACACCCTTACATTAAAACATGGCCTCTGATTTCATTTTACATGTTCAAGTGGTCATCATAGACTGTACCATGTTTAAACACCCTTACATTAAAACATGGCCTCTCATTTCATTTTACATGTTCAAGTGGTCATCATAGAGTGTACCATAATATAAACACCCTTATATTAAAACATGGCCTCTGATTTCATTTTACATGTTCCAGTGGTCATCATAGAGTGTACCATATATAAACACCCTTACATTAAAACATGGCCTCTGATTTCATTTTACATGTTCAAGTGGTCATCCTAGAGTGTACCATATATAAACACCCTTACATTAAAACATGGCCTCTCATTTCATTTTACATGTTCAAGTGGTCATCATAGAGTGTACCATATATAAACACTCTTACATTAAAACATGGCCTCTGATTTCATTTTACATGTTCAAGTGGTTATCATAGAGTGTACCATATATAAACACCCTTACATTAAAACATGGCCTCTGAATTCATTTTACATGTTCAAGTGGTCATCATAGAGTGTACCATATATAAACACCGTTACATTAAAACATGGCCTCTGATTTCATTTTACATGTTCCAGTGGTCATCATAGAGTGTACCATATATAAACACCGTTACATTAAAACATGGCCTCTGATTTCATTTTACATGTTCCAGTGGTCATGTACCATGTTTAAACACCCTTACATTAAAACATGGCCTCTGATTTCATTTTACATGTTCAAGTGGTCATCATAGAGTGTACCATATATAAACACCCTTACATTAAAACATGGCCTCTGATTTCATTTTACATGTTCAAGTGGTCATCATAGAGTGTACCATATATAAACACCCTTACATTAAAACATGGCCTCTGATTTCATTTTACATGTTCAAGCGGTCGTCATAGAGTGTACCATATATAAACACCGTTACATTAAAACATGGCCTCTGATTTCATTTTACGTTTTCAAGTGGTCATTATAGGGTGTACCATATATAAATACCCTATCATTAAAACATGGCATATATAAATACCCTTACATTAAAACATGGCCTCTGATTTCATTTTACATGTTCAAGTGGTCATCATAGAGTGTACCATATATAAACACCCTTACATTAAAACATGGCCTCTGATTTCATTTTACATGTTCCAGTGGTCATCATAGAGTGTACCATGTTTAAACACCCTTACATTAAAACATGGCCTCTGATTTCATTTTACATGTTCAAGTGGTCATCATAGAGTGTACCATATATAAACACCCTTACATTAAAACATGGCCTCTGATTTCATTTTACATGTTCCAGTGGTCATCATAGAGTGTACCATGTTTAAACACCCTTACATTAAAACATGGCCTCTGATTTCATTTTACATGTTCCAGTGGTCATCATAGAGTGTACCATATATAAACACCCTTACATTAAAACATGGCCTCTGATTTCATTTTACATGTTCAAGTGGTCATCGTAGAGTGTACCATATATAAACACCCTTACATTAAAACATGGCCTCTGATTTCATTTTACATGTTCCAGTGGTCATCATAGACTGTACCATGTTTAAACACCCTTACATTAAAACATAGCCTCTGATTTCATTTTACATGTTCCAGTGGTCATCATAGAGTGTACCATATATAAACACCCTTATATTAAAACATGGCCTCTCATTTCATTTTACATGTTCAAGTGGTCATCCTAGAGTGTACCATATATAAACACCCTTATATTAAAACATGGCCTCTCATTTCATTTTACATGTTCAAGTGGTCATCATAGAGTGTACCATGTTTAAACACCCTTATATTAAAACATGGCCTCTGATTTCATTTTGCATGTTCAAGTGGTCATCATAGAGTGTACCATATATAAACACCCTATATTAAAACAGCACAGTTTCATAATTTTGCCTATATATTGTATAGCAAAATCTAATAAATGCTATATAAAAAAGTGATGAACATATTCTAACTCACTTGGGTATACTGATTATTTTTTGTTTAGATGAAACAATAGTGTTTGATTATGTACAATGTATTTACATATAAAGGCCAGCATTTTTTATTTTCTGTTTTACGGGAGCGCCGACTGTAGTTTTTAATAAAACTAAATAAAAATTATATTGAATTTTGGCATTTTTGATTTCAATTTACCTGCCAATCCGTATCTTAGCTAACTCCAAATATAAACTTTTACAGTCGGCCTTTTTTGCCTTCTTTAGCAGAGGCTGATGTTCATTGGAAATATTTTATTTTTTTCACAATTGGATGCCTAAAGATTCACAAAATGCATGGAATTTCACAATTTTGCAAAAGAAAGTCCGAGTGAAATGTTTACACTGAAAGAAATTTGATTTCAGTTTTCGTATAAAATAGTTCACATGATTTAATCAAACTAAACTCCCGGTTGTAGTTACTTCCCCTTTCACATATGTAGGTATTTAAAAGGGAAGTAACTGCGGCAGGGAGTACCTGTTGGTTAGAACAATGTTCCTAGAATCGCACCTAGATAAATGATTCCAAAAAATAAACAAGAGACTGTTTCAACAAAAACTGAAAGAAACAAGGTAGATTTATGACTCAAAACAGACTTCAATGGACAGAAAGGCAAAACTGTTTAGTACAGGTACTTGCTCATAAACAGAATCAGCTGTGAATAGTGACAACCACTTGCTCAATCACCATTTCAACATGTCAGTTGTGTTGGAGTGTAGCAATTCCTTTTTTAATCCAGGGCTTTTCATCCTTATATTATAACAGAGGCCGATATTCGCCCACTTCACAATCCAAAAATATAGTATTTTTTCCCAACTGTGGGAGAGCAACTTCCCAAAATGCAAGGTAAGTTTTCCCCAAAGTTTGTTTACATTTTAGTATTTCCGGAGGAAGCATTTGTCTGGTATAGATTTTTAGTCGCACTATAATGTAACAGCACACAGTACCGCGTGTTATGTATTACCAGTCTAATCCATTATGTTCTGGGCCTGAATTTTAGTCAGTGTCTCTGGGGAGGTAAATTTATTTTGACTTCCGGTTGACTTTGACAATGTCGCATAACGGAAAAATATTATTGTAAATCTTTTCCCAAAATGGACTTTTATCTCGCATAAATTTCCCAATTGAAAGGCCATCTTCCCAATTTCCTGATAAAAAGCCCTGTAATCTAATGCCTTTCATACATTTTGTAAGATAGTAACACAACTTAAATTTCACAACAATTACTGTCAAATGATAACACACTATATTTTTTCACAATTTGGGTCCCAGTGCACTGGAGTCTTCACAATTTTGATGAAAATGCCCTGCACGATAGGGGAATTTCTTCTAACGCTCTCAGTTCACCAGTTCCCGGTACTTGTTATCTAATTGATATTTAAGTGGTGCAAAGCCTGGATATGTCAAAACAATCGTGAGCAAGTTACAGCTTTCCAGTCATTTCAGCTTTTAATATTGGCATTTGCAAATTTACTCTACTAAAAACAAGTTACTTCTATTGCTTGCTCCCTAAGTCAAGAAATGTGTTGTTATAAAAAATGTTCTAATAAATATAGTTTTATTTTTCACATTTGTGGGATTATGATTGATTCAAACAAATTTTTCTTTTTTCCTTTGGCCCGACTTAAAACACTATTCTGCTGAACATTACTGGTAGCTGGATGTTTGTTCTGTCTTGTATCCTGACTTGAAGTAACTCGTTGGTACTGGATGGAACTGGTAGAGCTTGCATCGTCTTCCTCATTCTTGA
Source organism: Saxidomus purpurata (assembly GCA_022818135.1). Taxonomy (NCBI): domain Eukaryota; kingdom Metazoa; phylum Mollusca; class Bivalvia; order Venerida; family Veneridae; genus Saxidomus; species Saxidomus purpurata. The sequence continues at coordinate 13,879,513 of JAFMSR010000003.1, forward strand.
TATTTCTCTGCCTTATTGTTCCAAGAGCATTCATTTCCTTTAGCAGTGCAGGTAGCTTCTGATCAGCAGTAAACTTGATATCCACTAATTGGATCTGTGCTTTTATGTCTTCTGTACATTGAGACGCCAAGGTAGCAGCCTGGTTCCCTTTCTTTACATTGACAAAGGCCTGTGATACATTGTTGCCAGGAGACGCTACTTTATCTTGAGCTGATCTGATGTTGGTTTTGTTTGTTTTCATCATTTCTGTTGCTTTTTCTATTTCATCAATCAAGGCTTTGTATATACTTTCTATCTCACTGACAGAGTTCTGCTCAAGTTGATCAAGTTTGTCGTTGAGTTCCTTTCTGAATTTTCTGATGCTGTCAAGCATCTCAGCTTTTCCTTTCAAGAGTTGTTGTTTTTGATGTTGAAGGTTGTCATGGTGTTCAGTCAGGGTCGCTGCAACTCCCTCTAGGATACGTTGCGTTTCCTTCAGCATAGATGTACTTGCATCATTTTTAAGAAACTCAGGAATATAGAATGTGTCTTGGCATGATCTGAAAGTAGCAGAAATAATATTTATTGCTGTTAGTCACATTTCCTGAAATGCACTACAGATAAATGTCATTTTAAGGGATATACTTTTGACCTTATTTTGATATTCTATAGATCATGTATTTAATCTATGATATTTTGTTCTCATTCTTGACACAGATTGCCCCAAAAATTTCAAGAACACATCTTTTCAATAGTTATGAAACACTTAGCACAAATATGTTCAATCAGTCCATGTCTGTGCTTTGTAATTATGTGTTCAATCAGTCCATGTCTGTGCTTTGTAATTAGGTGTTCAACCAGTCCATGTCTGTGCTTTGTAATTAGGTGTTCAATCAGTCCATGTCTGTGCTTTGTAATTAGGTGTTCAATCAGTCCATGTCTGTGCTTTGTAATTAGGTGTTCAATCAGTCCATGTCTGTGCTTTGTAATTATGTGTTCAATCAGTCCATGTCTGTGCTTTGTAATTATGTTTTCAATCAGTCCATGTCTGTGCTTTGTAATTATGTGTTCAATCAGTCCATGTCTGTGCTTTGTAATTACGTGTTCAATCAGTCCATGTCTGTGCTTTGTAATTACGTGTTCAATCAGTCCATGTCTGTGCTTTGTAATTAGGTGTTCAATCAGTCCATGTCTGTGCTTTGTTATTAGGTGTTCAGTCAGTCCATGTCTGTGCTTTGTAATTATGTGTTCAAGCAGTCCATGTCTGTGCTTTGTAATTATGTGTTCAAGCAGTCCATGTCTGTGCTTTGTAATTAGGTGTTCAAGCAGTCCATGTCTGTGCTTTGTAATTATGTGTTCAAGCAGTCCATGTCTGTGCTTTGTATAGACACTAACATGACTGTAAATGTATAAAACAAGAGTAAACCTTTTAACATGTCTTTCAAAGTGTTTGAAATACAGTTTTTATCCCTGAACTTTTGCTTAATTTTCAAAGTATAGTATAGTTTATTTGTGATTCGTAGGCCAAGGGCCAATACACAACTTATGTACGTAGTAGTAACATACATTGAAATATGTGAATACAAACAAAACATCTTTACATATTATCATAGTATGCAATTGTGCCGTAATCAAGAAAGCCTATAGCAATCCCTGCATTTATACAGATTGTCTATATATAAAGGACAAGCATTTCGAACTACATACAAAATACATGTTTATATAATAAGCCCGAATATCTACTTAACTGTATTTTTCTATATACTAGTTACTAGTTTGGTTCTACGTTTAAAAGAGTAATATAGATAGATGGCTATAATATTCTAATAAGCCTGAATATCTGCTTAACTATATTTTTCTAAACACTACATTAAATTACAAAATTTGATATGCGAAGGGTTTGTTATACAGTAACCTAGTATATATTTCTCCCAAAGGGCATTGTATAGAGGGCATGTCAAGACAAAATGTAACTATGACATCCTCTAAAATACACTCACAGTAACAACAATAACGATATTCAGGAGGGATGTTATATATCTATCATGAGATTATGAGATGAAAATCTAAAAGTTTCCATACATTTTCTAAATTTACCAATGTCAAAGAAATTCAAGATATAATCAAGATCATGCAGATTCATGGAAACAAGGCAATCTGAAAGACAGATATTTCCTTCACTGTATGAAGGGATGTCGAAAAGATAACCTTTGACCCTTAAGGGTGACCTTCACCTTATATCAGTTAAGTTTGAGTGTGGATTCTGCACAACCTCTGTGAGATGAACATCTGATTAAAACTTAAGTATCTTGAATATCCTTCAATGGAAATGTATTCACATGACCTTTGACCCCTTATTGTGACCTTGACCAAGTGAGGTTGGGACTAAGATTCTGCATGTTGTCTAGATGGGATGAACATTTGACTCAAGTCTAAGGGGTTTATGAGTTATGGAACATACTAGAGAAATGTACTAAGTATGTATTTTTATAAACAATGATCCCTAAGTGTGGCCTTGATCTGGAGTGGGTGGTGTTAAGACATGGGTTTTTGTATGTTAGAGCTTGATTACATTTAACCAAAGTTATATGAAATTCCTTTCAGGAGTTTAGGGTTTCACTAAATTGACACATAAATCCAACGACCTCTAAGTTTGGCCTTGGCATTTAGTGGGCAGGGTGGGAACATTTATTAAAAGCTATGTGAAAGTCTTTTCAGGTGCATTCAGTCAGAACAGATACCATATATCGGGTTTTTTTCCGCGACCCTCAAATTTCGCTACTTTGATCCAGTTCTAATTTTAGCAAATCTAATTTTCACGATTTTAAAAAAGTTTATTTTGATTTTCTCGTTTTTTAACTAAGGGAGAAATTTACCATGACATCGTTTTATAGATAAAGGCAAATCACTATATGACAGTGCTGTAAACCAGTATCCAGAACTGCTTCAGTTGTTAATTGTAAGAGGTAAGTTACATAATTTAACACCTGTGCCGATATTGTTTTCTGGTAATTAAAAGACGCCTTATTCAATATATTTATTATACAGTTTATGTTAGATAATATGCTAATCGTGTTATAACGTGTAAACAAAAATAGATTAAGTCAAGTATCATACCCACATATACATGAAATAAAGATACATGTAATGATTACTTCAAATTTCGCGAAATGTTGTACTAAATTTTTGCTGATTCTAAATTTAGCGATTTTCACTGCTCGTGAATATAGCGAAAATTAGATGTGCGAAAAAAAACCCGATATATGGTACGCATAAGTCCACACACAGCACAACGTAAGGCATGACATCTTTGTTATTTTCTGGTGCACTATACATATGTTGTTTTTTAGCTCACCTGGCTATGCCAGGGTAAGCTTTTCTGATCGATGATTGTCCGTCGTCCGTCAACATTTTGATTCAAATGACATCTCCTCTGAAACCTCTAGGCCAATGTTGATAAAACTATGCAGGAATGTTCCTTGCATAAAGCTCTACCAAATTGTTCAAAGAATTCCATTCCATGCAGAACTCTGGTTGCTATGGCAACAAATAGGAAAAACTTTAAAAATCTTCTTCTCTGAAACCACAAGGCCTAGAGCTTAGATATTTGGCATGTAGCATTGTCTAGTGGACCTCTACCAAGATTGTTCAAATTATGACCCCCGGGTCAAAATTGACCCCTGCGGGTGGGCACTTAGTTTTTGCATAGGCATATATAGGAAAAACTTTAAAAATCTTCTTCTCTGAAACCACAAGGCCTAGAGCTAAGATATTTGGCATGTAGCATTGTCTAGTGGACCTCTACCAAGATTGTTCAAATTATGATCCCCGGGTCAAAATTGACCCCGCACCGGGGGTCACTTAGTTTTGCATAGGAATATATAGGAAAAACTTTAAAAATCTTCTTCTCTGAAACCACAAGGCCTAGAGCTTAGATATTTGGCATGTATTATTGGCTAGTGGACCTCTACCAAGATTGTTCAAATTATGACCCCCGGGTCAAAATTGACCCCGCACCGGGGGTCACTTAGTTTTACATAGGCTTATATAGTAAAAACTTCAAAAATCTTCTTCTTTGAAACCACAAGGCCTAAAGCTTAGATATTTGGCATGTATTATTGGCTAGTGGACCTCTACCAATACTGTTCAAATTATGACCCCCGGGTCAAAATTGACCCCACACCGGGGTCACTTAGTTTTACATAGGCTTATATAGTAAAAACTTCAAAAATCTTCTTCTTTGAAACCACAAGGCCTAGGGCTTAGATATTTGGCATGTAGCATTGGCTAGTGGACCTCTACCAATATTGTTCAAATTATGACCCCCGGGTCAAAATTGACACCGCACCGGGGGTCACTTAGTTTTACATAGGCTTATATAGGGAAAACTTTAAAAATCATTTTCTCTGAAACCACAAGGCCTAGAGCTTAGATATTTGGCATGTAGCATTGCCTAGTAGACCTCTTCAAAGTTTGTTCAAATTATGCCCCTGGGGTCAAAACTGACCTTGCCCGAGGGGGGGGGATCATTTGTTTTACAAAGGCGTATATAGGAAAACTTATTTGGTATATAACATTATCTAGTGATCTTCCACCAGGCAAGTGGACTTGTACCAAGGTGAGCGATATAGGGCCATCTTGGCCCTCTTGTCATCTATACTATTCTACGGAAAAAAGAAATATCAATGGGACTGCCAGTTCCTGTTTTCTATAGAAGATGCATAAACATCCAGTCATTTTACCCATGTAATGATATATTATCCTACTCTTTAAGTATCCAGAGGTACTAATAGCTTCTGTCATGAGCACGAGGTTCAGATCTAAATATCCATCACCAAAGGTAACTGTTTTGGCGGTAACTGATCCATGGTAATGGTTATTTCCATCTAAACCAAATGACAGAAACTTTTTATTGCATACTGTCTTGCACTTTAAACAAATGCAAACTTATCAAAATAAAACATTATCTTATAAAAAAAAGCTATATTCAGATGCTTTGGAGAAGTGACGTCACAGTATTTATAATGCTACGTCACAAGTAACTCATGCGAGTCATATTACATGGGGATATGTCATATAAGATTTTCCAGCACTGGTGAAAAGTACAGATACCCCGATCTGGTATGCAAAAATACTGCTTTCAAGCCCAGTAAATAGAAATGTATGTGTAAATTTGAAATACCTGTGCTCTACAGCCATACATGTAGCGCAGCCAACATCATCATGGATTTCACAGTACATGTCAATATAGTAATGGTTGTGCTTGGCACATCTCTCTGTGGGTGCTTGAGGCAACTTCTTACTAGAACCCCGCTGTACTGAAGCCTTTTTATGGGTGGATTTGAACTGCCCTTTATCAAGGATCTCGTGTCCAGAAAGTAACGGAACATCCTCGTGCACTTTCACACAGGTCAAGCAGTAATAGTCGTTGCATTCCAAGCAGTATTTCTCTGCCTCACTGTTTGTTCCTTTTCGTTTACATATCGCACAAAGTAAATCAAACGTTTCATCAGACAAAATGTCAATATCTAAACTTCCGCCAGTTGCCATTCTTAATATTTGTTAAATTTCATCTTATCAGCTTTCTGTATAATGGAAAGTAATTTTCTTAAGAACAAAACCTAAAAACCTAAGAATGCTTCAAATCAACTGAAAAATGGTCTAAACAAGATAGATTTAAACACAAAATTTTCCACCTTTCTTATCAAAGTCCAAAGTTTATAAACAAACATGTTTATTTTGTACATTGTTGAATACATATGATTATTATCAGCAATGAGTGAAATAATTTTGTTCACAGTTTTGTGATAAAAACATTTTAACATCAATGTAATTTATCATTATCTTCTTGGGTTTTATTTCATTTGTTCAATAAGTCTGACACAGTATCTAGTTTTAGAAAGCTTATAGCTACAATGCTTTAGTATAGAAATAGTATCTTGGGCCAGTTGGATAACCGGACACTATGTACATATTAGTCATTAGTTCTAAAAGTTTGCAACATTATTCGCACTATCCATTTTTTTGGCTTGACTGTAGTAAATCCTAGAATAACTTTTTAATAACCTTGGCTTTGTTAAAGTTTGCATACACAGTCTTGTTTTCAAAACTTTTGAAACTGCACAGTTCTTCAGTGAAAAAGGTCATAGCATCAATTCTCATAATTTAGACAAAATTATTCCTGTATTTGGAGTTAAAAATTCCTGGTTAAATGTTTTGTATGCCAGTTGCTATTTCCCAAAATATTTAATATAGGAGTTAAATTTCACACAATAACTGTATACCCCCTTTTAAAAGCCCAAGACCTGTGGCATTTCATTTGTGACCCAGGGACAATTATTCCAGACCCAAAATGTAAAAAAAAGAGTAATTTTTTACCCGGAGACCCAAAATGCAGTTAAACCTACCATTTAACTGGGTGAAACTGAGTTACAATGTTATTTTCATCATTTAGTTTTAACAATTTCAAATTGTACCCTTGAAATAACTGTTTGAAGATTCGAAGACTTATCGCCCTCCATTACAATTTGTTTTCTGTTGGAGAAATAAGATCTAAACCAAATTATTGCGGAATCCGAAAAGTGGCATAGTTTGAGTTTTTGAAGTAGCAGTTCATGATTTACTGTATCAAATGCTTTTCTTAAGTCGAGGTACAATACGCCGACCATTTTGCTGTAATCAATTTCCCTTGACCATTGGTCTATTAACCTTACAAGAGCGGTCTGGCAAGAATGGTTCTGTCTGAAACCAGATTGTGTATTATGTATAATGTTTGTATATTGAAAGAATCGGTGTAATTCATTTGCCATATGTTTTTCAGAGACCTTTGAAATAGTTGGCAAAATCAAGATCGGTCTATAATTATTAGCATCTTCCTTAGCATTACTTATTGACAGCTCTAGTTTGAGATTTGTTTAAGCATTCCTCCAAATATGATTAGAATGCTTATAGACATAACAGTTTTGATTATTCACGGTACTGCACTAGTTAGTTTGTGGAGAAATAGCCTTTGAAAGTTTACTAATATTGGCATCAACCACAGGCTGTTTTGTTGGCCACGGTAAATGCTGTAAAATTTCATACCAGGAAACACTTTGTTAGATCTGAGAGCTTTACTTGCATACTTAGAGCTGACTTCTTTTTATTTTCTTGTAGCCTCCTTTTGACTAAATGAGGAACAAAAACAGATCCAGCAGGATCAGATAGACTTTGCCAAGAATGAACTGCACCCACATATGACAAAGTTGGACTTGGAGGTAATGATTATAATTATGATTTTAACCCTGAACCTTTTATCAGAAAATGATTCTTCCTTTCATACTACTGAAGGTCATGGTCCGCAGTTTAATCTTGATCTGCACTGTTTGCAATCCAGCCAGTAATTGTTTTAGTGAGCACCCCTTTTAATGACTCATAGTACTGTCCAAACTAAAAGATGGACAAATCTATTTTTAGCTTGACTATATGAAGAATAAGGAGGCTTTTGCACTCGCCTCGTCATCGCCTTTGGCATCTGCGTTGGTTAGTGTTTTATTGATTCTATCTTCTAAACCATCAAACATATTTACTTCAAACATGGCATACTTGTTTTTAATGACATTATAGACATTTGCAGTAAGTCACATCAATCTGTCAACCATATTTGCATAGTTATGCCCCTTTTTGCACTAAAATTTTGTCACAAAAACTTTACCTTTACTATTACTTTGCCATTTCTCAATATCTCTTCATCAAACTTTGACATTATTTTATTTATGGCAACAAGGTTGTGATGCAGCCAAAATCTTTGGGTAAAGGTCACATTTGACAAAGTTATGCCCCTTTTGTAAAGATAACTTCAAGTTGGCTATGATTTTGCCATTTCTAAATACATGTGTATTTCTTCATCAAACTTTCAAATTATGTCGCTTATGACAACATGGTCATAATATACTCCATCTACCTCTCCCCCACCCCCACTCCAGAAAAAAAGTACCAAAAAAAACAACAACAACATTTCTCTATTTTAATTTCAGTTTCACCTTAATTATTACACAATAACACAATATAGCTATTCTTAGATAAAAACCTATTTTACTGACAAGCCTTTGAATAGTCGAGTGTGCTGTCATGACACAGCTCTTGTTAAAATTTAGCAGATAGGGGTTACAGAATTCATGGTATATTGCATACAAAAATACTGCATTTATGAAGGGCTATTTATCATTGATAAAAATATCAGGAGATCTGAAAGACTTACACAAATGGTATAATCCAATAAAAATTTCTGCACAGTAAAATTAACATAATAGAATTAATGACTTCCAAAAACAAAAATAAAAACTCCATTGTAGCCAACTTAATACCAGTAAAATAAAAAGCTTTATTTGGAAGTGATAAAATGGTAGCAAATATTTCTCAAGTGCTGAAAATGATGTCAATTGTCTGCATATCGAAATGTAGGCTACGGTCCAATTCATAAATTTGGCTTGGTCAGTCATGTGTCCGATTCAGTGAGACCGTATTTTGTTCTTTTCAAACCAGTTTTTGAAAATACTGCATTAAATCTTACTTAAGGTAACAAATTTGTTTTGACCTTGTTCTAATAAAACTTGTTCAGAAGTGGAATTTTTTAGATCTAGGTAGATTTGTTATTCAAATAGTTCAAGTGATAAGATTACTAGTACTTGATCATTAGGTTTCATACATTGTGTATGCATTTTGTGAAAGTTAGTTTCCTTCCTATAAAAAATGTTCTTAGATCAGTTCTGCTCAAACTTGGTAAGAAGTTGGATCGTTTTTGAAGTAGAGAATGCTGTATGATTGTCCTGTTCAAGGGACATTTCACGTGTATTTTTATCACTTTCAGGTCAATTTTTACTTCGATCGAGCATGAAGTACTTATGTTGAGCTAACCTATTAGGATTGTTGGATGATCATGGTTTCTTATTCATTGGTCACAATAAATTTGTTTACACTCTGCTTCAGAGAGGTTGAAGCAATCTTAAACAAAATTGGACACAATCCTGGCTTAATCCAGTCAGTATACACTTAAATTAACAAGAATTGCTGTAGTTGACCTTGTTTACATGTTTGAACCCAGATGAGCACAGAAACTCATGTACTTTATAATTTTCAGGAGACATTCCCTGTTGATGTTATGAAGAAAGCTGGCAGTTTAGGATTCGGTGCTATCTACTTTAAGTAAGAGTTTGGTGGTTCTGGACTGAGTCAGAAGGATGCGTCGGTGATCTTTGAAGCTTTATCACAGGGCTGTGTCAGTACAACTGAAAATTACATCAAGTTTCATAAAATAACTATCCTGCTAATTTTCCTGAATATGAACTTTTGGACAGTGCTGTGAATTATTCAAAGGTGTGTTAAGTGAAATTTAGTGATGAAATAGCGAACAGTGCAGATCATGATCTTTGCAGGCTGATGATGATTTATTGGAATTTTCCACCTTAAGGGTAAGAGATAATCAATAGAAATGGTATGATGATACGTCATATTTGAGAAAAAATATCTGTTGAAGCATTGTTTATTGTCTTATTAACAACACTTTGAAGTTCTCATGCTGATTCTAATGCTAGTGTGCACATCAAAACATTTCATTTCAGACTTTGCAACACTTCCTTTACATCTCTGTTTAACGAACTGATAGATCGTGCAGCAATGTTACAACAAGTTTTTTACCCTCCCCCCCCCATCCCAAGGCAGGGGATTTATATTATCGCATCGTCCGTCCGTCCGTCGTCCCCCTGCGTCCCTGTCCCCCCCAATTTTGTCCGGAGCCATAACTCCCAAAAGTACTTGAGCAATTTTCTTCAAACTTCATACACTGACAGAGCACATTGGGAGGAAGTGCAGTGTGTAAGAACAATAACTCTACCTTGCCTACTTTTAGAATTATTCCCCTTTTTTCAGATTTACTTGAAAAACTTTGTCCGGAGCATAACTCCAAAAGTACTTGAGCGATTTTCTTCAAACTTAATACACTGACATAGCACATTGGTAGGAAGTGAAGTGTGCAAGAACAATAACTCTACCTTGCCTACTTTTAGAGTTATTCCCCTTTATCAGATTTACTCTAAAAGTTTTGTCCAGAGCATAACTCCAAAAGTACTTGAGGGATTTACTTCAAACGTAATACACTGACATAGCACATTGGTAGGAGGTGCAATGTGCAAGAACAATAACTCTACCTTGCCTACTTTTAGAGTTATTCCCCTTTATCAGATTTACTTGTCCGAAGCATAACTCCAAAAGTACTTGAGGGATTTACTTCAAACTTAATACACTGACATAGCACATTGGTAGGAAGTGCAGTGTGCAAGAACAATAACTCTACCTTGCCTACTTTTAGAGTTATTCCCCTTTATCAGATTTACTTTAAAAGTTTTGTCCAGAGCATAACTCCAAAAGTACTTGAGGGATTTACTTCAAACTTAATACACTGACATAGCACATTGGTAGGAAGTGCAGTGTGCAAGAACAATAACTCTACCTTGCCTACTTTTAGAGTTATTCCCCTTTATCAGATTTACTTTAAAAGTTTTGTCCAGAGCATAACTCCAAAAGTACTTGAGGGATTTACTTCAAACTTAATACACTGACATAGCACATTGGTAGGAAGTGCAGTGTGCAAGAACAATAACTCTACCTTGCCTACTTTTTAGAGTTATTCCCCTTTATCAGATTTACTTGTCCGGAGCGTAACTCCAAAAGTACTTGAGCAATTTTCTTCAAACTTAATACACTGACATAGCACATTGGTAGGAAGTGCAGTGTGCAAGAACAATAACTCTACCTTGCCTACTTTTAGAGTTATTCCCCTTTATCAGATTTACTTGTCCGGAGCATAACTCCAAAAGTATTTGAGGGATTTTCTTCAAACTTAATACACTGACATAGCACATTGGTAGGAAGTGAAGTGTGCAAGAACAATAACTCTACCATGCCTACTTTTAGAGTTATTCCCCTTTATCAGATTTACTTACAAAGTTTTGTCCAGAGCATAACTCCAAAAGTACTTGAGGGATTTTCTTCAAACTTAATACACTGACATAGCACTTTGGTAGGAAGTGCAGTGTGTAAGAACAATAACTCTACCTTGCCTACTTTTAGAGTTAGTCCCCTTTATCAGATTTACTTGAAAAACTTTGTCCCGAGCATAACTCCAAAAGTACTTGAGGGATTTTCTTCAAACTTAATACACTGACATAGCACATTGGTAGGAAGTGCAGTGTGCAAGAACAATAACTCTACCTTGTCTACTTTTAGTCAAATAGAAAAATATCATACCTATACTGATAATGAACATTAATATAATTTTGCAAACCTCTTCATTGCCTTATTCTTTTTCCACTTACTTGAAAACTGTACTCAGCATGACCATAACTATACGGCTTTTTAAGGATTTCCTCTCACCAAATAAAATGTACGAAAGTACAACCTTCAGGTAACTTTTTCCTGGCGGGGGGATTAACCATGTGTAACATGGCTCTTGTTGTTTTTGTTATAATTCATGTCTTCTATTACAGCATGTGTGCATGGATGGTGGATGAGTTTGGCAATAAAGATCAGAAAAGTGAATGGATACCAAAGTTGGCATCAATGGATGCTCTAGCTTCATACTGTCTTACAGAAGCAAGTAAGCTATTTATAGTAACAAGTATGGCCGGATCACACTGATGTGTCATTTTAGATAACACTAAATAGCTAATAGAGAATAAAATTATAATGGGTATCCTATGTATGATTAATTCAACTAATCTTAACAAAAAAAGAAACTGAATAGGACAATTTTGTCAGCGAAGTTCTGTCCAAACATTTTCATTATTTCAAGCATATTTGAACCCCGTGGTGTGAGAAAACACATATTTTTGCTATCAATGTTTTTATACCTGGGTACACTCTTTTTAGCTCATCTGACACAAAGTGCCACGGTGAGGTGTTAGGACCAATCACCATCAGATGTTCCTTGAATGAAACTCTATCAAAATTGTTGAAAGAATTTGACTAGAAGCTGTAGCAACAAATAGAAAATCTTTTTCTCAATATCCTGAAGGCCCAGAGCTTAGATATTTGGCATGTAGCATTTCTTAGTAGATCTCTACCAATACTATTTTAATCATGACCCCTGGGTTAATTTGATTACACCCTGGGGTCACTTGTTTTTCATAGGTTTCTGTAGAAAAATCTTTAAAATCTTCAACTCCAATACCATTTTAAAGTGATAAATGTACCACAAATTACACAAATTGCACCCAGTGACTGCTTTTGGAATTCTAAACAAGTTAGCTACTAAGCAATTCTGCACCTGGATACTGTTGTCATGGAAGTGTTTATCTGTTATGCTCTGATGATTTGGTTAGCAACATGGCTATTTTTACACTACCTACTGAGGACTGAAGATGACATTAAGTAATAAGTTTTGCTGATGTTGATGTAAGCAGCAGCTGACAAATAAGGTGTCTCTATGACAACTGCAGTGGTGTAGTTACTTCAGGGAGTTACCCCAAGTTCCAATGATATTCTTGTTTAGAAGGAAATGCTCTTGCACTGTTACTGTTTTTGTAACCACATAACACAAATCATTTAGATATTATTTACTATAAGGATACATTCATTTAACATGCTACATATAAAATTACACAGTTTTATATACATGTTATACATAAGTAAATATATAAATTCAAGTTCCAGGATCACATTTACAAGTAGCTCTCATTTTATCAAGAAAGATGTCTTACCGACAGAAATGACCTTTATATATACCAAAAACATTCCTGAGTACATACTAGAAACATAGCTCAGTTATTTTTTCAATGATATTGCAAAAAGTAAGAAAACCTTTCTGACAACTCTTTTTCTTGAATACAAAAGAAAGGCATTGTTTTAGAGTGAATAGAAGCTGGTTCTATCATTATCCTATCAATAAATTCAAAGTGATCTCGGGACTTTTAAGTACCGTCCGTTTCCGACTATAAGACGCATTTTTGAGACTCAAAATTGAAGTGCAACGAGGGGGGTGCGTCTTATAAGCGGATGCTACAGGAAATTTAACAAACAATCGGGACAAATGTGATATTAAAACTTCAAATCTCACTTTTTAACTAGTACCGGTACTTTTGTTTTTGGTAGCCATTTGCAAAACAGTGCTCATCCGGCCGTCCCGTGCCGTATTAAAACGGTCGATATCGTTCGATTGTTTTCTACGTTATTTTTTTATGTAATAAATCGATTTTTAATTTCATTTTTCTCCTTCCAAACTACAAATATATTGGTCCGAGTTTATTCAGTCTGCAAACCAAAAATAATTAATCGGCAATTTTGAAAACAAAATGCCGGGCGTAATTCTTAAAATCTTTTCAATTTTTATTGACTGCAAATCGCTAAACAAACATGACAATTAAACATCTGTAGATGTTTTCTCTAGACACCAATTAGAAGCCAAACTTAGGGGATTTAAAAAGGTGACACGTCGAAGTGTTAACTGTTGAATAAACACAAACAATAGCCAGGGGTCTTTCTGTTTTGTGTAAATTTTTCTTAATTGACACGCATAATCGCAAGACCTATTGCTCGAAATTAAAATGCGATTGGATAATAATCAACGTGGGCATGGCTAATGTTTGATTGACATGTTATTTTGCTGATTGACAGACAAACAACCAAACATTCGTGATTACCGACGGCCGGTCCGTTTGGATTATAGCCTCTTTAGAGGATGGTGGATTACCGATTTATTCGATAGATATTTTGTTTTCTTTTATCGGAAAATAATAACAATGGGACTTGATAAAATAATTGGTAAGCAATCTAAATTCATTCTTGTTTGATAACAATAATTGGCCAGTATTTACTATTCACACACATAAAAACTTAAAAGAATGTTTGCTTGTTTGTCTTTATTGAAAAATTGTTTACGATGCATCCAGCATTAAATGAATGGGTAAATTATTGAAGTAAATATATTGAGATACAAATTTGTTTGATTTCAATTATTTACCAGTGATTATGCTATATACAGGATATAACCAATATAAAATGGTAGCACTAAGCATTTGCTTTGTTTCTTTATTTTCGGACATACGTGAAATACTTGGAAAAAATTGATGAGGTTTATTTTAATTTTATCGATTTTTACACTGTAAGCAGCTCTTGTTTGAAAGATTTTACCCTTCCCTGATGTAAAAATATGGCCGCGTCTTATACGAGGGTCAAAGCAAAATCCTCAATTTCCCAAACCCTAGTTAGGGATGCGTCTTATAGTCGAGTGCGCCTTATAAGCGGGTATATACGGTATAACATTTCAATATTGCTAAGTGACGGTCATCCCGAAAGAAATCATTGACCTTGATATTAATTCCGTTGTACAAGGGATCATCATAAAGTTTGCCATATATACACAGTTACAAGCCACACAGTTTCACAATCCCGCCAATATATTCTTTTATACAATTATAGACTTGCTGGGCATTCAATATCATATGATATTCGCCATGTGGAAGGGATATTCACCAAGGCTGACATATTACTTCCTTATTGAGAATATCTCATCATATTCAATGCCTAACAAGTCTAAAAATGTCATTGTATTTTCACTGTAAACAACAAAATATCTTTGCGTTATATAAGTCATATAATAATGTGTGAAATACATGTAACACAGGAAATACACTCAACAGGTTTAGAAACACAAAAGTGGCAAAATATTAATTTTAACAGTTTCATCGTTTTTCAAATTTATTAAAATTTCATACACAACAAAAACAATTTGAAATTGAATTATTGTAAAAGTTTCAATAATGCATCGCAAAAATGACTTAAAAATAAGTAAAAACAATAGCGTCATTCAAATAAAAATGTTCAACAGGGGAAATCTTTGTGTTTCTAATATCGGTTAAGTGTACAGTAAACTCTGTATATAACAAGATAGGATATAACAAAATTTTGGATACATGTAACACAGGAAATACTGTATACTCTGTATATAACAAGATAGGATATAGCAAAATTTTGGATATAAGGAACAAATATGTGTGAAATACATGTAACACAGGAAATACAGTAAACTCCGTATATAAAGACTCCGGATAGATATAAGATATAGATATAAGGAACAAATTTTCTGGACCCAATTTATTCCTTTATTTAACATGAAAATGATTTATAGATGTACCGGGATTCAAAGATGTAACTCGATTCACTTGTTGGAACAGAATCCTGCTTAAAATATCAGTTCGGAAAATGCATTAGCATCTCATTAAAATTCTGTATCTGAATAATCATCCATAAGATGTTGTACCTGATACTCTGAAAGGGAAACTAGATTTGATTTGATTTGATTTGATGAGAATTTTATCAAGGTCCGTCCCAAAGAGCATGTATGTTAGCTTAATATTGGGATGAGACCCCGGCATGTCTCCCGTCATGCCTAAAAGACAAAATTTTGAAGCCAAAAAATAGGAGAAATTTACCTGACTGCAATTTACAGCCAGTATAGCCAAAGGTTGAATTTGATTGGTTGCCAAAGAGTAGGCCAGTCACGGCGACCAATGAGATCTAAGTGTGATTGACATAGACTTGTCAAAATTTATAGTTTCATCTAGAAAAGAGTGTCAAAATTTATAGTTTCATCCAGAGAAGAGTGTCAAAATTTATAGTTTCATCCAGAGAAGAGTGTCAAAATTTATAGTTTCATTGGGGAAGAACATGATATTACTACATCTTCTTTGTTGTTTTCACTTTTTTGAGGTTTGATTTAATATATAATTAATAATTTGATAATTTTTCCCTCTCCATACTATCATCTGTTTATCCATGCAGTGAATGTTTTTAATGAAGTTTTCTGCCTCGTGACTGGTCGCTGTCATGATACGCCGTGTTGGAATTTGTGCTTCATCCAAGAGGACGGACATAGCTCTCAAACTGTTATTATTTGTATTCTGCGTGGACAGTTTGGTTTTCACACTCAGACTAAACGTCATTGAACCTGCAAGTATATACCACAAAATTAAACTTTATTGCAGTTGCTTTTTACTACATATGAAACAAGAGCTGTCAGTAGGACAGCGCGCTCGACTTTTTAGTGCTTGCCTATAAAACAAAACTTTGACAGTTAAGGGCACACAAGACTTTAACTAGGAATTACAAATAAAGAAACATTTTCACAGAGTTATCTTCTCTTGCTTACAGATAGGTGTCATGATGGTACATAAGTACTCCAACTTTCAAAGTAATATCTCAAATGGTTAAGTCAACAAGTGGACAAGAATGAAAATTTTAACTGAGTTTCTTAGTCAAAAAGGGCCATAATTCATATAAAACCCTTGACAGAATTACCTTCTCCTGCCCATGTTTTGGGATCATGATGGTAAACAAGTATTCCAACTTTCAAATTAATATCTCAAACAGTTTAGTAAATAAGTGGACTGGTACGAAAAACTTAACCAAGATTCTAAGTCAATAAAGGGCCTTAATTTTTAAAACAAATCCCTGACAGAGTTACCTTCTCTTGCCTACAGATGGGGGGTAATGATGTTAACATGCATTCAAAGTTTCAAAGCAATATCTCAAAGGGTTAAGGCAATAAGTGGATTTTACCCATATTCAATGTATTTTCTAAGTAAAAAAGGGGCATAATTCCTCTCAAAAACTTTGACAGAGTTATGAACTCTTGTCTGTTGATGTAGGTCATGATGGTTAACAAGTATGGTTAGTTTCAAAGCAATACCTCCAATGGTTTTAAAATAAAGTGTGGTGGTACGAAAAACTTAACCAAGCTCAATACACTTTCTAAGTCAAAAAGGGCCATAATTCTGTCAAAAACCTTGACAGAGTTATGTACTCTTGTCTGTAGATGGAGGTTATGATGGTAAACAAGTATGGTAAGTTTCAAAGCCATACCTCTAATACTTTTGAAATAAAGTGGGGTGGTACCGAAAACTTAACCAAGGTGTGACACCAACGCCCCCACCAGGCGAGTAGGATAGCTCCCCTTTCTTCGAAAAGTCGAGCTAAAAATGAATTGTGATACATTTAACACCTGTTAATCTTGTATTTTCTAAATATTTTTTTTTTAAAGCTACATGAAAATAC
>JAFMSR010000003.1:13897076-14421187 GCA_022818135.1 Saxidomus purpurata
GTATAACTTAGAGAGTGGACAAGCTGAATTTGGTCATAATCACAAAGTGCCTGAGTCAATTTGGCTGGTTATGATACTTGGCCAAGATATTATGCCAACAAATATTTTGACTAAGTTTGGTGAAGATCAGATGAAAACTGTCCGACTTAGAGAGCGGACAAAGTGTGGACGCCACCCGCCCGCCACAGATGTTTCCACAATACGTTCCTTTGGGCATATAAAAATAACATGTACCGAGAAACATATAATTATTGTGTTGTTTACGCATAGTGCACTTATAGAGCAAATGTTCTAATCAATCACTATATCCACCCTTATATTAAGAACACTTAACACTCTATACTAAATATCTCAGTGATAGGTTTTTGGAAGATTTTTCCTTTATGTAAGATTTTTCCTACATATAAGTCTATATGAAAACCAGTGACTAGGTGTGGTCAGTTTTGTGAAAATTTTTATCTTTTTTCCTTTCAGTTGTCATGGCTACCAGAGTTCTGCAAAGAATATATTTCTTTCAACAATTTTGATAGAATACCATCCAAAGACCATTCCTGTGAATTTTGGTCAAAATTTGCAACATGGTTTAGGAGGTGAAATTGTTTAAAGCAAGATGTTCACGAAAGCACACAAAGACGGACAATGGTCAACCCTGATCACAATAGCTCAGATGAGCTAATTATATTTTTTGCTAAAAGAAGTAAATGGCTTACCAGTTACACTTGCTGGTAGGACCCAGAATTTCACACAAAACTTTGTAGTCTTTAATGATATGTGCGGCCGCTTGTGGCAACCAACGTCTCATCAACAGTCACAATACTTGTCTTGGGTCTAGTGTAGAATAAATATTTTATTTTCACAGTCAAGGAATACTTTGAATTGTGAATCTGGACTGGTAATTTCAAACAGTTGGTTACCATTTAAGTACATTTGAGTAATAAGTACATGTGCAATTACAGTCAATACAACATGCATATCAAAGTTAAGATTTATAGAAATGACAGCACAAATACTTTTCTTGTACTATATTAAAATTTATGCTCACCTTTAAAAGGCAAAAAATATGGCATTGATTTCTGGACATCATGATTCCAACCCGAGGTGTTGCCTAACTGGGGCGTTGCTCCAGTAGCTTTCTATTTTTTTGATTTCTTGAGAACGAAGACTTTCCTCTGTTGAATTATTTCTTTTGTTGTGAATGCCGCTACATGACGACTCAAATGATAAAGTCCAAAAGTGGACTGCTATGAAAAACCTAACCGAGATTCTAAGTAGGAAAAGGGCCGTTATTGAAACAAAATCCTTTACACAGTTACCTATCCTTGCCTTCAGGGTGGTCATGATGCAATATCTCAATGGATGAAGTGTATTTTACACAGAAGTTAGAGGACAATTATGACCCTATATGGCTCACCTGAGTGAACCAGAAAACATCTACAACACTTGAAGTTTGGATGAGATTAGCCAAGTGGTTAAGGAGATGTTGTTAAAATGTTATTTCTATTTTCAGCCCTCGCTGCCATTATGTGCAGTAGAGCGAAACTTCAACAAGGTACAATCCAATGAAGTTTGGTTGAAACTCGCTCAGTAGTTGTATTAAAGTTGTTCTATTTTTAGCTTTGGTGGTCACTTTCCGCAGTTTAAGAAATTTTTTAAGGGGACCATCCAAGCAACAATCCTATGAGGTTTGGCTAAACTTGACGTTGTTGTCAAGGAGGTCATGTAGTTTAAAGGTTTTTACATTTTTAGCCCCGGCGGCCATTCTGTTCCATGGAGCTGAACAGTTTCAACAATGGAAGAGGACAATCAAAGGTTTTTGTTTTATTTTTAGCTCTGGTGGTCATTATGTGTAGCAGAGCGGAACCATTTGAGCAAATTTGATAGACGGCCATCCAAGAAACAATCCTGTGAAGATTGGTTGAAATTAGACTAGTAATTAAGAGGAGAAGTCATTTAAATTAATTGTAGATGACGTTCATCAAGCAGTCACAATAGTTCACCATGATCACTTTGTGCTCAGGTGAGCTAAGAAGTTGAGTGGAAAAATGGGGCAAATTAGAATTATTGTGTTTGCACACTGTACTCTACCTCATAAGCTTCTATTCATAGTAAACCCCTACTAAATTATACTGACCGGAAACCATTTTTTCATTTTCAGTAACACTCTCTGACAAAATATGTGCATGCTCACACAATGCATTAAACACTATCAATTCAATTTTATTAAAACTTTGTTCACAAACACTTCATGGACACAAAATATCACAGTAATGATTTTCACGAGTATTTTCTCTCTCCATCAGCAAGTATATCCCGAGAAACAAGTAGTCGCATCACTTCATTTGTACCTATAAAACAAGAAGACCAAAATGGCCATATGTTGCTCACCTGAGTACATGACATATAAATTATGACCCAATGTGAACTAAAGAATTCAACCTTAAACTATACATCATGAAAACAAACATTTTGTTTGACCTTGAACAGACAAACATTCTGATCAATTTAATTGATGCTTGCCTAAAACTTCTGGACAATTGGGAATTCAATGTGGCCTCGAGATTGTTAACAAGGTTTTAATTTGATTTATGTTAAATTTTTATCCAAAGTGACCCAAAGTTTTAAATTTGACCTAGAAATTATTGGGACAAATATTCAGACCAATTTTCATAAAGAAGTAATATTAGTCTTGTCTTATAGAGTGTGTACAAGATTTTTCATTGATTTGACCATGTGACCTAGTTTTGAACCCCTTGTGACCAAATATCGAATTGACCGATAAATCATGAAGACAAGCATTTTCACCAATATTCATAATGATTGGTTGATAAATCATTAAGAAAAACATTCTGACCAATTTTCATGATTTGTAAATAAGGGTGTCCTTTAAGAGACTTAATGATGATTTTCTTTGATTTGATTGTGTGACCTAGTTTTAGACCACAGGTGACCCAGATTTCACCTAGAAATAATTGAGATACACATTCTGACCAGTTTTTGTGATAAGTTTGGATATCAAATGTAACCTCTAGAGTGTTAACAACGCAAGTGTGAACAGATAGATGAGAGACAGACAGACAACATGTGACAACAATAGCTAACCCTTGAGTATTTTGTACTTTGTACTCTTGATGGGCTGAATTGTTATCTGTTGTGAAGGTTTCACTTAGAGCTGTTGGTAATGGATACAGAACAGCCTGTAAATCACCGTAGTCATGAACCAAGCTAGGACTGACCTAGCTTGCTTTCTCAGTACAGTAATACCAGTGTAGACAGACCACTGACCGGAGCAAGCCTAAGTCTTTATTCTACAGCTGTCTTTAGCTACATGTGTTTTCTCATACAGATGAATAATGAAAATACTCCTTGCTACCGACTACTTCAGACTTGTATGGTCGTCTTTATTCTGAGGTGACAGTTTTTATATTGAAACATCTGTATCAACCACTCATCTTACAGGCTGTGTTTTGATTGGCTGCTTATGACAGGTTTGAATGTACACATAAAATGAAAAGTTTTACAAAGTTTACCTTCCAGGATCTGATGTACCCTACAGTCTCTCATATACTGCTGTACTGCATAATCTTTCAAATACCCATACCCTCCATGTATCTGTATCGCCTGATTACATATCTGTAGTGAGGTTAAATTCAAACATATTAATTTACAAGATGTGTATTTTTATGCATGTTTCTAATTTCTCATTTTGCTAATTCAAAATTTTCTGGAAATGATAGATGTACGAAAACATTCCAAAAAATCAGGATCACTTGTGCGCGAATTCATGGTCCTGTGAATGGACCCTGAGAAAAAAATCACAAGCTTCTTTTGTCTCTCGAATTCAAAGTGATTTATAGTAAGCATTGTTTTTATCACCAGTTTACCCTCAAGTTTCAACTGTAATTATACTTTAGTTCAGCGGTTTTCTTAAAAACATGATCTACCTTTACAAGTTGTGGTTTGCTGTGGTAAGTTTGTAACTAGATGTATTTAAAGTTGAACTGAATGTTAAAATGTCCGTTATTAAAAAAGCAACATACATTAAAACATTCTTCGGTAGCAAAATATTTCGCCATGGAGCACAGAGCAACTTTCTCTGGCCAGTCCTCCTCCAGTGCTTTTGCCGCCTGTCTAACCATGTTACGTGATACAACAAGTTTTGTCGCCATTTCTGCCAGCAGAAATTGTAAATACTGAAAAAGACACACACTCAAAATGACTGTTTTATGTGAGGTTGTTTTAAAAGGTTTTCGATTTTTAGCTTTGGTAGACATTATGTTCAGCAGAAAAAACTACATAAACAATTTTAAAGCAAGTGTACAGTGAACTCTCCTGTGAAATTGTAAATACTGAAAAAGACACAAACTCAAAATGACTATTTTAGGTGATGTTGTTTTAAAGGTTTTCGATTTTTTGCTTTGGTAGACATTATGTACAGCGGGAAAAAAACCTTTATTAACAATTTTAAAGCAAGTGAACAATGAACACTTCAGTGAAGTTTTGACAAAATTGACCTCACGATTTCAAAGATATAGTTTGAAATATGATACTCAGAAATTGATGACTACAGGCAACAACCAAGCACAGATATTATTTGCGCTCACAATAGCTCACAGTGAGCACTTTGCGTTTAAGTGCAGGCGAGCTGTAAAGTTAAAATGACGCTTAACTTCGAAAATTTATTCACACAAAGTGCTTGGAAGAATTGCACATATTCATTTAACTACACCGAACCGCAAAATAAACGCAACAGTTGGGGAAACACATATAATTTGAAAATAAACAATTCAAATGATAAATAACGAGTTTATTTCATTTCATTGGTACCTTACCTACATACTGTGTAAATTTCATTAAAATATAACAACAGATAACCCGGATTTCATAATGTCAAAGTTCATTACCCACAAGTTCAATTTTCACACATTGTCAATATCTCGTGTATCCAGACAGCCTGATTTCGCAAATTATCCGGAAGTCGTGGCATTGTAAAATACATTTTATGTCAGCTAAATATATTTTGGGGTGTTTTTTAATTGTAAAATCGTAACCGGTCAAGAAATTATCGATTTTTAAAAAATAATTTACTTAATTTCAACGTGCACGTGCAAAACGTGCTTTTAATGTGCCAGTCAGGTGTCACGGTACGATGATTTCAATAAATTTTAGTGGCATAGTAATATTTTACATGTATAAATAATATTCAAATACGTTTGCGTCAGTAAAATATAATTACGGCGGACATATTCAAAAAAGAAATGTGTTGCGTTTATTTTGCGGTTCGGTGTGCTTACTCAATTTTTATGTTCAAACAGATTTAAATATCTGACTACAATATTGAATTTCAGTTTCAAACCTGTTCCTTTAAAACATTTTTTTTATAAATACAGTCACACCTGTGACAGAAGAAGGTAAAGAGGTACACTGCAACCCCGTTATAATGCGCTCCGTTATAACGCGAATCCCGGTATAACGCGGTTGGGTCTTGGCTCCCAAAAATTTCGGGATCGACCAAAAATCATTTGTCAAAAAAGCATTGTCCCTATACAAAACAAATGTTCGAAAACGTAAATAAACAACATGGCAGGTTGTTAATTGATCTTTGTCACTTACGCGGTATCAAGCCTCTATTAACAAAGAAGTGTTAAAACAATTACGGCTTACTTGTATTTTTTCACGACTCCGTTATTCACAAGCTGACCTCTTTGTTTGTTTGACAATAACTTGTAAATCGTGTGAATTTATATTTGTTTGTGCATCTTTGATTGCAGGCTTACCTGAACTCAAATAAATCAATTACAAAACTGTTATTATCTGTTTTAACAAACAAGAGGGCCATGATGGCCCTGTATCGCTCACCTGTCTACCATTGGCAAAAATAAAAAGGTTATTAATAGCAGAAAGGATCAATTTTTACCTTTGGCTCATGATATCCTCTTAATAAGCCTATGTAAAATCAAAAGACCCCCCACCCCCCCAGGCAGGGTTAATTGTGACCCTGAGGTCAGGATTTGAACAATCTTGGTAGAGAGTCAATTATTGCCACATGCTGAATATCTAAGCTCTAGGCCTCATTATTTTGCTGTCTGATCATGATCTGCACTGTTGGCTATTCATTTTTTTGCTGTCTGATCATGATCTGCACTGTAAGCTATTCATTGTATGTTGGCTGGTCATGATCTGCACTGTCAGCTTTTTATTTTTTGCTGTCTGATCATGATCTGCACTGTTTGCTATGCATTATTTAGCTGTCTGATCGTGATCTGCACTTTCATAATTTGCTGTCTGATCATGATCTGCACTTTCATTATTTTGCTGTCTGATCATGATCTGCACTTTCTGACAAATTTCAAGGATATCTGGGCTGAAAATGTAACATCTAGAGTGTTAACAAGGTTTTTCCATATTTGGGCTGTGACCTAGTTTTTGACCCCAGATGACCCATATTCGAACTTGGGCTAGAAATCAACTTAACAACCTTTCTGACAAATTTCCAGGATATTTGGGCTGAAAATGTTACCTCTAGAGTGTTAACAAGGTTTTTCCATATTTGGGCTGTGTGACCTAGTTTTTGACCCCAGGTGACCCATATTAAAACTTGAGCTAGAAATCATAGAAACAACCTTTCTGACAAATTGCCAGGATATTTGGACTGAAACAGTAGCCTCTAGAGCCTTAACAAGATTTTTCTATTTTTGGGCTCTGTGACCTAGTTTTTGACCTCAGATGACCCATATTCGAACTCGTCCGAGTAATTACTGGGACAAACATCCTGACCAAGTTTCGTGACAACTGAGGAAAAAATGTGACCACTAGAGTGTTAACGAACTAAATGTGGACGGACGACGTCCAACGGACGACGTCCGACGGACATTCATCGATCCTAATAGCTCACCCTGAGCCAGCTCAGGTGAGCTAAAAATACAACAACTCGCCTAAGAAGATCTATAGAACGAATTCTAGTGGAATTTCGGTTCCAATATGGCGACTGTTCCACAGCAAAATGCATTGAACAAATAAAATAGAAACACGCATGCGCCACACTGACGTCATTATATCAGTGCTACAGCATTGTAACTGCTTCTATTACCTTATCCACATAACGCTTTGTTGCATCGTACTAAAGTTTAAAGGTCATTTTGTCCGTTTTAGTAATACAAAAGACGTATATTCATAGTAATTAATGTTAATAAATATCAAAAAATAACTTTCGTCTCGAAAATTACTACCAAAATCTTTAACATGGAAGTTCAACTAGGGGTCAAGAACATGTATTGCATCATCGCTATTTAAAACTTTATATAAGTGCCAATTTTAGGCCAGAGTTTTTATATTGCTTGGTTTATGGGAAGTTTTCTTGAATATTGAGTATGAAGGACTTTTCCTACTGTATTGAACAGAGCACATATTGAACATCAGTCTACTGCACCTGTCAATAATTGTCATTTTCGAACAAAATAAACACTTTAAAATAATTACTTTCAATTATATATCCCTACTGTTCTGACACTTCATTAACTAGTATATGGAGTCGGAACAGCGGAAATAATAAAAATAAAATGTCAGTTCATAATGTCATTGTTATTCTACCTTTTCAAAAAATAGTACAAGCAGTCGCATAAAAACTCTGGTCTTACCATAGAGAGATCCAAGATGTGTACTGATTACAAGACAAATGTCATTTATCAATCTTTTGGTGTTAAAATACTGCAATAAAATTAGCAAATGAGGTGTTCAATAAACAACACATTATTAAAACCAGAAACCATCAAAACAACCTTTCTGACAAATTCCAATGGCTGAAAATGTAACATTTAGAGTGTAAACAAGGTTTTTCCATATTTGGGCTCTGTGACCTAGTTTTTGACCCCAGATGACCCATATTCGAACTTGAGCTAGAAATCATCTTAACAACCTTTCTGACAAATTTCCAGGATATTTGGGCTGAAAATGTTACCTCTAGAGTGTTAACAAGGTTTTTCCATATTTGGGCTGTGTGACCTAGTTTTTGACCCCAGGTGACCCATATTAAAACTTAAGCTAGAAATCAACCAAACAACCTTTCTGACAAATTGCCAGGATATTTGGACTGAAACAGTAGCCTCTAGAGCCTTAACAAGATTTTTCTATTTTTGGGTCATGTGACCTAGTTTTTCATCCGAGATGACCCATATTCGAACTCGTCCGAGTAATTACTGAGGCAAACATCCTGACCAAGTTTCGTGACAATTGAGGAAAAGATGTGACCACTAGAGTGTTAACGAACTAAATGTGGACGGACGACGGACGACGGACGACGGACATTCATCGATGAATGAGCTAAAAGCTCAGGTGAGCTAAAAAGGTACTTTCACTTTAGCCATCATTTTCGGAAAATGGATGTACTTTCGTTTTCAATAGCAAATATTTACGTAAGAATTTCTCTTTTATATATTTAATTTCGTGCTTAATTAACTAATTTATTTTACATAGAATAATTATTTTCTACAATTTAACCACTCGATTTCATAAAAACATGATGCGTTCTAAACATTTAGTTAGGTGGGTTGGGTACTCGCGCTATATACGCATTATGCAAGAAAACAGGGGCCGATGATCAGACCGCGTTATAAAGAGAGTCTCACTTATAACGCAGTCTGACCAATTGGACCCCGACTACCGCGTTATAACGGGGTTGCAGTGTATTCATTGACGGTCTTTATTCACTGGTGTCTACACAATATTTGATCAGTGAATGGTTTCACTCCCAGCTGGTCTTTATTTGCATGGTGGTCTGTATAAAGATGTGGTCTTTAACTAAGGGTGGTCTGTATTTGAAGGTTGTATGTATTAGTAGGTGGTCTTTATTTGGATGTGGTCTGTATTTAGATGTGGTCTGTATTTGGTGGTCTTCTGTATAAGGAGGTGGTCTTTAACACTTGTTTAACTGTATATACTTTTCATGGTGATAAGCAGCTGTACCTGTATGTTAATCAAATAAACATCTTTCCTTAATACATTTATACCTGAAAGTTTTCCAGGGATTGTCCAAACTGTTTCCTAACTTTGAGATGTTCCCTGCTTAGTTCTACACTTGCCTGGGCTGCTCCCAATGAACAGGATGCTGAAACAAGCAATGTTACAAGTTTACAAGATTGTATCCTTTGGGATTTTTCAAGAGCGTATCAGCACAGTGCTGCATCCTGTCCATTTTTCCTTGACCCTGCTGCCCTTGTTTGCCCCTATGCTACCTTTCGGTTGTGGCACACATACAAAAAGGAGTAGAAAGCCTTCAAAATTAAGATCTTTTCCTACCACACTATCTTCCCTACCGGATTATCCTTCCTTACCACACCACACTATCCTTCAATATCGATCCTTCCCAACCACATTATCCTACACTATCCTTCCTTACCACATCATCCTTCCAAACCACAACACTATCCTTCCCTACTACACTATCCTTTCCTACTGCAATATCCTTCCCTACCACACTATCCTTCCATACCACACCAGCCTTTACTTCCACATTATCCTTGGCTACAAGACGGCAAAATCCTTCCCAACCACACAACACTATCCTTTCCCCAACACAATATCCTTCCCTACTGCACTTTCCCTCCCTACAACACTTTCCTTCCCTAACACAACTTTAAGAACTGTCAGAATAGCTAGACATCCTTACCCACATTTATCCTTCCCTTCCATACTATCCTTTCCTACCACACCAATAACACATGTCAGATTAGCTACACAGACTAAACCACATTCATTCTTCCCTTCCCCACTATCCTTCCCTACCACACTGTAAACAGCTATCAATGTAATAGACTTACCCATAGTTACCCTTCCCTACCACACTATCAAAAGCTGTCAGAACTAAACAGACTTAACCTCATTTATTCTTCCCTACCACACCATCAACAGCTGTCAGAATCACTAAACAGACTTACCCACATTTATCCTTCCACCGTTGAGACCCCTCATAGCTATCTTGAAACCATCCCCAGGCTGACCTACAACATTACTGGCTGGTACTTTACAATCCTCAAATATCACAGCCCTCGTCGGCTGAGAGTTCCAACCTACCTGTCAATTTATTGACCAAATTAAACATCATAAACAATGTGAAACACCTAAAAATCTCTTTTAACAGTTATACCTCGACATTTGTGAAATTTCTGTATTGTTTTGCTTGAGCAACAGTTACTGTAGAGTAAAATCGGATTGTTGTCTACTCTGGTATAAAACTGGCAGACTTTTGTGGAATTTTAATTATGTTATCACACAAACATGGTAATAGCAATTCATCCAAATAAGCTGATATATAAAATACTAAAATATTATACGCCACAATATGACATCATATATGACATCATAAATCATGGTCTTTTAACTTGACTGCATGTAAAAGCATTTCTTATTACACAATAAACAAGAGTGTCAAATAGTCACAAAATAGGCCTGTCAAGGAGGCATAACTCAGTATCTGGCAGTTCATTTGTTTTGTAGAATCTGTTGGAACTATAGAGCAGACAAGGCTAATTCACCTGTTTGAACTTAAGAGCAGACAAGGCTAATTCACCTGTTTTAACTATAAAGCAGATAAGGTTAATTTAATCAATTTTTGAGAATTCAAGGGCCATAAGTGCCTTTGGGGATTTGCTGGATAATGGAACTTGGCCTAGAGATTATGGCTACAAATGTTTTCACCAAGTTTGGTAGAGATCGAATGAAAACTGTTTGACTTAGAGAGCTGACAAGGCTAATTTGGCCAATTTTGCATAATTCAAGGACCGTAATCCAAAACTGCCTAGGTGGATTTGGCTAATTATCTACCTTTGCGGAGACATTATGCCCACAAACATGTTCAGCAAGTTTGGTGAAGATCAGATGAAAACTTTTTACTAAGAGTGCGGACACAGTGTGGACACCGCCTTCTTCCGCCCACCATATTCCCGTAATACATATCTTCAGGTGTATAACACACCTTATTTCCAATTTAACTTACAAACATGTAGACCCACGTTAGAATACTGAATTTAACACGTGTATACAATTATTCTTACCTTCTTTTCCTTCTTTCCAAAATCAAGACCCGGAGACCCTTTCTCTACCAGCAGACAGGAAATCCCTTTAGGACCCTTTTCCCCTGTTCTGCTCATGACTACGTATACATCTGTGTCTCCTCCACCACTTATAAATAACTGAAAATAATGTCAAGTGTCCAATATTTCAAACTATTACTGGCTATAGGAAAACTTTCTACACTTTTTACAAATCGCATCAGTTTAAATTTTTCATCCGCATAAGATCACAAAAAAGTCACGAGTTTTTTTTTCTATTAAAGTCACCCAGAGTCTAAACTAACAGCAATCCGACAGTCATTACTTTGTCAAAAATAAAAATGATAAACAAAAAAAATAAATCTACTGAGTAAAGCGTATTAATAAGACATTGCAGGTGAATAACCTTTTTTTACAGTGAATCCAATCACTGTATCTACAGTCATTGCATAGCATCTACATGTAATCACTGTATCTATAGTGGCTGTGTAGCAACTACAAGTAATCACTGTATCTATAGTGGCTGTGTAGCAACTACATGTAATCACTGTATCTATAGTGGCTGTGTAGCAACTACATGCAGTGCTCACACTGGCAGTTTATAAATAATAGCCATAAATTTTTCATGAAAAAAAATAATAGCCAAAGTCTGCGCGTTGTCGTATTGACATGACCAGAAAAATACCATTTGAATATAACTGGTCCTTTTTTTGCCAATATAGGTCTTGTTCAGTTTTTGTTGGCAATGGGTATTTTACTAAATGGTTCATGGTGCAGTGCTGTAACTGTCCAAGATACTTAACTTCTCATGTGGGGCATTGGAAAACTAAGTCCAGCTGGACATGTCATGACTCTCTTTTCAGTGTGTTGTTCCAGTTAAATGTATGTGCTTGAGTAAAAAGAGCATGTTCATTTTTTTTCCAGCAGGAAACATATCTTAATCACACATCTTTTTTTTTGTAAAATTCTGCAGAACTAAAATATTAACTGATCTCCTGTAAATTACACATTTCTTGTCAGTTTTACTCGTTTGTCACGTATTTTCGCGACCCCGTTGCCGCTCGATTTTCAGCAACATATTCCAAGTTTTTAGCAATTTTAATCATATTTAAACTAAAAAATTGTCACCATAAGAAGGCACGGAGAACAGCCTATTTTAAATGAAAGTTTAGAAGAAATCAACCCTACTTTTGCAGCAGGAAACTACTCGAGTAACTGCCCGAGCATCTTTTTAAAAACACACTGAACATTGTGCAGGTATTTTAATCATATTATTCTGTATTCGTGAGAAATATAATGAAAATAATCTGACTTCTGATAATAGCCAAATTAACGTAAAACAAAAATTACATACGTTCGAAACACACCAGTTTTTACCAAAAATCGTTACCAGTGGGAGTTTTCACACTCTTGCTACGTTTTAATTGAAATAATTCACGACACCGAATTTATATATAAAAAAAATTTATTGCCACCATACTGATAATCGGCCGAAATGTGTTGATTTGACGTGGTGATTGACAAGTAAGTTTCCCACAAGTTTATAAGTGGGCGGATTATTATTATCGAAGGACGGGAACACTTTCAGCTCGGCGATTCGGCGGACGGGTTATGTTAAAAAGTAGGCGTATTATAACTATTGAGCGGCGTGACTCGGTTTCGGCCCGGCGATTAGTTTGTTTGTAATTGTGGTTATTGAGTCCGCCATCCTCTAAAGAGGCTATAATCGATACGACCCGCCCGGCGATTAGGTTGGCACGCATGTGTATTAGCGGGAAATATTAATATTTTTAATGTGTAAACATATCAACTCTATCGGATTAGTTGATTGGTTACTATTTTCAAGTAATTACTATCGAAGTCGCTGATTGGTTCCAGTTTTAATCGCCTGCAGGCGCATGGTGTATACTGATCTCGATCTGATAATCCGATAACAATCGAACAATTATAAATCAATTAGGGGCCAATTAACAACAGATGTCAAACAAGTGTTGATGCCTCGAGGGACTAAGAAGATATAGACAGATTTTGTGTTTTAGTCGATGTTTTTTTTCATTTTATAGCAGGATTAAATAATCGCCATTTTTTGTAGCCAATCCTTAAAAATAATCGCCAAACTCATAAAATTATCGCAAATGGCGATAATGTCGACTGACAGCGTGAGCACTGACATGTAATCACTGTATCTATAGTGGCTGCGTAGCAACTACATGTAATCACTGTATCTATAGTGGCTGCGTAGCAACTACATGTAATCACTGTATCTATAGTGGCTGCGTAGCAACTACATGTAATCACTGTATCTATAGTGGCTGCGTAGCAACTACAAGTAATCACTGTATCTACAGTGGCTGCAAAGGAACTACATGTAATCACTGTATCTGTATCTACAGTGGCTGCATAGCAACTACATGTGATCACTGTATCTACAGTGGCTGCATAGCAACTACATGTGATCACTGTATCTACAGTGGCTGCATAGCAACTACATGTGATCAATGTATCTACAGTGGCTGCATAGCAACTACATGTGATCAATGTATCTACAGTGGCTGCATAGCAACTACATATGATCACTGTATCTAAAGTGGCTGCATAGCAACTACATGTGATCAATGTATCTACAGTTGTTGCATAGCAACTACAGTTAATCACTGTATCCACAGTCACTGCATAGCATCTACATGTAATCACTGTAACTGAATGTGATTTGCCAGCCACTGCTTAATTTTCAACAAACACAGTCATGACTAATGTCGCCTTCATCACCAGTTTGCAGCATCAAACATCTAACCAGAACATGGAACCAAAAACGACAAGGAACTTAGTAATTGTCTTCTTACCTTGGTACCATTGAGTATGTAATAATCACCATCTCTCCTGGCTGACAATGACAAATTGGCAGCATCACTTCCATGATCTGAAATAAAATACAAACTGTTAAGCTATAGATGTCAAAAAGTTGGGACATTAAAGAAGTTGAATACAATGTAGTGTAAAGTGTGGTGCATGGTAGTGGTATCCACAAGAAGGGTGCATGGAACCACATGAAGGGTGCAGAGAAGTGGTATCTACAAAAGTGTGCAAGGTAGCAGTAGCAACAAAAGGCGTGCATCGTAGTGGTATCCAGATGAAGGGTACACGGCAGTGGTATTTAGATGAGGGGTACACAGCAGTGGTATCTAGATGAGGGGTACACAGAAGTGGTACCTAGATGAGGGGTACTTGGTAGCAGTATCCAGAAGAGGGGTACATGGTAGCAGTATCAACAAGAGGGGTAAACGGTAGCGGCTCCCACAAAAGGGATACAAAGTAGCGGCATCCACAAGAGGGGTACATGGTAGCAGTATCAACAAAATGGGTAAAGGGGTGCATGGCAGCAGTATGTGCAAGAGGGGTACATGGTAGAGGTATCTGCAAGAAGGGTATATGGCAGTGGTATCCACAAGAGGGGTACATGGTAGTCATATCTGCAAGAGGGGTACACCAAAGCAGTATCCACAAAAGGGATACCTGGTAGCGATATCCGTAAGAGGGGTACATGGTTGCTGTCATATTGTTTATAACGTAATGTCACAAGTAATTCAAAAGAGTCGTCTTACATGGGTGGGTGTAAGATGAGATTTTCCAGCACTTGCAAAAACTGCAGATATCCCAATCTGGTATGCAAGATATGTTACTGGTTTTTGCTAGATTAGTTGAATTAATTATACACAGGATACACATTATACATTTCATTCTCTAGTTGTCAAAGTGTTATCTAAAATGACACATCAGTCTGATCCGGCCATACTTGTTACTATAAATAACTTACTTGCTTCTGTAAGACAGTATGAAGCTAGAGCATCCATTGATGCCAACTTTGGTATCCATTCACTTTTCTGATCTTCATTTCCAAACTCATCCACCATCCATGCACACATGCTGAAATACAATTAATAATAAAATATGAATTACAATAGGGCCATAGTGGCCCTATATCGCTCACTTGAATTCCATTGCACTTACCTAAGGAAGGTCAATTTCGACCCAAGGGGCTTGATTTGTACACAGTTGGTAGAGGACCACTAGACAATGTTACATAACAAATATCTTAACTCTAGGCCTCGTGGTTAAGGAAAAGGAGATTTTTAAAAGTTTTTCCTATACCAAGTGACCCCCCGGGGCAGGGTCAATTTTAACCCTGGGGCTTTTGAACAAACTTTGAAGAGGTTCACCAGACACTGTTACACACTACATAATTATCTTAGCTCTCGACCTTTTGGTTTAGGAGAAGATATCTTAAGGTTTTCCTATATATGTCTATTTGAAACAAGTGACCCCCTTGGCGGGGCCAATATTGGACCAAGGAGCATGATTTGAACATGCCAAATATCTAAGCTTTAGGCCTTGCAGTTTCAGAGAAGAAGATTGTTAAACCTTATTAGCCTATGTGAAATCAAGTGAACCCTCATGCACAAAGTGCCAGGTGAGCTAATAACAAAAACTTGTAACGTGGCACAATCTGTCTGTTCATCAAACAGAGAAAGTGTTGAAAATGTCGTAATGTTATGATGTGCGGACTGGCTTCAGAATCAGCATCATAACTCCAAAATGTAGTTTATCAAACAATAATCAATGCTTGAATGGATAATATTTCCCAATTGTGATCTATCATATACCATTTCTCTGTCGATTATCTCTTACCCTGAAGTTTGCAGACACCAATAAATCATCATAAGTCTGCATCTAAACATGCTTAATATGAGCAATTCACTGCAGTGTCCAAAAGTTCATTCTAGAAAATTCTCAGGATACTTTCTGTTACACGAAACTTACTTATGAATACTGATGTATGCAGTTGTACTGACACAGCCCTGTGATAAAGCTTCAAAGATCAGAGACGCATCAGTCCGACTCAAGCCAGAACCACCAAACTCTTCTTTACAGTAGATAGCACCGAATCCTAAACTGCCAGCTTTCTTCAAAACATCAACAGGGAATGTCTCCTGAAAATTATGAAGTAAAATGGGTTCCAGCACTCATCTGGGCAGCAATGTAGCCTAATTCATTTGGCATTTCAGTGTGACCCCTTTCACAGATCTGATATTTTATAACTGTCACACCTTTACACCTAATTTTAAAGTGCTCCATAATGAGCAGAAAGTGTAGTATCAATATTATGTAGAACTGGTGCATAATACCCAATTTACCTTAATACTTCAAAAAACAATTTTCCTCTCTAAAATGAAGAATATAATATCACTTTAAATGAAAACCTAAAATTTTAAGAAAAATCTCACCACTGTATGAAATCTGAATGTTTAAACCTAAACATGCAAGTTTACACATAAGGCATGATATGCAGTTTATTTTAATATTTCACTGATGCAGGTGTGTAAATAGGTAAATGTAACTTTGAATGGTGTTAGCATCATTTGCAAACTTAATTCTATCATGTTAAATCATCAATACATTTAAATATTGGATTTTATTGCATCTATAAGTGCCCAACAGAATATCTTTTAGGATGTGTTCCCAGCTATTGACACTTCAAAGTGAGACATAGAACTTAGAAGAGGGACAACTTTACAATGTCAACCTGTAAGTCGGTTGGCCTTCGAAGTGGAAATAGTTAGACAGTGAGACTAAATCAGACTGCACTGAATTGGATGCTGATCATGATCTACACTAAAAGAAAAGGCAGAAAAAAAAGGCAATGTAAAATTTGCTAACAACAATTTAACGCTTAAAAGAATCACGAGAATAATAATACCTCCAAGTCCCATTTTGCCATATGTGGTTGCAGTTCATTCTTGGCAAAGTCTATTGCAACCTGTTGGATCTGTTTTTGTTCCTCATTCAGTCCAAGGGAGGCTACAAGGAAAGTGTAAGTAATCATTTAGTAGAATGATATTACCACAGGTATATTAAGCTAGTATTTTCTGGCTGACATATATCATCATCAACTCAATAATCATACAACGCGCCAAAGCTGTTTTCAAATTTCAGAGCTTAATATAATACATAATAAAACTTGGACTTTTGGCCATTTTTTTTTTATGAACACCAGATTTTGAGACAAAGCTGACACGCTCACCTAGGACAGATCCCAAGGTGTTAGTGGAATATTGCTTACATAACAACTTTTTTTCGAAAGTTACATAACAGTACAATTATTAATTAAGTTAAATTGGCGGTATACCATGGTAGATACCGTGGTATTTATTAAAAAATCGCGGTATACCATGGTTCTTGACGTTACCCAGCTCTACGTGTCTAACTTATCTCACACATTTCTCTTCTAGCCTCAATATTTGGACTGCAAGACCGACCGATTTTGAAAACTGATATTACATAAATGTCTGTCTTTCTGAAGGGCGGCCGTCGTAAATGTCAAAAAGCCCTGGCGCACAAGTTGTTGGGCTAATTTCTCTTCTATCCGAATGTTACTCTTATCCGTATTTATGAATACTACTTGAAGTCATCCTAGTGCAATACAAAACTCTATAAAATACTCACGATCAATACAGCTCCCCGAAACCCAACTGTCACCGATACTGCGTCTGCTTGTTTTTAAAACCGGCTTATTTTTCCCCAGGAAACTGGCAAATTTCGCGAAGTTTTGTAAAGCTCTTGCCATCCCTAACAAATTTGGTTTCTAAATTGAAGAGTCAAAATGAGCGGGAGTTTTAATAACTTGACGCACACCTGTGAGATGACCGTTTGCGGTACTGATCCTTTTTTCTCATAGTTCATCCGCTACAACACTACAGTAGTATGAACATGTAATAACTGTGACATTTAAAAACAAGATGGCCATATATCGCTCACCTGGCTACCATATACACGGTCATTAATAGCAGAAAGTGTCAATTTTAACCAGGTGGGGGCTCTGATTTAAACAATCTTCGTAGAGGTCCACTACATAATGCTGCATTCCAAATATCTAAGCTCTAGACAAAGTGGTTCTAGACAAGATTTTTAAAGTTTTCCTTATATCAGCCTATATCAAATCAAGTGACCCCCGGGAAGGGTAAATTTTGACCTGAGGGTCATCATGGATTTGAACTGTCTTGGTACATATAAACTAGGCAGTGATACACGCCAACTATCTAAACTACAGGTGTTATGGTTTCAGAAATGAAGATTTTAAGTTTTTCCTATATAGCCCTGTGTAAAGCAAAAGTCCCCCGGGCGTGGTCAATTTTGACCAGGGGTAATAATTTGAACGATCTTGGAAGCCGACATACACATGTCAAATATCTAAGCTCTTCACATGCATTCCTGTTCTTCAGAAGAAAATTTTAAAAGTTTTTCATATATAAGTCTATAGATGTAAAAACAACCTCGGGTGGGTTCAATGATTTTGACAAGGGGGTCATAATTTGAGCACTCTTGGTAGAGGTCCACGAAGCAATGTCACATACTAAATACCTAATCTATAGGCCTTCTGGTTTTAGAGAAGAAACTTTTAAAAGTTGTTCCTATATAAGCTTATGTAAAACTAAGTTACCCCCGGGCGGGGTCAATCTATACCCGGGCGTTATAATTTGAACATGGTAGAGGTCAACTATGCAATACAACATGCTAAATATCTCAGCTCTTGGCATTCCTGTTCCGTAAGTTGAGAAGATTTTAAAAGCTTTTTTCATTTCCGTTGCAATGACAACCAGAGTTCTGCATTGTAATGGAATTATTTTTACAACTATGATAAGGCTTTATGTTACAACATCCCTGCCAGGTTTAATTAATATTAGCCTAGTGGTTTCAGAGGAGTTGTCGTTTGAAGGAAAATGAGAACGGACGACGTACGACCTATGCCGGACGGTGAGCTACACTAATAGCTCACTCTGGTCCATTGCATTCCATCCATCCATCTATACATACAGCTCTATACGGTTTGTATATTATGACCAAATAAATAGAATTTGCTACACTGGAATGCCTGGTTGTCTCAAAGTGATAAAAATGTACTGTCTGACTTGGACTCAAACCTGTGACCCTTTGCTTACACGGTGAATGCTCTACCCGGCCGCTTACACATATGTGTCCCTTTTCATAATCAAGGGTTCTGCTACATCTTTCTTTGGGATATTGCCATACACCTCTAACGAGCGTTATAGATAGGGAAAGTGTGGGTCGGTTAGTAAGATACAAGTGAGCAATAAAACCTGATGAAAATCGGCGTGTTATTGGAGAAATTGTATAATCCGACCAACCCTCCAGTGTCCGTGTGCGTGCATGTGTTCGCATGGTGTTCAATGTTCTTTGCGGAACGACAGCTATATAACAAGTCATATCCACTATTTCGTCAAGGACGCATTATCACGCACTATGTGAATGGGTTATTAAGTTTCTGCCAATAAAAATTAATAAATTTTCACGCAATATTCTATATATTTAATTAGTCCATAGGAAAACTAATTAACCGGTTTCAAAAACTTGTCAGTATCGATAATGTAAGTTTCACCAGTGTTATAGCAAAGGTCTAACTAACAGTGTGAGCCACTGTTTGTTCGTACGTTGTATTTCCTTACGCAAATGAAAAATTCTTTATTATTGTGTACTGAACTTTGGTTTTATAATTACTCTTGTTTATTTCTCTCATTAAATAACTATTGTAGCCTGGCATTACATTTCCTTAAATTTTTGTGTGAATTACATTGGACAAAGCACACGATACCAAATGGAATGATTGTAATTAAAGAATGATTTGGCAA
Organism: Saxidomus purpurata; assembly: GCA_022818135.1. NCBI lineage: Eukaryota > Metazoa > Mollusca > Bivalvia > Venerida > Veneridae > Saxidomus > Saxidomus purpurata. Next base: position 13,916,821 of record JAFMSR010000003.1, read on the forward strand.
ATTTAACCCTGTGAAGTGACATTTTACTACAAATGCTATTGAATATATAGAATCATTTTGAGATGTAGATATATGATTTCAGTCATACGTTTTCAATTTATGGCTTTCACGAAACTTTAAATATTAAGTTGTGAATGGTATGATGTCTTTAAAATAACATATTATAAATTAATCCTTGTTTCCAAGTTTCATGTGTGTGCATTGTTATTGTAATATATAGTTGATCAATAGCTATTCTGAGCTAATGTTTATTGGCTATGATGGATATACAATAAATAAAACTGTGTTTTGGAACAGATACAACACTAGAACTATCACTGAAGGTGATGAATACCCCGCCCCCCCCTCCCCCGAAAACCCCAATGACACAGTACATAAAATGTAATGTTTGATGCTTTAATTATTGGACTTGCACTACTAATGCGTCTGTAAAGTATCTTTAAATTCTGACCAGGGGTTTTGGAGATTAAAAGCACACAGGATTTTACTATCCTAAGACCCTGTGACCTTTGACCTGGTAACCCGAAACATTGATCATGCACAACTAGGCATTGTAATTATCAACTTCTGTGAAGTATCATTAATTTCTGAACAGGGGTTTTGGAGATTTAGCGTCCACAAAATTTTACTATCCCGAGCCCCTGTGACATTGACCTTTGACATAGCCACCAAAAGCATGGACCATGCACAACTAGGCATTGTACTTATCACTTGCATGAATTATTATTACATTCTACCCAGGGGTTTGGGAAATTTAGCGTCTACAATATTTTACTATCTCGGGCCCCTGTGACCTTGACCTTTAACCTAGAGACCTTATACATGGACCATGCACAACTAGGTCTTGTACTTATCACTTGTGTGAAGTATCTTTAAATTCTGACGGACGGACAGACAAGCTGAATCCAGTATACCCCCCCCCCCCCTTACACTTTGTGTTCGGGGGGGGGGTATAACTAGATCTTCTGTGTATTGAAATACATATAGTACTTATACACATATGCTTTAATTATTGCGTGTATTTCTATACATATAACACTGACTTGCTGGGCAGAGGTCTTTGAAGTATGCATGTTGGTGTGCAAGTATAAAATTTGAATATTTAGATTTGTCATTATGACGTCAAATTGATGCGACGTCATATTGATGCTGATGGTTAAATTGATGCAGATGGTTAAGAGTGACGTCAGATTGATGCTGATGGTTAAGAGAGTGTATCACAGAATGCACTGTAACTCGCGTAAATTACATGATCCCAACAACAGAAGCGAAAACTGGCCACATCTATGTATATTTTTTTCAGCACGAATGTTTACCACAATCAGTGAAGCATTAACTACGACAAAATAAACGAAAGGCCTAAAGGTCACCACGAACGATGGACTTTTTTTGTCGTTGTTTGGCATTTTTGGCGTGTTGTCGTATCTGTTTGTAGGAGGCACCAATATACCAAATTTTAATATCTTGGTCGCCAGAACAACACGCCACACATTTAGATAATTATGCGACATCACGACATGGCACAATCGAGCCACCATATTCTAATGAAAATGAAAACTTAAATATAAGACCGAAAGTTAAGTTAATAACAACTACATTAACAACCGCCGAACATCGTGATACAATGTAAATAAACGTGTTACTGGCTAATAAAATTAACCTGCTCATAATCATTTTGAATGTGTTATCAAAGAAAGAAAGAAAGACACTTTCCACAAGGCCGACGCTGGCTGCTGCACGCAGCGGAACACTCACATCTGCGTCCAAATTATAACAATAATAATAATAATAATAATAATGATAAAAACAACAACAACAACAACTTCATTTAACCACGAAAAAAAGCCTTCGAGCAAAATATACGGAAATTAGCTTTCTTGCACAGTTTGAATAAAAAATATTTCAATACCGATGTACCAAGTTTCAGTTATCTACATCCACATGGTCCAGTAAGAACAAACTTACAACATTCTGGACAAGTGTACATAAGGCGTCATCTACTCTAAAATGACGTCATACACCATAATTTGACGTCAACAATCACTTCTGTTTACATGGCCAGTGACTGACAATTGTGGAAATTGTATTCATTTTCTGATATTATCGCTTTTTTACCTCTTTCCATGTTATGCTTTTTCATAAGGCATAGCCAAAATAAGAAAAAGGAATCGTTTCGAATCGTTGTAGCCATGGCAATAGTCTTCTAGAATGTTGAAACAAACCAGATGATTCTGTGCAGGAAATTTAATAGCTATGAGTTTTAAAATTTTGGTTTGTACTTAAAGAGAGTGACAAGAAAACCCACAATTGTTTGTTGTTTTAAACAAATTATTGTCGAAAAATGTATCAAATCTCCTAAAATGCCCGAAGGCCGCTTCATTATGTGAACATACAACATGACTTAAGAAATACATGTACATGTATGTAATGAATATCAAAGTAAATCAGAACGCCTGTTGATTGGTTAATCTGGGATAATTTGAATTACTGTGACACAGTTGGTCAACTGGAGTAATTTGGAAGCCACCTGGAAGCCGACCTTGATTGTAACTGCATTAATATAAAACAATTGCTTGTTACTGCATTTAAACAAAAACAATCTGGCGGGATTCCTACAAAACTCGACCCTGATTGTTACTGCATCGGATACAAACTGTTGCTTGTTTCAAGCTTCATTAACACAAAACAGGATTGGTAATTCCTTCGGACCCCGCCTTTGCTGGTTATTACATTATGCTGTGTTCTCACCGCCGATCAGATCAACTCGATCAAGCACGATCAAGCGATCGGGTACCGGTCTAGCTCGGTCTGCATGCGGATCGGGGGTGGTCGGAGCGGTCTACCTTGGTCGGCATGGCTCGGGCTTCCTGCGAATTTTTGACAAAAATGTAAAAATCGAGTAGCGATCGAGTAGATAAGCGGTCGAGAAGCGATCGTATAGTGATCGAGTAGAAGATCTAGTGATCGAGAATAAACGTGAACGATCTAGTTTGGTCGGGTATACACTCTACCCGATCTGTACACGATCATCTCGACTTCTACTCGAGCATTATCCGATCGCAACCCGATCAACTCGACCTCTGTTCAATCTATTGTCCAGAATAACTAGACTACTACCCGACTGCTACACGACCACACCGATCGCTTCCCGATAGTTATTCGACCATACACGAGTTCACGTGACCTAAACAAATATAGATGTAAACTTATTGTTGGTGTCTCTAAACAATTCGATACACGACTATTCACGACTCGATTACGATCATTACGATCGGTCGGGTGGAAATCTGGCAACGATCGAGCAGAGGTCCAGTTAGTCTAGTTGAGATCGTGTATGACACGCGTATAGGTCTGGGTGATCGAGAAGAAGTCGGGATGTTGGTCGGGTTGTCGTCGAGAAGAACTCGTAAAAAATCGTGTAGGGTCGACTTGAGGTCGTGTAGGAGTCGGAAGTGCATTTAATCCAGCTTGGTCGGGTTTCATCGGGGAATTAATGTGATCGGGACGATCGAGTTGATCTGATCGGCGGTGAGAACATAGCATTAACAAAAAAGCCCACTTTCTTGTTACCGCATTTCAATACAAAACAAAACTGTAGCCCCCTCTCCCCCCCCCCCCCCGCCCCCACCCCCGCAAATCCGCCCCTGCTTAAAGCTCGTTACTGCATTCAACCTACAGCAAAACTGTACAACATTTTCAACGCTAACTTACACGATTATTTGACAGATAACTAAAACGGAACATGGACGGATACAAGCCTAACACATAGATCACAGTTTGTATGACAGTGGATCGGAAATTGATACAATTATACTAACGATCATGTCTAGTTTTCTACTTCAAATATTTGGGAAGTACTTGATGACTTAAATGGTTTATGTTGACATTGTGTGTTTCATGCGGAGGAAATACAAACATGTTGTGATTTCGTGGAAGTGACTTGTAAAAGTGAGTGATTTTTTTCTTCATTATTTTTCTGGATATTATCTAAGTCTCGTAAACTGGGATTTTAAAAGTCATTGGTATGTTTTTGTTTTGTTTCAAAGATGGAATATACTCACGTAAACGTCATGTGCATTTTTAGCGTGTTGTTTATTTAATGGCATGTGGAAAAATGAACTTTATTTGGATGCTTAATAAAAAAGTAGTGGACCTTTAACTTGAAATTAAGTGAGGAAAGCTGATCGTTTTATGTGTAAGATCTTGTGTCCCACACCTTTCCTCCGCCCCCATACCCAACCCTAACCCTGTCTGCCCGTCTCCCTCCCTTCAGCCATGGATGTAAACGTAAATTGCCGTAAAGATCATACTATTAGTACTATCATAATTATACCATGATAAGCTTATTCCAAATCTCCGTTTGAAGAAGTTACGAAAAATATTCTTAACTTACAGAAAAGAAATCAAGCTTATTCTTTCAAGCACAAAATTGCGCAACAAAAACATTTCACGTGCATTCCATAACAAGAAAATGAAAGTTTTTTCTTAGGGTTAAATTCTTGTAATTTGCATAGAATAGGCCTACAACCGCAAATTTTAGCAAAAACTAAACGTGGCTTTGTTCATGATTTTTCATGCATTCATATAAGGTGCAAGTACTGTCGGATTATGTATGCTTATTTATAATTAACAAATAGAAGGATTCTAGTTTCGGTATCGGTTTACGTGTCATATTAAGATCACGTATGGAAAATTAAATCAGTTTAAATTTACTGCAGACGGAAATACAAATAATTGAATATTTTACGTAGTTCAAACTCTATGTATACTATAGTATCTAAGTTGTTCATTTCTCACTGTTGTATACGGTTAGTAAATTTATACATATTTAATTGTCAAAAATTGATATAATTTGAATTTACGTACAAATGATTGATATATCAATATAATCAGGATAAACGCTCAGAACGAGGCGAATAACATAAATGTTTTAATTATTAAACAACTTTCTCCCCCCTTTTGATATCGTGTCCGATCTATTCCGAACGTCATAAAAAAACAACGACAAGTTGTAACTGCTTCAGATACGTTAGAAAATACTAACAGAAGAAAGACACCTGTTTGATATTATTTTGTGTTTTCAGATCTAGGAAGAAGAAAAAAAAAACATTTCTCGCAGAAGCTTTGTCTTATTACACAACACGTGCGAAGCTGAGATATTTACCGACAAGGACTGATAACCGCTGGCAAGGACTGATAACCACCGGCAAGGACTACAACGGAATATTCGACTAATTGCTCTGAACATAATACACTTCTCTTAACATCTTTGTGAAAGGATACTCTGATTGAAATGTTGCTGTTGTGATAAAGATATACACGGAATGCCAAATATCTGCGAAAGCGTAAATAAATTACCTACAAAACAACAGGACTATTTTTGCAGGAATCCTGGCATTGTGTAATTATTATGTCTTCGCCGATTTTCAGGCGGCTGTCGATAAACCATAAAAACCGTCCATTTCGAGTAGTGATTCTTGGCCAGAATGGCGTTGGAAAATCAGGTATGTCACATGATTTTATTTTCATCCGCCTGTACGTCGCTTGTAGCAAGGTCTGTCAAATAATACTATTTGAAAGACCTTGCTTGTAGTGATGTGCGCTCCACGGGATCAAAGGGGACCTGGTTATCTCCTCGACTTGCGCCACACCATTAACAACTTTGAAAAAAAAAACCGGAAACAATCTTGAATATTTGGTAGTGAAACCCAGTGTGAAATTCCAAGCGGTTCTATAAATAATAAGGAAGATGTTTTAAGGATAACTCAGGTTATGTCATTCGGAACATCTTGGCTTTTCCAGATGTCTTTTTCCAGGGAAAATGCCGAGAAATTAGAAGTTCCGAATGCTCTTACTTTAACCCGTCTTTTACCCAGCTCTAACTGAACAGATATATAGAGATTACAAATGACAGGTTCTTTAAAGCTTTTTCATCTGCGTTCATCCAGTGCTTGAACGTGATATACTAGGAAAATAAAAAACACTCAGAATAAAAACCAGTAGTCATATTTTATTGATAGGTAACATGCACAAGCTGAAAGGAATTTGCATACTGATTAAATGCCTGCTAATACATACTCAGAAGAAAAAAAAGATCTCTGTTACTAAGCGAATTAAGGCCAAAGTAAGTTGTTTCTCATCATGCACTGTTGATATCACTGAAAATGTGTCTGTCTACAAATCTAAAATAATCAATCAATCAATCAATCAATCAATCAATCAATCAATCAATCAATCAATCAATCAATCAATCAATCATCAATCAATCAATCAATATTTCGGTTGATCGAGTCATTCAAACACCGTCACTTATGCATTCAATCAATTTATGTAGCAATCAGTCTATCAATATTATTATTATTATTATTATTATTATTAATAATAATAATAATTATTATTAATAATAATAATAATCTTTCCTGCTTCCTCTCCTCCTCTCCCCTCCTTGTCCCCCTCCCTCACCTCGTACTATATAATAACAGTATAATAACGATATTATTATATAATAATAAAAAGAAAAAGAACTAAAACTATCAAATCACAACCAAATCAAAATACATGTAGTACAGTGTATAACATATGAATTAATAAATAGAGGAAGTACGGTAATACATGCGCATGAAACAGTATAATATGTCCCTATTATACGTAGTAAATATAAAATTGAAATTTTAGGTAAATAAGGTAATTGTAGCAAGTTATTGCTCTTTAAAGGCAATCTGAACACGAAATTTGCTTTATGTGTTTGTACAGTATTCTCAAAAGCAGCCAATATGAAATAATGTGTGCATTCAAAGTGATATTGCAAACAATAAACACTTTTTATAGGTGATATATTGTCACTTTAAACTTTGCGAAGTCAAAGTAATGCGACGTTTAAGTGCCTTAATATAATAAAACTGTTGCCATACAAGATGGTGCTGATCTTCCAGTTCTAAACATTTGTAGACTGGTTTTAGTACCCAAGGGTGAACGATTAGCTTTGCGCGACCAAAGAAATATTGATACACAATCAATAAACTTTCGGCTGAGACCAGTCCAAAATATCTGGTTTCTGATTGGTCATTTTTCAAATCTAAGCCTCTTTCTAGCCAATCAGATAAATGGCAGTATAGACTGGTCTAACAGTATGGTAACCGATTGCTTAATCACAATATGTAATTGTATGAAGCATGAAAATCCAAAATACATGCTAAGGATCGTAAATTTACGTACAAAATGCTGTTGTTGTTGTTTAGCACAACTGGGCTCAAACAACATTTATGACAAAAGCAATACGTGTGTGGTATCAGTTCAAAAGAAGTTGCCATAGATTGATGAACGGGCAGCTACTATAAAAACAGTTCCAAGGTATTGCAAAACTATTTTAATTAAAATCACACAATAAAGTTCCGTGATCACTCGAGTTGCTCGGTTAAAATAACAAATTTACAGATAGAATAATGATGGACCTGCGCTCTATTTATTCTTTCACCAGGTGCACATACATCTTTCTGTCGTAATTATGTCATGTTTTTTACGAAAATGCGTTGTGAGAAACATAATTGGTTGTTTTGTTTTTTTTCAATATGATGCGCTTTATTTATAACATGTAAAAGCAGCGTTAGAAATGCGCTTTCCTCCAGTTTCACGAATAAGACATCTTTACCGGTAATGTAAAGTGCTACGGGAAATTGTAACATCCGAGTTATCATTGGCCTTTAACGTAAGAGGCACAGAGGTGGCTGAACATTTAATTATAGTTACTAAGTACGTTGGACTAGCAAATTCTGCGGTTTTAAAAGCAGGTGGTCCCTTATACATTGTCCATGGCCCCTGATAAAGCAAAGTTAAAAAAAAACAAAGAACAAATTCTATCAGATCTCAAGAATGGATTCAGCGGTACGTGATATGATGAAAATTCTATGAAAATGCTATCCAAGAACTGTACAGAATGTTGTATTAATATACTGTTTAGAAAAAAAACCCTTAACGACTGATCCTAGCCCTACATCTTCTGTTTAGTAAGTTGAAAGAGTAACGCGATGTGAACTGATTTCTGCACTGAGCATTGAAATCATTAAAAGTGAACATGTAAAAACGGTAAAATCACAACGTAAGGAGTAAAGAATGTTTCTCATTTAGCCATGTTGTAAGCAATTTATATATTTTATTGTTCTATTAACAGCTTAAATATATGAGTTTGACACCTGGACAGTTGGTGCCCGGTCAACGAACGAAGATGTCCTGATGAAATCGTAAAATCAGGAATAATTTAAGCAGTTGAATGATTATTGTTCTCAAAATAGGTACAGCCATAATCTCGTAAATTCCGTGCAAGGTTCTCGTATGAAATGTGAACTGTATTTTTGCTTCTGTACTCTCCACTTATATTACACATTCAAAATCTAACCCTCTAGCAGTAAAGTGCCTTTATGGTCGAGTGGTTAAGAGTCGCTGAGACTTGAAATCAGTGTCAACTCCCACTAGTTGACCGAGGGTCATGGGTTTGAGTTTTGCTACCGACCATATTTCTTAGTTTAGGTTCTTATACTGGTCCCTCTACGGAAAGATGGTTATGTAAATTGAGCCCCCCTCCCCTCCTCACCTATTTTACAACAAATGTGGGTAGAGTCATTAGGTGATTAATTTTGCATTAAATAAAATCAAATTCTCACCACACCCTTCACAGAAATTGAATTGAATATGTAGGCAGAAAAACCTTAAAGGGTTCGTAACTGTGGTCTTGTAAGAAACCCTCAAAATGTCATATAAGGTGCACGCACAGTCTAACACCCATAATGTGTATGGACAGACCTACGGACGGCTACGAAATGACAGACAACGCAACAACTATAACCCCCGCCGAAGGCCCGGGGATAAAAGTTTACATTCAATTAGGAAGATGGACAGGTCCATATGACAAATATGATAGGGATTGACGTCTAGACAAAAGTTGAAATAAGACACAAAAATACCAATTGTGCCTAAATATTGTGTCAACTGTAAAATAGGTTACGATTATTACTTTGAACGTTGTATAAAATCAAGTATGACACGGACATTTTTCACATGTATTACAATTATATTATATAAACACGGCAGTATAATAGAACAACTGTCAAAATTAGTTAGACAGTTAGATTATTTGTACGTTGTATAGAGTTGGGTCGGAACTTTGTGGTAGACTAGACTTGTAATGCGTCAGTTTAGTATATCAAGTTAAAATATCCATAATGCATAGTCAATACAAATACAAATACAGAGTTTAGATGTTTTTTTTTCAACAAAAATAAACATATTAGCTATTTATAGGTTTTGATCGACCTATACAGCTATTGTATAGCATTTGATCGACATAATAAGAAAATGATTTCCTTAAAATCTCTTTTTCATATTTTTTTCGGAAGTAAACTGTGTCCAATTACGCTTCACCAAAAACAATGTATTATGAAAAAAATAGTGGACATTAATTTCAAATACTGTGTTAAAAATCTGGTAGTTTACGTCCACTGTATTGAATTGTGGTCTTTTAAATGTCCCTGTATCCCCGACGCTGCCAGGATATAACGTCATACAAATTTGAACATCTTTACAAATATACTAACAAATAAATGTTTTATATGTTTTGATATGTTTTCTTGATAAAGAATTACAACTAAGCAACATTACGTGCAGAAAGACCGTTTAAGAACCTCTTACTGTTATTTAGCTTATGAGCTTAGTAAATAAATGTTGCTTATACATTGTAATTCAATTTGTATACCCCTTGCCTAATGGCAATAAAGCTACTTGAGTTTAATACGAACTTCAAATGTTTCTTCAAACACAATTACACCAACAGAGACAAAATTATATCACTTTCTTTCACTGTGTTTACTTTGGATTTATAGATCTTTTTGCTCTATTTTTAGAACGTTTATCTTGTCTGTTTCAGCTTTGACGGTTCGCTTCCTGACGTCGAGGTTCATTGGAGACTACGACCCAGATCTTGGTAAATTTTTAGCGTTTAAGTCAAGCTAGGCTTATATACACTGGCATTTTCACATTATAAACATCTTTCACAATGTTTGATACAAAAATGCCGGTCGTGGGTTCGAACCGCATTTTACACAATACCCAGGTATAACTACAGGTTATATTTATAATTATAAACTAAACGCACTATAAAATTAGAAGGGTTTATTGGAAGGTGATAAGGTGATTATTAACACAAATCATCTTAATATGGGAGTGGTAAACTTTGAATGGACCTAAACACTGCTCAACATCCATATCAATCATTCACATACGCAGTTCAAAATAGTTCGATGAGATTAAAGTAAAATATCATATTACAATTCAATAAAATACGATGAGATTAAAGTTTAACCTAAAACACTCATCTTTGTGGATACTTACTTCAATCGTGCTCAGATTTACCTCTGCGTGGAATTTAGGCAAACTCTCCGCAGCGATTATTTCCCGTTACAGAATGGGATTTAATGTCATATAAAACACAACTATATCTACATAGTGTACGTGAAAACTAGTTTAACCGTGATTTGTTGACGAATGTTTGAGACTTACATATGTATGTAAAGTATATGTATCTGGTAGAACTTTATGTTATTGTGTTACTCTATGACTAAAGTCTGATATGCTTCATTGATATTTCAGAGAGTACGTACACGTATAGCAAATGTATTGACGGTGAAACTGTAACCATGGAAATTAGGGATACGGCAGCTCAGGTAAGACAAAGTTTGCATTGTTTAGAAACAAATCTGGAAGAAATTTATCATGGATAGAAATCTGATTAATCCTATACAATTACGAATTGAAAAGAATTATTTTTATGAGATTTAATTAAAATAGAAGTTATTTACGTCACGAACGTTTTGTCTTGAGAATAACGGTTCTGATTCCCTTACAGGAGGAAAATAACAGACTAGAGGCCAATATAAAATGGGCAGATGCATTTGTTCTAGTTTATGCTGTTACAGACAGATGTAGTTTCAACGAATGCAGTAGACTCAGAGTTATGATAAATTCTTATTCAAAAAGCAAAAAGACTAGCGGCCAGAGTGCAGCTCCTTGTGTACCCATATCTTTAGTTGGAAATCAGAGCGATCGGAGTCACGACAGAATGATCTCTACGGCAGAAGGGAGAGAGAAGGGTCACGAAATGAACTGCTCTGGATTTTATGAAATATCTGTGAGAGAAGAAAGAGACAGTGCTGCAGCTATTTTCTTAGATCTATATAAAAACTGCAAGCGGCCCAATAGGCGTTCTGAACTTCAGCAACGACTGAGTTGTCCCCCTTCTTTACATTTTACACCAACTCTGAAAGAAACTGAACGTTCTGGTGAACCTATGCAACGGAGAAGACGCAAAGCTTTGTACACAATAAGCTGAAAAACATGTTTTCCTAAGTCAACCATTCCATTTTACTTCGTTATTTACAATCAACTTATATTACACTTTTGTATGTCTTCTTAATGATGTTATCAATCATATAATGTTAATAGAAATATACCTGATGTGATCTTGCACAATTTTACGCTTTTAACCGTATTGAATGTTTTTAATATGGTCGATCTCATGTTTGGTCTATCGTCGTACTTACACGACACGCTCAATACATCGTAACACCGTGTGTGTCCGACGATGATGTTGGTCGTATAAACATTATTGACCTGTTTTTAATCTGATAGGGATTATTTTGACTGATACAAACTCATTCAGTCCTAAAGTTATCTAGACAGCAAGCGGCTGTGCTTTTAAATTTTGTATCGCCCTGGCTTAACAGAATTTTCAAACTTCGAATTGTATGCATAAAGTGACATATCCCCAAATATTAGCTTTAACTCAAAGAATTATGAACCTCATGTTACAGTTCTTATGCACTGCACTCTCGACGCTACTTATTCAATTATGGTCCGCACAAACTGAAAATTACAAAGGGTAGTAATTCTAGCATCATTAAACGAGACTTATGGTTCTTTAACACTGTACTTCCTCTCTTGGGTGGCGCGGTGGTCGATATATAACAAGGCACGTAAAAAACCAAGGGGTGTAACTAGGTCAATCGCACCCGCAGATCTCATTGGTCACCGCGATTGACCTACTTTTTGGCAACCAATCAAATTCACTCTTTGGCTGAAACTGACAGTCCGGTAAATCTCTCCTTTTTTCAGACTCAGAAAAAAACACATTTTGTTAAGACATGTGTGCTATACACCTGGCATGTATAAGAACCAGGGGTGTCTCTGGAATTGGGACACTTTCTGTATCTTGCACTATCCTCGGAAACCTCAGATAACTAACCTCTTCTGGGGGCGTTGGTCATATGGGAAACCGGTACCAACGATACAACACTAATATACGATACGAATTTAATGCACAGAATCATAGCAGAAATTAGTCAGAAATAATTAAGTATCTGTAATGTACTAATTAACATTTACAGAACCGCAGCTATTCTGTTGAATTTGAAATACTCGTAAGTTCGATTATGGAAAGCCGTGACTGCCTTCTATGGACAGTATGTGTATCATGAAGTCGTCATTATAGTATAATACTGTCTTATTAACTCTGACAGCCACGGGTTTCCATATTCGACATTTAATTTACAAATAAAGTTTTGATTACATAAAATATAGATATGGCATAGTATAAATACTGAAAAAGAGCTTTAATTTGCAATCCGCCTGCTAGAGCATGTCTAGAATACTCCGTAGTGTTTTAAACCTTTTTCTATTATTCAGTATATGCCTCTCTCTGTCCTAAGTATATACCGTCACTAAACCAGTCTATGACGTATACTTATTTTTTAAATCTTTTATCTAAAAATGTTTTCACTGAAGCTAAATAATACTGAATGACAAAAACAAATGTTTTACAACTTATCTTACAGCCCCGACTTGTTTAGAACATATTTAACATTAATAAAACCGCAGCGAATACGCATGGACATGTCACTGTACCATTCAGTCGTAATAAACGCCCCTCCTATAATTTTTTTTATAACAGTAGCGTTTCCGTGTAGTGTTATATTAGTTCTAAAAGAAAGGTATTTAACAAAACGATCATGTTTTTGTGGACGATTTATGTGAAAATCCTTGAATCCAAGATGAGAAAAAAGAGGAAACGGTAGTCTATCGACGTTAAAAAGATCGCACAAAGATGAAGTAAGACATGACAGACAAACTTGGAGGAAAACGTTGCATTTGGCAACAAGTCATCAGGCGACAATGAGATTAGCTATTATGCAGACATATCTCTCGAACGGGATGCGTTCTGTATCATCCTCTTCCGGTGGCGTTGGTCATATGGATTATCCGATACCAACGACAAAACTCATACATTTACAATACTTCAATTATCAAGGTCCACGCTGAATTACTCCACGTCATTTACGCAGTATACGTTTTTCTTGTTACCTCCCTTAGACCGACCGAGTTACATCCGAGTTTTAATTAGCAGAAAAAAGACATTAAGAAATACATATTAATTCTAAGCAAAATTTTGCCAAAGCTACTGTAAGGGGTAGTGTTGATGTGAGTTTCATGTGTTCATTGTCTAGATGATTTCTAACCTCGGATCTTATGTACATGTACCATGCACGAGCTTGTTTTCAACGATCCCATTTTATAACTTACTTTCGCCCTCTGTCTCCGTGGAGCATATTTAGCCGCGATATTCCATATGTCCAAATGTGTAGCCTCATAAAATGAAGACGTTATTATAATCTCATTATTATTATTATTATTTTCATTTTCATTATTGTTATCATTATTATTATCTCGACACCTCTCACTTCAAAACTTTTCTACTACTTTCACTCGTCTACGTCGTCCTTGATTTCCTATTTCAAGTGCGAGCCTGTGTTCCCCCGAGACTGTTTTCAGTTTCCCTTTATCTCGACTTCTAGTACTTTCTGCGATCTTCACTGACGATCTCAGACAATGTTTACCTTATTTAATTACCAGAAAATATGTTTACGTAATTTACACCTAGATTTTTACAATGAGATCTTCTGACTTCCAGTTTGGGCAAGTCCATTTCCTTTTATGGGGATGTTTTGCTGAAATGTGAATTAAAATGCTAAAAATTAAAATCCTGATCACACGACAACTGTATTGTGTCGTCTGTCGTCTGCTTGGGATATTGGTACACGTGGACTAAGAAGGATAACTCCACATAGCTGAACAGGAACGCTATTTCTCTTCCCTCCCCTGCATCGACAGATGAATTTAAATTTAACGTTTTCTTTTCAGAAGATCATTTAAAATGTTGGTTCAGAAGTAGGATTCTGGATTCTAACCTAATCATGTATAATGAGTCTTATATTACTTATGTAAGGAGTTAAAATCTATGATAATAATTTTATATTTCATGAATTTTCTTCATCACTTTGAACAGTATTATAACTTCAAACAATTAATGCTACATCTTGCATAGACCAGAGTGTTTTTTTATTTCTTATCTTTTTTGTGGGTGTTCACCATTTTATTTAGATTTTGTATATATACATGTACATACATGGACTTTTAGATACAGTTATAGGCGTATCACGACGAACATTTATAATAATAATATTAATAATAATAATACAAAAACCCGGAAAAAAAATAAAAAAAAAATAATAAAAACAAAAATGTATTTGTTTGTGGGTGAAAAAAAATCACGGAAAAATCCTATCATTTTTATTGAATCATCGAAATCCCTGAAACTTTGTCAAAAAAGATATTGAGAAGACTTAAATAAAAATAGGACGTTGTTGAAAGAGATACTGTTCCCCACTGAAAATAATACTTTTTTCACGCAGGCATTTTTTGGTCATTTCTTCTTGCAATTAAAACATTTTCTTGGAACTGTTTAAATGGCAGGAATGAAAGATTGCGACTCCGCACTGAACAGGACATCTTTCCGGCGTCTTAAAATGCCTTCAGAGTTGAAAGCATTTGATTACTTTGGACTGTTGGACCGTAACAGGGTCCGTAATGTACGGACTCTGGCCATAACAGTGGAACGGTGCTAATAAAACCGGTGCACGTGCTCGAAGAACCAAAACCGGTGCACGTGCTCGAAGAACCAAAACCGGTGCACGTGCCCGAAGAACCTTGATATTTTAGTTTTCTTTGACAAAGTTTTTGATGACCTTTCAGATCGTCTAAACTGCATTCAAAGAACTTAGGAAAAGGTTTCTTTGAAGGGTTTTGATGGAATAGAAGGCCGTGCTACTTTTTCAACATATTATAAGCAAGGCTAAAAGAAACGCAACACTTTCTCCTTTTTATCTTATTCATAAAAGAAAGAAATCAGCACGATTTATTCACGAAACCTAGTTCTTCAGAGATTTTTTATTCCATATCAGTCAGCATAAAATTACCACGAACTTATTCATTTAAACAGGGACATATACATATATGTAATATATTATATATGTGTCTGCCTTCATTTTGCACCGGATATTATAATTTTTAAGTTCAAAGATAAGGTTGCATTTCTTTTGCTGGTAATTATACCTTGCCGAACTTTGGTGATATGATAGATCTATGAGCCTAAAGAGAAAAAGGTTTTTTGAAAAGGTTTTTAATCTCGTAAAGTGGCTGTCGTATGTGTTCAAAGACATGAACATTTTTCCCACACATTTCTTTTCTTTTAACACTTTCAGAATGATTTTCTGACTCACGAACGTATTACTGCCTGCATTTCTCCCCTTTACCATGATCTTTACATGGCATAATATATTCAGGCTGACCTTTTGTACAAGGGCGGGCTCTTGCCAGTCTGAAAAAGTACGTCAAATATCGCAAAATATGACAGAGCTAGAACGTAAAAGTTATTTTTCACGGGCTTCTGTAATAAAATTCTCCCAGTCTTCTATGTAGATTAATAAAGAAGGGTGCCAAAACAAGTTTTGCGGCATTTAATTGATCGAATCTTTCCGGTTTAGAGAGAAAACATCCAATTTTGTGATCATATTATGCACAATTAGCGGTTTTAAGTTTTCACGAATAAGACAAAAGGCGTCCGAAAAGCAATCACGGTGCTCATAAGTCAATCAAGATCATGAGAATCGCACGTTGAAAGTGAAACCTCTGACCCTGACGTTTCCAGCTGATTGCGGAAGTCTTCTAGCATGTCAAACTTATATCCCAGGGTTCCAAATTAATTGTTCGTATTGTGACGTTAGTGTCAGAAAATTTGAATATTTCTATAACAAATGGGGTGCGTGCAATGGAGAGAAACTGTCGAAGATTTATGGGTGTTCATAACGTTAGATATATGCCCTTGCTGTCCAAAAGTTCCGCTGTAGAGCCCCGGTAATGTCACACAAATCACTGCTCGTTTTAGACTTCACACATACAAAACACCTCCATTACAGTTTTTTTTGCTTGAAGTTGAAATCTCAAATTCATGACAAACATTACTGAGAAAGCACGACGCGTAAGACCAAAAGTATGCCCAATTTGCAAATATATTGTATGCAACCAGGATTTATTAGATGTATGTAAAATCCCCGCTGCAATTCGACTCGTACTTTATCTTATATAATAACAGAAAGATTTTTTTTGAATAAAATTTATCTATAATTTTTCGGGAAATATTAGGATTTGCTAAACAAGCTCAAAATGCTTTTGTATGCCCATCTTTTCATAGTAAAGAAATAAACAGAGTCAGGTCTTGCATTAATGTCTTATATGTTACACGTAATTAGCGTCGCTGACTTGAGATCACTGCAACTCTCTCATTTAGGTCATGGGTCGGGTCTTGTTTCCGACCATTTCTTTTTTTGAGAGAAAGTTGGCTGTTTCTTACGATGGGATTCACTAGGGACGATGTTTTGGTAAACTGCCCGTTTATAAAAATGACGCAAATACATTTGAAACGAACGTAAGATTCATACAAATCGTGCTTACTCGGTCATTTCCGGAATCACCCGTAAAAAAATCGCCGATGACGACAGAGTGATATAATTGACGTCATAATTTCCTGTATAACATAAAGTCAAATAATATGAAAATAGGCAATACCTATATAGGGCGAAAGCATAACAGGAATTTCATTTTTAGAAATGGTACGAATTTTTTGAGGACGCAAAACGGTTCAAGTTCCGAAAATTATTGGTCACGAATATCCATAGAGTCATGCATCGAGGGTTGATTGCGAAAAGAAATGGTGCTTTTTTATGGCGTCACAAGAAAGAACATCAAACTTTAGGAATGTGTATAAATAGGATCTCTTTACATTTCAAAGTACAAAGCTGAAGTGTTGCGTTTTCAAACACAAAATTTTGTGTTTTTGCGCAAAAATTGCTGATATTTAATGACAACCAACATTCCTGTGACGTAATTGAAGTCTCGGCAAATTCCCTACCCTTCATTCGCCGAGACGTGCGTTGCTACAGACGGTGCACGTTATATAGGAGGATAATTGCGTTTTCAGTGTAACACAAAATTTATGTGATATTTTCACGTGGCGCCAAGCGGGTAATCCTTGGTGTTACGAGGAATTTAACGTGATGTTACACCATACCAACAATTTTTCTGTTTTGGTTACTCTCTTTTATTGATTTGTTTCTCTAAATATCGAAAACGCGGAAACGTCACCAGAAACATAGCGCAAATGACGTCAATTAAACGAAGTCATCGTGCATGGATTCCCTTAATTCTTCGGATTCTTTGACGTAAATCCGGTTAAAGAGCGCAAAACGTAAAATAAAAATGGTAATCCACTGTTTCAAAACTGTGAATTATCACTTTTATTTCACTGAGAAAACTCTATAATTCACTGAAAAACATAAAATAAAAGTATGTTATCGTATCGTCAATGGGTGCGGACCCAAATTGAAATCTTCCATGGGTAATCGTGAATTCATTTTTTTATTGCTTTCAGTATTCAATTAAATACTCGTACATACGTTTACCTATGGTCGGGCTTCGCCCGAAGTTCGAGCTTTCGCCCGTATAAAGTGTTTTCTTAAATTTAACTATTTCTCTAAGAAGATAATTTTAAAAGGAGAGCGTGCATTGAAGCATGTTGAAGCTTTATTTAAAAAAACCCTCTGTACGTTGAACAACGCTGAAGTTGCTTCTGGTCCGAATACGACTCTTGAACTAAAAATAGATGATCACTGATATACATGTACGAATCATTAAAGCAACACTGACGAACAACATACAAATAAAATCTAAACTCTTCTTACAATCAGTGACATGTTTGATAATCGTTGGTATTTTTCTTTTACATGATTGTGTTGAATTTTGTGGAAGACAAAGTTCGATGACCAGCCAAATTGCCCAAGTCACTCCGAAGTTATTGCCCTTTCATTGCCAAAATTGAGCACATCTGACAGGTCTCTCACTTGAACAATTTCCAACCACTCCGTAGTTATTGCCCTTTCATTACCAAAATTGAGCACAATTATAGAGTTAGCAGGTCTATCCAACCAGTCTTCACTGAACTTGCGCTGAAGGTGTATTTGTCTTATATCTCGACCAAGTTCAATAAGTAGCTAAATCGCCTCAGTCACTCAGCTTGCACAGCTACAGAACCCAAAATAAAATTAATGTTCCAAAGTGGGGACAGATTAAGGGCCATTAGGCAAAAGTTTGGGGCTTGAATGGTAAGACCAATTGACTGACTTTACAAGTTACAATGTCGAACAATAATACTCAATGAGACTGATCATACGAAATGTCGTCGTAGATCAGCAAAGTGAACCGATAACGGCGTAAATGTTACTTTAAAACTGTGCCTCGTTTAAGGTAACGATCTACTTGTATTAAAAAGTTTGACCTCTGAGATACATATATACTTCAAGATACAGCGTAAATATAAATGAATAAATAAATAAATAAATAAATAAATAAATAAATAAATAAATAAATAAATAAATATCAATACGAACATTTTTGAATGACCTTTAAAGACAGGAAAAACAAGAACAAAATGAAATAAAATTACCAGCAGTATTACCTTTGAAGGAATTTATTACTAGGAATATTTCTAGACAATGCCAGACAGGCTCCTGTAGCGAACAACTGACCAATCTATAAATAGAGTCTGCAATCACGAGCCGATCACGTGACCGACTTTTGAATTTTTTAACAACAGTTTCAAATTCGTCATTTCTACCGTAGTCAACAGTACTTCTTTGTTAAAAGCAAAAACACTTTACAGTTTACAAGAAGATAAAACATGAGATTAAAGACCGATAAGCCCCATGACCAAACTTTCACACCACCACGGTGCGCCATACTTTTATATTTTAAATGATGACAGGTTTATGTAATCTTTTGCAGAATCATGCAGCGTTTGCGCGCTTGACGATGTCAGACAAGCGTCGTTATGTTTTGAGTTTGATATAAATTATAATTACAGCGTTAAGGCGCCTTTAAACGTTTGTAAATCGTCCTTTATTCTTTATATTAACGACCCAATATTATATAGGGTAAACAATCTTTACGTTATCATAAAATATATTATTTGTCTATCGTGCTATCAAAATGTGTTTAAGATTCCTATCGTCTGCTGAATTAGGGGGAAAATCAGATTTTATCGTCATTTGAATTATAAAACACCTTTTTGTGTAACTAACAACGTTTTATTCCACCCAGGTGCGAAAAAAGTGGAAAATGACTTTCTATTAATTTTTTAATACTATCTTTACATCGGTATTATAACTACCACGTCTTTGAGTATCATAAATCATTTGTTTTCTATAATATTGCGCTTCCTTAACCATAATACGATAAAAAATTCGCCGTCGTTATATGACCATATCAGCAACAATCAAAATATTAATAGCGACCACAAAAATTAAAATCTGAATATTCTCTTGCTCGTAAAAGAGGGACATGCTTACAAATCGTTGCTAATCTTTTTAGAAATCTGATACACTTGTACCCTTGATTTCGTGGATTCATTCTACACTCCGCATCCCCTTGTGAGTTATAGTCTTCTGATATTTGATAGCCCTTTTGTCGGCTCTGTATTTCTGAAGTCAGCGCCCGACCTTACCATGTCAGGTAGACCAAATGATGAGCGCCCCGTGATACGCCCTCTGTCACAGATTTCAATTTTCTATCCTGCTTATCCCGCCATCAGCATGAATCTGTATGACTGGGACCTTTCGATTAACATATGAAACATTGCAAAGGCTGGCTTGCCTAAGCGACAGACAATAGATTTATGAAATAGAGCCGTGAAGAAGTCATGATTCCATCATATGATAACATGATTTAGGAACCATGAGAAGATACAGACGTAGTAAAAATACAGTCTGATTGTTACGTTAGAAGTACTCGCAGTTTTAGTTTTCAAAGAAATCGATAATTTATTGCGCAAGGAAAAGTCTGAATCTAAAAAATAAATAAAAAATGTATGAATTCGCTCTGTGTCCGCAGCAACAACAGCAGAGTATCACCATCAGCAACAGGGGCAGTAGCAACAATATCACCATCAGCAACAGGGGCAGTAGCAACAATATCACCATCAGCAACAGGGGCAGTAGCAACAATATCACCATAGCAACAGGGGCAGTAGAAGATGTGACCGCAACAGGGGCATTAGCAGCATTAGCAACAACATAAAAGCAGTGGAAGTGTGAGCAGTTGCAGTAACAACAGGATAAGTATATTCCACGGCGCGGCATCATCAGCAACAAAAACAGTAACCACAGGGGTAATATCAACATCAACAATAAAAGAAACATCAACAAAAGTAGAAACAGCAACGACAGGGAAAAAATAACAGCAGCAGAAGAAACGACAACACTAGGAATAATAGAATCAGCTGTCCCATCCGTATCAAGTGAATGACGTCATGAAATAGTTTTGATATAATACCGAGTATGCGCCGGTCCGCCGAAAGAATCAACAATATCAAAAAGGCAACAACACGAATGCGTAAGGATGAGTTAAAGTGTGAGTGAGCTTGTCCACTTTGCTTTTCCTTGCCTTCTCTCGAAAATTGATACGGGTATCCTACACTATATAATTAAATTAATGTATTTAATGAATTGAATTTATGAAATTGTGCATTGTATATATTCAAACATGTACCGTATGTATCTTTGATTATCGAGAAAGCAAATAAGATGTTGCCCGAAAAAGTGTAACGTGGGCAACCAGTCAATTGTCACGCTGACTGACAAGATAAAATACACGTTTACAGCAACATTTTTATGCTATGTTCTTTCTTACGTCCAGTTAATGGCTGAAAATAGCAGTTTAAGAAAATACAACAAAACAATCTGTCCGATATTATGTGTGATGCCACATAATTAATATATTATAAGCAGCTAACTAAACTCCTACAAAGTACAATCTCTACTAATGTGAATTTTTACCTTTTCCCTGTATTTTAGAACTGACAGCCTATCCTGTATTTTGTGACAGTACTCTCTAAAGCGTGTTTGAACATTGAACAATCTATTATGCAATGTTGTTTCCACGGAATAAAACCTTCAGCACACAAAAACGTCGGGAGTGTTTTAACGTGGCCGACAGAACGCATCCGGTAGCTCTTAGAGTTTCAAAAGGATTCATGTTTTAAACATATCTTTAATGGAACTGTTTTCTGGGGATTTATAGCGGTTGACCATGTTTGTTTGTCATGTTTGGTTTCACCATTAGCGAATCTTTTTTACTTACACGAAGCATAACAAAAAAAGAGAAGAAAATCCTATCTCAAATCGTCAGATATGCTCGTCGTCCGTCCAAATCCTAAACAGCTTTTTAATTGTTTAATAATTGCTTTATAAATATTTTCATAATCCTTTATTCAATAAACACAACTACAGGAGCAGAAAATTG
Organism: Saxidomus purpurata; assembly: GCA_022818135.1. Taxonomy (NCBI): domain Eukaryota; kingdom Metazoa; phylum Mollusca; class Bivalvia; order Venerida; family Veneridae; genus Saxidomus; species Saxidomus purpurata. The sequence goes on from JAFMSR010000003.1 coordinate 13,938,610, forward strand.
ACTAAAAGCATGTTTAAAAGTAATCCCAGTAGTTTTATGCTGATTTACCGTCAACCGGAAGTACAACTTGTGAGGCCCGCGGAATAATACAAAATGGCTGATGTAAAGCGTTCGAAAGCAGATTAACCGATTTTATGCATTATGCCTTTGCGTTCATGCAATTAGCATGCATGCTGCTTGATTACAAAGTTGTTTTGGTCTTTTCTAAAATGTGGCAACATTTTAACAGGCTATTTTATTTTACATAGTTTTTGTTTCAGCAGGAAATTACATCAGTTGTTCGTCATATTCCTTTCTTTCCATTAATGGTACTAATAACAGAAGCTTTTGAATTATGGCCATTTGTTTACAGTTAAGCCATAAATGCTTGTGTAGACAACACGTAACCTACACGCATTTCGCAGGCAATATGCATTTATACACCGCATGACTCGATTTGGGTATCATAAACAAAGCAGGCTGCAAGTACCAGAACATGTACATGCACATAATAGGAATGCCGATGGTAAAACATCAGTATGTATCGAGTGTCCTTTCTAAAAGCTGAAAATACGTTTTATGCAAAATGTTATATCCACGCTTTAAATCGATACTATTTCATTACGCAGAACATGTCTATCAAAGTTTGAAAGAAGCCCTTTTCAACAGTCCATAAAATGTTCTTCTATTTTGCATAACTGGATTTTATGAGTGGGTACTTTATAAATGCAGGGTAAAATCGTGAAAAATGTTAGATTTGATTCAGCATAACCCCTTTTTTCATACATCCACACTAAAATTATTAAGAAACATTTTCAGTCAAGTTTGATACTACCTTACAATAATTTATACCACAAGGCTGCAATATTTCACACGTGACAGAATCAAACGCGGTTTGGAAGTCAATGAAAACCGACTTAAGTTCTTACATTTTGGCCAGGCAAATGAATTCAAACTTCTACTATCAGTAACGTTCTATTTCCTGTGAACTTTTTTCGTTTGTCGTAATCTAAATAGTTGACGCCTGTTTATATGATCATATTCCAGCTAAATGCTGAAATACCAAAACGAAAAAATCAACCATAATTGTATTAGCAATGCATGTAGATGCTGCAAAAATCTTTGATAAAATCATGTGTAATTTTACTTTGCAGAATAGTCTTTCAAATACAAATTTACTGTTACACTGAGGATATTGATTCTAGTGATAAGAACTCAAGTTAAAACCGTTATACCGAATATTTCAACTTAACATGATTCTTTGAAAAGGACTTTTGAAATAAAATGCAACCTTTATACTATAAAACATGCAATCACTTCTAAGAAAAATAGATCATCAAAAGAAACAAAACTGGAGAAATAAATATTTATTGACATTCTATATTGATGATCTTTCAATATCTCACTGCTAATGTAAAACAGATTTTGCTAAATCTTAATCTAGCCAACTGAAAGCATATGGATATTGACGTAGACGCATTGAAAAACGAGCTTCAGTTACTTTGCAATGTATGATTTGAATATTGCTTCTTCAGATAGTGAAATGTTGGTTGTTAATCCAAGTCTAAAGACAAATATGAAAGACTCTCGTGTAATTCCTCTATCGTGTGCTATGCATGGCACATATTGATCAATTAAACACAAGGCTTTTTGCTATGAACTGAACGGAAATAATAATACAAAGAAAACAAGGAAAGGAAGATCAGTAAACCATGTGTTTAACAAATACTAGTAAGAAGTTAGAGCTAAAACATCTAGTGCGTTTATAGAAGTTTCATAAGCTAATAATTTAACTGATCCAAAAACTTTGGTGAAAGCTTGATAATAAAATTTGGTACAAACTGGTAATGTTCCTCGAAATCTTTTAAAGCAAATGTAACATTATGTGTTTGAGTTAACTATAGTTGGTTTCTTATTCATTGTGATTTACAGCAAGGCTGTTCACTTTCATCTATACTTTTGTTCATGTTTGCAAATAATGATGACGAAAATAGTTTGCCGTTTAAAAGATTAAGGTAGCGCTATCGGATGTCTGGTGTAATACCAATTCCATTCTAAACCTATTTAAAAGCAACATCTTAAGATTAGGCTTTCGTCTGTTCACAGAAAATCACAGACAATATTCCCATTGCAATGTTTTATATCACTGTCATACCACTCATTTGAATACAAGGAGTTTTGCATGCCGGCAGTTAATCAGGTTTGATATAACGAAGCTTAGTGGACTGAACTGAAATGCGAATTTGGTGACTTCCAAGTCATACACATTACTAGAAAAAAGGAAGCATACATATAACTCATTTACAAGCTTCATGGTCAAACGATTACTAAGTATCTCTGTCAAAGATTCAAAATACCTTGGTGACGACATCATGTCGTCTTACAAAAAGTCTTTCTCCGAGACTTACAGGATATCGACGAACATATATTACTGTCAACTAAAGTTATGGTCCTCGTAAAACTGCCCTTTTTCTCATTTTCAATAACAAATATAGGGAGTTTCAATGCATTCCCTTCAACATTTTTGAGTGATGCTCTGCACAAGAAAAAGTAACAAACGACAGTAACTCCAAAATTAATGAAGCACGCGTTATGGTTCTTGTGCAATACACTTCCTCTCATTGTTGTCTTCACTGTTCAGTAGTTTTTAGATATGTTCCGCATAAGAAATGGGGAACAAAGAACAGTTACTCATAAATCATGAAGCTAGAGTAGCAGTTCTTGTGCACAGCAATCTCATTGTCCACTATCAATATATTACATCAATCCATTCCCTTAAAAATGTATGTTAAAATTATGTTCCATACAAGAAAAAGTAACAAAGGCAGTAACTCATACAAATGATGAAACTTCAGTTATGGCTCTTGTGCACAGCACTTAGTTCCATTGTCCTTTATCCATAAATGAAGTATCAATTGGTCCTCTTCAACACTTCGATTTATGCTCCGCATAAAAGCAGGGCAGACGGACGATGGGAGGACTTTCAGCGACTGCGAAAAACAGACAGATCGACGGACGGACAGACACACAGACGAATGGGAAAGGGACAGGTCATAGAAAGAATAAGGTTTGTGTTTATTTCCAAAAGTAACTAAAACGAAGCAATTAGTGAATAAATAATGTTTTTAAACTGCTTTCATTTTAGACTTAAAGAAGGTATAAAATGTAAAACTTTCTTACATTTTCTTTCGTTCGATTTGAAACCTTTACATCATTTACTTTATTTACGCTCGAGATTGCTAATGAAAGGCAAAATTAAAACTTTGGCATCATTAGCCCCGGTAATATTTCATTAACTGTTCAAACATATTGAAAATTAAAATGACTGCCTGACCATTTTATCAGTTTGCAGCGGAAGAAATTGTCACAACTATTAGATGTCCAACAATAACTTTTAATTTGTCGTCTGCAATTTGATTTGCTCCGAACTATCCGCGACGAAAGCGGACAAATAAATGTACTTGCTATCTAAAATCTACGCTGTATTAGACAAGGCTATCTTGGATATCAAGCAAATTATGTTCCGGCGACAGTTGGCGCTTCTTGGAAATTACGAACGTCATCGAGGACGAATCCTGAAGACAATCGAAATGATTCTGTGATTACCGATAACACGCAAATGTTTCCGCATCAGAAGACCTTGTCCAAACAACCTATCATCAACTTCCAGCCACGCAGACAAAATCTAAGATCAACAAAGTTTCAAAACAGTGGTCAAAAAAATGTAAAAATAAATGGCACTGTTTAATTCCAACGCAACGAAAGTAAAAAGAAACCTGAAATCCTCACGTATCCAACATTGTCGTAAAACGTACATATAACAGTTCAACTTCTTCAGCAAGCATGCATTTCACATGATTCAGCAAAAGCTTAGTGTTCACTTAATTGGAGTTGTGTCGTGTGATATGGTATGATAATGTTTGGTGTTACTGGTATGAACAGGTACGGGAAAGAATGGAATGGCATTTTATGGTATAGTACAGATGTTTTTGGTTTAATACTATTTTATTGTTCTATGTACAAATACACTTATAACATTTGGACAGAAATATATTAAGTACACTTATTAAATGGATTGGGCCACGAGTTATAGCAACATCAGTGAACAGCCCTCTCTAAAGTAAACGGCCCTCTCCAGTACAGATGTGTGGTAGGCTGCGGTATGGTGTGTTTTAGAATGGTGTTGACTAGTATGGTGTAGTGTGGAACGATGTGGTGTAGTGTGGGAACGGTGTGGTGTGGTGTGGTGTGGTGTGGTGTTGCCGTATGGTATGGTGAGGTGTTGTGATGTGCGGTGCTCGGTACAGTATATTATGGCATGGTATAGTAAGGTTTGGTATGAAGTGGTGTGGTATAGGTGTAAGGTAGGTTGCGGTATGGCTTATTGTGGTATGGTATATTTTGATGTTTCATTGTGTGGTATGAACTGGTGTAATGTGGAGTGGTACTGTGTGGTACGATGTGTTAAGGTACAGTATGGTGTGGTGCAATGTGGTGTGGTATGGTATGTTGTGGTATGGTATAAATGCATGGTAGGTTGCGGCATGCTACACTGTGGTATAGTATGTTGCGGTTTAGTATTTTTTGATGTTGTATGGTATGTGTGGTGTGGTGTAGAGTGGTATGGCATGGTATGGTGTTTTATGATATGGTGTGGTATGGTTTTGAGTGATGTGGTACAATTATACAACGTGCTATGGTAAAGTGTGGTATGATATTGTGTGTTATAGCATGAAAGTGTTGTAGGTTGTGGTAGGGTTTGTTGATGGTTATGGAAGGGTTTGCTGTAGGTTACGGAAGGGTATGTTGTAGGTTGTGGTAGGGTTGTTGTAGGTTACGGAAGGGTTTGTTGTAGGTTATGGAAGGGTTTGTTGTAGGTTATGGAAGGGTATGTTGTAGGTTGTGGTAGGGTTTGTTGTAGGTTGTGGAAGGGTATGTTGTAGGTTGTGGTAGGGTTTGTTGTTGGTTGTGGTACGGTGTGTTGTTGGTTGTGGTATTGTGCGGTATGATGTGATGTTGTATGGCGTAGTTTGATGCAGTGTGGTGTGTTTCGATGTGATGTGGTATGGAATGGTTTGGTATGATGTGGTACTATAAGGTATAGTATACATTGGTACTGCGTGGAAAGATGTGGCGTGGCAAACTATTGTGTGGTATGGTATACTCTGATATAGTTTGGATTGGGTAGGTGCGATACAGTGAGGTGAGATGGGGTTTGACATGACTTATTAAAAATGTAGCAATATGAAAATCAAACAAATATCGGAAGCATTATTTACAAGTACATTACATGTACACCTCAGATATAAAAACATGATACGTTACGGGCGTTCAGTTATTTAAAACGCCAAACACCTACACCTGCAACATGATCGCGACGTTAACATGATTCCGATGCTAACATGATCGCGGCGGTATGTGAAATTTACCGACGGTATGTGCAATTCTTTTTACAACTTTGATTTATAGATTTTTTTCACGGTAATAATTGCAAATCATCTTTACGCAATGCAGCGAGAGGCAGAAGTAAATGAATTGGTATAAAATTGATAAACATTTCTATGATACTGAGATCCATGGTGGTATCACTGTAGGCCATCATACGTATAGACATATATCAATGTCTACGGGTTTACATCTTTTGTTAAAATGTTATTACTGATTCATTGTTTCAATCAAGAACACTCCACAAAGTCTCGCAGAAATATACCGAATGGAACCGTGGTTATGATGGTCTGAAATGAGAGTAATGTATTTTACGAACATCTACAGTTCTCAAAAGTCTGTGGAGAAATCAAGTGGTCACGTGACTTACAAAAACGAAGAACCTTTGCAGTCAAATCTGTGAAGAATGACCAATCTAGGAAAGAATCTAAAGCGGTCAAGTGGTCTTGATTTACAGGAGGTGTTTCTACTACAGATGTGAATAGTGCAATACCGTGTCCCTTTTTGTCCTTTTTTGCAGGTTATGCGTAAGTCAGAGGTGATCAAACAATTGGAGGGAAGTTTAGCCAAGCTTTGAAATTAGTTTTCATAAAAATCATAAACATCATTGCTGTATTTATTTCGAGATATAACCTTATTCACATATTCTTGACAGGTAGGAATGTTAAAAAAATTGTTAGAATCAGTCAGGCTATATACATTGTACTAATTTTTTTTTTCGAAAATACTTGAGGTACAGTTATAGTGAAAGTTACATATTCACACGGTTTTATACCCCCATCAATGTAAATGTTCCCGAGTTATTTTGAATTTGTATAAAACTGCAATAGATTTTCGCACCTTTGTGTAAAATTGACTAATTTGAACAATCATTATGGTTTCAGATGTCGGCAAGTACACCCGTCGTAGAAATGTGCACTCGCCGGAAGAAACTTCTGTGCGATTTTCACAACTCATCAATTTTTCCGGCACCGCGCTTTCCTTGGCAACATGAAGGCACAGTTGGTGATTGTGAATATTAAAATCAACATCGATTAGGCGTGAGAGAACGCTGGTAAGAAATGATTAAAAGCTTTTCTCTTGATGTACAAACAGGATCAAACGAAATTAGAAATAAATAAAGTGGGTTTATAGAGTATTCATCATCCAAAGACGAAAAGTTTCTTCTCGCTCCGGGAGCCGATCTTTTCTGATTGCACCAATTGTTTTGTAATTTCTAAACGTCTTTTGCTATGACAGGAGATTTCCTCACGACGACAGCGCTGACGCTATCACAGTAGTCGTCTGCGACAAAACCTATCTCTGTAACAGTCGTTATTAAATAGGATAGTTGTTAGAGACGGGGAATTCTGCTTGTAATCGGTATATTACAATTCTAAATACATGAACTCAACATTGTCAAGAAACAATTAAATACCCATGATTTTTAGATTGATAAATGGTCTGATTTTCGGTACATTTATGTATTTATTAAAGATCTGGTCTTTAAACAAGTATTTAACTTTGGTTGTTATCATACATATATTGTGACCAAAAGTTGGCACAGATCTCTATCTATGTCATTTAAAAGAACCCGTATGTGAGACTTAAGGTTTTGATACTATCACTCTTGGACCGAGAGACAAATAGAATTATGAGTAATGTATGATTACACATAAATGAGTGGATGAATTGGATTTAGGTAAAGAAGTACGGATGAGCAATATTACTGTAATGCCATATATATTGTGAATGGGTTAAGCGACTTGACAGACTGTGTGTGACAAGGGCATGCAGACACACACAATTAACAGACACACAGAATAGAAGACAGACACACAAAGATAACAAACAGACAAATATAACAAGCAGACACACAAAGTAACAGACGAACACAGAAAATAGCAGACAAACACAACAGACATACAAAATAACAAAGAAACAACGTTACTACGAAGTTCTTGTACAAATTCAAATGTAGTCATTCATTTTATTGACCCACTATGATAATCACTCTTAGGTCATCGACTTCATTACCTCATGATACCCACGTGTCTTCACACGACTGTCTTTCCCTTCGACACAATGCATAATGGAGACCTGTTTGAATTTAGTATTCATGTAATTCATGTTATTTCGCGACAAGATTTGTAATTACTTCCCGCGAAAAATTGTATGCAGATGAAGGAATATATTCGGAATAATTCGGCTCTGTATTTAAATCTGCACATATCATACGAGAATTTCAGATTTATTATTCGCCAGCATAGTCAAATTTCTATAATATCCCTAATCAGATGTATAATGTCCTGGTGTTTATACATAAAAGAAATGACAAAATTCATCAGATGGAAATTCCGACTCGAAGAAGGTATGTGGGGTGTCTTGGGTCTTCCTCATACGGAGATATCACATGTAGAAAGTTCAGAAAATATCATATGTTTCAGTTGGATAATTTAAGTGAAACGTTTTCCCACTAAAATGCTATTTACAAAAAAAGTTATAGTTTTCGTTTGAAATGCAGTGACGCAATTAACAGGGCGTCATCTACTCTACGGTTATAACATTTTACAATGTGTTTCTCACTACATGTATTTTAATGGAGTAAACAGAAGAAAAGTCCATGTATGGAATCCCGAATAAAGGACAGAAAGCCTAAAATTTCAAATGTTCTGAAGTTGCACGCCGAGATATTCGTTTTTGGCATGAAACGCAAGTTCTTCAATTCCAGGTAATTCTTAGAATATATGATATGCATGTTTATTCTATATACTGTATGTTTTTATGCTTACTTATTTACGTCTCCCTGTATACTACTATAATTTATGTTACTCAACTGGCATCCTGTCCATATACACAGATGTATTGAACAACCTATACGCAGAGCGAAAACCATTCGGAACACAATAAACTTTTCTTTTAGCAGTCCAGTCTAAAATTTCTGGCTTCTGACTGGTCAGTTTTTGAAAAGAAGCGTACTTCGGGCCAATCAGAAGCCTTAAATCTTAGACTGGTTTTCAAATCACCGGACTTTAAAATAAAAATATAGCGCGCGTCTAGTTGTGTAATCCGCGGTACAATTTTTATTTTATTTTTCATGACACTAATCATCAAATTTTGTGAACGTTGACATTTTTCAATACCCCTAGTTTTGTACGTTTACAGAAAAAAATTAATTAGTGTGAGCTAAATTAATGAATGCTGGGTCACGGAAGCGTTAGTGCGAGTACCCACATCGAACGTATGTTCGCTCGTGCGTTTTGTTTCGGTTTTAAACATGCTGGGCAAACTTAAACATTAAAGTCAAACTTTCACTTTGTTCTAGGACACAAGTGTCATTTTGGTTAAGATTTTAACATAATTTTATAATTTGTCTTAAGCGAAAGGTTGCTAACGTTACGTTAGGGTATAACAGGTGTATTTAAACCTAGTGCATTTCGATGGGAACCGAAAAACGTTTTCAGCAATGTTAGTAAAAAAAAAATACGACCGATTTTTTTTTTAAAGAAATTAATTCAACGGGTTCCTTAAAAGGGAAAAGAAAGGTGTTTCACAAAAAATATTTAAAGCTAAATTCCATTTTATATTTAGAAAAAAGGGGCGTTTCATATTTACATTTGCCGAGATAAGAAAGCACAAGTTTTTGTTTGAATGTTGTTATTTGCAAGTAGGTCTTCCTAAACGTTTAGTCAACTAAAACTATCACGTATTGTAATATTTCTGTAATAAATGTCTGTAGGGAATAAACTGTTCTTATTCCAAAGGATTTGAGGTTTGGACGTGCTTGAGGTATCCGGCATATGTAGACAAGATATTCATATTTCTCAAAATAAAAAGTCGCTTCTGGCGTAAAACTTTAATGCTGACTTAATTTTTTCCTGGAATACTACAGCGAAAATTTTATCTCCATTCAAAATCCTTAAATATTTCAAAAGACACTCCTTTTTATGATAATAAACAGAGATGATTAGATTAGAATTATAAAATGTGACTGAACGTTGTTAAATTTCAACAGTTTCATTTTTGTCTGGTTTATAGGGGCTATTTTTTTACACTTTATTGCTGAACAAAATTAAATCTCTTCTGTCTGCAACCCGGGTACCAGAACCTAGCTCTTTTACGAATAGACTCGTTAAGTTCTTTTATGTGCCCGGTGTATAGCACCGATACACGCGAGACTATCTCTGGGTTTCTAGCCAGTCCATCAGAGATGGGAAACACTGAAACGCGTTTCCGAAATTTCCAGTGCCCCGGCCGGGATTCGAACCGGGGACCTCCGGATTCGTAACCACTCGACCACCGTGTCAACCTCGTTTAACTTCGCCTTTTCATTGGTTTCATCAGCTTACTGCTTTTTACGAAGTTTTGGTAGATAGAAAGATGTTCTTATCTCAAAATATGAAAAGAATAGACATAAATATGTACCTGTTACACCTCATGTACCATTAAGGAGCGATGAAACCTCCATACTGTTATATACAAATCAGCTTAGTGGCTACAACATAATCATAACGTGTTCTTTGGTTGTTATCGACGATGTTATTTTGGACTGAAAATTGAGAAAAAGAATTGGCTACCAAAATAGAATAAGGGAGAAAAAAAATACAGTGAACTCCGTATATACCGAACTCCTTGTGACTATTTAAATATGTTCGTTATACGCGTAATATGTTCGTTATAAGCGTAATATGTTCGTTATAAGCGTAATATGTTGTACCATGTATCCATATATATAACGTAGCATTTTCATATGAAAAAGAAGGGGGGGATCGGGCACAGAAAAAAATGTTCCTTATATCCAGAAATTCGCTATAAACGAAGTCTATATCTACTGAGTTCACTGTACATTAATACTTTGTTGTATACGCATTGAGAATAATTATACATTTGTATCTTTAAATATGAATTGACAAGGATACAGTCTTGGGTCAATCAACGACAGTTTCGCTTTTTTAACGTTAGGAATTTTCAACTTACAATTCTGTGAAGGATGGAATTTTAAGCTTTCTCAACGACCAATTGAAAACAAACAAGATATTCAAAGTTGTTTTACTTATTTTACAGGAAAATAAATACTTGCCTGTAGAGATACTGTTATAATTAAAGTTCGTTGGACCTTGGAAAGAGATTTGCGTTCTTACTTCTTTATTGTAAAATATTTATGTACATACATTGTAATTAGAATCTAAATAGGTAACTTTTGAAACATCAGATTTTTTTTTAAATGAAGAAGTCAACTTGAGAAACCAGAATTTCAACATTTTTGTTTCTATCTTTTTAAAATCTGTATCATATGAATACATGTTATTTCCCATTAGAACAACTTTAGAATACAAAGCTCTTTTGTATACTAGTAAATCATCACTATAAACATTCTCCAAACCAGTCTTTTTCTTACTTTCCCACACCCAATGCATTTTTCATTTTTGCTTACTAAAGGTTTTGATATTTTCATATAAAAAGTTTATTATCCTATTTTCATTTGGATTACAATTTTCTTTGTTTAATGGTGTTTAAAGAAGCACGTGTGTCATCGATAAACAATGTTATATCGCCGGACGTAATACCACTATCGCTTTTTCTCATCGGACCTTCCGTTATCGTTGGAGGCTGACAATTTAATGCTTCGAACATTTTCTGCACCATTAGCTTTAACAAATATTACTGATGATAGAAGTTTTAGATAAGATTTGTTTGCCCTCTTCTATTCTTACAGCAGCTCGACTGGAACAGATGGTCTTCAATTTAGCCCCCGCCACTGTGAGTAACTTCCCCTTCATTGCACGCGCCCGCAAGCAATGCGCGTTTTTCAAACAAGAATTTAATGAATTATAAAGATAAAATGAAATGACTAAAATAAAGAATTAGGCTTTAATATGATGTAACACTGTAGCGTGTAATTCGACATTTATACATTTTTAAACGACTGGGATAGACATTTTTTCATTACCGCAAACATTCCTGTATCGTCCAGCGCTCTCTGTTGTACGAAAGTCAGAAATCTACTAGTAATTAAAATGTTATCCTTTTCGAATATTTGCATATTTGATCTAAGTGAGGTACTTTCAGACTGTCAGTATATTCTGAGCAAATAATGAATTTTGAATTTGTTAGGCAATTATTTTTGCAAAACGTCATTTTACATTTCTTTCACCGTCAGTTCACATGCTTCGTGCAGACGTATTAAGGGCACAGTATAAGTAAATTACCAATGTTATGATCGTCCACTTTCCGAAATTTCTTGTGTCTAATTTCTTTCCCTCATAGCAGTCATTGCCGCAGTAATTAGAAGCGACAAATAAACGGATAATGGATTCGAAATGACGTGTGACACGCGACGGTTTCACAAATTATAAACAAATTAACATGGTTTGCCTCCCTTGGGTGACGTTCTTCAAGACGGAGGTAGCGTATCACGATCTTCCAAGGGCGGATTAGATGGCGCGGTTATACTTTCTGCAGTTAATAAACAAACCTGTGTGAACTAGGTTTCCACAAGTTAACATATGCTGTTCTATTAGTTAAATATCTCAGTATGCTTATGCATAATATTTATCGTATTAACAAATTTAGATTTTGAGTTTCTATTCTTCTGACGTCATCAGATTTTCTCTTTACAGATGATTTTGAAGATGGCCGAGCAAGTCAGCTTAGTTATCTGAGCTTTTATAAGTTGCGCAAAATTCTAACACTTTCTCTTATTGGCGGTGGGGGTGGCAGATGGAGGGTGGGGGTGGAGGGTGGGGGATGGGGGTAGAACAGAAGTTTAACATGTCCAAGCTTTTGAAGGAACAACTCTGGTGAATTGTTTACAAATAACCTCTTAAAAATTGATAATTATGCTATTTCAAATAGCTCATTCGTGACAAATGTATTTCATAATTACACAATATGAGCTAGTTGTACTGATGGTGAAAACACGTTTTAACATATAACTTTTGTGTAAAAATCATGTAAAATAGCCAGTTGAGGGATGGCCTTCCCCACTCATGCTTACTCGGCAATATCCGGTATTATCCGTAAAAATTAGACGGTGTGTAATACGGCCAATGAATTTTTGTTCAGATACGAGTACATCTATTCATTTATGGCAACTGATATGACTGCAAGTTCAAGCAATACACCTTTTCATTTTTTAGGTCGATATAAAATCAAATCATTTCTAAATGCTGAATACGTACGTTAGCGACAGGAAAAATATTGAAAATACATGTATTCCAAAATTGCGTCTTGATAATTCCAAGGTGAATCACGGATGTCGTCAGATTGCTACCCACCCCAGACTTCATCAATCATGATCCGCCCTAGATTTTCTTAAGGAAGAGGCAGATCTACGAAACGACCCGTCATAATTGTTTTACGAGGTCCTAATGGTAGATAATTATCGCAAATTAGTCGTGCTACAATTTGAAGAGACCAATTGGCAGGGGACTTAAACATTTAGATAATACCATTAACTATAATACCGCGCTCGTGGGACATTTACAAGTCTTGGTTAGTTTGCCGTCTAAGATTACTGCAGACGGAACCGTTACCGGTGAATTATGCGTTGTTAAAATATTTTTGTTGCAATCTCATCACTTGTCACTAATAGTCCGTACAGACGCTGAAAGTCGTCTGCTTTTAGGGAGAAAATGTCAAGGTTAATTTCAAAATATTGTCTGGAATAACATTTCTAGATATGTTTGTGCTTAAACTGGGGTATAGTTTTCGTCCATTCTATTTTTTTATTACCCAGGTAGCTTAATAGTGAAACTGGTTTAGTTTTAACGAATAAACTTGCCGAGAAAGATTTATCGTGATTCCTGTCTATCCCCAAGAGTGAAAAAATCCGGGAGTGTCATTTTTTTCAATAAAAACACCCGTAATTTTCAACAGTAAAACGCTGTGAAGTTGAAATAAAGAGGGGAGTTGGTCGAGAAAGAGGCTGCATGCCATGGTGTAGTCCCTACCTTTATTTTTGTTCTCCTTTTCTAGAAAAAAGTAGAGGAAAATCTTTTAAATCTGCAAAAGTCATGACGTTTTATTTCTCTACTTACTGCTTATTATGCTTTTGCAACCGTGAGAGGGTATTTTACCAATTCATTTAACTTAGGAAAGCGCATGTTACACCGGACACAGCTCCTTTCGAATGCAGCTCCCTTGGTATAGCGGAGCTGTATTCGAACCAAAGCACATGCACATTCGAATAAAGCCCCCTATGTTTGACCAAACGGATGATAAAACGGATTAAATAACAGAAGTCTGAGTACTTGGTGATGTGTCTTTTGGCCAAATGAATTTATGCCTCCGATTTAGGAATAAGCTTGTTCGTTCCGAAAACTTTTAAGTCAATGGCCAAATTGTAGTTCGAAAGCTTGGGTTCATCTGTCCGACCATCTGTCTGTATAGTCCTACCCTGTATGGTGTCTTATCAGTCCGCCTGTCGGGCCTTACACCCTGGTGTGAATGTGCTTCATTTCATCAACAATGTATTTATGAAATGAAGTACAAAACCACTTAAACTGCCGCCTTATGTGCTAGTCATATAAAAAATGTAGGTTTATTGAAAGAACATAATTCTTCAATACCAAGAAAGAAAATATATCGTCAATACCAACAAAAAAGTCATTAAACCTCAAAGTTTCGTTCTTCCGTCCCGGACGGACGGACAAGCAGACAGATATCCCAGGGCTAAGTAGCATGCATCCTTAATAGCGGGATGGATCCTTATATTTCTATAATAAATTCCGTGCCGGGTATTTATAAACGAATGATACGCCTTAAATACATGTGTATGTTGCATCGGGTCACCGGGGAGCTACTTTCGAAAAAAAGGTACAAGAACCCCGAATACAGCTCCCATTTGATTAGGGAAGCTGTATTCGTTAATGCGCACCGAATACAGCCCTCTGGGAAGCTGAATTCGAAAGGAGCTGTATCCGGTGTTACAAGCGCAAGGTATATAATACCTTAGAAATATTTTTGTAACATTTTCTGACCCAAAAACTTGATATCATTTACTGGGCACTCTTTTACCATGACAATTTCCCATGAAGCTTTATTTTGAAAAGTTCTTATACCCTTCTTAGGTATTGAAACTTTTGTGCTCAAAACCAAAGTAAAACAATGTGAAATCGTTGTCTAAAGTTCCCCAAACTTCTGATTGGTGTAAAATAATGTGTACATATGCGCAAAATAAAATTCAAATTGATTTATACAGCTGAAATTAAAACACCAATCCATTGAACATAATATGAAGTAACCATAGAACTAAAAGAAGTACACAGACTGTGTTTGACCATAGAAATAAAATAACTATACTTAAAAGTGTAAACAGTTGTCTCTGTGGCGCAATCGGTTAGCGCGTTCGGCTGTTAACCACCCAGGGACGAATATAGCTTTTTACTTGGTTCCGCGGAAACATAAATTTCAGGCAAATACTACATATTTTTAGTAATTTGGGTTTTTGTATTCGGACGTTTGCAACCAGTATAAAATTGAGTATATAATAAATCCCACACATGGAGAAATTCCACAAAAAACGTATACACCCGTTTAAACAGTACAGATTATTACTTTCATACGCCTGTTTCCAGAACTTTCTTTCAAAAAAGGAGGGGAGTTATACAGGTGTATACGGTAATGTCTTGAAAAGTATGACCATGTTTCTAAGAAAAGAAACAACGATAAAGTAAAAGGAATCCAACTGATAAGACCAACTTGCACAATTGGTCCACCTTGGACGTCACCTAACAAGGTAGACAATCTATAACCCAATTATGTCTCGTAAAGGTAATCAAAACGTTATATCTTTATTGTTCAGCTGATTATCTTGAGTGCAGATAAGGTGTAGATAATTGCTGTTATTACTTTTGTATCAAAATATAAAACTATTTTATCTCAAAGATTTACAATGTTAAATATCGATCAAACAATGTACATTTTATTAAGTGTTATACTTTCTCATAGTCTACGCATGTTAACTATGTATATGTCATAGTAGTCTCTGTGGCGCAATTGGTTAGCGCGTTCGGCTGTTAACCGAAAGGTTGGTGGTTCAAGCCCACCCAGGGACGACACAATTTTTTATAATACAGATATATTTTTTCACAGGAAAATATCATATTGTAACTGTCAACAGAATAAAATAAGTTCAGTCGTACTAAGAAGAAACCTTATTCGATTTCTAAATGTTAAACTTCCAAAAAAAGGACAGGGAAACTAATATTGTAGTTTGTAGTTTGATGAAAAATTTAGGTAGGAAAAATAATATCTTAAAAATGATATACTGATAACACTTAAATGCACACTGTTCAAGTATGGGCTTCTTTAGCTTATGACAACTAAATGTAATTTAGGACAGGGCAAAAAGAGACGACACATTTGCGAAGTAAATCTTATAAAAGAGACATCGCATTTACGATGGAGAATCTTATACCTAAAGGAACTGTATAGAGACAAGACATTTACGATGGAGAATCTTATACCAACAGCAACTAGATAGAGACATCGCATTTACGATGGAGAATCTTATACCAACAGCAACTAGATAGAGACATCGCATTTACGATGGAGAATCTTATACCAACAGCAACTAGATAGAGACAACGCATTTACGATGGAGAATCTTATACCAACAGCAACTAGATAGAGACAACGCATTTACGATGGAGAATCTTATACCAACAGCAACTAGATAAAGACAACGCATTTACGATGGAAAATCTTATACCAACAGCAACTAGATAGAGACAACATATTTACGATCGAGAATCTTTACCCAGCGGGGGGGTGGGGACAACACATTCAATAGATCGAGAGGGGGGATCTTATACCAACAGCAACTAATAGAGACAACACATTTACGATCGAGAATCTTTACAAACAGCAACTAGATAGAGACAACACATTTGATGGATCCCAACAGCAACTAGATAGAGACAACGCATTTACGATGGAGAATCTTATACCAACAGCAACTAGATAGAGACAACGCATTTACGATGGAGAATCTTATACCAACAGCAACTAGATAAAGACAACGCATTTACGATGGAAAATCTTATACCAACAGCAACTAGGTAGAGACAACATATTTACGATCGAGAATCTTATACCAACAGCAACTAGATAGAGACAACACATTTACGATCGAGAATCTTATACCAACAGCAACTAGATAGAGACAACACATTTACGATCGAGAATCTTATACCAACAGCAACTAGATAGAGACAACACATTTACGATGGAGAATCTTACACCTACAGGAACTATAAACAGACAAAACATTTACGATGGCAAATCGTATACCTAAATATACTATATAGATTGTTTATAGAGAGACAACACTTTTACGATGGCGAATCTTATAAGTACAACAACTATATAGATTGTTTATAGAAATAAAACATATTTACGATGAAGAAAAATCATTCAAATGATAATTTTGAAAATTACAGGTGGATTACTTCTGATATAAAGGGATGGTTCCTATTGAATTCGGTATTTGTGTGTCAAATGTTACAGCAGGGGACCGTAGGAATTCACAAATCTCTTGTTTAGTTGCGTGTGCATGTATATAACTCGTGCGTTCTATTCCTTTTCTCTGACGGAGTTAGTTATCAATATTCTTGGTCATCAATTTGTTTGTTTTAATCTTAAACGAAACATATTTAAATAGCACTGATAACGCTATTAACACTTTTCAGCAGCTAGGGGTAGTTTCAAACTTTTCGTTTCGTTTCCAAAGCCTTGTAGATGGTGGGCGGGGGTGTAACATATTATATAAGGTACTTAAGATTGCTTTGTTTTTTGCTTTTGGTTAACGCTCGTTTCGATGATATTTCATTCATGTTCCTAGAACGCTACTATGTAATAAGAAATTCAAAGTTACTTTTTTCCAGATGATTTTCCTAAAAAAGCCCGACCGTTAACAGACTTGTTCAGAGCAATCAAATTGTACATGGTTACCAGGTGAGGACAGTTTTTTGAAGTTAAAAATTGGAAATTTGTAGTTTCAGTTTATTTAAAAATGATTTGAATGCCAAATGAGGCAAGAATATTACCGAATTAACCAAGATTTTGGAAATATATTAACTAATTAATAACTTAGGCAAGACACATATTATTCCACATTGCCTATCTCTCTCTTCGTCGTTGATTCCATCTGGAATTAGTCTCGACAGTTGTAAGAACTTGTTTCGCAATCTGGGAATAATAAAATACTTAGTAGAAATTAATGAATTTATAATTAATAACTAGCAAATTTATAATTAATAAGCAAATTTTAATTATAACGCAAATTTATAATTAATAACTTGCAAACAGTAATACATACTCTCAGTAATACATACACTATGTAGATATACACTACGATATTTCAGTGTCTAGCTATACTTCAACGCAAATAAATGGATGTCTCTGTGGCGCAATTGGTTAGCGCGTTCGGCTGTTAACCGAAAGGTTGGTGGTTCAAGCCCACCCAGGGACGTATATATTTTTATCATAATTATAATTTTTTCAACCATGGATGTTAACAATTTTTTCTATTAACAGAAATTATGCACTGTCTTTTTGTGTGCATATATGCATATGTTGACAACGTTTTCAAACCAAAAAAGCCCGGTTTTTCTAGCGTGAACTT
Source organism: Saxidomus purpurata (assembly GCA_022818135.1). Lineage (NCBI taxonomy): Eukaryota > Metazoa > Mollusca > Bivalvia > Venerida > Veneridae > Saxidomus > Saxidomus purpurata. The sequence goes on from JAFMSR010000003.1 coordinate 13,956,641, forward strand.
TATATATACAGCTTGTTTTGTTGATTCTTCAAAGTGCATATATCTTTCATTGCAATCTAAGTGACCATTATACATTGTAGTGGACTTCTTCTTTCGAAATGGACAGATAAAATAATGACTTACAAAGATGTTTATCGAACAAGAAATGCTTTGAAAACATGTTATAAGTATGTTATAATGGAGTTTCCCTGTTCTACCTATTTGTTGACTAGATATATAGATTGCCGCTATGCTGGGGACAGGGAAAGGCAAAGACTTGATGTTTTGCGGTTTCCCCGTCAAAAATATATTTTGAAAGTTTCAGTGCTATTGATATAATATGGTTAGCTACATTATTTATGTAGGGACGTGTGTGTGCATTAGTACGAACGAATTTGCAAAAAAGTCAACGAATGAACGAATGGATGAATCTATTAGTAAATGAAGGAATGCATGAATAAACAAACCAACGAATAAACCAAAACTACGAAAAAACTGAATGAACGAAAGTCTACTAACGAATGAATGAATGAATGAATGAATGAATGAATGAATGAATGAAAAAATGAATAGATAGCTGGTTTTTAGGCTTTATTAATAGAACAAAAAATAAATAAAATGAATTCATATCTAGATGAATCTGATGAACGTGCTAGTTAGTAATAGTGACACAAAATCATATCAACTAAAGATTTAAAACAGGGCATATGCCTAATCAACAAAAACTGTTTAATTTTCGACCAAGTTGTGTTACAATGCAATTTGATACGTTACAGAAGAGAAGCCATGCTCTTGGAACACTCGTTACATTCATTTACTTCGTTTGTAACGTAAGCTCAACATCTTTAAACCGTTTTTTCTTGCTTTAGACGTATCGATGTCTCGTAAGGCGGAGTTAGTTTTCCGGAGGCGGAGTTACAACTAGTGGGCGGTATAGTATCCTATTAAGGAATGTGTAATGATTTTTCAGCTGTTGGCGAGAGGATAGCAGTAGTCTGTTGAATGTTGATCTAGTGCTCGGTTTGTGTAATTTGCATCTGTATATAGCCAAAGTATTTGAGCTGGTTATATCCTTTTTTCTTCGTACAATTCCTTATATAGATAACAGATTATATGCACGACGTCCCAAATGTTTTTAAAATTAAATTTAAAGATAAGAAACAGTATTCTGAAAACGATTGCTGAGAACCATAGGCAGAATACTACTTCTCTGTAAGGAAAAAGACACTGAACTGAAAAACTCCTATCAGGAATGATATCTAAATCTTAAACGGTACGAAATATACCAGTAAAAAAGGGGTTATATCCAATCTTTCTGTTTTATTTCTATTTTGGGGTCCAGAATTTATTTTAATTTTAATAGGAATATTTAAGCTCAAGCCGTATTTAGAAATTAATGCAGATCTAATTTTAAAACGTTTCAGTGTTTGTGTTCACAAGATTTTTTTTAAATAATACTTCAAAATGAATTACAGGAAATTAAAATACATATTTTCAAAACATCAACGAAATCTTTTCGAGAATAGTCTAGCAGAGAATAGTGAAGCGGTGTATTGTTTATAAAAGCTTCAGCTGGTAAATCCTACCCATTTTACAGACTATTTCTCCTGCATAAAAGAAACTGGAGCCTGTGCTGTAGAAAATCTTCTATTGATGCGATAATACCATAACTGCCTTCAAATTCCTATACTACGAGAACTTTGGCTCAATACGTCGCTTGTCAGACTCTCGCAGATAAATTTCCCCATGTTATATTGGTGAAGTTTTCTTTCCTTGAACTGGTCATCGAATAAGCGATAACAGGCTGCGGTTACTTCCCTTTGCAAAACACCCAGACAAGTCACGTGATGGCGAGTTGTGTAAGCGTCAGAAAAGTATTTTAATATTGTTGACATTGACGTTTGCATCTGTCAATACATTATTGTTTAAATTTGTGTTTAGTGAAAAAAATATTGACTGAACAGCAAACAGATGTGCAGACTGATCATGATCTGCACTTTAGGTCATTTAGAGGTACAAATAGCACTGTAAAACGGATCACCAACGTTCGATGTGTCTTTAGAAATGCATTGTGACGCATCTGACGTCAATGTGAAGCATGCGTGAAACGTACGTAATATATGCAGTATACACCTTTTCACCCAGACGCCTGAAACAGTTCAATGGTATACCATAGGTCAATGGTCAAGGTCAAAAGGGACCTGTTTATAGACTTTTATCTTAAACCCCTAACTTCATTGTGATAAAACGTATTACTATCAAATCTAGCTACGATCTCTTTCATATACTAAAAAAATCGCGCCATCTTTTTTTAAACGGATAGTTCTTGTTTAAAGATAGTTCTTGTTTTGGTTCCATTTGGTTCATTTGAATCCTTTTCAACTTTTAATCTTCAAAGATTTAAAAATAGATAAAGAGTTAGTTCAACAATATGAAAACGGAAGAAAAGTTCTCCAAAACAACTGGTTTAGGTTCTATTAAACTCAAGATGGCGGATATTCCCAGCTGATAAGGGGACATCACTGTGTAAGACACTGTACTGCCATACTAGGAATACAATTTCTCTTTTCATTTTCAGTTTTGTTTATAGAAGGAAGCAATATAAACCGCTGCTTTTGGAGTGTGTTAAATATGGCGGTTGTAGTGAACTTGACAGGCCTCAGGTCAAGGTCACATTCATAGATCAAACTTGTGCATCGGCCGGTTTCTTTGCATTATGGAAATAGAAAATCATTGATTTAAAAAGTTGGTTTGAAGGTTTATGTCACTAAAACTACAATAGACACACGTTTTAATTTGTTTTTTTAGTTCATTTTTAGTTCTCACCTGAATGGCGGTTAAAGACTGTTGTTGTCCAATGTCCTGGACTTTAGCAGACTCTTTCCATTAAGTTCAAGGTCACATCACTTTTATCCTTTTACATAATAAATTATACACTATTTACATTATAGGAATCCTTTTATCATTTTCGATGATTGATTGAACCGGGTTTATGAAGGTCAAGCATGATTTTCCTAACTCAACGTGCGAGACATCGGCATGTCTCCGTCATGGCTTATAAAATAGAATTTTGTTGTCGAAAGTTGGAGATAGAATTTCCAGTCAGTTTTTGCTGAATAGTCGTGATTGGTTATCGAAAAATGTGTCAACCAAGGTGACCAATAAGATCTATTTATGTGGTTGACCTAATTTCATTTTTGGTGAAGGCCTTAATGAAATATAAATAGATCTATCACAAACTGTGATTTATATACCCGAGAGACCGCTTTATCAACTGAGGAAGTTAGTAGTAACAGAATACAATGTACCTTGCAAAAAACTGAAATAGAGATATGGTTCGCGGTAATGACTATGTAATTAGTCAAGACAGAGTTATGGTTTCTAAGCACTGCACTTCCTCTCGTTGTGCTTGATCATTGTATCACGGTGGGGAATCACGTGATCAAAATAATCTCTAAACAAAAGTCAACCTGTGAAAATGTTTAAAAAATATTGGAAGTTGTTTAGCTTTAAATATGAAATGTAGCCTATCATATGGCAACATTAACGTTTTCTAGAACTACATAGGTCTCAATCATAGTCTCCTTCCGATTGTGACAAACACTCCAGGAAAACTGAACCTATTTATTTTTTAAGTGTTCAGCACAATCAGAAGTTGATTGCTATTGTGGCCTGAGTAGTTCTAGAATACGTTATTGCTGTCATAAGATAGGCTACTTTTTATATTCACAACTGAACACCTTTCATTATTTAATAACATTTTTTCATATATTTACTTTTGTTTAGAGATTATTTTGATCATGTGATTCCCCACCGTGTGTATGAAGTTGTATTGAATTCCAACCAGTAGTTTTCAAGTTATGCTCCGGACAAATAAAGGTAACAAAGTGCAATTACTCTTGCTCTGGACACGGAAAAGTAACGAGGGCAATAACTCTGTAATTAATCAAGATGGAGTTATGGTGCTTGTACACTGCTTTTACTCTTAATGTGCTTGACAATTGTATGAAGTTGTAGTAAATTTCAATCAAAACTTTTAAAGTTATGCTCCGGATAAAGAAAAATAACAAAGGGCATTAACTCTGTAATTAATCAAGATGGAGTTATGATTCTTGTGCACTGCTCTTTCTCTCAATGTGTTTGACCATTGTATGAAGTTGTATTGAATTCCTACAAGTAGTTTTTAAGTTATGCTCCGGACAAGGAAAATACAACGGGACCGACCGATCGACCAACCACCTGGTGACTCCTACATACCCCCTTAAACTTTGTTTCGGGGGTAAAAATACTGATGCCAGTACTTATAAGGAGAAATTCGCCTTCATCGTCGAGTGGTTAGATTCGCTGACCTAAAATCGCTGTAAACTCTCATGAGTTGAAGGTAAGGAGTTCGAGCCCTGCTACCGTGCATATCTCTTTATATGTGAAAATTGGCAAATTCTCGCGGAGGATAGGGTTCTAGTACTTGTCCTTCACAGGAACCATTGTTAGGTTAACTGCCCGCCTGTAAAAATGACTGAAATAATGATAGAACGGGCTTTAAACGTACAAATTAACACGGACCTATCTTTACATAGGTCCGTGACATTAACGAATGTCAACTTTATATCATATTCGTAATAATTCAATAAGTATTTCGCTGAAAACTTGCGGTATATTATTTATAGAAAATAAACTTTCCGAATAACTACTTTTTCATTAAAATAATTAACACATGAGTTTCGACGTTGAGAGGCACTTGGTCTGGGTAATTACACCATTTTCAATCTATATATAGAATCGTGTAAACGTGTAATGCAGTTCACGTGACAGTGGCGAAATTTCAAAGTCATTTTCTGTCGCCCTTTCGGAGAAGGCAAAACATAGGGATCGCTTTGTCTGTCGGTCCGTCCGTCCGTCATAAAAACTTAACGTTGGCTATAACTCTGCCAAATTGTGTAGGTCAATGCCATATTTGACACAGTTATGTTCCTTTTTTAAACGAAATTATTAGTTATTCTGACAAAGTGTAATGTTCTACTGAACACCCATCTAGTTTAATAAAGTAGTGCACCACATCTCTTTACTTTCATTCTTTTGACATTTGGTTTCATAATTTTACATTTTATGAATGAGCAGACGAAACGCGAGTTACAATTGAAAGGTTTCTTGCAACCGATACCGTGAACTGAAAGGGCTTTTACAGCAAGATAGATACCGGATTTGACCCAGACGGTCTAGTATACAAGCATCCCTTGAGTATCATATTGCAATTTCTCCGTAAATAAATATTAAAAAGATACCTTTAATGGGCCGCTCCACGGTTATTGGACATTTAAGTATACAATATCAAATTCGAAAAACTAAGGTACAGGTGCACCTATGAAACTGTTCGTGTAGCTTCGCTTTGCTGTAAACCTAGTTTTCACTTCCTGGCACTTTACCTTCGGAGCAAATTTAAGATGCAGCCTAGGTTGGTGTTATGTCGGAAAAAAAATAATGGCGTTACTGAAAAACGGACGAGTCAATTTTCAAAAATTCGACAGGACAACGGGTAAAACAGGTTACAAGTATGGTTTGAGTAAGATTTTAGTGACCGTAAAGTAAGTGAACAATATTATCAGAACGACATATAGACCTCTTTGGATTTGTTTCACGTCAGAGTGCTTTGAAATTACTTGTTCGGCGAGAAAACGGTTACACTTCGATACTCCTGTACCTCGTGTCAGTCTGAACTTTATGAAACACTTTCAACAATTATCTTGTGACTAATTCGTTCACGGTACGGAAACGAAAGGCAAATTTTCAAAAAAAAGGGTTGCTCAATGCTCACTGATGACTTGCTGTCTGCATTCGAATAGCATAGATCATGATCAGACAGCACATATATGGCGCGGTGTTTTTGTTTGTCTTTTACAAGGTTCGATGATGTCCGCATCACACGGTGTTACTGTATAGGAAGTCCTGAATCTAGAGCATTATTTGAGTACATCCGCAGTATGTTAAGCAGGAAATGGACGTAAAAACGTTGTCATTCAATAGGTCAGTAGTGTTTATATATTAAATAACTTATTTAAATACAAGTTGCTTTACCTTTATATTTTTGGTAGCGAATACAACTGCATTTTCATACTTAATGGTATCTGTTATTACACTTCTTTCCGCTCATCTTTCTGGAAAAAAATATGAACACAATCCGATGTTATTCGATAATAATCATTATAACAAGAGCACCGCCTACGGGTGCCTGACGCTCGTCTGATTTTATCCTTTTACGGTTTATTTATTCCCTTTTTTTTAAGTAACAGTGTCCTTGACCTTGACCCCGAAACACAATCCCACAAAAGGTTTTCATAATAATTACTAGACATAAGTTTGGTCACAATTATTCAACTGCAACTAAAGATATTGTGTTTTTCCCATTTTCTATTTTTAGAAAAAAATCCTGAGCTTTGACTCCATGAGCCCCAAACACAATCCCAATAAAAGTCTTCATTTATATATATTACACACTTAATAATTTAGTTACATTATGTCAATTGTGACTAAAGAAATTGAACATAATATTGTTTTTCTATTTTTAGTTACAGTGACCTTGACAATGACCCCAGGAGCCCCAAAACACAACCCCATTAAAGATCTTCTTAAATACTTACTACAAACAAAAGTTGGTTACATTATGTCAACTGTAACCAGGAACGTAGAATTCTACGTTCCTGCTGTAACTAAAGATTTTGAATATATTACGGTTTTCCTATTTTTAGTAACAGTGATCTTGACCCCAGCAGCCCCAAAACACAATCCAATTTAAAAAATAAACATAAATACTTCCTATACACTAAGTTTGGTTGCACTATGTTCACTATTACAAAAATATTGTGTGTGTGAAACTTTCTAAGTTAAGAAGGGGCAATAACCCAGTCAAAATACATGACAGGGTTATGTAACTTGTAAAACTCTTCCTTCATTCTATTGTACATTTGATAGTGAACAGGTATTCCAACTTTCAAAGTGATAGCTTTGATAGTTTGCATGTAACTGACCTAAACGCAAAACTTAAAAAATCAGACTAGCTAAAAACTACAAAGTCCAAAAATATCCGCCTCAAATGTATAACTCAAAACCCCGTTTGATATGTTGAAGTACATTATCCATTTATTGTTTGTGAAAAATTTGTAATCAATCTAACAAAAAATGAAGAAGCTATGTCTAATTCTCCAAATCAACCAAAATCAATCAAAATTCATGTTTTTTACCCCAAAAAACAGGTCAGACTCAGCATCTTTAGCATACAATGTGAAGAAGGGTATTAGATGAACAAGCTTTCCAAGTTTCAAAGTGATAGCTTTGATAGTTTCCATGTAAGTGACCTAAACGCAAAACTTAACCAACGCCGACGACAACGACAACGACTAAGACGACGACGACGACAATCAAGTGACGACAATAGCTCGTCATTTTTTTCAAAAATCAGACGAGCTAATAATGTATAGTCATGGTAGTTCTCTGATGAATCCTTAACGCACACTTTTGAACGTAAATATGCGGATATGTAACGTAGTCGGTTGTTATGAATAACTATGTCCCATTGCCCACTGGTACTAACAGACGAACTACTTATCAAGTATACTGGAATCGACCAATAATTATTGTCTTGTTGTAGCACCAATGTTGCATGTTTCATGAAACCGACGGGGCAAAGTAATTCGGATGCTTGCACCACGCATTGCCTTTTGCTTGCACCACGCATTGCCTATTGCATTGCACCACGCACCGCCTATTGCTTGCACCACGTATTGTCTATTGCTTGCACCACGCACTGCATATTGCTTGCACCACGCATTGCCATATTTTGTAAGAATCGTGCCGTCTACGTGCATCATATACTGCTTATAGACTATGTACTGCGTACTGTATTCGTATAAGGCCCACAGCCAATATCAGTAAAAAGTGTACAAGATATCATCCTCAAAAAGGTCATTGAAACGGGAAGACCTGTGCTTGAGGTATGTATACCGTATATTGTCGCACGTCCGCAGTACTTCATTGGGAGGGGTAGGGACCTTAATGTTTTCTCCACTAAAAAATATGCTAGTGTAAATAATGCTTCAAACATATGAACTGAAAGAGCCACGTTGCAAACCAAACAAAAAAAGCTGAATTGCCGATTGACAGAGACTGTATTTCAAGTTGCAAGTCATGTTTTAAACAGGAAAGGGTTATCTCTTTTATCTATTTTTTTTCCAGGTTTTATGTCCGTGTAAGAGTATATTAATGTTATACATCGGATATTATACCACAGCCATAGACGTAATACAAGAGAACCGAAACTGTAAACCAACGCTCTATATCAATATCAAGTCATATTTGATGTATTTAACGATATAAAAGAGTACAATGTGACTTTAAAGATGTTGGTATAATTTATCTTTTTTCCTTTTATTTGGTTTTATCATGTCCTGATAATCAGTCTACCCCTTTCCGTCGTATTTGTCACTACGTATTTTGTTGTCAACATCATTAGTAAGATTCGCTGATATCTTACCTCAACATAGTAAATATCTATTCTCAACATGGTTAATATCTAATCTCAGCATATATTAATATCCAATCTAAACATGATAATAAAAGTGATTTATATATTGAAAATAAAAAAATTATGACGTCATTCTTTAGTGTTGCTGTTGATGACGCTGCCGCTGATAATGCTGAATCAGGCGGGAAGAAATAATGATGTTGATGATTTTACCAGCAAAAAAGTCATCATCATCATCAACAACAGCATCACAGCATGGCCGTCGTCGGTAGTATCATCATTAAAATCATCGATACTCAGTTGATAATCGAAACTCTGCTGTGAGCATGGTGATAGAATAATGACGTAAGAATTTGTTGTGGTAACAAGAAAAGTATCAAACTAGCAGCTGCAATTTAACTCTAAGAAAGATAATAACAAACATTCGTATTTTCTTCAGCTCATCACCAGAGCTATACTTGGTGCATGTTATTGGTCAGAATCCTTGAAAAAGAAGCTACTGTTTCTCTACCGGTAAGGTCATGACGGCAGTGTAACCCCCAAGCAAGGCAGACCCTATCCCAATAAACATATCAACCCTTTTAAGACGCAGAAAAAATTCATTAAAACGCAATTTAAATCAATAACGAAGCAACAAAATTTGCGAAAAGCTAGCTGAAAATTACTTCCCGATTCAGACGAATCGTGGGTACGCTCCTGTAATACGTATATGACATGAAATACCAGCCCCCTTGAAAGTACGAGCTAACGCCGTGTGAAGAGATGCTGGGATATTGATACAACATCTTTTCAACACATCATCAAGAAAAATTGACAAGATATCGAGCTGTGCAGGACTTCCCTATTGTCCGTCCGTACGCTCTGTTGAACATTTTGAATAGCAGCGGAAGGGGTAAAATTTAATTAAAATTTTCAAGTTCACGAAAACAGCAACATCTCAGACGGAGTCATCATGGTTTGACATGTGTATTGACACGTTTTTAAAACTTTTAACAGGTTAGGTCTTGATAATACAAACTTTAGAGATGCTAGATTAAAACTGTTGATATTTTGGTTTTCGCTTTATTAACTTTTATACGGCTGTTCCTGGTAGGTGACGGTTTCTCGATTAGATTTGCGAAAGTTGGGTGCCTTATTTAAACAGCTGTCGCTCTGTTTTTTTGTTTTTTTTTGGTTTACCACTCATTGCTGTTATGTTCTTATCTTTCTGTTAACCTTTTTTCCATATATTTATTACTTCAGTAGCATTCTAACCTCCTGTGCCAGCTCTCAATGTATTATGTTCAAAGTTACTATTCATATCTTAATGCAAAACGATGTTGTCTCCCTTGATCTTGGAACACGTGCTATATTTCTTGTCAAGAACTCTGAGACTGGTGTTCGCTCAGAAGTTTCTGGTACGATCGTGAGTGAATAATGATAAATTGCATCTTCGTTCTTGCATACATTTTACAGCGGAACTGTAGAAAACGAACTCAAGATTTATAGCTACAAAATTTGTCATTTTGGGAGTTACGTTACAAAATTGAATATCTGTGGGGCGCCAAGTTTTGGGTTGTTCTAAGCAGTCAGCTTCCGCCAGTCATCGCATCTTTTGTGTACAATGCAAACTTTGGACACGATTCTCGATTGTGACAATTTGACGCTTACACTTAATGCACACAATTTAAAAACCTTTTTAGGGTAATAAATTAAAAGACACCTCTCTATGATCCGTGTTCAGTCGTTTGTAAGCATATGGTAAAATATTTAGTCTTAGCCGTACACATCATTGCAGGGAGCGAAAGTGAGTTTGCTCTAAGGTCTATGTACAAAAAAAGGTTAATGCTTTTGCACTTAAATTGTGCGAACTTTGATAATTAAGTCTTGAACTTGTATTGTTCGTCTGTTTTCATTAAAATTCAGTATCACTGTCTGTAACGAACGATATTATGCTATATTAGTTGTCCCTCTACAATTGATATTCAATGCTCATCAGAACAGTGTCATATAACTCACGGTTGTTAATGCCTTCAAACCAAAGTTAATACAAACTTGAATGACTTTTTCAAATACCAACTTCATATAAAATGTATTCTTGCTGCGTTCACATGTGTGAACTATATCATACAGTACATTACGGAAGCAGTCAATCACAAGGTTCATATCTTTGAAAAATGGTGTCATAGTTTGAAGCCTTTGATCTAGTACGCAAAATGCACCCTATACCTTTTAACAATGATGACACTTTCTTAAATTCGGTTACAGCAGAAGCATCTCACGCTGTTCAGCACGATTTAATTAAGAATGTTTCAGAACTGTCGCTACTGCTGTTTCTATATATATTGCTGTCGCTACTGCTGTTTCCATATTGCTGTCGCTACTGCTGTTTCTGTTGTTGTTGATTCGCATTGAGCATGTATTGCTGTCGCTTCTGTTGCTCCTATTTTGCTGTCGCCTCTTTTTTGCTGTCGCCTCTACTGCTGCTATATTCCGGTCGCTTCTACGGCTCCTATATTGCTGTCGCTTCTACTGTTCCTATATTTCTGTCGCTTCCACTGCTCAAATCTATTTTTCTGTCGTTTTTTGCTGCTCCTATATTGCTGTCGCTATTGCTTTGGCTGCGGTTTCTTTTAACCGATGCTTTTACTCTTTACACTGGCGTGTTTTGAATCTCGTTATCAGGCAGAATTGTTACTAGAACCATCCTGTTCAATTCGGAGGTCGGGGGTTATCCTGCACCGTATTGGTATATCGTCTTCCGGCTCTGTCAATGGCGGAAAATGTCTTTATATATTATTTAGTTTTGATTAGAACCCCACCACGAAACCTAGGGCAAGGTAACTACCAGTATGTATATTACAATAATATTATAAAGAGGGGCGGGTTAGAAAGCATAGTTAGTATATTTTGAACAGAATCTTTGTACACTAGTCATGTAGGTCAAACATCATATAAGAAACGTTATTCTCTTTAGTGTTACTCGATCTTATTTGAATTTTTTTCAAAATAGTCGCTGAAATATAATTATGACATTTCAAATTAAAAAAAAAATGTGATCTTTTCTTTGAAACTCAAACTGTTCTATGACGAAACGTGTATCCGTTTGTAATGAAAGTTAGCAACACTCTTGAAACTATTGGACTTCGACGGCATCATTCCGCTACGGACGATGACGGAGAAAGCCGAGTTAATACGACTGGGAAATTCTGCAAAGTTCAGTTCTTCATTTAACACGTTTAAGCACAGCAATGCATTAAACAGGTCTTAAAAGGGTCATTTTGAACCCATTCATCATTTTCAAAGGTTTAGGAGGTCTTTGATATACTAAACATGTCAAAAACGCGCTAATAAAAATCCAACAATCCCATGAAATTTATTTTTAGCAGAAAACCTGAGATGATTTACTGAAAAGATTAATAAAATAGTAGATAGATGTATCTATCTATATAAGAATTAAATTACTTCCTTTAATGTGCAATTGCATCCTGGGACAGTATAGAATTTCACCGTACGCCGCCGTAATCGTGGTATTTATGTTTTGACAACAACGGACACATGATCGATTCGGTTCTGCAGTAATTTAAGAAGCCGAAATATCCACAGGTTTTCTCCCGCAGAGATCGTTTTATTTATTTACCATTTTTGTAAGCGCTGATTTGATTTGGATGATGTATTTAAATTCTCATAAATCATTGATTCCAACCCCCAGTCCCCCTCATTCCATGACCATCTCTCTGGCATTCTAGCGGCATTGTCTTTTTCTGTTTTCAGTTCTTCACAATTAAAAACACCGTAATGGATTTTGCAATAATCGAGTTTTTATATTAGATTGATCGGTTACATAAAAACGTGTAAAAATTAATCGGTCCGTTATCAATTTGTAACGTAATAGCCACGATAGCGTTAATATATAAAATAAATTAATAATTTAATGAACAAAAAATTAACTATTTCACTTCTGTATTGTTATTTGATATACATTTATTTTTGTATATCTAGTACAACTAAAATTTTGCTAAAGGATCAACAAAATTGCCTCTGGTGTAAGTTTCATATTTAATCTTTTTTTTCTTAATGATTGGGTATCGGAAAATCTTAAAATCTATAGGTAAACTCTCACGAAGTCTAACTACTGAAAAGCCAAGCCTAACCTTAGATTAAAAAAATTCAACTACATTCAGCTTCCAACATGAAAAACAGTTTGATACATAAATGAATATTTCCTATCGAATACACTTACTAAAACAATGGAGATCAAAATTATGCATGTCAAAAATTCCTCTATAGTCGCAGTCTGTGGGCTTATCAGTTACCTAGTAAACGACATGTTCAAGCTGTTTCTTATCATTTGTTTGACAATGATTTTCTGGTATATTACACCAGGTTCAAGATTATTCATAACGCGTCAATAATTCTACTGATGCTGCACCAACTAATTGTTACAAATCTTATATCAGTTGTATAATTAGTTATCCTCAGCAATTATAATCATCACCACCAAGAACATTAGCATCATCAACACCACCATCATCAGCATTATTATTATAATTATTATTATTATTCTTATTATTATTATTATCATAACCATCATCATCATCATTACCAAAGACCATTGTTATCATCTTCATTATATATGTTGTTGATTTATAATCATAATTATCATGTATCACGACTGTAAACATACTGTAAATATAGATATCTTAACTGCCTGTAATGCTCGACATATCCGTTGTATTTAAGAGACCTATATATGTAGATATTATTTCAATTACCTTACACTGTATCTCTACCTATATTAATTATTCAATGCCAAATTTTCATTCATATAAAATATGCCTAATTACTCATTTTGATACCGTGCAAATGATAAAAGCATTATCACTTACACTGGCCGGGTTTGTTCATTTTATTCCATCGGACTATAATCTTACATGATTTGAATATTGTGAAAGAAATAGTTTCGCTTTTTTTGTAGACTGGTATTATAAAATACATGTTTTAACAGCTAAGTTACAAACACGCTGACAAGAGTGTTGTCGAATTCTTAACTAACTGAAGAAACGTCTTAATCACAGGGTTAATGCATGCATAATTTATTCTACGAGAGCATAGGATCTGGCATAGGGTGAAATCATCCTCGAGAAATGTTATACAAATATGATTAATTGGTGATGGTGTAACAGGGAATAATAATTGAACTTGATTTATAGATTCAAACTTATAAAGTATACCATCTTGTCGAATGAAATCTCTGAAAGGTTTGGCCGTCAAGTTCAAATCAGTTACCTGGTTCAGTTTTTACAACATCAGCCGGTACTCGATTTTAAAAACAGAACATAATTTTAAAGAAAAGTTAATTATAAAACCCCAAAGAGAGGCTTAAATATAGTCCGAGGCTCTGAAAATACGTGTTATAAGAGTCATACCGCAGTAAATATCTCTTTCTTATTTATCGAAAAATTATATTCAGTTGTGCTCAATAAAAATGTTCAGTCAAATTTATAGAAATGCTCGTTTAAAGACAATAGGTCTGATAATGAAGGCCAAGCAATCTGTTCAAAATGTCTATCTTATGTCAACAGATGCAGTGCACCCACAAACTTGCCTACCCATCGCATCACAACTGCGTCTGTACTTAGAGATGTTCTTTAAGATACGTCCAATATCTGGCAGTTGAAAATTATTGCCAAATAATCTAACAAATTCGATCAGCAAAACAGACAAGTTTACAAATATTTATTGGATAAATAAGGACATAGATAACCACCTATTTGTCCGGCGTGTTTGTATTACAGTAATATTGGGACAAACAATCTAATGTTTACAATGGAATAAAATGCGTAAGTTAGATTTGAAGTTGCTGCAAAATTACAGATCCTTTCTGCCTGTTTTCGTTAAACACTTTACGAGTGTCTGGGATTTGTCGCGGGCCAATAGGCGTGCTCGCGGTAAATGTCACCGCCTTCGATACACTACTGCGCATGTCAATCATTCTCAGATTGGCCAATCGCATTAAAACTGCTGGTGACATCTATCATAATGACGTTAGTTGTCTCAGCGTTAAAGTCGGAAATTTTCCTCAGTGTACATGAATTTGTCTACTGCTCGTGATGTGAAAATTTTGCAAGTTAATTCTATCGACTGTATACATAAGTGAGTGAACCTTGTTTGTGTTAGTAATGAAGTAGTTAAACGTCGGGGAGAAACGTTCTCAATTATTCTGAGTAGTGTTTATAAGAACAGTGTAGATGATTCTTCAAGGGACGGATGTAAATAGAGACAACCCGGATAACAACATGGCGATGACTGCGGCATCCAGTTCCGGTTTGTACCTCGGTTCGAGCTCCCCGACTGGACATAGCGGTTCACCTGTGGACTTTAATTACTCGGCGGCACAATCGATGCCATACATTCATAGAGACTTCGGGGAAATGAAGTATATGCCCCCACAACATCATCAGAACGGGCATGGACACTTAAATCATTATACCCACAACCCGTGGACTTCTTTACCGACGGACATGGGTCCGTGGTCTAACAGCGGAATGACTTCTCATCTACATAACCCACATCCGGATATGAGAGATATCAAACCAGGTCTGCAGAACCAAGATTTGACGAACGCCGGAAGTACCCTGCACCACCGACCTCCTCAGCATATGCATTCGCCGCAGGGTTGGCATTCTCCAGTCACCCCGACACATCTGAACTTAAACGGTAATGGTCACCAGCTCCAACATCCGGGCTACGGTCTTCCTGGCATGAACGGCATGCTATCACCTGCTCACCAGATACACCCCTCGCTCAGGGATCATGACCCCGGGGACATGGAGGGTGGTCCCCACACCCCATCGGACGAAGACGCGCCATCTTCGGATGATTTAGAAATATTTGCTAAACAATTTAAACAAAGGAGAATAAAGTTGGGATTTACACAAGCGGATGTAGGATTAGCACTTGGAACACTTTACGGTAATGTTTTTAGCCAAACAACCATCTGTAGGTTTGAGGCTCTTCAACTTAGTTTTAAGAACATGTGTAAATTGAAACCGTTGCTTCAAAAGTGGCTTGAAGAGGCGGACAATTCAACAGGGTCACCCACAAGTATAGACAAAATAGCCGCACAAGGCAGAAAACGAAAAAAGCGGACAAGCATTGAAGTGACTGTCAAAGGAGCTCTCGAGAGCCACTTTCTAAAGCAACCAAAGCCTCAGGCCCAGGAAATAACGCAGCTAGCGGACTCTCTACAACTTGAAAAAGAGGTGGTTAGGGTATGGTTTTGTAATAGGCGCCAGAAGGAAAAACGTATGACTCCAGCTGCTCAGCTGGGTCCAAATGGTGAACTTTTAGGGATGTCTGATAGTGAACAAAACGATAGTTCGCCGCCTCAGAGACACGATATGAAAATGGGCAATATAAACTCGGACTCATGTAGCCCCATACAGCAAAGCGGGGGCACCGGTGACTCTGGGGTTTTGAACCTCGGTGGTATGAGCATGCCCTCTCTCGGGTCTTTGTCTTCTCATAACTCAATGCCCCCTAGTAGTGGGGGTCACATTGTATCTATGTCAATGTCACACCTTCAGTCGCCAGTCTCACACCACCACTATCAGCAGCCGCCGGGACACTGACCTCGTGACGTCATAAATATTAATACTATAAACCAAGTGACGTCTTAAAAACAATGAAGTCATACGGTGTTCCTGTGATTCTCAAGAGTACGAATGAACGCCGCGGATTGGATCAATATGTAGTGACGTCATTGACGTAATAGAAGACGGTCAGTTAAAATGGCTTTAGCTTCGTAATTTATTATTTTCTCATTGTGAAGGAACTGACTTAGATAAAAGGAACATACGATTATTTAGGTAAAAGCACATTTTCACTACATAATGCTACCTGTTTCAAAAATTCTATAAAAAGTGCTTGTTTAGTCCTGTGTGCGGCCACTTTTAAGGAAGTTTTGATCTGGTCAAATTTGTGACCACTTAATTTCTTTTGCAGGGAAAGAGTTGGGAAAATGGAAAAAAAATGTCAGAATGTCTTTCCTGCTTGTTAAAGAAAAAGTAGTACTAGGACATTATAGACCTACCCACAACTTTCCTATCGAAAAATTATCAAAACACAAAAAAACAGCGAGGCATTTTTTTGTTTGTACCCTGGCTGCTTAAAATCAAAATTTCTATTTGTAAGAATAGCAGATATAATTAGCACATGGGATATTATCATATTAAGATATTTTGATTTCTTCATCATTTAATTATCAACAATTGAAGCATAGCATCTGTCGGGGTGTTTCACCAGTCAGGTTTGCCACTGTTTCAGCGATATGCCATAATTTAATTTATAGCAATTTTAAAGCGAAGTAGTGTCACATGTTAGACGAATGGTCGCAGGGTTTTTGTTATCCCCTAAAATTTTATTTAAGCATCGGTCACGCGCTTCGGAAGTTCAAATTTATTAGCAACGACGGTGATCTATAAAAATTATTGAATAGAAGATACTAAATGGATTGTTTTCTAAAATCTGTTACTACTTTAGAAGCCGTACTTTCGGATTGTCGTTTCACGCTTTTCGGCTACTTACCTTTAAGTATTACACTACATAAACGTATCACCTGGGCACATTACGAAGTTTTAAAGAAAGACACCTCCGTATCAAAAGTTTCAAGTTTAAATTAATTTTATAGATAACAAAAGGGTTATTTTGAAACCCTAGAATGTGCGCTCAGGCTTACACATATTTCACTTGGACAGATATATTGTGTGAAATAAAGTTTGTTCAACATGTGTAGGCCATGTTTTTGCCTTACCTTCGTCGGAAATAAATTAAAAACCTGTTTTTATATTTTTACCGTAGAAAACGGAGTTTATTCATTCCGAATTTTCATTGATTTTATCGCGTTTATTAATTTAAGATCTCGTGGTAGTTTGTAATTAAGGAAAGGGGGCATACGAAGTCTGCCCGGCCCCTTCGAACCACCAGTTAAAAATGAGAAAAAAAATGTAATTTGTAAAAACAATATATATTTATGAGTTATTGTCGTATGAATGTGCTAAGAGAAACTTGAATTTTTTTATGAATGATAGACCCATTTTTTTTACATATTTTCTTTCAAAAATTTGATATGCATATTGTTATTTATTTGTTTGTTAACAGCGATATAATATTTAAGGGAAACTTCCGGTATCTTGTTTAACTAAAAGGGGCCCTCTGTGAAAGACATGAGTGCGAAAATAGGCTAAATGAATGAACCTAAGGATGCATATAGTACAGTTTCGCGTTTGTTTCTCGATATAAAGTACAATGTACACATTTTTTCTTTGCGCAAGATTGATAATAATACAGGTTTAGCGATGTCAAATTTATTATGTCATTATAGTTTTTGTAATTTATTTTTCTCCTCAGTTTTTTTGCTTACTTGATAGAAAACAGCCGCTTTGACAATTTTTTTTAATGCAAGTCATTGCAACAAAAAAAATGGTCGAGAGAAACGAGTGTACTAAATCTTAAGGGGAAAAAACAACAGAAATTGTCCCGTAAGTTAACGTAAAGCGTACTGAAAAAATGTCGTAAAACATCGTAATTTTGCAACAGTTTCCAGCTTCTTGATAAATTACCGTAAATGGTTCTCACCACTTTAGTACAGTAATTGCAGCTGAATTAGGGGAGAAATTATGATGAAATCGCTTAATTACGTTCTACGTCATATTCACAAACTATTGTTCTTTTTTTTCCATTCATCCCGCGAGTATAGGTACAGATTTATGGTTGCAGAAAAATGATGGCGACATAGTTTTTATTTCCGTGTCCACGTTAGATTAAAGAATGAAAATCTTTTAAATTTTGGTCTTAAATAAGTCGATAACGTAGAGTACAAGATTTTTTTAGAGAGATATTGCCCTTCGAAGTGACCGTTATGGTTTTATGAACGCCAAAGTAAGCACTTAAATATAAGAAGAACCCGTAAAACTGTTTTATTGGTATTGAATGTAGAAAAAAATTTGTTGACTAACGTAGTCAAATATTAATAATCCATCTATCTTTAAGGTTTATTTTCATAATGTGTAAAATAACTTAAAGTTAAAGTTAAAAACTATTTCTTAAGTTTAAGTTATTCCTTACACTTTCTCTGTATGCTTTTAGCAGCCATAATACAGTATAATCATTTCAAAGGATGATATACATTGTATTTAAGAAAAAACAATTGAAATTTAAACAATGACTTAAGAAAGAGAAGCATTTTTTTAAATATTTTGATCTTAGCGGTTAAATCAATTGCTGAATTATTCAATACAGTTACTGTAGTTGGTAAAATAAACTCGCCACCTAGATATATCTGTTATCACTTATTAGTATTGTATACATTCATTAAATTTTCATTTTTAATGAATTCTTTCAGTGAAAAAGTTAATTGAGATGATCTTTTCATAACACGTGACCTTAAAGATCATTGATTTTTTTAAAGATAGTACAACAAAAAGTAAGGCGATGTTGACGATTGGTCTGGAGAAAATTATAAAATACAATTATTGTTTTTACTTATTATTTATTTACAAATTTTGTACATGTAGATGTATATTATTCATTTTTATTATTTATCATTGAGAAGTCTAAGTGCCATGTTTTTATTCGTCCGTTTTCATTATAAATTAAAGATAAAAAAACTATTTTTATCGGTGATAAACGTCATTTAAGAGAACGATATCATATTTAAAATTTTACGTGCACATGCTTTTAGACTATTAAAATGATTTCCCCCTTCTAACTTGATTCTTAAGATAGTGTTTAAAAGTGTTTAAAGATATTTTCTTCAAATTTTCATGCAATTCTATTTTTCTTTTAAATATTCCGAATTTTTTTTTACCAGAAAATTGTTCTATGAAATATATTATTTTCAGAAAATTGCTCTATGAAATGTATTTATTTTCACCTGTTTTGTCCCAGATCGTTTTACATTACTTTCTTTCTACCCAGATTTCTTACGTCTATGTGTATTTTTAAATTGTAAAGAGCTCCTTTGGTCATTTTTTCTCTCAGAAACTTATGTTAAAAAGAGCTCATTTGGTCTCATTAAAGAACCTTTCTGTCACTTTTTTTGCAGAAACTTATGTTTAAGAGAAAAAAACCTCCTTTAGTCTCATTAAAGTTCCTTTCCGCCATTTTTGCAGAAAAATTATTTTTACTTATATATTTCTTATAAATACCGTACGAGTTGAAACGTAGCAACATCTACATTTGCTCTAACTGTTGAAGAAAAGCAGTGTCACATTTCAGACCCATTTAAAGTCATATATGTAATTACTACATGATAAGGAGAGAATATTATTACTTATATTTGCTCAGTTTTTTCTTGATTTTTGTGCATATTTAAATTCGTCTGTATTAAAATCAATTACGCAAGCTGTCTGGTTGGTTATATATTGTTTTTAAACCTAGTTGCCATTCGATATATGTGGAAAATAATAAACACATGATTTACAATTTATGTCGTGCCTTGTATATGCTTTTTTTATTTAACACGTTTTAAAATACACCCTTTTTTTTGGAACTGATGGAACTTGATGGGAAATCCAAACCCTCCGTTTCTTGGACGATATATTAACGTACACGTACAAGGGTTTAGGGATAAAATTCAGAAGCATCTGGGTCATGATAGAGCACTTTCAATTACTTTTTATATCATGACCTAGAACACATAGAAAAACAATATTCATGTGATATATGCTTCTTATTACATAGATCTCAATGTGGTCGGTTCTAAAAGGTGTTGACATCAGAAATGAGACCAGGGTGCCTTTGAGTGTACATGCAGATACGTTGGACGAAAAGAAAAACGCCCTGTTAGAACTACTGGCCCCTTTTTATTCCACCCTTACATTTTATTGTGATTGAATTATCCCCACTCAAGATCCTCCCAAAAGCCAGGTCACACTATAGAGTGTACTTCAAAATTCCCTTGGTCAAAAAATGACGTAGTCGTTATAATACCATCAAAGGATTTTACAAGCGCAAAACATAATATTATATTGAATTGAACATTTTTTTTACTAAATGTTTTATTTGTCTCTAGTTTTACTTTACTATAGCGAATGATTGAAAAATATTTTTTTTATTGAAATTACAATGTAAAATCTATTGAGGGGATTATGACTACTATGCCATTTTTATACCAAGGGGATTTCGACCAAGGGGATTTTGAGTGTCACCCTCTCCCGACACTATACACACGATGAACTCTGGATTTAGATATGATTTCAAATTGACACAAAATAAGTTTAAGTGACCTTGAATAAAACAGTTTAATTCTAAAATAGAGA
Organism: Saxidomus purpurata; assembly: GCA_022818135.1. Classification (NCBI taxonomy): domain Eukaryota; kingdom Metazoa; phylum Mollusca; class Bivalvia; order Venerida; family Veneridae; genus Saxidomus; species Saxidomus purpurata. Next base: position 13,977,437 of record JAFMSR010000003.1, read on the forward strand.
CTTACCATATTCTGGTACAAATTTCTAGGGAAAATCTTTCAGATATTCACTTTGAATAACTCCTTCCAATCTTCTATAGTTACAAGACCAAATTAATTAAGTCTCAGAAAAAAAGGACATGTTATATTAAAATACTTTCCAGGTTGTGATTCTAAAATAACTTCATTAGTAAAAAAAGTTATTGCGTTTTAATTACAGTGCTCCTAAGTAAATGTGTGGCGTGTATTGGCCCTGGCTGTGACACTGCAGCCAGCTGGCTGAATCTAAACTTCTGATTTTTTTCATAAAATGATTTAGATTTATCTGAAATACGAAAAAAAGGAAGAAAATATGTATGAAAATTGTATGGCATTTAGGGACTTTTTAAGATTTCACTTAGATGTTTCATGAATGCGAACCCTGAATAGTTTTGCTGATCTTCAGAAGGAAAATATGGGCAAATCTTTGGGCAGATTTATTACCGGAACAGGTGCTAAAACGAGTTTATGTCGTTTTAATAAGTTCAGTATATTGGTGACTTGATATTATCAGTTAAAAGTTGTTGGTTATTTTTTTTTTTGGTCGAAAATGGGCACACAAAAGATACAGTTTGAAATGACGTATTTGGTAAATGAATGTCAAATGAAATGCACGTGGGTATGAGTGTTTTAAAATTTTGTAATACAAGTTTTCATACCACTGTATTATTAGAATATTTGCCTTGAATCTGTAATTAAAATTTCTATAACGGTCTCTGCACTTACATACACATTGAATAAGACATTAGAACAAGTTAAAACACGAACTATTGTAATTTAAAGAATATTGTTATATTAAAGACCCATTAGCACTTAAGATACTAATAAATAGATGATAAATTTACGGATATAATAATGATAAAGCTGTGTTCTATAGTTGACATATACATTTCATTCGTATTTGTTTCGCTTTTTCAAGATGTCTATATTTGTAGCATAATCTGTGGATCTAAAAGGCAACGTTAGGAACGTTTTTCTCAATATCGTTCTCGTTAACATTCGAGTCATAAGTAAGTTTACATCCAAACTGCTAATGGGACTTTAAAGACAATACAAGAAATCAGAAACACTTTGACTTTAATATACGAACTCCTGACAGGATATCATGTCTGGACCCAATACACAAAGAGTTTGACAGTTAATTGACCCTGCAGGGATTTGATCAGATAAGGGATTTAGGGACCACGTCTGTTCTCTTGACACGTAGGATCCCTGCGGCAGTCAATACACAGTGCAAGTCGACAATACACAAGTGTTGTACCATGTCATTTAGGTGTCAATAATAAAATATCTATATCATACAATACACAGCTGTATTACTACTACAAGCAAACATATGTGCCGCAAGATGTTACACTGAAAACAAAAACTCAATAAATGAGTTTGAATTCGTTTAAAATTTAAAACTGCTGAGTAATTTCATCATATCAAACTTTGTACAAAGACTTTTGTATCAAACAAACAGACAAAACAAAAATAACGACGAAAAACATATTATGATAATTCCCTTATTAATATAAGTCACGTGACTTAAACGAAAACATAAAATTGTTCACCAAATCCTTGCCAACCCAGAAACTATTTCAGGTTAGCTAAAAATAACTTTTTAGTAAGTTTTTATTTAATGATAGGTTACTCTTGTTTCATATTTCTCTTACATTTCGCTATATAGGTTTAAAATCCCTGTACTTTTAAAAATATCATCTCGAGAGAAAAAATACGCGTTTGTAAAAAAAATGCCACACCGTCTTAGAGAAATATGATAACAGAAAGTCAATAAGGTATATATAATAATAGCCTAACTGAACTTTTTAAATAGCTTTTATAGGACATTTACCTGTGGAAAAGGAAACACTATGTTTATAAGTACTAAATAAAACTAAAACACAGTCGTTTTTCAATAGGTCCCGTATTTTATTCTGTGCTTTTCAGTCTTAGATTTTTTGTGTGTCTGCAATGTTTGTGTGTGTTGTCTGATCTAGATGACTCACACATTCACTCACAAATATTCGGGGATATCAGCGCAAGTTAACAAACTTACCCTCAATGCCGGACCTTTATAAAATTTAATACAATCAATCAAACAAACATATTCGATCGATCAAGATATTGGGACATAGGCAGGATCCCCAATTTACCACTGATCGACCTATTACAGACCAACCAGTAACCCTTATTATAAGAGACAGCAAGTGATTCTGTCGTTACGGTTCAGTGCAGATCATGACCAGCTTGCACATCTACATAACCTTCTTATGGTTTCAACTGTTTCGCTATTCACTCAGTAAATTTTCATTAAAAACCCATTTGAATATAAAATAGTGCACTTTAAGTTGAAAGATGGCCCACTCTATTTAAGATATTAAGCAGATTCAAACCAATCCAAGCAGTTGATAAGTAGTTGATTACAAATACAGATAAACGCATGCTAAGCCGTCAGTCCAGGGATGTAAGAAGTGTCTATATATAAGGAAGGTTAATTTTTACTTTAAGTACACCAAAATTCTTCAGATTTTTCATTATAACCTTAAAGTTCACCGTTTTATATATAAAAAATCCCTAACAATTCCAGTCTGTTAGTAAAAAAAATGATATAAGCCGTTGCCATAAAACAAACAAAAAACAACAACAAGCCTCATATTTAAATGGTGTCAGACTTTAATGGTCCCTTGGGACTGAAAACTAACACAATTCACCTCTCTAGGTGCCGCAGTTAAAGCGAAAACGACATTACACCACCCAACATTTTACATGTTGTGTACTATATGTATTATAACTACAAAATGTACATTTCAATATGAAAAACACTTTATTCACAAACTCATTTCATTTTCCTCTCTACACAGTGCACTTAATTCGTACGCTGAATCGAAAATAAATTTTATAGTCAGTTGCGATTTCGATCAATTTAACGTATATATACAGATCACAGTAGCGATGTTAAATACTGACTGCGTATAACTGTATACTTACACTGTCAGTTTTAAATTTCTTTTTTAATAGGTCTGTTGCGAAATGTGTCGGCAATTTCAAAGCGTAACGGAATTCCTTTTAAATATCATTATAATGATAGACAAAGATTTTCGTTCCGTGGATGCAAAATGCATTTTAAATGGCGCATCCTTTATGTCTGTTTCTCCTTTTATCTTTAGTCAACTTAAAAAAAATATATTTATTTTATTATTTAAACTTTTTTGATACAGGCTTAATCAGATGTATGTATTTATAGTGTATACCAATTTATGTCGGCTTTATCGCGAAAATAAGAAACTTCTTTCAATTGTCAAAAACTCGCAGGCTTTATTTTTTTTATGAAATTACTTAAATCCTGAGAAAAAGCAAATTAACAATGGTAGAGTTTAACTAATTGCAAGTTTTGGGTCCAAAACTGTTCTTTCACGTTACGCTTTACGCTGCATATGAACATTGAATAGACAGGTCAGAGCAGGACAGAAAATGATTGGGCAAACCAGGGCAGGATAGAAAACGACAAGACAGGGAAGAGGAAAACAGAACAAGACAGAGCAGGAGACTGACTGACTGACTGACTGACCGACTGACTGACCGACTGACCGACCGACTGACTGACTCACACACACTGACGACTTTATCCCGACTGACTGAATTAATGAAACATTGACAGTCTATATAATATAGCTATATCAGAGTTTAAATAATTATTTCATTCATGATTTTATTTATTTAAGACAAATATCCTGGTTGTACACCTATGAAGCCCGTTAAACTTTATTTCCACTGACATTTATTTTATAACAATTCATTTAAAGTTGAACAAAAAAACTTCGGCGCAATGCATACTGCACATAGAGCGGTTGACAATGCTTATGCGCACATTAACTTAATTCATTTTGATGAAAACTGCTTCTATGAAATAAAAAATTGCATGCCGATTAATCAATGAGATAATTAACGACAAAAACTTCATGAATCAAAACGGTGCAAAAAATGGAAAACAGTCGAGCTGTAGCGGTGAGTGTGTGTGTGAAGTATTGCTTTCGCTACTAAACGGATTGCGTTGGTCCGTTTGTAACCACTGCGACTGCTGTGCTTTACTAAGCGAAACAAAATTGTAAAAAGTAGGGCCTACTTGTTGTTGTTGTTGTTGGAGTTTAACGCCCGTTCCAGCCGTACTTTGGTCATTTTAACAGGCGGGCAGTTTACATAAACACCGTTCCTGGCAAGAACCAGTACTAAGACACCTCTCATCCGTAAAAAAAACTGCCAACTCTCTCACATAAAGAGAAATGGTCGGTAGCTGGGATCGAGCCCATAACCATAAATCGATGAGAGGTTACAGTGATTTAAAGTCAGCTACTCTAACCACTCGACCACGGAGGCAGAAGTAGCATTTGGTTCGAGCTGGAAGATAAAAATGTGAAACTCCAGTTTTGGAAAAAATGCCATATAAATTGTGAAAGATAGATTTCTAAAACTACAGAAAAATACACCCGTTTATATACTTTTACATATAAGCACATGCATAAAACATAATGCAATAGTAACTTTTATTGTGTAACTTATCATTCCTATCCTTTAAGCTGTTAAAAGAATCGATACAAGAATATATCATACATTCTTATAAATATAAATTCAACTACACAAATTGAAGGTAATTTGCCTGATTGGGTGGAATCCACCTTTGATACTTGATTGGCTATTTAATTTCATATTAATTCATTTATTTCATTATCATTCACAAATAATGATGCACGAACATACTCATATGAACACACGCACCTGGCAGTTAATTACATGTGAAATTCCCGCGTCCAATCAGGACGATTTTTTTTAAAGTACACGCAGTTTCAGAATAGGCAACGGAACTTGATTTTGTATTGAACACTTTCCTATCATAATAAGCGTTCTGGTCGATAATCACTCAAACTGCGATTTCGCTCTCCCTCATTTGCATGATAATCACCGTAGATTGATACATGATATCCCTATGTAGAAATCCGAGCGTTTTCATGCTTTATTGAAACTAATTTACGGGAAAAATCCGCATCCTCAACACAAAAACAACAAGTGTCCCTGTAATTAAGTAAATTACGGGCGTAATCTGGCCAGTGATAGCCCTTTAGAAACGGCTGAAAATGGTCTGAAACTATCGCCCTTTGAGTTTCCGCACTCCACAGATCTAACTTGCGGTCTTTACGATATAAAATTATAGCAATTAAGGCTTTTTAAGAGAAATTATTGTTATTCAAGGGAAAAAAAAACAACAAAAAACTGTTACTGTAACAGCAGTAAAAATGTCTCGTCATATTTAATAAAATTTGATATTTTCTAGAAATAAAGAAAATATTCCCAAGACAAGCTTTAAACCATCGATCTATACTAGAGATAAATTCAGAAAACATAAGTAAACAAAATTTGACATATAGTTTGTTGACAATGTTTAAACATCTAATATCTATGGAAAAGGATATTTTTGTTATTTTAATTTTATCTAAGTATCCGTACACAGAAAAGTACCTGTGCCTTTGGGAAATGCAGCCGTGAATGACCTAAGTCTTAAGGGTTCGAAAAAATGCGGTTTCGTTCTCAATAGGTTTCGTACCTGTACACATTTAAGAATAAATACAGCAAGAAGTGACAAAAATTAGCATCATTATTAGAAGCAAGAAATCAAATAAAAATCATCAATATTGTTGAAAGATAATACAGCAGCAGCAGCAACAACAACGACAAAAGTTTTCAGTACAATTAATTGCTCAGTAGCCCATGGTTTACTAGCGCGTGGCTCGGAAAGAAAAGTTGTGAAATTTCAAGGTGTCATTATATCAAAATTTATATGATGCACTGATAAATAACGTTAAACACCCAGTTCCATCGATCATCTCCTCTACTAAACTTGTCCTTTAAAACGATAAAACTTTTATTTGAAAACTAGCACCTGTAATCATATAGTTTCTTTCTCCAGGAAAGCTTAACAATATTATAACCCATCATCTTGCCTCCTGCACTAATTAAAAATACACTGATCAATCACTATTCCTGTTAATTCGGCAATTTCCGTCAATTTTCGGGGGGAAAAAGAAATGACCGAATGTCAAAGCCTCTCATAGGCACAGGTTTGGAAATCATCGAATGTGACACAGGTTTGAAAATAATTGATTCTAGACTATTTAATGAAACTTTCTTGTCCGGGCAAGTTATTTAGAAGTTCTTTGTCAAACTTCTTTAGCGATGTAATCTACGACAGTGTATATTCAAAATACAAAAGTGTATACGGGTTTGTACAAGCTTTATTTTGATGCACACATTCCCGACAAATTATCGAGTTATCCTATTTCAAGTTTTTAGTCATTCGATATCGTAAAGAGCGTTAGATCACCTTAACATCTGCAAATAGGTAAACGTAATTAGATCAACCCAAAGTTGACGTCGTCTGCCCACCCGGGGTAAAATATTTATTTTTCTTTAAGTATGGTGTACTTCCAGGGTCAAAACATGCGAACAATAGCACGAAATGTTTTAAGTTAACTGCAAAAACATATTACAACTTAAAAATTTCGTTTATTCTGTTAGCTTTGCCATTCTTCTTAATTTTAAACACCACTGTTCTGTTGGCACCTCTGCATAAGAAAATATCTTCTCGAACTTTTAGTTCAGTCATTTAGTTCATGTCATGTACTTTTTCCATTTTTTTACGCAAGGAAAATGTGATTTTTAATGGTTTAAAATGTGCATTCTTTTTACATAGAAATAATAAACCTTTGCAGACAGATATAACAGTTAATAGTAATGATTAATGTAAAACCAAACTGACGGTATTTATTGCGGTTGTGTAATGACCCGGTGCGTCGTAAATGACAGTTTCCATGAGCCGAAAATAGATCGTCGGGATTTGAAAATAGTACTGGTTTGTTATTTTATAGCTTATGTTGAGTGTACAATGATGGCACGATGACCTGTACATTCTACTGAAAAATGAGATAAAAATACCTTGATAGCATTTAACATTAGCACATCAAATGAATACACAATATGATTTTAGTTGGACGTTAAAACTCGTCCTCTGCAAATAATCGGAATGCTTCGGGGATCTTTTTGGCGTTGAATATCGGTTAACTTCGACAATCGTCGTAATTAACAGAGTGATCCGAAGTTTGTCGCTTCAAGATTGGGTCGGAATATTGCAGTGTTCAATACTTTGTTCCGAATCAAACTGCGATCTTATAGTTCTGTACCATCTTGTACACCATACTTTTATGACATACTGCAGAATGATACTCAGAACGTAATCGTTTCCTTAATTAAACAAAAAGTGTCAATCTAACGAAAAGCCATTGCAGTTGGCAGATATGTCAGGTGATTGAAATTACAAAACTAAAATTTGAAATGCCGAAAAATGGTATGGTATTTTAACTCTGCTGTCTTCTGTTATTTTAAAATACAAGTTTTCGTGGTTTAATGAAAAATCAACATTTTGGTTATTCTTTTCACTAGGAAAAAATATTTCGCGATCCATGCAAGTTATTTAAAGCGACACCTTGTGGCAAGGTTACAGCCAAAGCGACACCTTGTCATGTAGCGTTGCAGTCGAAACGATACAATGACTCGTATTGTTCGAAGGAAATACATTGGTCGTACAGCTCGCTTAAATAATAGTAGATAATGTCAAAGCCAACGAGCAAACGTAATCATGGGTTAAAACAATCTAAACGAAGCTTCACTGAAACCGGAAACACGAGCAGAGAAACCGATTTCACTACAGCAAAAATAACAACAAAAACAAAAAAGCAGACGACAGTAGCAGACGACACTTTAAACTTAAACGAACGAACAAAGAATGATGTGTGAACCTCATGGCAACAGCGGAAGCCCAAGCAAGACGGCCGATTTCACTGCTACCAAAAGCCAAACAGCAGACGACAATTTAAACGAAAGCATCAACAAGGACGAGGCCGTGTATTTAATTAGACAGATATGGCGGGGGTATTCGATTAATCCGGCAATGGAATAACTCCAAATGGACACTATTTCACACGCAAAGACCCCATGGGAGCTGTACATTTTTGGCGATTATTGAGCGCGTATGCATTCTCCAGTGACTAGAAATAATCGTCACAATTAGATTCCATTATAAGACCTGATCATCTGAGCCAGATATCGACTAGAAAACTTCGGCAACCTCGTTGCAGCATTCCACAGGTTCCCTCGGATATGCAATAGCGGCCGCTGATCGCAGAATTTCACATCGCTTCCGATAAAAGGGAGAGGGGGAGTCTTAATTTACAATAATTGACATAAATGGTGATGAAAATTGCGAAATGGGGTTGATATAATTTTCTGGGAAATTTATAACGATTCTTTATGCGATAGTGAAATGTTTAATGCATTACGAGGCCTATATGGAATGCCACATAAAATTGTGGCCGATATCGGTACTAAAAGAACATACTTTTATAGTACAAACATATTCCCCGTCCAACTGAAATTATAATGTTTGAAAATATTTCCCTTTTCGAACATTACATTTCGAAGCAGGTATGCGGCCGAACAAGTTGATATCGAGGTGAAAGTGTATATAGAAATAAATGCCCTCGATATTCTCAAAGAGGACACACTTCTTAACTGAAAATGAATGGAAAAATACTTATTCTTGCGACTCCCGATGCCCTTTGGCGCGAGGGTATACACACAAGGTATTGTAGGTCTATAAGTTTGTGCCTGCCCCCCCTGCACTATCTTGTCCTACCACGCCATTTTTCAGTGTTGATAAATTCGATCCCCATGCTACTGTCGCCGCCGCAGAAACTAAGCTCGCAGCGGCAAACGTTTTTTTTTTGTTATCCAAGAAGATTGATAATTTTGAGAAAGAATTATGATCTATAGCCCATAAACGACAGGGCTCAAAACCAAAATGGAAGAATAAAACCACTGGATCACATCTAAATGGCCATATACATTTTGAACATTATTGTTGCGATACAATGATAAGTGCATAAAGAAATCGTTTAGTCACGCTGCAGTAAAATTTAGTGTTTTGTTGATTTTCATTGGCGATGAGATCTGACATCTCTTACAGTAGTTTTCAGCATATTTATGGTAAAATATTATTAATAAGTTCGCCAGCTTTAAGTGTGAAATTAAAAGCTGTGAAATATTGCGCTTAAAAAGTCACTACTTAAGCAATAAACTGCTCTTCCGTGAGTCTACATATCACATCGACGCAGCTTTGCATTATACCACGCCTGTATGCAGATACTACAGTTCATTTACGATCATGTGACAGTGACGTCATAGATATACAGTAAAACTTCGTTACGCGCACAGTCAACATACTGTTTGCGTATATTGTAGCCTTTACCTGTCAAACTATGATGTGCATACATGAATATAATTTAGACTTTTAAGGTACCGACATATTTAAATGACATAATGTGATCCTGAATGAAAATAGCACACGCCTTAGGACTAGCAAACAGTTCTGTCGCAATAGTTTTACACATGTGTACTCATATGTTTGAACATTTTTTATATTAGGAAGATAAATAAACAATATAACATGAATGTGCAATTTTAGCATTTAATATATTTTCTGATATATGTGTGTTCTTTAGAGAACAATCCATTATTTAAATCTGCCATAACAGCTTGTGAACACCATATAGACATGCCATGTGAACACCATAGGAACACAATCATTCTCATTTGGTCAACTCCAGAATCAACGTACGAGAGAAATTTAATAAATTTCCTTCTAAAGCGTTTTGTTTTATATAAACAGTACAAAGTTAACTTTAATAAATTTTTAGATCTAATATAGATAACTTGCAACATCAACACAAGTACATAGAGAACAAAAACATAAACTTATAACATGTATTATTACATTAATAAGCGTGTATGTCTCCAAAATATGTATATAACATTTGTCTGACTCGACTAAAAAAGAAGCAAAAGCTAAAACGAAATAGATGAAAAGAAGCAAAGTTAAAGATTAGAATAAAAAATACCAAACAAACAAAATTCCGAAAAGAAATAAGAACATCTAATTTTGTAAGAAAAAAGGAATATATATATATGAATATGCATAGGCTGACTTATTATATAAAGAAACAAGAAATGTTAAGGCCACGGAAGAATTGATATCACCGTTTTATTTAACATAGAAATGTTATGTACAGTTAGTGACTGGTTTGATAATAAATATCAAAGAAATGGTGAATGTTTCCGACGCCTTCTATGAGTACAACAACATGCTAGTTAGTGCCAAAAAGGTACATATGACAGGAATGAACCTAGGAAACACTTCCGACAAGGTTAGAGTGAGTGAAATCCTGGTCAGCTTTCCATACACTCATACAGTTCTAACAAAATGGTTATCTATACATTCTATAGCAAGAGGTCAGAAAACAAAGAAATTGTGCCTATGTCTATTCGATTTGACTATGCCTGTTTCCCTTTCCTTTAGCTTGCATGCCCCCCTCTTTCCTCCAGTCTATGCCTATGTCTCCTTTCTTTTTCCTTTAGCTTGCACGTCCCTCCTCTTTTCTTCAGTTTATACCTTTGTCTGTTTCCTTTATCTTTAGCTTGCATGTCTCTCCTCTTTCCTCCAGGTTATACCTTTGTCTGTTTCCTTTTCCTTTAGATTGCATGTCTCTCCTCTTTCCTCCAGTTTGTACCTTTGTCTATTTCCTTTTCCTTTAGCTTGCAGGTCTCTCCTCTTTCCTCCAGTTTATACCTTTGTCTGTTTCCTTAATCTTTAGCTTGCACGTCTTTCCTCTTTCCTCCAGTTTATACCTTTGTCTGTTTCCTTTATCTTTAGCTTGCACGTCTTTCCTCTTTCCTCCAGTTTATACCTTTGTCTGTTTCCTTTATCTTTAGCTTGCACGTCTTTCCTCTCTCCTCCAGTTTATACTTTTGTCTGTTTCCTTTTCCTTTAGCTTACATGTTTCTCCTCTTTCCCCAATTTTATTCCTTTGTCTGTTTCCTTTTCCTTTAGCTTGCACGTCTCTCCTCTCTCCTCCAGTTTATACCTTTGTCTGTTTCCTTTTCATTTAGCTTACATGTTTCTCCTCTTTCCCCCATTTGATACCTTTGTCTGTTTCCTTTTCCTTTAGCTTGCATGTCTCTCATCTTTTCTCCAGTTTATACCTTTGTCTGTTTCCTTTTCCTTTAGCTTACATGTTTCTCCTCTTTCCCCCATTTTATACCTTTGTCTGTTTCCTCTTCCTTTAGCTTACATGTTTCTCCTCTTTCCTCCAGTTTGTACCTTTGTCTGTTTCCTTTAGCTTGCACGTCTCTCCTCTCTCCTCCAGTTAATACCTTTGTCTGTTTCCTTTTCCTTTAGCTTGCACGTCTCTCCTCTCTCCTCCAGTTTATACCTTTGACTGTTTCCTTTTCCTTTAGATTGCACGTCTCTCCTCTCTCCTCCAGTTTATACCTTTGTCTGTTTCCTTTTCCTTTAGCTTACATGTTTCTCCTCTTTCCCCCATTTTATACCTTTGTATGTTTCCTTTTCCTTTAGCTTGCACGTCTCTCATCTTTTCTCCAGTTTATACCTTTATCTGTTTTCTTTTCCTTTCGCTTGCACGCCTCTCCTCTCTCCTCCAGTTTATACCTTTGTCTGTTTCCTTTTCCTTCAGCTTGCACGTCTCTCCTCTCTCTTCCAGTTTATACCTTTGTCTGTTTTGTTTTCCTTTTGCTTGCATGTCTCTCCTCTTTCCTCCAGTTTATACCTTTGTCTATTTCTTTTGTCTTTAGCTTGAATGTCTCTCCTCTGTCCTCCAGTTTATACCTTTGTCTATTTCTTTTTTCTTTAGCTTGAATGTCTCTCCTCAGTCCTCCAGTTTATACCTTTGTCTGTTTCCTTCTCCTTTAGCTTGCATGTCTCTCCTCTGTCTTCCAGTTTACACCTTTGTTTGTTTCATTTAGCTTGTATGCCCCTCCTCTTTCCTCCAGTTTATACCTTTGTCTGTTTCCTTTTCTTTTAGCTTGCATGTCCCTCCTCTTTCCTCCAGTTTATATCTTTGTCTAGTTTCTTTTCCTTTCTCTTGCATGCCTCTCCTCTTTCCTCCAGTTTATTCCTTTGTCCGATTTCTTTTCCTTTAGCTTGCGTGTCTATCTTCATTCCTCTAGTTTATACCTTTGTCTGCTTTCCCTTCGTTTTCGAATATGCACGACGTTTTCTTCTTATGTCTTTGTTCCTTTATCTTTTCGAATTTAATGTTTTCAGCCTTTTGTCTCCTCTCCTTGTGTTCTCATGTTTGTTTTCTCTTTTGTCTTTAGTACATCTCTCTTTGAACTTCAATACCTCTCCTTTTGCTTTTTTCTGTAGCTCTGTTCAATATTTTCTCGTAGTTTGCAAAGAACCTATATTCCCCGACTGTTCCTTCTCTAATATCTGCTTCTCTTTCAGCCTCAGCTTTGTCTTTGTCTACAACCGACTGAAAAAAAGTTGTGTTTCCGCAACTGCAAATAAAATCTGTCAAATTTTCCTTAGTTTAACAGAAATTTGTGTTAAGGTAACATGATCCTAACAAAATTGAAATTTCATTTCGTATTGATGGTACATTTTGTTCAAGCGGGTTATTTTCGACATTAAAAGCGGCGCTTTCTCAATTTCACACTCGCGAACTGTATCCTATCCCAGTATCATCACACTGATTATATCTATTGATTATTTAGATGAATTTTCTGCGCCGTATATTTAACCACTCAATCGTGCAATAGAAAACTTTTCAAGCGATGTGTTTTTTTTCTCACTCCCACTTTAATACAGCTTTCGCAAAACCCTTTTCATTTTGTGACGTGAAATAAAAGGTAAAAGTTTTATCATATATTATGTGAACGTTTAGAGAAAGTGTCGCTCATTTGATTTTAACTGAAGATACACGAGTTAAATAGGCACGTCTGCATCTACCGAGGACCGTGTTACACTATAAGGATGTTAAACCTTATTTAAGGCTACTAGACAAGTACATGTAGTGTACATGGCAGGTGTAGAAAAGGTGTTACTTGTATTAACTGTGTCAAAGTATCATGTATAACGAGTATTGAATAAAAAACAAGTTGACTACAAGTTAGTGAGGAAATGTATGTGTGTGTGTGTGCAGGGAGAGGGTGGGGACAGAATGGGTTGGGATGGGGGATCGATGGGGTAGGGGCAAGGCACACACGTGCCTCAGTCAATCGAGCTGTAAATGGGTACCAGTAAAACAATGTGGGCTTTTTTTTAAATTAGTGATTTGGATATGGATGGTGTCACAAAAGCGACAGGTTCTGTTGCCGCCTGTATCAAAACAAACATGAAAACTCGTTTATGATACTTTCAACTATACGACTTTTTACGACAATGTACGAACTTTAACGGTTTACAGTTGCAGCATTTACTATATGTTTTGATGGCACGTCCTTCTTGTTTCATCGATGGCAAATTTCTGTCTATAGTTCAGATGTAGTAACTGAAGTGTGACTTATTCGTTCTCCTTGACAATCACCGTTAAATTCTAATAAACTTAAAGTACAGTATAAACACGGCTCCTTAAACATTGTTGATCTATATTTATTCGCCAGCATACCTATATAGTATACGGCATATACAAATATATGGCATATACGAAGGAACTTGTCAAGATATATTTGGAAGTACTTCTGACATTATGACTGCCACATACTGCACGTAAGTTTTTCGATTATCGAAGTTAAGACGAGAACATGGAATGGTTTAAGCCAAATTTGTTCATTTTTAAGTCCACTTTATTGCGTTTACAATATTGAAGTTAGACACACAGGCTGTTGCAATCCTCCTAGCATACAACATATGTTCGCAATGAACGCACAGTGCCAAAAGAAGACTTTTTGACGAGGCTATGAAAGTATATGGCGGTGCCTTTTAACATTGGGCATTGGTAAGACATATAGGAATTGAAATATTTCCGAAACAGACGAATGCAAGGTTCGTTTAAAACGTATTTCCTGATCCCTCAGATCGGCAACTCCAATTTAGTATAACCTCCGTCCGGGCACATTGGCTCCGATTTTCAGAGGCGTACTTGTGAAAAAAGATAGATGGCATTGGGATCAGTACAGGTCAAAGGTTTAAGAGCACCGCGACGGACGGGCACATTATTTTGTTTCACATGTAATTTTACAAAAAAAATGTTTTGTTCTACGCTAGTTTACTTATTTTTGATTGCGAAACTAGCGAGTGAGTGTAAAGGGTAAATGAAGTGGCTTGCGTTAGAAAACCACCGGCACTTATGCGAATCGAACAAGGACCATGAGCTCCTAAGGCGAACACAACTACATCTGCGCTACGGCGACTGTTTCTTTATTTTCCGTCTAAAAAGAGTACCTTGGTTAAAATCGATGAAATCACTTCATTTTACAACTTGAAAATTTTAGTTCTTTCGGGCCATTTCGGCCATGTAACCCATATTAGTTTTATTCACAGCTACAGCTTTCTTAGTCTGAAAGGACGGCTTCAGTGAAGAAAAAAGAGAAAGCAATCGGAGCTGCAAGACAGACGGTGTAAGTACGGATTCGTATTGCATCGTTGACGATTCGTATTGCAACCTATCCAGGCTATTACGCGAAGATGCGCTTCAATAGGAGACCAGCCGCAACCGTAAATATAGACGAGAAGTGATATTACTTTCTCCCATTTAACTTATTATAAAGTATACAACATATAATCTTATATCATATAACATATCATTAGTCGCGGTGAAATTGTCAGAGCAGTTTCTTACAGTCATTGTCCTCAGCCTCGCTGTGTAATAGGATTCCGCGATGTTCGAAAGTAAATTATGTGTTTTACAACAAAAGAAAGTTAGACTGGATTCATAGAAATAAAGAAAAAAAAGTTGGGAGGATTTAAATTTAAAACACACACAAAACAGAGGCACAGTCTGACAGTTTCGATTCTTTCAAACGTTTTTTCATGAGACGCGACCTTAACATTAGTTGAACGGTACACAACTACTGCTTTAGATCCGGTTACAGAATTGATATTACAAGAAATGCACGGGTTTTGCAACTTGGTGAAACGAGGTTTTACACGTAACTTGTTTCATACAAAATCAATATAATTATGTCGCTACAGTAGCCTACAATTTTAAAAGGTTTTGCTAATTGGCGCATGTATACAGACATTAATGGAAATGTACATTCGTAGTTCATACAAATTTATTTAAGCTCGATTGTGAAGAAAGTTTTGGGCTTATAGAGTCACTCTCGAGTCCGCTTCCTGGTAAAACCAGTACTGGTGTCATATGAGGAGATACGGGCATGTCATTGATGGGGCTCGAACAAGCAACCTCCGGAAATGTACATGCATGAATTTTTTCAGTAAATATTACCTTGAATGCGGTCACATGGTGAGCAATATAAAAAGAATCTACGCTTTAAATTCGAAATCGGCAAAACAACCGATACTAAAACATATTCAAGACGAACGGCTGAATAAAACAAAAAAAGACCTGTTAAAATAATAAAGAGAAATACTAATCTGGCCTCCCATATGTTCTAAAAATAGAAGCAGGCTGAATTTAACTTCCTTATATAAAAACATGTACAAGTGTGTTTTGACAAGGTCTACTTACCTTGACGATGACAAAAAAATCCAAGCTCGACGCGGTCTGCAGGTGTTTATATACCTACCTCACATCTAATAAACGTCAGCGGAACTCATCCGGCTAAAGAGAGCGCCTGTAACGTTGTATGACATGTTGCAAAATCATACGTTTTTTTTCTGTAATGTTTAAAAGTTTGTATAAAAGAGAAGAAAAATAGGAAAGCAAAAAGAAATGATGCTTTTTTTAATGTTGATATAAATACAGGTAATTCATACGCTGTTAAAGAATTTCTATGCAAGACAGATAGATGAGTGTTTCTTCGACAAAAAAAAGTCTCCGAAAATCAGGACTGCCTTCTAGGAAAAGCAGTGATATTTGACTTACTGGGCTAAAATATGAATTGTTTTGTTGAAACACACTATAAGGCAAACACGAAATATAGCAAAATCGCATCTAATCTCTGAGTGTGACATTGACCTTGAACTAAAATGCACATTTACTTCACACATTGGGCATATCTTTTATTTAGCAAAAGCATGAAAATAAGTCAGCAGTAAAATAGTATGGAACGCCAGTGCCGTTTTGTTACATATTTTTTTAACAATTATTTTTAATTATGCTAATTCAATTTTGTACAACTGTGGTTTACCAATGTAGGTAGCAATAGTAAACATGGTATTAAAATGAGAACTCGTATTTCTTTGCCACCAGAGGAATGTATCATAACAAAACCTTTAACATAAAACTAAGACCGAAACATTCTGACTAGCACGTCCCAGTGACGGTCTATATACATATAATTTATAGTATAAACAGGGTGAAATACAAATCATAGTGACTTCCTTTTCTTTTTATATTAACAAAAAGCATTTATCTGATTTCCACAGGATGTGTTAAAATATGAAAATAAATTTATAACCAGGACAAGGTATCAACTAACCAGGTTGACAGTTATGGTACGGTATTTTATTTCAGAACGTGAAAAACACGTTTTACACTTTTTGAATATCCTGTCACTTTGTGATCACGTTTAAGATTACCCGACAGAATAAACTTCAAAAGATTTGAAGTAAATAAAAGACTATTGACTTCAGTCCTGGATTTATATATACACGGCTAAATTTTGGAAACTTTGCTGAAATGATATTAATAAAGGATATCAAACATAGCGGATAAATGACTCTGTAACAGAAAGTACTTTTCGCTCAGCAAAGGTATAGCAAAGAAGACATAGTTTTACTTATACTAAATTGCCATTTAGCGGTGTCTCACTGTTTTAGGACCCAAGTATTGCACACTTCATACAAGCATAGCAAGAGCATCGGTGTACGGAGCAGCATTGCCCGAAATGGCTCTGAACATAGATCCCTTGAACAGAGTTTGGACTGTAAATACGATCAGTAGGGGTTATCTCCTGAACATAAGCAAAACCAAAGCATGTTTTGGTGAACGTTTGCCGAAACATTCATTTGCCAATGAGAAGAAGCTGTTTTTCAAGCAATGAACCCTCTGACCTTGACCTTTGGCCTACTGACTCAATAAGGTTCATCTACTGACCATGAACAATATGACTAACAAATTTGAAGAGCGTAGGTCAACGCGTTATCGAGTTACTGAGCGGAGAAAGATCCATCTGACCTTAACCTTTGACCAAAAAAGCAATAATGGTCAACATCTGACAAGGAACAATCTGACTAGCATGGAGAAAATCTTTGACAACAACGTTCTTTGGGTAATGAACGGAAACATAATTGCAAACAGACGGACGCACGACCATACACACTTTCGGGCGAATTGCAAGGTGTTATGCCACTGCATATTAATCTTCACAACGTGCTACTATCACGCGACATCAATGCAGTTTGCTTTACATAAATTTGTTTTTGGACGAACACTCTCACCGTCAAATGTTGACGACTTCGCCACAGAAAGTGAACCGCCTGACTGTCAGTAACACTGATATGCTCGTCTCAATTTCCGAGGCACTTCATAGCGTTAACGATACTCTTCATACACATATCAAGGTCAACATTATAATTCAGGGTCACCTTCGAACAAATCTGGAGTTTCAAACCTATCTGTCTAAAACCCAGTATCAATACGAACGACGTTACATGTGAAGATAAATGGTACAATATCGGGGTCAAAAAGTGACAAATATAGATTTCACCAGGTCACATGATATGAATATTCAATTTCCATTGGCCGTATAAGCGTCAAAGCATGATTGCTGTATTAATTCTTTTCTCTGGGGTCTATCTGAAGTTTTGGATTTTAAAAGTGTTGATCAACTTTCAAAGAGGCTCTAATATGTCAAAAAAACATATGTCTTTTGGAAACTCAATACAGGATGCTTACTATGCAGTTTTTGTATCAACAATTATTCCATCTGTTTTTATCAAAGGTTCACAATTCATTATTTTAGTGTAGATACAAGCATTATGTAAATTTTAGAATTACTTTTTTTGCAATCCTTGCCAATCATATGAAAATAGTCCAATACGGTGAATTTTTCGGTTACAACCTGTGATGATATCAGAGCGGGTCGAACATACACTGAACTTTCGATAACAATCATCATCATCATCATGAACAAGAACAAGAACAACATCAATATCATCATCATGATCACCCACATTATGATAATTACCATCACCATCTTGATATAAAAAAGTAGCGGTGAAAATAAAAACAAAAACACTTCCCTTTACGGCGAAATACTGTTTCGAAATTGCAAGGTGGTGTTGTTTAACCGAAAAAAATAATCTATGATTAATACATGGATTCATATTGCCTCATGACTGCGACAAAGTGCACTGAGATGCAATTTACCGTTTCAACGTTGTTGTTTTTTCTCTCCCGCCATCTCAATCGAGGACCCGTATGTGGTATTGTCAATATGTTTATCTCAGATTGATGGGCAGACTGATAGAAATTTATCAATATTTTATCCGAGTTTGATTAAATCGGAATATTTTATCAGTAAAACATTTGAA
The DNA here is from genome assembly GCA_022818135.1 of Saxidomus purpurata. Lineage (NCBI taxonomy): Eukaryota > Metazoa > Mollusca > Bivalvia > Venerida > Veneridae > Saxidomus > Saxidomus purpurata. Next base: position 13,996,001 of record JAFMSR010000003.1, read on the forward strand.
TGCATTAAATAACATTAAGTGAAAATTAAATTGAATTTTTTTTTTTTCGGGTGTAAATAATTAAACGACCGCATTTAATCACGGGCCTAATTGAAAGTATAACTTTACAATAAATGAACGGCACTCATGCATTTTTAAAATATTGGAGCCCAATTAATATTTAGGGGGGCGCAAGGATTGATTGGGGTTCGATTGTGAAACACAATGAGTAAGTCACAATTCATGTTATCCGAATTAAACAGAACCGAACAGAATAGAATAAAACAGTATTTCAGACATGTATATGTATTGTCTCAATATATAATTTCTAAAATTGTTTCGAATGAATGAATGAATTAATGTATGAACGAACGAACGAACGAACAAACGAATAAATTAATTAATTAATCAAAAATAAAATAAATTGAGTTATAACTTCTTTGTGAGATGGTACGTTTGTGAAAACACACCTATGACACAGGTTTGCTAAATCATTTAGTACATGTATATTTTTTTTATACTTTATGTGATTAACATAAATATCAAACACTTTCATATATCAAATATTGGCTTGGTTTTCTGTCTACACACGTTGTGTGGTTAAACAGCAACCCTCTGAAATCAAAGCCCTGAAAGGGCTGATGTTGTTCGGGACTGCAGAATGCCTTTAAAGTTTGTTTATGGCAATTAAAGTAATATTTTGATTTAAAATTTTCAGTCTAAAATGGTTCTAGAAAATTGTAGCAATTTAACCCAAAATTTATCGAGCATTTAATGTAGATCTGTGAACTAATGTTTACATACATTTTGTTGCATCAGCAGATGAGCGTTTGACGAGAAACCGCAGAACATAATCGCAAGTTATTTATAGGAAACGTAGATTTATTCATAAATTCATTCATGAAATACAAAATTATAAAGTTGGGGAGGCGAACAAGAACGGTTTGAAGTAAGAACGGCAGTTTGGAACAAACTTTGACCTTTAAGTGTAACCTTGACCTGAATATACCCAAATGCAACCCAAACAATTATTTCCATATAAGCTACCTCCAGGTCACAATTATTGTTGAAATTCACTTGCTAGCAAAAGCTATCTAGCAAAAAAAGAAATCCGAAAATCGTGTCACTCGCCGACATCCGCTTAACCAATTCCAAACTGTTCTCGCTTGGAAAACCCGAGTAAAATGATGTCTTTATCTAGTAGGAACACCTGTCTTCCAAAGCAAACCAGATCATTTCAACTTGTTTTAGTGCTATTGTAAATGTTCCTATATAAAAGACACGCTCAGCGTTTTTTTATGCTTTATTTAACTTGAAGTATTTAATTGGTCCATTGAATAGCTTATCAATTATATCCACTGATTTTCCTCTCTCACGGCGATACCTCGCAATGTTTAACAGAACTGTCACCATTGAAGCCTGGGAAAAAGCATAAACAATTTATTAAATTCAATAAATGGGCCAAATGATATAAATCACAATCCAAGTGGTTAAGTGGTGTGTAGCGTTCCGTAGAATTGCCAAGAAAAAGTAGTAATTTATATCACGAGCAAGCAATGGTAGTGAAATCAATGAGTGTGGGGGAGATGAAGCAATTGCAGATATTGTTGAACTGCGATTTTTTTAAATGATAAGGAATGGGATACCGATTTTATGGTATTTGCAGCAGATCAATAGAAAACTTAGACAGACGAACACGGAGGTTTACGTCAGAGGAACGCGGAAGTTCATGAACACGCGCTTTGATATTAAAGTTTCCGGAACAAGTTATTTATAGAATTTCGCAGACAAGAATAGTTTTAAATTTGAAATAAGCACGGGAAATATGCAGACGCATTGTATGTCTTAACAGATCTGCAAACTATGAATATAAAAAAAATATACTAAACCTGTTTGTGCCTAGGGAAATATATACCTTTTGAAGCAGCTATGCTCTGACGCAGACGACAAATGCAAGTTCGCAATTCTGCAAAACACCCCTATTTAACGAAACAGACTTACCCAAATTGGAAGATAGAATATCTCACTGTAAAAATCAGGGTAGAAATTGGTTAAGTACTGAATATACAGAACGAACTCACACATCTTTCTGGTACAAGTACATAAATATGATATATGCAATAAATTTGCAGCTCATTAACAAGAATATGCAGAAAATATGCAAATAACTTATATAACAAAGACAAAAAATGTTTCTTTGACATAAAACATGATATTCTAAACTTTATTTGCATTATTGCATAACTTGAAACAAAAAAGTAGTTATACTTTTTATAAAAACTATATGAATAAGTAAATAACAATTAAGAAACCCTAAAGGAGCGGTTGGCATATGGGGGATCAAGAACAAAATACGATTTGAATTTTCTAGGACAAGAACAGATAACATGCAAGTAATCCTTCTTGAAGAAGTAAGCAGAATAAAAGGAATCTTTATTGAATAAGTTGTATTATACAAAATACACCGGATCTGTGTAGGGAAAGGCTATAAAATATGCAGATGATACACCATGTAGATACACAAGTTGAAGGAACTTTCGAGTATTGTGCCACACGTACTCAACTATATTTTCCACATATAATAATGTAATCTAGAAAGATCTTTATCGAATACAGTACAGAAATAAATATTGTCCATGATGTTGCAAACGTTCGCAATGAACTTTACAAATTTGGCATTGAACACATGTACCGCTCTGACGTCATCGGCGATACTCTCTAAATATAGTAACTTATTTAACAAGGTGCCACATTGGACTAAATTTAATCGATTTTTTTGTCACTTGTGTACATTTGGAAGAGATTTTACACTGTGTCTATCCGCAAGTGCATGGAATGTGGCGCACTAAGCAAAATAATCTTTACTGGGCAAATCATGTTTAATGAATTCATCCGCGGACATTATTACACACCTGGTTATATGTACGGATGATTCCAGAGATAACCGATCTAGCACGGTTTAAAAAGCACGTGACTTATATTTGAACACGTACAAGAAATACCTTACTCAGTGTATGTCATTGACAAAGGTAGTCATTGAGTAAGTCTAAGCATAAGAAACGTAATGAGCCCAACGAGTTATGTCAAAAATTAAGAAAAGAACGCTCTTGTGGGCAAATAAAACAACAGGTACATTTGATGAGTAATAATCGCATTAAAATGAGTGTAATGGAACATATAACGACCCCCTGCTTAACTGCACTTAAAATAACCTATTGGAACAATTGACTTTTAAACCGGGGACGTGCAAAGACTTTCAACTGCCATAATAAATAATACATGCCCTAAATCATTATGCCGAACCATTATCTAGGTGCGAAAACAATTGCAATAAAGAGTCAATTGTGGGCTAATTTTGATGACAAATTGACCTTTAGTACCTTTGTTTACATAATCTTCACCAAAAAGAGATACACGGATACACCGTTGAGAGGGTTGACATTAGATATAATGTTCGAAATGGGCAAATGTGTACAATTTGACATGTTTATGATTGACAGGTCATATATCACCTTGACAACAAGATCAATCTGTCAATCAGAAAGAACGGATGGAAAAAAGACGAACAGTTGACATTTTCTGCTACGAGAATATAGCCAATTAGAGATTGATAATTTGTAGCCTCATTATGGTGCAATCTGTCTTTTTTGATGATAGCAAAACAGATCCGATCGCAATTTAAATGTTTCCTAAATGGTAGTATTTCGCATAGTTAAACCTACTTATTTTGTATGATCGAATCACTAAGTTCTTCAGGCATACAGTTTGACCAAAAGGCTGTTTCTTCGAATAGGGACAAGTAATACTCGGGCTTAGTAGAGATTTCCCAATTTTCAAACTTCCGATACTAATATACCACAACACCTTTTATATCAGAAATACCGTCAAAGATCAAACGTAAAACTCAATACAATTCTAGACTTCTAAATCTTAAAGACCAGTTTGTATATCACTGTTCTGCCTCTTTTTGTTAACTAAAACTAGGACCATGTGTTACAAACGCTTTGGGCCGGAAGATCTTGCATAATGAGACACAGTAAACCATTAACAAATACTCTTCTTTTTAAATGTATTACAGGTTAATATATCTCCATGTTTAATTCGTAGTGATCCTGAGTAACTTTAAAGGTTTGTGTCAGTTTTACTTGGTAAAGAATTCACATTACATCTACGCTATGCAAAACATGTCTTCAGCATCCCATGTACAGAATTTAAATAAAACACTCGCACAGACGGGTGAACTGCAAGGTAATCAAAGAACAGTCACTGAGTTCATAGAATATACAAGGTCACAATGACGCTTTAAGTTTTCCTGGTGTCAAAGTTTATAAAATTTATTTTTCCTTACTTGACAGAATTCTGACGCGTTGTGATAAATGCAGACGATAGATATAAAATATATCAAAATTAAATGTTCGATCATTTGTCATCCTGTTAGAGTGCTACATCAAGAAAGGAAAGATGACGGAGCGGTTCAACGAGTGCCGACGATCAGGTGTGAGAGCAACACTAATTAGTGTAAAAGGGAGCAAAACTAATTCGTTTAAAAATTATGAAGTTTTAGTATTTCCTGTATCGACAACACTATTGTTTTGTTTTGGTTTTCCTTAGGGTTAAGCGCCAACTTCTAAAGTAGTTCGGTTATGTACAGGTGGAAAGTTTAAAACCCATTCGTGTCATCTATTTATACTTTCTTTTCAAACAGCTATAATCTAAAGCAGGCGTCAAATAAAATGTCGTCTGACCAGGATTGAAGTTATAAGCAGTTTGGATTACAAGTCAGCAAAATACCTCTATTTGAAGAAATAAACTTGCCCAACTTGGAAGTCGGAATATTCCATTGTAAAAATCTAGGTGTTATTTGCGCAACCGTCGTTCTTAGGACATACTTCACTACATTTCGCCGTAAAAAACTGCCAATATTCTCACATAAAGGGTAAGGTCAATAACGGGACTCGAACCCGTGACCCTCAAACAATGAGAGGTTTGGCGATTGCAAGTCGGCTACCTTTACCAAACGCGCCCAGAACCGAGTACTCAAACGCATTTGGGGACTTGTAGGCAGTTGAGCTGAACAATGGTTACACTGAGTAAAGAGCAGCGCATTAAACCACGCCCATAACAAGCCATAGACATGTTGGAACTACTTTCAATGATATACACAGTCACGAACACCTTGATTGATACATGCACAACACTTTTACATTTTATGCCGACAACACTTTCTCAAGGCATTAAAATGTTTGTTTCAATACTTTGCTGCATGGAACAAGTAGTACCGGTATTAATTGAGTTATTACAAAAATCACATTTTATTACTACGAGATAAATCATACGGAGAATTCCGGAGATAGACGAAGTAGCACGATCTAAGCTTACATGCAATATACATGTACATCCATGTGCAATAATGTAACAAGCTAACTTGTACTGAATTTGCCTTAAAGTTTTGTCGATTTGAGACTTCTATCTTCTAAATGTAAACAAGTCGTGGGTATAGAGTAAAGACATGTTGCTTTAAACGTTTTATATGTAGAGATTTTAGATTTGTCTGTAAACTGATTTTTTTCACAGTTGTACCAAAGAAAGCCATGCACACAGTTGCACACGCTGGTACAATGTACCACTGAAATTATAAATAAATAATTTTTTTTACGAATTATTACACAAATTACATGTCACTTTTAGACGAAAAGTAGGACAATATATCACGTTTGTTTTAGTGATAAAAGAATCACTGATTTTCTTGTTTACAATGGCAAACACTCTAAAAACAATAAACACTAAGATCACTCCAAAATCACTTAAAAAGACTTTATTACCCAATAAAGACTATGTGGGCCCGATAGCAGATACCCATTCACAGGAAATACTTGTAACAAAAGCAAACACAGTCTAACATTGTCTTATTTAGCAGCCAGACAATGCATAAAAAGTGGCCACTTACAGAAAATGGCAGTTTAATACAGGTGCATTTAATATAAAAATGGCCAGTTGGCAGTAGAGCAGCACTGGTGGCTTAAGAGAGGTGGCATCTTGGTCGAAGTAACCATATAAACATTTGTTTAACTGTTCTGTTGCCGTCGGAGAGTAGTAATTCAGAGCTCTTAGATCTACGTGATCAAACGCCATCAATGCACTTAATTAAACACATATCAATTTGAGCTTATCATCTGCTTACGTCATATGATTCCAGATAACGTACTGTATTGGGTTACATTTTCTTGAATTCAATATTAACAATTGTGTAACAACTACACAAGGTCAATTCCAATGCTAAAATACTTCAATCACGCCCCGTTTTTGTCATAAAACATTGACAAGGCATTTATCTGAAGAATATGAGCAAGGTTCGTAGAATCGGTGTTAAATTAAATCCTACATAAATGAATATATAAGTAATCAATTCATTAATATATTTATATGTTTATATGGAGAAATAAAAATAGGCAATTAATCTAAAATTATCCTTACTTGTTACCATAAGTAAACACGCATGTAACTATATATCAAAGTGGCACAACCTCTCTCCGTATGAAAAGAATTAAATGTATAACAGGGCAAGTCTGCAATAAAAAGACGACGTGTCTCATTGTTAAAGTAGCGTTTTGTTTCACCCTAGTGATGTTCGGAGGCGACGAAACTGTCGTTGTACATACATCATCCTATAACCAGTGGTTATTTTTGTGTTAAAACATTTGTCGTCTGCATGACGGAAATTGCATGATCAATGCACATGTCGATTCAAAGTTGAATTATTCATTTGTGTTTGAGCCTTTCCTTGTTTACGTTAATACCAGTAAGGAACAACTACACAAAGCCACAAATATGTATGGTACGCATTCCGTGGGTTGTTGGTTCGAACCCAGTAGAAATCATGTTCAAACTACCTGAAACTGCGATAGTACGTGTTTTATTCTAACGTAAAATAAGGAAAATAGTCCCTTAACAATGTCAGACACAGCACCTACCAACAACCATACACACGCACAAAAGAATGAATCCTCCAACAACACTGTGTACAGAAGCAATGTTCGGTAACTCACGTCTGCACTTTCAGCTTACAGGAATCCAACGGTAACCGCCGAGGAGTACGTGTAATCACGCATGATTTACCGCTGTTGTTTACATCGTCGTCTGATTTTTCCACCAACAGACACATTTATACAGCATTAGGCAGCATGTTGTATTTCTGTTTATAAATTTTGTTCAAAAGACCCATATCAGATTTCACATGTTTACTTTGCAATTAGATAATGATCCTATAGCTGTTACAGACAGCTCCTGGTTTCGCAGATTGATTTGCATGTTTTTGCTTTAAGATTTTGTCGTGGAATAATGAAAACAACTGAGGATTTTCATTCTGTGGGTATGAATAAATTCTAAAAAGACCTTTTTCAGAATAACTGTAGCAGCTCTTCTTTTTGCCCTTTCTGGCCAAAACTCAAATTGTGTCTCGCTTTGAAAACACCATGCAGTGCCTTAAGCAAACTGAAATATGGACACATCAAAGTCTTGAAAGCAGCTAGAATACACAATAAGACTCGTTTTGCAAACAGCAATGTCTTCACCTTGACATTGAGAACTCGAGGCAAGACTCAATGTCATGATGTCACACTTGCCGTGATGGAAATAAGCCTTACAGTGCGACAATGATGTAATGTTACTCAGGTTCCGTGATGCAGCAAACAGGAAACCAGAGCAGACTACGGGGTGCATCACATGGCAGGTTATGCAGCCGTCTCCCAAAATATACCCACAGAGTGTTTAAGCAATAATGCGTCACGAAAAGATATGAATATAATTGTTATTAAACAAGTATTCACGTTAATGTTGCTTGTCTTCACATCAAATACAAGAAACAATTACGTTGCTGTTGTTTAGATGGTTTATAGTCCCGGTCGACCGTGGGATTTCTCCCCTGGTGAACCTGCCAAGGCCCCTTGAAACAATTACGCAATACATAAGAATTAATCTAAAATTTGTGTAACTTTGTAACAAATGACCTATAAAAATACATTTGTAATGTACATGTAACATTTAATTTATGACGGCTGATTCACAGAAATAGAGTACTTATTGAAGTTTCTTGTTTTAGATCAATTTGTAACAATACTTGTCAATAGTATCAAAGGCGGGTCATAAATCAATGAAAAACACTGTTACAGGGAAATCATTTGGTCAGCAAGGTTTGAGATATGACTGAAGGCACTTTTTGAACGGTTTGTCAAGCAAGGTGTCGACATGTTACCTCTAGGTGAGAACAAACGGACCGCATTCCCCGAGGCCAGTGCGACAAATGATGTCTTAATGATAGAATGATCAGACATCTTTACTTATGACGGAGCGCCGGTCCAGTATACCTCAAACAGCGCGGTACATCTTTTCACCTCCTGTTAAAATGACCAAAATACGACAGGGGTGTATAACCCCTACAACAACAACAACAACAACAACAACCTCTTTTCATCAATATTTAACGAAGGTTAATGAATGAGTCTCGTTAACGGAAAAAAATAAATTAATTCTTTAAATACAGATTGGTTTATTGTTTGTACAACAAAATAAATCTAAAAAAAAATACCGCCTACATTCAGTGATTGATGTTGCAATGAGGTTTTACGACGATCTGACCAAAGTTTCAGATAAATGAACAAGTACTACATAAAACACTTGAAAAAACGAAAGCACAACATATAAGAGGGTTTCTAAATTTCGAGTTTTCAAATCAAGTTATTTGATTTTTGAGTTTGGGATTTCGTAAAATCTTAAATAGATACTAAAATTTATATCCTCGAAACTAAAAAATACTGGCTCAAAGCTCGAAAGCCACGACTAGAAACCCCAAATTCTTCACCTGGGACTACAAATCTTTCACTTGGACACGAAATTCCTTACTCAAAAATCGAGGAAAAGTTAACCTCAGCATATAGGTGCTTTGTGTGTTTTAGACATGATTTATTAAGTATTAGATTCTTGTTTTAATAAAAAGAACGTAGTCTTTATTAGACAAATGCAGTTATAGGTCTTTTACATTACTTCAAGCTAAGCCATCTTTTTAACGAAAAACGTCATTTCCGGCTACAAAAAAGCAAAAACAAAAACTTGCGAATGGTGGATTAGAAAACATCATTGCGTTGTAATCTTTTTATGTCTAGATTGTTCTCTTATCATTTCTGTCATTAAGTCATTGTTTTTTTTACAAGTTTGTGATATAAGAATTGTATAGTGTCAATGTGCGAGCGGTCCGTCAAAATTGACAACCGAATGTTCAACACAACACTGGCGTTTTAAACGCATTATTTTAAAGTCCTATCAAATCCACACACACTCAAAAAACTGTTGAGAGATAGAGATTATAGGGCAGCCAGAAATCATAAAAGACGGAAAAAGCATATTTGTATATGAAACGATATGTTTGCTTAAGACGGCCTTCCATAAAACCAGTATATAAACTGTTCATTGTTGTACAAGTGGAACGTAAACGGTTTTCTTTGCTTTGAAGGTGTAATCGAGGATTTCATCAAGGGTCCCGCTATATTGTTTTAAGTCCCTGTTACCCTGGCCACATTAGGAGTTTATGACTGCTTGAAATCAAATATAACAGTAACCGATCTCGTACACGTTGACGCCGTGCAAACCGGTGCTTGTATTTGTACGATGAAAAAAATGTTCAAAGATGTAGTAAATTTATACATATATATAATATAAAACTGATTACGTTTTTTTATTTTGACAGTTATTACGAGAATGGGTGAAGGACAATTTAGGCTGTTAGAATGTTATAAATCAACAACGTCCTGTGAGCCGTGTCTGTTCTATATGTTAACTGGAATACAGCGGCAGGGAACGGGTAATTCTCACCTCATTTATTGCTGTTGAACTATAATAGTGATACCCGCTGATGCAGACAAAAACTAAAACTAACCTTATTGAACTTGTGATGCAGTTCAAGTCTGTGAAATGGTAGTAACATAATATATGCGGTGTCAAAGTCAATGTCAAAGCTGCTTTAATGGAAGAAGAGTGTCGGCTGTTCCGTCAATTACGCTTAGTAGGCAAAACACAATTCCTTTTTTTTTTACAATACAATACTCTTTATTTCGTCAGGTTACATTTGTAATAGACTGGCATCAGTCGTTAGAGTCATTACTCATGTCTTTTCTGAACATTTTATAACATCTTCACAATTTTTTTCTTCCCTTGACTCTAACGCTTTGATCGAGAAGAAATTTTGATAGACATATTTTTCAAAAAGAAAAAAAGACTTGAAGAGAAAAAAGAGCTCTCAATCTCAACAGTCTTTTATAAGGGGGGCAACAGTATGATATCAAAAGATTATTAAATGCTTTGTTTGGCAGAAGTGAAGTAAGTCAGAAGTCAAACACAGGGTGTATGTTTTGTAAACATAGATATATTTATCAAGACACTGCGGTACCAAAGTGAGAGACATGGCGGAGCGCCGAAACACGTTCTTATTTGCGGAGCAGAAGTCGGTCGGTTGTACAAATACAAGGATGGCTAAGACTGTTTGTCAGACGTATTTCGGCATTACATCATTTAAAACACCGAAAATATATAAGATATTGTGCATATTTATACATAGTTGGTGACGTCTCGGTTTTAAAGTCCCTTTAACACTTTGAATGTGTAAAATTACCCGCAGCTCTTATCATTATGAAGGAAGAGGTCTTACCGCGAAAATTGACCGTATTTGTTCGAAAAGCATTTTCAATGCTGCAATTTAAATAGAAAGTTCAATCAGAGATATAGATTCCTGTGTCTCTGGTTTTATGTACATGTTATAAATCTGGCACAGTATTTTTTTCCCAATGATACTGCTAAAAATAAGAAGCGCTGTCTGACAGCGCATTTTTGTGAAGAAGTAACCAAATTATGAATAAAATGTATACATCAACATTATTTTAGATAAAACAGAACAACATCCTATCATAACTCTATTTATAGATTTCATATCTAGTTTAGAGTATCTAAAATGCTAATGGGACTTTAAAGCAAAACAGGAAAGTCAGACTGGCTATATGGTTTTGGACAGGTTTTTATTTTGTGATAACGAGTGGTTTTACCCTGCATGCATTGCACACATAACAACGAAAACACTGAACGTGGTTTATTCGCAGATATTGAACTTCTAAAGATTCTAGCTAACAAGATCTGGACTTTTCTTCCAATTCTCTTAATTTCTTTAACTGAAAATTGTAATCAGTCGTATCAACTCGGCGTCCTTCGGTATGCTCCGTGACGAGGTTATCCGATTTTATTGTAGCTCACGAAAACGGCAAAAACATCCCGCAAACAATTAATTAAACATGGGATCTTGGCTGTACCACGGTTAAGCATACATGAACACACTACCATCAATGCTTATAAGTCTATATATTCAACTCTTCAGTTATTCCAACAAATAAGATTTCGCTTTTGCAACTAAGACAGTGCTCTATAGGATCATATTCTACACCTTTCTTTTTCACATGGTAAATACCCTGATTCAGAGCCCCTACTGGACAATAAAAAATGCTGGTAATGTCGGGAAAAAAGGCCCCACCGAACACAGACAAATTTATTAAAAAATTTCAGTCAAAAAAAGTTCCGTCCGAATAAAGCTGATTTTAACAATGGGAGGGTCACGTGAAATGCCGTCACATATTTTCCCGATCACGCAGGTGCTTGTATTGTTACAGTGCAGACTAGCAATAATGACAATAACATCGTTTTCACGTCTATTTTAAATGAATCATAGTGAAATTAAACAACACATTTATCATCGTTTCCCCACTTATAAACAATTTCTTGATATAAATTGTAAAACGCAAACTCATCCGCAACAGCGGCGAAGAAATAAAACAGTAAAAAGCAAAAAAATCAACCGAAAAAAAGTATTTTTTTTAAAAAGGTAAGTGGTAAAATCCAAATACAATACAGGTGTTGATCATTAGATTCTTTAAGCAAATATATCAAAATCAAGCACAATACAGTATTCTTTAAGGATTGTAAACACAAAATGTTGATATAATCGTAGATAAAAACGCACTAGCAGACGAATTCAAACAGCGTGAGCGCGATTGATATAAATCAGTCATTTTGTATAGTGAAATTTTCCATTAAATGTCTATTATTATCTATGAATAGCAAATATTAATAATTTTATCGCTACCACACTGTACTCTGTTTCTAAATCACTATTATATATGTATTTTTCCCGCGATCGTATCCCACGCCATGACAGTCTCTCATTTAAGTTTAAATGACCTGAACACATTTACGGTGATGATTATCGACTTTTATATCCAAATTGATATCATATATCTTAAACTTTTCGGTTGTTAATATCAATTGCCCCAAGGTTGCTAAGAATGCCTAGGTTTTTGGGTACTTCGCAACATCTGTGAACAACATGTCTTCGCAACACCTATTTTAAGCTACCATTTTAGTCGTGTTGGGGTGATACTTGTGATTCGTCGACGTCAAATGTAAAAGGTTGTGCAAAGAATGGTAAACTTCTAAATAAAGAGAACGAGTTTTGAGAAAACACTTCTTCATGAAAACAGTTTTGCAGAAAAGTTGCATCAAAGTTTAGTGTTTGTTATGCTATTCGCTCAATAGGAAACAATAGTATGTAATCATTTCTTTTAAAACACACACCACCTCACTAGCAAATAATGATACCTATGCAGGCCAAGTAAATTGTTCCATATTTCATTTGATCGGTTAAAACATGCAAGATATTTTGACCAATTTATGTTGTTCACATGACATTAAATATACAGTGTACGTTTAGGTTAGAAATAACACATACAAAATAGACCTTAAACTATAAAAAATAATATATTTATATATGCACTAATTTAATTGTTCCGTTTGTTTAATACAATAACATGTATTTATTGATATAAGCTCGGCCTGAGCGTATTTATTTTCATACATTTAATGAATAGCTCGTACTATTGATGCGAGTCTATATATTTGGTTAATTACGAAGTGACAGAGGAAACAAGTCCGGATATTTCAACCCTGTTAGAGCATCAGAAGACAATATTTGTAATGTTATCAGAGATAGAGAAAATTTATTCTGATGTAAGCTAACAAATTAACTGATGATTTACATGAAAATGTACATTTTCAGTTATTAAATTACCTCCCTTTTATTTTACCTGTTGCGGAAACAATGAAATTGGAATACTTTGTAACAAAAAGTGTCTTTAAACAAGGTACATGACCGACGTTGCTCCGGATGTGTTAATGATATTTGTTGCAAAAAAAAAAACTTGACACAATGAGATGCACACAGAACAATTATTGAGTTGGGTTTTTATTTTATTTTGTAGGAACTTTTTAATTATGTAAACATGTACTAAGGTGTACTTGAATTTTTTTAGAAATACAGGAAGAAATCAGTTTTGTCTTAGTTTTTGCTATCAAGTGTCTCACGTCATCAAAAATTGTACATTTATGAATAAACAACTTTCAATAAAATTCCTTATGAAACAGCTGTTGTTTTAAAAAATCTAGACAAAACTGGTCTTTCGATCCATTTGCTAGAGATGTACAAATGTACATCGGTCGTCGAATATTTGTATCATTTACCTGAAAAAACCTACTTTTTCTACTTTCTCATGCACGTGTAACTAATTATCCGATGAATGTAAATTGCCTTGTACCAGTTTCCGCAGGGAAGATAAATCTTTAAATTGGTGAAACGTTTTCATTCCTTAAAGGGGCACTCCCTACATCTAGAAGATTATATTCTCGAAACATAGATTATGTGTTCAATGAACGTAAAATGATAAATAAATACGATTTTAAAGAAGAACTTAGGGCGAAAAATGCATCATTTTACCCCAATTAATCAATATAGAGGCTTTTTGTAATAAATCGCATCCACCCATTAGTTGTACAACAACAACTCAACATAGATTATTGAATGGTTTACGGTACTGCAGTATATTTTAAACCGCTGATTTTATCGATACTGACTGGGAATGCATAGCTGAAACTTTTAGGTTGAGTTATAATACTTCCAAAGATTCTATTATTTATGTTTTTGAGATTATTCAGTTTGACATCACTTGTAAGGTATGCCTCTTTAACAGAATTACTCAACACGAACGACAAAAAAACCCACATCGAATTTGATTTACAATTTCAGCAGTTTGTTAATATTTTGGATGACATAAAGTTTTTGTCAATTTCCTACCCTATGTTCAATTAAGTTAATTTACAGCTGAAAAGGTAAACTTTCAGAAGTCTGAAATCCAATACAGTTTGAGTCTTAGCGCAATGAGCCATAACGGACAATATATAAACATATATAAAAACGAATTGCCCGTTCGTCTCATAAATTATTTGTTCGAGGAATTCAGTTTCCCGTTTAATCCAAGTTAATACAGACTTGCGGATCCCTTTCCTATGTATTCCTTTCAGTTTTTAATCGACCAATCAAAAGTTGCGGTACTGATCATCTGTTAAATGAACATCATCCCAAAATAGACCGGAAGCAACGGTGAAAACATACGTCCAGCGGCCGCAGAATATCTGTTAAAATCTCTTTTTAAATATTGCAAAAAAACTCCATGTAAGTTTTATGAATACAATAGTATTCAACATAGTGTCCATTCATTATATGAATATCACTGAGAGACTTAAAATAATAAGACTATTTAGTGCAATTATTTGGGTTATAGCTGGTGCATTTGATAAATAAAAGATTTTGATCTGCGCCTTGTTTTGAAAATAACGATCACGTTGGTTTAATGTATGCATGCAAATTACTTTGAACGCTCCTGATTTGTGCTGAAAAAGAAAGCCTTTAAATACAATGACCTTCTGTTTCCGGTCGGTTGAGGACAATGGAACATTTTGTTCGGGCCATCCGAACTTATGTAAGACTTGAGACACGAACTTGACTTTTACAGTGTTCTTTATGATGACATGCAAAACCATTTTATTGAAGCTAGCCTTTAATGCTAGTCTTATTCAATAAATGTTAATCGGCGTTTTATTTCCCAACAGCATATAAATATATGTTGATTAAGCATTTCATAGGTTGTAAAACGTCTGTATTGCCTCGCTGTTATGTAGCGATAACCATTACGTTTTTCCTTTTTGGAACAAAACCTTTGATTATATCACTCCCTGATATTTTAAGTGTTAAAATGTCTGACAGACAGACGCAAAAATACAATTTTGTAGAAAATAACATTCATTGCAGAATTCTTGGAAACATTTTCTGATCGGTCGATATACAAAATTTGGTCCGTAAGTGCAAAACTGGTTTTTCTTTAAAAGGCTTTTGTATCTTGTTGGTTTGTTGCTTCACGTTCAAAATTTCGTTAGAACACTGAATCGTTCTCTTTTAACAGCTGGTTCAACACCAAACAGACCTTCCATCAATCCATTTGTTACTTTTTACGACATCTTTAAGTAAACATCGAGCACTAAGTTAAAACACTATGTAAGCCTTGAAAGTGACAACATTTACAAAGTTTTATTCAAGGGATAAGTTCGACATTTTACAATAAATATATTTTCGTATATTCGAAAAGAACCATTTTTCGATTTTCCATTCAAGAAGAAATCATATATATGAATTATTGTGTGAATGAATGTATCATAACATCTTCTTGATATTTCTCCAGACAAAGGGCACATATGAAAGATATTTTCTTATATATCTCACCTCACCTTTTTGACATGTGTGATTTCCCATGTGTATGCTGGTATATCAGACTTACTACTTTAATTTATTTCCCAACCCTGACGTATGATTTCTGATACGTTCTTTTTCTCGTTTCTATTTTTCCTCGGAAAGCATTCGCTTTTATCCTTGCCAGAATACAGCACGAAAATCATCCGTTAGACGCTCTGGAATAATGTAATATGTCGAGCTTTTATACTTTTGGAAACAAGTAATCCAATTGGTACAATTACCTTGGGATTTGACAAATTTCACAAGGCCTTTGGGAAATTGGGTTGCTGTTGTGTACCAGAATTATGAAATATAGCGACACTGTTTGGGCGGTCTATACCACCGTTGCCTTAAGGGTTTCTTAAGCCTACAGACCGAGGATAATTGAATGAAACAGCAGTCGACTATACAATAGATTTGATTTGCTTGTTTCGGTCTTTTCCCCGAAGTTCCTCTCCGGTTACGAGTTTCCATGTGCAATTTTCGGACAAGGCTTGAAAAATTGGCTTGAAAAGAAACATACTTTGCACTGGTGGTGACCGACTACAACTGGAATTTTTCAATTTATGGATAGTGACAGAATGTGTTTAGAAGATATGTCTCAACTCCACCCTAGAACCCATCCTCATCCGGATTTAGTGAGTGGAATCTCTGCAATTGGACCAGAAAGTTTTATTTTGGTTGGAAAGGTGCAAGCGAAAAA
This sequence comes from Saxidomus purpurata, assembly GCA_022818135.1. Classification (NCBI taxonomy): domain Eukaryota; kingdom Metazoa; phylum Mollusca; class Bivalvia; order Venerida; family Veneridae; genus Saxidomus; species Saxidomus purpurata. The sequence goes on from JAFMSR010000003.1 coordinate 14,012,389, forward strand.
CCGTTTTTAACAAAAAAATGCTAATACTTCGGGTAATTGACCCCTTCGGATTCAATCTATTACTTAAATACAGGTTTGTTCTGTGCTTTGTGATGTGTCTGCACGTGTGTATTGTCCCTAGCAAAAACACTCACCTCTATAGTTAACATTTAAGCTGAACACAGTGTGTATTTTACCTACTACCTTTGCTCATAGTTGGAGGTTCATTCTTATGCGTGCAAGTATGGTCGTTGATAAGTGCTGCATTTGAAAGTGTTAAAGGGCTACTTTACTTATTTTATTTTCGCTGATATATTTGCTTGACATTGGACGTTAGCGCTCAATCATATGCTTCAAACTCCTTGATTAATCTACGTAAAATATGATAAAAAAATGAAAACATTACGTACGACAATAACTCTTTTCGAAACAAGGAAATGAAAACTGAAACTGCAATCATTCCCCCTTCGTAATTCGTTTTTCAAACGTTGGTTTATCGTATGTTTTTTTTTTATGAAAAGTGGTAAAAATGTTTTAAGGTGGTGTTATAGATCTGTTTATGGATGAAATGCACGAAAATGAATCCAATTAAGCTTGTATAGATGGTTATAAATGAGTCTCTTTTTAATGCGTATGATAAAAAATATTGTAGTTCTTCAACACGGTCTATTTATTTTATTGCTAGATTCAGTTTTGACGAGACTTTACGCATCTTTAGGTAAGCGAATACAATTTATCATGTCTAAAGCAAAATGTAACGTCTTCGTTTTCAAATTAGCATTTTTATTTACAATGAAGTAAAATTGGAAAGTTATACTTTTCACACGGGTTATATGTTGTATTATATTTATGTGCGTGCAAATCATAATTATGATTCAGGAAAGTAGAACTACTAAATGTATACATATACGGGATATTCTTTTCCTGATTTTATAGATTCCTGTGCGCATATTTGAACTTGGGGTCACTATGGCTCAGTGGGAAAAAGGTCGTTAATTTTGAATAGTTTTTTCCACTATGTTGCCGGTGTAAGCCTTGGCTAATCTGCCATTGTACTTGGCTTATATATATTGACCCCCTTTTATATCAACTTTTATTTCGATTTAGATACCGGTAACATTTGTCCGAGTTTCAGAATCAAGGTATCTTGCAATGTATATCAAAAACATGCTAGGTGCATTGAACCCAACAGCAACGTCTGTCTGCGTGCAATTTAAAAAAAGGCAAACCACCGACGGAAAGCTAACTCATGCGCCTAACGCTGACATGTGTTGTACTTTTTGGGGCCGGGGACGAATCAGGGTCCTTTGAAAGATGTTTCAAACCTTTTAAAAAAGCATTGTACATACCAAGTCGCAGAGCGAATTTTCAGTCATGAAACAAGCGCATTAGATCTTGGAATTATTGAGAACACCAGGCAATGAGTGACCTTTCAAACTTGTGCTTACATCTGAAAATGGAAACGTCGGATTTTAGCATTGTCATATATCGTTGGTATAGATTCGTGACACAACCCTTTGTACAGACTTCGTTTTCGGCATTTAGAGATGATCGATGTCTTCCCGTATCTTAATGTGACAAAATTACACCCGTGATGTAAACATAATAGGTAGATCTGTTGGTCAGGTTACAAAATTATACACGACTTCTCATCAGTGAGGGGTTGTCTTGTCACACTGTTTGCTTGTCTGCGTAGGAGGACGGGGATCTTCTCACCATTGCGTATATCTGATTTAGGGGTCGGCTCTTTTCGATGTTTTCGTGTCTCAGTGGAAGGAGGGAACCTTGCATCAGTTGTGTACGTTGGATTAAGGGGTTATCTTTTTACGATGTTTTCGATTTCAATGGATTGCGTATGTCGGATTTAGAGCTATAGAGTGGGAGGAGGGGCTGTTTCAAGATTAAGTTTGTCGGATTGGGCGGTATATCCAGTTACGATCTTTTTGCTTGTTTAATAAACATCAAGGTCTCTTCGCTTGAATGGTAATGTGATATTGTGAAAAGAAAACGTTATATAATAAAATATGTACATGTATATGAAAATTTAATAATTATAGTCACCACTAGGACTACCTAAATCCATAAAGACGGAGTGATTAACTCAAAACCAGCTACACATGAACAACAACAGGAAAACTACAGACGGGATCGTCCTCCGGCACAGCCAATGAACCTTTAGATTCTAAAGAATCCGAAAACCACAACATCGACAGAAAAACCCACCATCGTCATGTGCTTTTTTATCAATTCAAATATTTTTTTTCTAAATCTTCAATATATCCATTAACTAACTACTCGAGACATGCATACATATCGTATATAGTACCAATTATAACATTACTATCAAGTTATAAATCTTCAGAAACAACTCCTGGAAAAAGATAAAAACGAAAAAAACAACAACACCCGAAGACGAATGGTCCCTAAGTACATTGTACACTGAACTGTATTTTATACGCTGAATTTCCTTATAACTAAAAGATATCCATTCGTAGCACTCTGATTTATCTAAATGTTCGGAAATGTTCTTTTTCCTAAGAAAAGGCACAGTTGGTCTCCTAATTCCCGCCTTCAAGAGGCCAAATCGAATTTCATTAAGCGAAATTGACAGCGCACTAGATATGCAAATTTGGATTTCCCGATATAATAACGTTTATTCCCAAATTAAGGCTGATGAGTGTCTGCTACGGAGGTTCCAAACTACTAAATTTTCTACTACAGGAGAACCGAAAAATCAATCGAGCGACGCTTTCATATAGGTTAAAAGCTGTCGAAATTTAAAATTCGTCTTTGATATTTGTGTATTTCGTAAGTGTAAGGGTATACCGTATTGTATGTACACGCTGTTTATGCCATGTGTTAAATGCAATAAAAAAATTTAGTGGTGACGAGCCGATGGGAACAATTCTACCGTTACAAATAAGCTAGACGGTAACTAGAAAACGCTGCCGAACGTTTATTCAAATTCCCAGCACATTTTGGGAGAGGAGATAGAAATGTAATGGAATAAATGAATATATTGACAGCGTTTATGCATATATTCATAGTTTAGTGTCTAAAGTATACCCAAGTCACGAATACGACACAATTTTATTTGTCCTTTCCCTAAGAATACGAACCATTGATCGCAAAATCTCTGAATAAAATATTAATACAATCGCATGCCATGGAAAAGGACTGCCACCTAATTTCCATTGCTAATGTTTAATCTGAATAACATTCAGAAATTTTGCATAATACGAATAAGTCGGTTTTATAAGCGTTCTTTTCAGTATAATATAAGTCAGAGCTAGAGGAACATGTTTGTTTATGAGTCTGTGTGACCGTTTGATTTCTTTCCTACATGGATGTATTCTGGATTTACCATTGTAAGAACCTTCAAAAACGCCGCCGCGGGTCTAGCTGCTTTTAATACTAGTTTTCTGAAACAGGTGGCGTTTCGCTTTTGATGTGATGGGTTGAAACGTGGTAAGTACAAATTGTAGAGCTATTTTCATTCTTTTTATGTAACAATAGTCTTTGGCAATGTTTAATTTATTCGTAGACCGCCTTAAGTTGAAGTAGTTAGCGAATTCTCTTTACATACATAAAATGTTGTGCGACACAGAGCGTGTGATAAAAGTTGTTTTCAAAATCGTCCTCAACACCGGCATATATCTAGATTTTCTCACTCTTATACCCGCTCTGATAAATGGATCGAGTAATAGATTTGGGAGATATGGATGTTACTTTAATGTGCAATTCATTTTGGCTAGATAGCAACATATAGCCATTAAATATCTCTCTATTTTCCGTTGACATTATGCAGAGTCACGCATGCGTGAAATATATCCTATCTCGGTACCATCGAAGTTTATTTTACGTCCCTGAGACGTGGATTATGCGGCCCTACTCCAAGTAGCAGCTTTTGCGCTGTTATTTATTTCATCTGAGTGTTTAAATGCTTGCCGTCCAGTTTTAAAAGGTCAATAAAATTAACCATAAAATTAACGCTAGATACAATCAGCAACAAAGGTGGAAAAACGATGTTAAAGTAACATTACCATATCAATGATTCAGAATGTCTCTAGACAACAGCGGTGGATTTAGCAGATAAAAATCATGTTTGTTTAAGATCTTATTAAACTTGTTTAGCACCAAAGTCTTTTAACATTCTAAAATGTGACGCGCACATATATTTTCGTGCTAATTTGCATTTTTTATTTCCAAGTTGGAAAATAAATACCGAGGGATACTAATGTCAACTGAGTGACAAAGAAGGTCTTTCCAGTGACAAGATAGCGAATGTTGCTAAAAATCTAGATCTCGATAACGTTAGATACACACTGAACACATGGACAACTTCTTCACAGATGTTATTCTTAAAAGTTAATTAAGCGATAGCATCTACAATCACGTCGCGAATCGACAGACAAAAATTAGTTTTCACAGCGCTACAGCTAATTTTGAAACGGTTACAAAAAGTCTTGTACATGGCATGTTAGGAAATTATCTCGACTTCATCCTAAATTATCTTCACAAGATACCAACTAAGAAAGCGGCCCTCCGGCATCGTTTCAGCCGTTACGGCTGTTCACACAATTTCCAAAAACGGTAACGCTATATTACTTGTGTCAATTCCATTGGACGCCCTCTGTACATTTTTAGTTATCCGACAATGGGAAAGCTCCTTGAGAAGACAGTCATGTGGAAAATGAAGTTGCCACTGCAGAACTTTCTAAATAAAGAGGGTCAGTCCGACAAGCTTTCAATAACTTAATCCATTCGACATTTGAACCTTAAATCAACCAGATAGATAGAGGGAGAGAGACAGACAGACGGAGAGAGAGAGAGAGAGAGAGAGAGACATAGACAGAGAGCGAGAGAGACAGACAAACAGAGTGAGGGAGAGGGCGAGAGACAGAGGGGATGACTTGATTTATACGTTCTAATATCTGTAGAAATGGACACCATGGCGATATAAACTTTAGTGAGTTTTTGGCATAAGTGACGTCATCGATCTCCCAAAAAATGACGAGTTACAATGAAGAGGTCAATTAGACAGTTGAACTGAACATCATACCGTCTACGTCGTTCCTTATTAAATTATATTAAAATTTAATTGAAAGTCCCACTGTGCTTCTGTCTTCGCGTATATCAATAATAATATTCTTATACACTTACAAATACACACATGTTGCATGAAACTGATATTGGACAGAAGGTGAACACAACTTTTTTACCGGAATAACACCTACGTGTGAAGAGGGGACAGGTTTTATTTCTGATGACTTGTAATAATTTATCGGGCGATACAGTATGAAGGCGATGCTCGATACGCGAAGATACGATGGCGGTACTCGCTGGTTCGATGGTGATACGCGAAGGTTCGATGGCGGTTGGTGGTACACGCAGGGTCGATGTTGATACGCGAAGGTTCGATGGCGGTTCGCGCAGGTTCGATGACGTTAAACGCAGGAACGATGGTGCTACGTGCAGGTAGATGTTTTGATGACGATACGCGAAGTTACGATGGAGAAACGCGATGTTTTACAACATCATCATCATCACGATCGACACAATAATCATCATTATCGTCGTCATTATTATCATCATCATTTTATTTAAACAAGGGAATCTTTATCAACTACAACACCATCAACAGTATCACCACTTAAAGTTTTTAAACATGAAAAAGTGTTCAACTTACTGTTACATATGTAGGAAGGGAATGTCACGTGGTCGTTGTAGCTATGGGGGTAGACAGCTGATGAAACTATAATATAGAGGGTTTTATATTGTTAATTGCGATCGTTGTGATATATCACCATATGTTGCAGCCGATATCTTATGGAAATGTATCTGTATTTTCAAATAATTACAAAGAACTAGAACTAAATATCAATGAAAGTCACAAGTTGTTAATGTTTACAGTGGATGTTATAAATATACGTCTGTCTGTTTGTAATTTTCATAACATTCGCGTATATTGTAATTTCTCCATTAATTGGCGGAATATTCAAATTGGCAAAAAGAGAACCAGAAATAAACAAACAAATCAAAATGTTATAGTACATGTTTTTTAATTATTACAGTTTTTTTCTTACCTTGTTAGAAGCGGATCAGGTAGAGATCTGGTTGGGAACTGTCGTTTAAAATGCAACTTGGAAGTGACCAAATCATGTGAATTAGGAAATAAATGATTCGTTAGGACGTGTAACTTTGGGAAGAAATAAGTTCAGAAAAGCGTGCGAATTGGGAAAGAAATGAGTCGCAAAAAGCGTGCGAATCGGGATAAGAAATGAGTTGCAAAAGCGTGCGAGTTGGGAAGAGCGAGTCAGCAAAACGTGTAAACTGGAAAATAACTTGTCACAAAAAAGTGAAAAGTTTGAAAAAAAAAATAGTCGTAAAAGCGTGCGAATTCAGAGTAGAGAGTGAGTCACAAAAATATTTAACTGGTAAAAGAATGTGTCACAAAACATTCAAAGTGGGAAAGAAATGAGTATAAAAAGCACACGTTTAGAAAACTACAGTTATTGGACCCAAGGAACCCTGCCAAAGTAGGAAAACAACCAAACAAACAAAAAATTACAAAAACACTGACTTTAATCAAATTAATTGAAAACCCCATTAGATTTGGATTTATCATTATGAATTGAACATGAAAAATAATTTTCATACAGATTTTATATTTGAACACATAGAAAAGTCATTTAATCCAGACAGTTAATTGTTTCTTATTAGCCTAGTTTGCCAGCGTTAAAGGCTGAAAAATTGTTATGTAATACTTTAGGTACACGAGCCCAGTCACGAGGAAATATTTTCCGCCTTATTATGGCCAGGTGGTAGTTGCAAATTGTGTAATTCAAGGCTTTAAGTATCTGCTACTGGGATATATTATTTCCAAACAAAAAAACTTTTAAATGTGAAAGAAAATATTTCAAGAGTAGTAAGCAATTTCCTGTGTAAGAACAGTTTTGAGGACAAACGATGGAATTAATTTAATCTATAAATTTCACACGGTTTATAAGGGTTTGGTTTGTTTGTGTACAGTTATTCTAGTTTTCAGTCAACTTGCATTCTTGTATATCCCGTGACGGGTATATATATAAACACAGTGTCAAAGTAACTGCAAATATTACCTAATTTGACGAAGCGAGAAAAAAAGATCACATTTTGTATGGATGACGATCAGATGTCACGCTGAGAAGATTTCATGTTACACCGCTCTCCTGTCTCTATTGTTCAAACGAGGCTCTACCCCAACATCCTTTCTTCTGCGTGATTGTTGTTGCCATGGTTCACGGAATCCATTCTCATCTTGACAACCTTAAAGCAATAAACCACGTTCAAACTACCAGTGATCAGCCCAGATAAACACTTAACACTGTTACTAGTCGCAAGTGCTCATTATTAAAATTGGAATAGAATAGCAACAACCGATGTCTTGCGCAAGCGCCGTTTGTTGCTATTTTCAGGCCGTCGCTGCGGACAGCTGCATATCTTAAGATAAGATCACGTTGCCTGCCGTCGGGGATATGGGACAGACAGTGACAAAAAGATGCCTAGGACGTGAAGCAGCTTTGAATCTTTAAAACTAATCAGATACCCGATATTCTCAAAGTGTGAAAAGAGTGTTGTGGCTGGGGAAATTGAGTTAATAAAGATGCGCCGTTTAGGTTTTTATCTATTGTTAAATGTTACGTGTTGTTTGACTCCGCACACAATAGGGAAATTTAATTAGGAAAAAAAAGTTAGAACTTACGTTCCTTTCATTGTAAATTTTCAAATTATTTTAGTCATACCCAACAATACGGTAAGACTTGACTTAAATCAAGAGCATAAACCAAACATAGATTCGCAGATAATGTTTTATGTGAGAGCTTTTCAATGTAAAAGGTGCACATGTGAGACGTTATGCATAGGACGGACTTGTTTATGCAAATTGTCGTGGCAGATCATTACTTTAAACCAGTACCTAGACCAAGAAGGCCTTACAAATTTGCCTTGGCCTGAGTGCCTATCATCATTGACTAAGTTTCCCTTACAACACTTGCAAAGCATTTCATTACACTAAATGCAAATCATTTACTTACACCACTGGCGCATCATTAATATACACCATTGGCAAATCATTACTTCACACTACTGGCAAATCTTCATCCGTCAGCGTTTTTACCATCATCCTACATCATTGACTAAAGTTACTAAGTGCATCGCTTAATAACCTCATACAATTTGCAAATCGTAAACACGACCATTACCTTACACCATTGACAAACTATTACCATGGACCATTGGCAAAAACTACTGCGTACCAACATGACCATTGTCTAAATAATTCATCACCCCACACCACTGTCACATAACTAATTCTCTAATACTGATTACAGATTCACCTTTTTCTGATCTTTAAAAAGCCATAATCAAATTGCTAAAGATGTTACATTGTAATATATTCATAATACTGTCCAATGAATTTTTCATAAGCTAATTGCGCTCTGTTCAGCCGAACAGAATAGATTCAATATGAAGAACAGATAGATGTCAAAACACTTTTATGAACCCCCTTGTGGCTAAATATCAACCTTTTATACAAACGTTATGGCAATTAGGTATTAAATACCTAAATCTGAGTAAAATACTAAAAATTGCCTAATCTTTGCACGCTTTTTTGACGTTCATACCAGCTTAAGGCATTTATAGGTAAATATCTTTCGAATGTGCGGTCCATTAGACGATGGAATGTTGATAACAGGTAGAGTTATCTTTCATTTCCGGATGATTAGACGCAATTTCGTATTTTCAACCTTTTTCGCCTCTAGAATTTTGTGTCAGATAAACTGATTTGAACTTAATGTTTCCCGTTCGTACGAAAAGTAAAGAAGCAAAAAACAACCCCGAAAACTTGCAGAAATAATTGTATTTGCATTGTCTTTTCACATACGCCGCTTTGATACAAATAGTCTAGTTTTACCAAATGCAGGTAGCCTGCTTGAACGTAGGACCAGGTAGTTTTTTTCACAAAATAGGGTCAGGTTGCTAGCACGGGGCTAGATCCAAAGACCCTTGGAATTAAAGACTACAATGAAATAGGTATTGTGACCTCCGTCTTTTAAATGACTTATACACGGATTTTCGTTACGAATTAGGCAGAGTTTGAGGTTCTTATGCTTGACATACTATAAGCAAGTTGTTGCTAGGAAAATGGACCAGCTTAATGTATGTGGGTATTTTGGAACTCTGTTAATCTTATGGCGGATTGTGCATTGAATGTTTACTATGGCCAAACTTGGATTGAAACCGAAATTTAATGTCCTGCTTTAAATGAGAATCACCTGAAATAAACATTTTTATATTAGACTCAGTTTTTATTCTTATCATGGCGTTTGCAATCGGTCATGGGCACACGTGACTTCACTTAAATCAACCTTGTTACCTGTTTCACCAACTGAACATGCAAAAGGACAGAAACAAAATGACATCTACAACTGATCTTAGATCAGTATTGAAGTAATCTGTATTTAAATTACTTTAATCCAAATTTTGGCAGGTATTCAAGCTTTGTGCATGCTTTCAAAGCGTCTTGTGGTGAAATAATTAATAAAAACTTTATTGATGCTCAGGTTGAATCCCACAATTTTAAAACGAAACTTGATGGGGAAAAAAATCTTACTTTAAGTTACACCGCTAAATTGACTTGAAACTAAATATGGTGTGAATGCAATTGTAAAAAAAATGCATTAAACTCAAACCGCATGTATGGTTTTATTAATAATGTTACTTAGCTAAATGGGAAAATATATCAAGGTGTAAAAATAAAACTAAAGACAAAAAAATTATGATATGCACCTCTACTGCTTTTAGATTATATTTTAGATGTACATTTAAATTATATTTTTTTTTAAATTATACTTTCATTTTACATACATACAAAGTTTTGTGCGAAATTTTACACATAAGCATTTTTATCTGTTGTATATAGTCGAATTATTAGAGACTGGATAAATTTTCAGATATAGAATTTCAAATCTGTACTTAAATCGGAATAACTTAAACAACATCAACAAACAAACAATGTTTTGATCAGAGTAAAGATATAGTGCGGACAAGTAGATAATTAAGGTAGGAAATTGACCATAAAATTAACTATTTTTCTTATCAAAAGCATCCCTGTATCCGACATATCAACACTTTGACCACAAGTGTAAAAGGTTCTTTTATCTAAAAAAGAGATCGGATATCAAAAAATCCACAAAGTCCGGACAGGTTTGACCCTGCGTTTAAGGTGACCATCGGTCAGTCAGATGTTCATTTAATGTCCGAAATTTAGCTCGAGGGGTGATCACAGGTTTTGTGTTGATTTTGATAAGAGATGTACCATACTGCACATAAAGTCATCAACATAATGACAGTAAAATCACTCTTAAAGTGACCAAGGTGATTGCTCAAACAAGTTATTGTGTTCATTTTATTGGCATCTCTCAGTGTAAGTGACAATCCTTACGTTTTTACGGTCCCTCTAACTTAGCAGATCCGATAATAAAAAGAGCGCGATGACCTAAAATATGTGTCAATTCTTATGAACCCAGATGCAAGTCTTCTTTTTTTTTGACATCTTCTAGTATTTCTTAGAACAATATAATTACAATTAATTACCAAACCCTAACCCTTCCCATCCCTTTAACGCCCGTTTTAATAGTATTTGAGTTACGTACAGCTGGACAGTTCGCCTTAAAAATTGCGCTCGGGAAGAATAATCTAGACTCCTGTCCTCAATAAGAAACTGCCAACTTTATGAAATATCTTAAATATAGACGTAGCACATATACATATATAATTTTATATATGTAATTATCATTATCACTGTCGTGTTATTCTAAATAGAAATAATTACTATAGGTATATATGTCTCAACGTCACAGTGGTAATTTATTACCAAGACCTATAGTTTATACCTTACTACTAAAACTTGTACTTGCGTGTTGTTTTTTTTTTTTGGTGTTTTTTTTTAGGTACTGAAGCAACATAACATAAAATATTGTAATGATTCATTAAATGAGGCGAGTTTTAATTTTTAACTTTTCATATAAACGTCTTAACTACACAGGGGGTGCGCTCGTAAATTTTTATAAACAAGACAACTGTTTGTGACCCGTCCTTTTTTTTAATAACCTTCGCAAAAGACCGCGGTTTCATAAACTTTAACTTTATATCCTAGATTTTATTTCCTACCGTTTTTGCCCACTTAATACGGTGTTTTCATCCATTCATTTATCGGTGAAGACTTTTATAGCCGAAACGTACCAACATAATTAATTACCTCCCCTTTGTACCGAGTTTTCGCTTCTTGCACAAATCACCTGGTTTTCTATACATTTAATGTATTTGGTACAATAATTATACAGTCACCTTTTGTAAATAATAATAAAAATTAGAGTAGTGAAATAAAACACGTTTTAAAAAAACTTACTTTTCAACTTCACATCAATTTTTTATATTTTGACCGGACATAACTTGGACATTTTCGCATTACGCGGTTTTCCGAAAGATCTACTTTTTAAGCCGTTTCAACAAACAAATTTCAATAGAGAGCAATCGATAGTACTTGTACGATTCAAAATAAATTTAATATTGCCTCTTTCATCCATCTAATCAAAATAACAATCGAAATAAAAACATTTTTCAATCGTCTGACACCGCAGTGACCTAGTCACCTTAAATGACCTGGATTTGACTTTTAAAAATGTGTTGATACAACTTTATAGCTCTGTTAGATATGAACATATATGTCAACACGCAAGGGCTGAATTTTTCAGACAAATGCAATAAAATTCACTTTTTAATAACTGCTACTAAAGAAAATATTTCATAAACTATTTTTTATGAAACAAAATAGTTTTAAATAAGACAGTACGGGGCTCACACTAAAATACCCGAACTGTCAAGTACTGTTACGGTTGTACATTTGTTTGCAGTAGCATAGTTCATGGCGCATACTCTTTAGGGAAAGGCTATGAAGCCGGCTACACACTACGCTGGTATTGTGGGATCTTTCCCAGGACAGAATATGCCATACATTGTTGTCCTTTGTTTCTTAATGTTACCCTCTGTATATAACGATTATTTTTTCTCATACTATTGCCTACCGTCTCGAACTATTACCCTCTGTCTCATACTGTTGCCTTCTTTAACATACCACGACATTACTGTAGCCTTCTTTAACATACCACGACACTCCCTATGCTTTTGCTGTCATCTGCATCATACCATTACCTTCATTTCATATTGTAACCATCTATATCAAATTGTTGCCTTCTAGAAATATCTTTTAAGACTATTCCCTCTATTTCAATTCAAGACCCTATGTAAAATGCTCAATTGCTTTATGTTATCAAACCGTTCACTTTCATACTCTTATTCCTTAGTTTTTACATTGCAACATCCAGTCTAATACTGTTACTCTTTGATTTATACTGTTGCTTTCTGTTTCATATTATTGCCCTCTGTTTCCCATTGCATCATAATGTTACCCTCTGTATCATAGTGCTGCTCTCGATATCATACTGTTTATATGGCTGCGTCTCTATACCATACTGTTGCCCTCGGTATCATACTGTGTATATTGTTGCCCTCGGTATCATATTGTTACCCTTTGCATCAAACTGTTACCCTCTATATCATATTGTGTATATTGTTGCCCTCTAAATCATACTGTTACCCTCTATACCATACTGTTTATATTGTTGCCATCGATATCATACTGCTACCATCCGTATCATAGTGTTACCCTCTATATCATACTGTTTATATTGTTGCCCCCTATATCATACTGCTACCATCTGCATCATACTGTTACCCTCTGTAACATATTGTTGCCCTCGATATCATACTGTGTATATGGCTGCGTCTCTATATCATACTGTGTATATTGCCCTCGATATCATGTTGTTACCCTTTGCACCAAACTGTTACCCTCTATATCATACTGTTTATATTGTTGCCCCCTATATCATACTGCTACCATCTACATCATACTGTTACTCTCTGTATCATACTGGTAACCTCTATTTCACTGTTTAACTCTGTAAAACACCCTTGTAATCAATCAGGAAGTTATCTGACGTAAACAGCATAGCATTCTTTGCAGGACTTCTGGTAATTTAGGTCATGCTCTTAGATTAACAATGGCGTTTTACTTTTATTGATTTATAAGACCATTTACAAATAATTGAACCACGCGCATAAAGAAACTTTTGGAATACATTTTTGTAAGACAATTCGGCGCTGCTTATATTACCGAGAAAGACCATGTGACAGTGTACATGTTTTAATAATGAAAACACATGCGGTTGTCAGTTGTTAGTTCCACTACACCCTTATTTACCTTTCTGTTGGTCTCGGATCCCCATATTATACTACATGTACTATGACCTAGATTGATGTAGAAAAAGATAAAGACTTCGTATACTAGAAAATATGCAAATATATTTGAAAAAATGAGAAAAAAAGAGGACCGTACATGCACTGTATGACATGACACACAACAAGAAATTTAAGACTGAAAAAACACGTATGTACAAAAGGAGTTTCCCGCCTTGAAATGCACAAACTTTTGCCGGTAACACCGATATTGATACTAAAGCTTTATTGGTGCCATCAGCATCTCTGCGGGATAACACATTTCTATTGTAATGTTTGTAGTTTCACCGAAGTCAGTGAAACAAAACTTTGCGCGAGACCTATCATTTTCCTCGATGTTTTGCCGCCCCCTATAAAAGCGTCCCGTCACTCCAAATACCTTTGGAAACATCTCATGTTCCACGAAGAAGCCATTTGGTCGTCATGTAATGGCTGCTGTGGCGACGCAAATGGTAGTTCCCTATCCCAGCAGCCTTCAATCAACCCTGCGAGGCAAAAAACAACCCATTTGTGAAAGGAAACACCCTGTGTGTGCCTTCTATAATCATAGTTTCATGGCCTTTTATCTAAAATCAATCTTTCACGGTTTCAAGACACTGCCTGTATAAAGAAAGATTTTTCATTTTGGCAAAGAAACAAATAAATGGGATAACGCGAAAGAAATTCGCTAAAATATCAATAACATTTCAAAAGGCAGGCTCGTGATGTTATGTCAATTAAACGTGACTTCACCCATCCATTCAGACCCTTACAGGAAATGTACGGAGTCTTTCCATGCGTCGTTTCTGTGGAAATATAGCTCAGAAGTATCCCATTTCACGAAAAGACAGTGTCTTAATGTGCTTAATGGAATGCCCCATTTGATATAGCTTATTTTACGACGCTGCAAACATTTCTACGGCGCTGATTGTTTTTGGAGGTTTTATTTCTTTGCCATCCAGAAGGCAATTTCCAATGGTAAATGTAATCAGCAATGACAACCCCCAATAGATTATAAACAGAACCCATCAAATGGGATGCAAATTTGTTTTAGATGATCTGCTAGTATTGCGAGAGGCAAATATTGACAAAGTGTTTGGGTACGGTGCCGGAATTTTCTTGCCTGTTTTGGCAACACACGTGTACTTAGCATGCAGACAAATAGCAATTACAAATATGTGTACTTCTACGATCTGGAAATAAGAGTTTACTGTCGCCAGAAATCTTTTCTTCTGTGTTGACGAGTTAAAAAGAACAAATCTTTTCAATTTGAATGGTAGGTACTGTACTATAGAAACCAGACTCCACGTTGATAGAGCACTTCACCTAGTTTAGTCATGGCCATTTAAGAACTGCCTGATACTTCATATTTTTGATGGATTGTGTCCGCCTTTAAAACTAAAGAGTAGAGCACATGTATGTAGAAATGAAATGAAATATTTGAGCTTTGTCTCTGAGTTTGCTTTCTTTGAAGGAGCATGCTACTGACATTTATGGTCAAAAGTGACCATAGAATCGGTCTCTGCGTTTGCACAACTATGTACATGTAATTTGCTCTTACCAGCATAAAAGACCATGTTATTTGCCATTACGTATACGGGAAACCATGTTATTGGTCTTTACGCCCATAGCCGACCATGTAATTTGCCATTCAATATATAGCCGACCATGTGCTTTGCCATTTAGCCTATAGCCGACCATGCTATTTGCCGTTACGTCTCTACATGATCATGTTTTTTTTTGACTTCTGTTGACGGTATTACTTACATAGCAGATTGCAGCAATTGGCTTTTAAAAACAGCAATAATAAGTTAACCATTACAATCAAAATTCACAATCCTACGTTTCTTTTCAAAATATGTTTTCATATGCTGTCAATAATTAAATAAACAACTGAGAAAGAAAGGAAATCTACAATATTCACACGCTCCTATCTATACAGTTCATTCAACTCAAACGAAAAAAAAACGTGAGTTTATGCGAATCCACCCTTTCACAAATATTAACCTGGGACATGCCTTTTGCGAGCATATATACATTTCGGCGTTAACAGGTGTTCAGGTTTAAAGTTTGTATTTTTGTTTTCTAAATATTTCTGTATTATTTTTTATGTATAAATATGTCAGTCACTTATCACAACATTCTTGGGTTTCACAAACTATACACTTTTTCCGGTGCTCTTTTTTCAGTAACAAGACGGAGGGTAAGCAGTTTTATTATGATATATTACAACTGTCTACTTGAAAGTGAAAATTATAACGACTGAATTGTTAAAAAAGTGAAATTTGATTTTTATCTTATACTGTCAGTTTTTTTCACGTTCAGATACTTTTTTTTGACAGTGATGATTTACCCCGTGAGTTAATCGTCTATAGTGCAAATTTACCTTCCACTTTCCGACCGAATGTTTTCTTAAAGGCCCATTATCACTGTAAATGTTTTAGGATAGAAGAATTTTACTGACATAACTATGTTCTATATTCTCTTGAATATTGTTGACGTATACCCCTTTTCATTTTTTTTTTATTTTAACGAAATACACGTTGTCTGTGTTCATTTTTTGGCAATATCACTAAAAAAATCTGCACTATATTCAGAGAATGTTCTTTCGGTTAAAAAACGGTGAGCCGAAGAAGAGAACGCAAGTACCGAGACCTCGGTTTAAATATATACCCACGAGAATTCAGTCACGCGACTGGCTCTACGTCATTCCTGGAATTCTAAGATAAAAAGTATAATCTTTAGCGATTAAACAAGTTAGTGTCCTCATACTGGTCAATTCTTCTGGTAAGACATTATTTTTGGTCATTAAAGTGCTATGATAGATTGTAACATCCAAAGCGATCATTGCCCTTTAAAGTTTGGATGTATATAAATCGTGATGTATTTTACATTCTTTATACATGTCCTTCATACACGGTTTGCCGTCTTACCTCTTAAGCTGTATTGTAAAGATGCTATTTAAACAAAATGTAAAATGCTCCCATATTAGTGGCGGTTAATATCTTATTAGTAGGGGTTAATATCTCTACAAATATTTACCGTCCGTAGACACTGTCCGTGTTTATTTTGAGTCCACAAATACTGCTGCATATGTACACAACAAACAGTCATGTTTGCTCCAAAGTATTATACCTACCAATATGAAGAACCCTCTGTAAGAGACACTGTTTTAAAAGTATTCGTGTATGTGAAAAAATATGCACACATATCAATACAAAAACAACTTGACGGTCATTTTAATCTGGTCAATAAAGCACAAATCACCGCCTTTTTGGTCGTGTGGTTAAGAGTCGCTGACTTGAGATCACTGTAACCATTCATAGATTGAGGGCCATTGGTTCGCGCCCTGCTACCGACCATCTCTCTTTGTGAGAAAGTGGGCAGTTTCTTACGGAGGATCGGAGTCTAGTACTGGTTCTACACAGGAACGATTGCTAGGTAAACAGCCCCCCCCCCGCCCCTGTTAAAATGACCAAGGTTGGAACGGGCGTTAAACAAGCATAAATCCCACAATATACCATCTATCTATTTTTCTGCTGTTTATAAGCTGTTTTCGGTCCAGACCTGCTCCACGAGTTATGAACCAAACTTCCCAGTCATGAAATCTGCTTCGAACGAACCTTACATGAGGAAGTCGAACATCTCAATTTTATCGCTTTCACTTCTCATGTTTTCTACGTGACTAAAGTACCAGTTTACTGCAAAAACACACGATTTAAGAATAGTACATATCTA
Organism: Saxidomus purpurata; assembly: GCA_022818135.1. Classification (NCBI taxonomy): domain Eukaryota; kingdom Metazoa; phylum Mollusca; class Bivalvia; order Venerida; family Veneridae; genus Saxidomus; species Saxidomus purpurata. The sequence continues at coordinate 14,029,486 of JAFMSR010000003.1, forward strand.
ACCATTTTCTTCCAACCTCTATAGATAGTCCTGATCTCACCTTTAGTTCTATTGCTATTAACTTTGCCTTAAAGCTAACGTACAATATTTGCTTACGTTCTTCTCAAGTTTGTTCATTTGTAAAACTGTAAACAAACCAACGTCAGCTTTTTATAACACCTTAATTGAAATGTAAATATATTCATTTCACTTTCAACACACACGAGTAGAAAATGGAGTCTTATTACTTGTTGTGTGCCTTCACCTCCGTCGTTGAAGAAGAAGATGCATTGCTCTTCTACAAACGTATCCGATTCAAGTCGGCTGAAAAAAGGCCGTATACTGTCTCAGTTTCGCTGCAAACAATTATACTTTTCGCATATTTTATTTGCTCATCTTTCAAAATTATTTGTACTATTTTTTTGTAAAAATATTTATTCAGTTTTATCGTTTAATGCGTTCCTCATTTACATTTATGCAAATATGTCAATTTGCGAATGCGCATAAAATATTTTAGTAATAAATGCACGAATTATTCTGTGTGTTAGTTTTCATGGGATTCAGTCAGATTTCTCGCTATGTCTGGCTTTTGTTGATATAAATAAGGAACGTTTTAAAACGGACAAACAAATGTTTCACATCATGTTTTAAGGATTTATAGATATAAAAAACCTCTCTCGTACTAGGTGAGTGTGTTCTAGTTGCTGTATTCTAATTGTTGGGACCACACAGTGAAACTAACACTAAATGTTACGATGTCTTTTGAAGTAACATGTAAAGCTGTCATTTTTCACTTTCCTTGCAAAAAAAAATCCTAATTTTGAGGTTTTATTGTTTTTTATACCGTATAACAAAAGATGTTGTGTAATTATGAACCTGTAATTGTAGTCAAGTTTAGAGTGCGTAAAGTACATTTAAGCCGAAATGTTCATTTATCATATTGTTTATAAACCTAGAAACCTTAATCATTATATCTAATTCTAAGTAAATAATTACTGTTCATAGCCTTAAAACGTCCGAAATGAACCCATGAAAGATTACACACGTATAATGTTGGGATGTAAACATGGCTGCCGTTCTTGCATGAAACGGGTGATATGTGTTTTGTTGTTGTTGTGGTATGTTATGTACAGCTGACTTTAACGATCGATGCATTTCAATAAACGCATGCATAAATGTCTATTTTTGAAGCAAAATACCAAAATGAACTTAAAACTGAATATTAAGTATTGGCTCCATAGAAGTTAATAGCGCAGAAAACAGCACATTTTGTCTCAATCTTTTCTTTTTCTATACCAAAATGAGAACGCATAAATTTAAAACTGCCGACAATAAACATTGACATTGTTAAGTACACCACCATACCAAAATACCCTACCGTACCATATAAATGCTGGCGAGTACACCGCTAAAGTACCAAGTAAAAATGTTACCAAGTCCTTACAACAACTAGCGTTCTTTTCAGAGTAGCAGGATTCACATTGTCATACTTTAAATAACATATTATATACATGTGGCTACTAATAGTACTTTGAAGCACCATTCCTCTGAAATTCAGCCCACAAGGAGGCCCATATATCGATAAAGAAATACTAAATTTAGTACAATCTGATCATGAATGTACGGTGAATGCAGGATGTAATGGTGCTTCTAGATACCAGCATTGATAATTCTGAAACTGGCTTCGATGTTGGTGGTAATGTTAATGTTGATGATATTGCGGATGATGAATGTTTTGACAATGATAATGTTGTTGATAGTAATGTTTTTGTTGTTGATGGTGTTGGTGGGATGATTATTTTGTTGATATTGGGGTTGCAATTCCGGATGAAAATATTAATGGTGATTGTAGTATTGTTGTTAACACTTGATCTTGATGGCTGTGATACCGATGATGATTTTGTTAACATTGATGACGAAAGTGATGACTCTACAGATAATGAACAGAGTGTACAGGAACTAAGTTCCATGGTGCTTATATCAAAACAGTTCTTTACATATATATTTTGCAAGCCCTTACCGAATAAACCCGATTATTCCCCCACACCATAGGTAAGGCAGGGGTCACCATCTACTAAACTGCAGTGTTTTAATGTAGCATGAGGATTTATAATTTGTATCTGTAGAAAAAAAAGAAACAAAACAACAAGATCAACAACAACAAAATAAATACGGACAAAATTATTTTGGCGTACCTTTATAACGCTGTAATAACATAACATAAAAAGCCCTTTTTTCTGTTTGAAAGTCATTTTTATACACAGATCTTACGTGTTACAAATCTGAAATCGTCATGTGAATCTCCATGGAAAACAGTGAGCTTTTCTCTTTTCTAAATTACAAGTTTTTTCCCATTAATTGAAGAGGCAATTTTTAATTCCTTACAGACAACATATCATATTTTCTTGATCATAACAATATGTATGTTTCTTCATTTCTAAACAAAACATTTTGTAATCCCCAAAATTGCTACATGAGAAACATTATATTAATGTTTTACCAAACATATAAAATATTTGGTCATAAATATTTACAAATAATTATCTTAACTAATCTGTCAGTTTACAAACTCTTTGCAAATTAGAAATATTAGTATACATGTATATTCAATGACAACGATATGTGAAATAACTGTACAAATCGTGTAAAAGTTTCAAATTTTAAAACTCATTAAGAACAGCCTTAAAAGCACAAAACACTCATCATAATGCCCTTATTTAGTATTATCTTGGATATAGAACATAATATTTCACATAAAATGCAAACTTAGTACTCTGTACTCATATTTCAGGTCAAAAATTTGTCTCCGTTTTTTATGGAGCCTACTCGTACATTATATGGACACTAAAACTTTCATCAGGTTCCACAAATGATCATATACGTTGTAAAATGACGGATAATGGGTCATTTTCCACGAATGTATATAATTGCTGATGCTAAAGATAGTGTCGATCATTGCAATGCCAGATTGTATGTACGATTACGAGATACAATGTCACAATGATTATATAGGCTGTACTTGTATGTTCTCAAATTCTGTGTCTTCGTCACAAAGCAGAGCAGAAACTAGATCCTTGCTTTTACTTAGCGGTTTTAATATGGTTTGGTAAAATTAGTGTTAACAATTTTCAATTTCCGTTTATTATCAATTAAGTGAAGAAAAAAAATTCTAAAAAGAATCGCTACCGTAAAATGGGATTTTTTTCAATATACTATTTGTGACATAGTAACAGAACTTTTTATTCATCACATATTCTATTTCTATTTTTTTTGTGTAGATAACAATACGACGGAAAGCAAACTTAATTACTCTTTTTTTAATAAATTATACATGTACTTTTCTTCCGTTATTTCCAAACTGGGATTTTTTAAAAATGCTTGCCCCGATATGTGTGCTTTTACCGATTAGAATTTCATATTGAACATGTTCAACTATGAAACCCCATGTCATCGTTACCTTATTAACAGTCTTTAATTATCCCTAAAAGTGCGCATAACTTTTATGAATATGGCTTACCATATATATGACATTTTGATATGAGAATTAAATTGCCATTTTCAGATTTGACGTTGGTTGAACAGTTCTCTTTGTAAGAAAATTTACCTCCAATAAAGCTTATAACTTCTGAAATAAAGACAGAATTAGTTCCAACAGTTTTGTTAACAGGGGGTCCTGACATCAATTTTGAATGTTTTTGGATACTGAGTAAATATGAGAGTACTTTATATATCATTAAAGCTACCTGTAAAATTTGTAATAATGAATGTACTTTGACCCCAATTTCACTAACGTGTACACACATGTATTTACTGGTTATAAAGTTATTTTCTCCATTTAACGTCTACCTTTTTTGCAGGCTGTCTTTTCGTGTTCAGACGGTGCAAAATTTATGTTTTAATGTGAAACAGGGAGGAGCCGTTTGTGTCATTTGAAAAAAGACCCGTCCGCCATGGGTCATTTCCCCTTTTCAGTCTCTTGACTTGAGGTGTGAAATTTGCAAACGCAAATCATTTTAACATTTGTTGCTGAAGTAGTAAGGCCAAGCTGTATGTATATTCTGTTTTTAATGTCAGTCGTAAATTTTGAGTAATTCTAACGAAAATTTGGTTCTAATTTCACACCGGTTAGAAGTTGCTGGAAAGGAATAAGAAATATATGACTTCCGATTCTCTGGTTTCTCCTTTCAAAAAATGTGCAACGTTTATAGTCCTGTTTTTGTTTTACCAATGATGTTGTCACTATACAAGAAATAATATCATGCTCTCGGACCTTTAAAGATATAGGAAATCGCAATTTAATAGACAAAACTATGAATACAGGAGCTAGTTTTTCCTATGAGCACTCTAAGTACTAGCGGGACCCAATTCTGTATCATGGCGTCAGTATGTAGAATATTCTCATTTAAGAAAGCCACTTCAACAGAATTAAATTGTATTTTATTTGACATGCTCCTAAAATATGTTATAAAACGCATGATTTTAAGATTTGCTCCTATTCTGCGTCAAGCCCTATAAACAGAGTAACCACACCACTGAAAATCCGCAGATTACAAACTTATTGCAGCTTTTTATAAGCGGCATAAAAAAACTGGAAAAATATTGAATTTTACGACCCATGACGTCGTGGAGGATGCATGCCCGTAAAGTATTACTTTAAGACCGATATTTTTCGAAACTTTGTCAGTGTATATTTCATTTACACTCATAAAGGAGAGGAAATGGGCGAAGAGCCCGTCTAGAAAATCTCAAAATTTCGGAAAGCGGTGTCATTCAATTTAATATGCTGTGCCTAATTTGACATTAGTCTTTTCAAAACATTATTGCCGCTCTAACGCATTAATCATATATTTCGAGCATAAATCATTCACGGAGTATGGCTTTATTGTTTTCCTCCGCCGCTGTGAGATTGCGGCGTGAACGTTATGGGGGTTTGCTTGCCTGTGATGTGTTTGGACATAAACCTCCTCGGATGAATGTCAAACTAAACTAACGGCAGTATGACTAAATGATACACGTAGCACAATTTAGCAATTCTTGTCTGAGAAACGAAGTTGTCAAGGACCTTGTCCTCATCTGCCTCGGATAGGTACTTAAGCATGGCGGCTGTTGCTTTTGTCAAGGTGTCCGAAAAGTATAATATATTCCAAAGATTCAAAGTTCAGGCCTTCACAAAGTTTCTGTGACAATTTATAAACACAGCGCTTTTTCAATTGTTAGGACTATTGGAAACTTCGCCTTTAACAGTCATTTGTATTCTTACTGTTCTAGTTTCTTCAATAAAGTAGTTTATTATCTGATGTAGGTAACATCTTTTAAGGATCACTAACCATCAATAGTTTTAATAATGTATAAGTATTACAAATTTACCTCGGAGAAGTTTTAATTTATTCGGTCCAAGAGAGACAACCAAATGTAGAGCTTTATATACACAAGTATATACCTCAGTGTACATACATATCATACAAAATAAAGGTTTAATGTTGTATCATCAGTCAAAATGGCAATACCACATCATGGTCAAGTGAGATGTCGATACAATCATTAGGGATGCTTTGAAAATATGAAAGAAGTGACTTATTCTGAGTTATTCTCACACAGGTTGATAAAAATGAAAATAAACTTTGCAAAAAGATCGATTGTCAATTTTTTTACTAGGGTAGGCAAAAGGGATTTTAAATTCAATTATATTCAATGGATATAAATCTCTTTCTTATAATCATACATTCTAGTTGTAACTTTGGTAAAATTCATTGTTTTATTTAGAGTATAAGTCTGTGCTAAATGCCATTCTTTCAATCATTTTGGTCATATTGAATGGAAATATCACTCAAAAACACCTTTACTATTAATTGTATTAAAGTTTTTATATAACCCCCGGGAGTTTCTCAGGAACTGAGCTCAACTATATTAGCATAAATTAACCTGAAGAGCAGAAATAACGTTAAATGGTGTTATCTTGAATTACATTTTTCATGACTATGCATAATGTTGAATTACGCAAAAACAAATGACGTCAGGATTTTACGCGCTCAATAAATAATGCCACAGTAATTGTACAATATATTCCGGGTATGCGGATGCACGCCACTGACAAAGAATCCCAAATTAACATGACCTTTCACCCTATGCTAAATCCTTCGTTTTAGGAATCGCGTGCTACAAGAAGGGGACTGTCAGAAAAAGATACGGGTATGTGTTTGGTGGCCATAACCACTCACCAAAATGTTATCTTTCGCTTTAATTATGACAACTTTTTGTGGACACCGGCATGGTTTTGCAGTTTTGTTCTGGAAAATGTGTGAAATCAACTGTTCACAACTTTTCTAAATGTGATTCTTTCGTGACAAATGCAATTCCAATTATGGCGGTTGTTCCAGCATGGTTGACTTGTACCTTCAAATGGTTGTCAAAGTGTTTTCAATGTTTCATCAAGGGAACATTTTGCAATCTTAGATGTCAATTGTTCAGTTCAGTTCAGTTCTGTGCTGAAACATTTTTAGCCTTCTGAATGTAAAATGTTTGGACATTCTTTAAAAGTGAAATGTGTAATTCATGTCTATTCTTGAGCAGATATAACGTACAAAAAATAATTTAAGTAAATGATTGAACAATGAATAACTGCATTTATTAATTAACTGATTTACATAATAAACAAATAATTTATAGATAGATCTATATATAAATTATAGATTTAGAAATAGAATCTAACATCATACTAACCAAATGAATGAATGAATGAATGAATGAATGAATGAATGAATAAATAAATAAATAAATAAATAAATAAATAAATAAAAGTGAACGACTGAATTAATGAATGAATGAATACATGAATGAAAGAATAAGTGAATGAATGAATTACATTTATCTGTTTGTATGAATATATTATATTTCAGATTTTTATTAGAGTACTGTTCAAAAAGCGTTTATAATTGTCATAATAGAATTTTATTTCTTTCTTCTTCTGTTTAGTACATATTTCAAGAGTACAGTAAGCCTATTCTCAGTCGTTCCAAGAAAGGACCAGTGTTAGATTAAAGAGGCTTAGTGATTGTAAATCCGCGATCTTATCATCGGCAGTCGACCATCCGAGCAGGCCACTGACACTTCTCGTTCCGCAATTTGTTTTGCTACATATATGAAAATAGTAAATGTAAAGTTAAAAAAAAATCAAATGCTACAAACGCTACTATTCTATTTTGAATAACATTTACAGTGTATCTCATTTGCATATAATTTCTTTAAACGCATGGAAAACATAATTATACTGATAAAATTCATTTTGTACAACTAACACTCCCTATCAGCTCAAAAGACAACCACCTGGCAAAAACAACAACAACATAACAAAATGGTTTTGAAAAGTTTCCCAGCAGTGCATGGTTTACCATATATGAAAAGAGCATTTATTCTTATAGAAGAAGAAAGAGGACAATTTCAGACTTTAAAGCCTATCTCAACCTCAATAAAAACGTATACAGTTCTTTCAAGTTATGTAAGCTGATATTTGATATTTTCCTAAATAGATTTAGTCTGTTTATAAAACGTAGTTTTATTTCCCCCTTTTTTCGCATCGTTTCTAATTTTAAGAGAAAAAAATACATTGACGGCGATATATCATCCCAACAAGAAAGACACCCGGCCAATTCGAAGTTTTGATATAATAAAAGTAATTTCAAATCAGGGTGTCAATTTGATCAAAACTTTCAACCTTTGACCATAGCGAAAGCAATCTCTTTACCGGCACATAAACTATTTAGAAAGTATTAAGAAAGTTAATAAACACCTATGAAAAATATAAATTACTTTGCGGGTAGCCGGCAAAAGCTCTTTAGAATCCTACCACGATATGAATGACAGGTCGAAAAATTGTGAAGAGTGAAAGACGAGTTTTTAATTAAATTAAAACTTGTGGAAACAACCCGCCATTTTGATGCGCAGTGATTACATTAAGAACCGATGAAGCGTGCATAACTGGGGTTTCAATAACTGAAGTCGGCCGTGGCTTGTTCCGAACGTGACAATTTGCTTCGTTTTATGCTTAAGTTGAAAGAAACATTTCTTCATTTAGACATGCACTCTCTCCTCTATTATAGTCTTGGTCTTATATTTCTTTTTTTATTTCATCTCCCCTAACAGCCGTCTTGCACTGTGTTGAAATGCGGCTTTAAAAATTTCATCTCAAATTACGATGGTCCTGGCTAGTTATGTTCTTGGAGCGGCTGCTCTTTAACTCTATCAACTTATCTCCTACCAGTCTACCAGTCTGCTATTTTAGAACACCGAGATAGATCCGACATATATACATGACGAAGGGTCTCATGGTAGAACACTGAAGATGAATATTTTCTTTAAAGCTCTCCCCACTTTCAATACAGTCACATTATTATTCTTCATTTTGTCTTAATTTAAGACCCAGTTACACTCGGTATAAAACTTCAGCACATTTTTACTACAGGAGCACGAAAACTTTACATGGCATTCTGCTAATACTTAGCGAGTTGCCGAGACATTCGTATTGGTCGACATACCGTATTTCGTCCTAAATCACCCCCTTCACATCTTAAATCTAAAATAGAATTATCCGACTCTCAGTTTGAACTCTACTTTTCTTTCCTACTTTCTGCGCAATTTGATCTGCAATATTGCAAGTTCGAGTTGCTGAGCTACACAAGGGTGTTACAAGTTCTTCTTAAGCAATGCATTTCTTATCAGTATCGTCCTATTAACGTTGGCGTACTTGGATTGATCAAGAACACATCATTTAAAGCTTAGGCAAAAATACAAAAATCTAGCTTTCGGAACGCTACGTACCCTATTTGTTCCTACCCTAAATTTATCTTTGGTAGCTATTGCTTAATCCGCCACTTTCAAAAACAGGAAAGGCAGATGTTTCGTTAAATATTAAAAAAATGAAGTAGGAAATATCCTACAAACCCATTTTTAATAGCATGCTACTAGAACCAAAATATGTGTCATGTGATACCATAACACTACCCTCCGTATACGTAGCTGCTTTCCTGAATACTTACACAATTCACGGAATTATACATTGTGTATACATAGACTTCCGTGCATCTCTCAAAATAATAAATGGCCATTGAAGATGTCTCCGTGGTGAACATATATTTCGACAGAATGTAAGAAAAAGTAGCCCCTAAATACCATCAAACACAGCACCTTCTGCCAACAAGACCCACATAACATATATGGTACTTAAAGGTAGCACACAAATGTAATATTACCTATAGAAAAAGCAACGCTTTAAAAAGTACAATACGGGAAAACATCATCTACACTTAACCGCAAATAAGCCAAACACCTAATAAAGTGGTAGGTTGAAACCTTTGGTTATAGCCTTGGAACGAACTGTTGAAACCTGGGGAGTATACTGACGCAATTCATAGTACCGTTCAAGGCTATTTATGGAACACAAACAGCTGTGACGACATCTCTTGGTAACCCTTTTATCGAAACAATTTATCTTGCAAACTTTATCTGATACGAACAAAGGTCATTACACAATGCAGATGGCAGTCTTTTTCAATAAAGGGCTATGCATAAAAAAGTACGTAAAAGACAGTGAATGTAAATGCGCATTTAGTGTTTTCAATAATTCAGATAAAATACATTTATGTATTATATCATTTTATTTGATAACGGCAATGGGCAACTTTTATATGGTCAAGATACGATGTGCAGATACAAAGGCTGTTACTATTTACTGATAGTACTAAAATAATATATGGATCTCTAAAATGGGTGCAAAAAAGTAACGAGTAATTCTGTTGTAATGGGTAATTGATTAAAAGACCCACTTAAGTCTTGGTTTAGACAGTTATTGTCTTAAATGACCTTTGTCCATGTTATGTAGTGTGCTTGCTTAGTAAAATTTAGTCCGAATTTTATTTAATGACGCGCCAAGACCTTACAAGAAAAGTGTCACACTCGGACAACAAGCGACGAGATCAGACAACGCCATGTTCGGATATCCGTTTAAATCAGACGACATTTAAACTTTAAAACAAGATAACTTATTTGGAATTCTTGCACGAGTTAAACCAAAATACAGTTTATGAGACAAAGTGTAGGTTTCAAAAATTGGGCAGATTTAACAGATACTATTTTTTAAATGTCATTTTTACTGACGAGCTAATCTGTCAAAATTGAACAACGTGTAGCATTTATTACGTTCTGCGCCGAGACTCATTAATACGTCTTTGTTTTAAAAACAAGATAAATCACTTTTACACACACGTGTAACAATATCTAAGTTATCATCAACATTTAGACCGAATCTGAAACCCTCATTTGTATCAAGTCTCTGAAGGTTGAAATTAAGCCGATCAATAACACCATCACTCTTTGGGTTAGCCGGTTTTATATTTGTTATGATAGTTTATAACAGTAATAGCTTTGGATATCTAACACTTTTTTATGGAAATATTTCATTGAATTACACACTTTTCGTTTCCCTTTCCTGCTCATGTCTAATACTGGAAAGTAGGCACATGATTGCTTACGTGTTATTTGAAGTTATATATCCCTCATGAGCCGTTTGGAGAGATGCTCAACACACACGTGTTTGAATATTTGTATAAATACTGTTAGACGTAAATCAAAATGTACCCGGCCAAAAGTGAGGACTTTCAATTTTTGACTTTGATAGTAAAATACCAAATATTGATGTTTTGTAGCTTAATTAATGCAGGAATAAAATGCGGATTAAGCGCAAACTAATCTGCTTCCAGCATGAACAGTTCCGCGTGTAAAAAGGCATATTGGAAATAATTCAGTTTAATCCATTTACTCCTAGGTTTTTACATTGGGATGTTCTGACTTGCAATTTGGGCAAGTCGGGATGTTTTGCACAATTTAGATCCAAAGGTCAGGCAAATAATCATGATCAGATGACACAGTATTTGTCCGTAGCTGTTTCAAAAGGTTTATTTTAATTAGGACCATTTGTTTTAAACTTTTTTTTCCGGTTCCTTTCATCGATAGTTTAGCAGTCTGAGAACCTCGCAAAATTATATCTGTAAGTTAGGTTTGGTGTGTAAATACCACGTTTGCTATTCAAATCACGAATTCGTAGATTGGGAAAATGTCTGAATCAATATCAGACAGGAAGAAGGCCAAATCTTTTTTTCTGCTTTCAGCATTAGAGAGCTGTTCTCAGTTTTGTTGATTGCTATCACGCAGTTGTTGTTGCTCTGTTTTCACTTTCCATCGCTTGTATTTGTTTTCCGTTTTTCTGATTTTTTTGTTAAAATTGCTTGAAGCAATATTTAAAACTATTCATGTGTGAGTTTCACTATGAAGATTTACAACCAGTATTCATGTATCTCATCAACTAAACACTGTATTTTGTACGGTTGCAAAACATTTGGAAAGACTTTAATATTTTTATACATTTAAAGAAAGTTTCTTCCTTAAGGGAACATAAAAGGTTTTAGTTTTACGGTTGATATCGCCTTTCTTTCCGTGTTAACAAGAACATTGAAAAAAAAACACGGACGTTTTTGGTGATCATTTGCCATAATATTTCAATTTAAATTAACTTTTTGAATAAAGAGTTGCATCCAACATTTTTTTGCGGATCAAGGGCACATAGTTTGCAAAACACAGTGTTTGAATGAGAGTATTTGAATTTCAAAACTTTGACAAGCTGGTGCACCCAAGGGTAGGTCCACATTCACGGCAGTGCTTGAGTTTGGCAATTCTAATTTTTTGGAACTACACTTATCAATTTTCTAAATATCCACCTAAAAGCTATGTCACATGTGTCTAAATCACTTTTAAAGATACACCCATGCATAATTTTTATAATACATTGTATGAAGTTGGTGTCATTGAATGAAGTACTGATAGACTTGCATGTTAAATTCACAAAATCGCAAAATGACCGATACTTATAATTTGTTTCAAACTTCCTACAAACGTCCATTTTTGTTGTAAAAGCTTTCAGATATGTTCTCTATCCTAATTTTATCAACACATCATCCCAACACTAAACTTATTGGCGGAATTAGCCTTTTTAACTTTACAGCGATTTCTTTTCCCATGCAGTCATCAAACATACTCCGTGAATTGGTTCCATACCGAGCTATATTTTCTCCATAGAGATGTTTTACATACAACAACCTGACCATGAATATCAAATTTCTGAAAGACGAACAGTCCAAGCGAAAAAGTAAATTGAAAGAGCCGCCATGGTTCTCAAAATCATCAAATCTCCCCCAGGTGGACTGGAGTAAGATAAAACCATCAAAATACATTTCTACGCCTTTAGTCTTCCCCACAATATCCGCCATATATCTGCCTCTTTACATATACGCGATGATTGGCTGAGTTACGTGCAGACTGTTTTCAACCTGGTTTTTATTTTTTTGTTGACTTTTGGATGTAGGATGTAGTACTAAGGACCACTGAGTTTGGTACCTATCTTTATAAATATCATGGAATGTTAAAGATCGATCTTTGATGTAATGATTATGAAACATTTATCAGCATATTTTGAATATTGAATAAACTACGACACATTTTCTAAGTGTATACTTGGAAAATGTGCTGCATGAACCAATTGAGAAGTTTCAGTTTTCAATCATTTAACTATTTTGCGATCTCCTGTACAGGAAGCGGATGGTCTACCGATGTGACAAACTTAACTGAATACTTGAAGAGTTGAAAGTCAAAATGTTCTTCTTTATGTTTCTTCGAAAGTTCACATGCTCATTATAATTGTCACGATTACAAATCATCAGCGATTCTTGTTTTCTTCTTTCCTTGCCATTGTGTCCATGAAAAAATTCCACTGTGTCAGGTACTGATGATGCACCTAATCTATATGATCTTGATGTCACGGTTGGCGTCACCAAACAAGCGATATTTGAACCTGTAGGATCTTATCAGATATTGTAAAGGGCTTTAATGTGATAAAATATGATTTATCTACCACCCTGATCCGATCAGAGCTTCCCGTATACAGTTTCCATCTCAGAGTTTAATTTTTCAAAGTGGATCGTTACAATGATACTCGGAAAGATAATCCTGATCGTACAAACAAAACGTTTATGAACTCTTGGTTTTTGTTTAGTTTTCCATAAAATATCCCATATAATTATATCTTAATGTACCTAATATGATATTAACAAAATTGAGAAAAAAAGCTTAATTTATAGATGGAATAAATCCCACCTGTTCTGAAGAGGTTTAGAAGCTTTAAAGACATTATCGCGCTCAACAATGGTCTCAAAAACGCTTTTCATCTCATTCTTGCTATTATCTGACACTAGTGAAGTTAAGGGAAAAAAATCGTAATTATTTAGATTGTTAATGGTAATACATGGCAAACAATCATTCATATTACATAATTGGAAAAAATGGGGGTTCTTAATAAAGTAAACTCCTATACAATCTTGATAAGAACATGTGTTCAATTGCATCAATGTTTTTTTTTATCATATCAAAGTACAAAAGGATTTTCTAAACGGCTAAAATCGATTGCATGATATGTTCAATCAATTAAGTTTATTGGCGTTAAAGATATCTTCCGTCCCAGAATTTACTTCAACTTCGTGTTACACGCTATATTGTAACATGGTGAGACGTATATAACTATATAAACAATTTAAGAAAATATAAATATGTTGATTTATTTCTCATGTTGAATGTTGCAATATTTGATTTTGTCATTCATATTGTATTCGGTTTCACGTTTTATTACATATTGTCATTTGGATTGTAAAATAAGATCAATTTGCATTTCATATGTTAAATTAGTAGTAGTAATAATATATTTATTTATATTGAATGCATTGAATTTACATTGTATAGTATATATACTAGTATAATGTACTGTCAATATGAAATGTTTAGCAGTAATAAAACTCCGTGCAATGCTTGATAAGTGTTTGTATTGTATACATCCCCATTTGCATGGTATATTATTCATTTCATGTCTTTAATAACAAATTGTTTTATAATTCATGCACAAGTTTCATATAACGCTTACATCTGTTTTCTGCTGTAAACTGTTTGTTGTATTGTTGCCTTCTGGGATTTGTTTTTTTATTTATTTTGTTACCAAAGATTTCATTGGCAGAATGACAGCTCTCCTGCAAAAATCTAGCTAATGAAATAAATCGAAACAAAATAATCAAATATTCTAGTTATGCAACCTTCTAATTTTCAAATTAAACCATAAAAGAACGAGGCAATAGTGGTTCCAGACGAGACTTTCAGACTGGTTCGGCATGTATTTCACAAACATCGCACAATAGTTGCTTTGAACAAGTGAATACCCATATTCATTTCGAAGTAACTGTGTCAAAGGTCATGTTCCCAATACTCTTTTTTTATAAGACAATATCAAAATACCTGATACACTTCGAGAGACATAAGGGTCTACAAAACTCTCGTCAAAGGCTTTTGGATAAGTAATTCAAGTCATTAGCCAAAACTATTGTGTCACGTGAATCTAAACAAACACATGCTAGACTTTTTAATTATAATACAGTTTTGGTGTATTTGACACTTTTCGTATGAGAAGTGATGTATGCCTGACGCACTCCTTGAAACTGTGATGTAATTGTAAAGTAAAATACGTATGCTGCAAACGTTGTGCAAGTGACAAATTTTGACTCCAGTATAGCTGGCATTGGCAAATTTTGTCTGCAAGTGTAATATTACAGTAATGTATGTTCTACATATCGCCCAATAGTGTGATAATTATAATAGTAATGTATACACGAAAAGAGATGAAATGTTATATTTGTCATAAATTTCTAAAAAAGCTTACCGATATAATTGTAAATCTGTAGTAGCCAGTTTTACTCGCTATGAGGCTTCTGGTAAGCTTTCAGACGTGATGAGGGACTTTTTTTTTTAGCTTTCATATGTGTGGAGTCTTTGTGGAGTTTTCAAATGTTTGGAGTCTTTTTTGTTTTTCAGATGTGTGATGGGTTTTTTAGTTAACAGATGTGTGTATTGTATGGATGGGCTTTATTGAGTTTTCAAATGTGTGGATGTGCTTTTTTGAATTTTCAGATGTGAGGCCTTTTTGAGTTTTCAGATATGCTTAAGATTTTGGACAGCTTTTAGATGTTCTGATGTCTTCAAAGGTTTTGGGACGATTTCAGATGTCTTTAAGTTTTCAGTTTTAAGTAAGGATTTTCTTGGCTTTGGTTAACTCTAAGACACATTTTAGGATTGTGTGCAGGCTTTAATTTGTGGTATGCTTTCAAATGTATTTATGGATTTTGGTCAGTTTTAAAATAATTTTATATTAAAGAGTTTTCCGGTATATAAAAGGATATTAAGTTTTCTCGTGTACTTTTATTCACAGAAGCCTCTGAAGAGGTCAAAATGCTTGATTCAATGAAATTGTTGTCTGAATTACGAGGTACATGTACCTTTTCGTCTAAAATGGATGTCCTTGTAATGCATATTAATGGCATTGTATGTAAACACAGTTATATCTGAACTCCCAAAAAACTTTTTGTTTTCTGGTAAACTATTTTCTGTTTCTCTACAAGCAAATCAGAATAAACATTTACTCGTGTTTCACTATCTTAGACTGTATAATCGGAGGAAATATTAGAAATGGAATGTCCCAGCATTATTCAATAATATTTTCGTGAGAATTCTTAAACTAATATTGGAAATGAACAATAGCCGAAATCCATGCCTTTCAAAATTTTCTATTGTGTACAAATTTCATTTCCTTTCTTTTCCACACTTTTCGTCCTTATCCATTGATTTCTTTCAAATTAATAAACCATTGACAGCGTGTCCGCCACCTAAATAAGATCTGATTGAATTTTCCACCATCCTCTCCTCAGAGCCCTTGAGAAAATGAGTTAAAAGCGACCTATAGTTGGCCGATCTTAAAAGAAAGTTCTACACTGAAAAATCTAAAATTGTTCAACCAATTTGTGAAGATCGGAGCGATGCAACAAAGATACTCTTCATAATTTTTTAATCTAACACGAACAATTTCAATTTTGATTGAACTCGAGTATTTGTGACCAAAGTTGAAAAACGGAGTAAAAATACAATAACCCTGCTGGAAGAAAGTGTTTCTGCTTTCGCGACTACTGTAGTGAAGATCATGATCAGCTTGCACGTTCTTGCAGTCGGGTGATGAACTTCACTGTCAGCCTGTGCACTCATCTACTTTTCTCACTGAACACCCCTATGAAACAGCTAAAAGTATTATCTTAACTAAAAGATGGATAAGTCTTTGTTTTTAGGAGGTTTGCATGATCAGGAATAATGATGTATACAAGTTGCTGACAAACCTCTATGGGAAGAGGGTATTATGGTTAAAGTTCCAGTTGCCCAATTCTAAGGTTAAGTGAGCTGATTCAACAGTGTCATGTAACCGAATCTTACCATAAAACTTCTTAAAGCTCCTCCAGGAAACAGACAACTCCATGTTCTTTGATGTTTCCGTCAGTCACTATGTTGCTGAAATAGATTGCTAAAAAACAAACCTTAAATATCACTGCTGCACAAAAAGACATTAACAGGTTAAAATTTATAATAAATAATGTTTGCTATCACCTGAAAAGTCATTTAAATGATAGAGTAGATGGAATTTTTAATGATATTGCGCAACAATAAAAGTATATTACTGAAATTTTTGTGGGTTTCTGGTGATGATTCAAAATAACGTGTTACCAAAACGGCCACAAACTTATTATATTATTTGATTGCCCGTTCTAGCTTACGGGCAAGTCAAAAACATGTAGTTCATGTCTTGTTTAACCCTTGTTCTGCTGAATTACTTTTCTAAAAATGTTTAACCCTTGTTCTGCTGAACTACTTTTCTAAAAATGTTTAACCCTTGTTCTGCTGAACTACTTTTCTAAAAATAGACTTGTCCATCCTACCAATAACTGTTCATACAAGTGCCCATAAAAATTTGAGAAATAGCGGACAAAGTAAGATCATGGTTGCGAGGCAGTGTAGATCATGATCCGCCTGGAGATTGGACCGAACGTCGTAGCCACTGAACCACTTGGTCTGTCTTTAAAGCTTCGCCCTATTTGTGGGATATGACTTAAAAGAGACACAAAGTGGTTTCGTGGCTACGACGCTCGATTCAAGGTCCAAAGGATATTGATTTGAACAATACTGGGCCATTCCGCATTATAATTCTTTTCTATAACCGGTTCGGTACATTTTTGTGGCTCTGTGGCTGTGATCACATTTGACTTGGTTCGAATACCAAAATCTGCGGCTGCATACGTTTTACATAAATCGAGCATAATATCATATGTTACAATGGATCGTATAATAACATAGCCAACGTCATCGCTGAAGCAAATTCCAATGTCGAAGAAAGGTCGTTAATATAGTGCACTAGTTTCCTTGCAGAAACAAACAACTGCTTAGTGAACATTTATAGCACCGTCATGGTACATATAGTCAACCCTATGATTGATAATACGAAATGATAAAACCACATATAATGAATAATCTGTACATGTGAACTTTCCACGATCAATTAAAATTCAAATAATTTAATTCTCGCATGACAATAACAAAGTGATGAAAGGAGGCAAGTAATATGGGACAGCCTTAAGAAACCTTAATGAGATCTAATGAGGAAATTTGTACACTATCATAACAAGATAAGACGATCCGGTCTCTTTCAAGATAGCTGTATCGGGTTTCGGTTTTATTTTAAAAAAAAGATTGGGACTTCTTTGTCAGATTTGAAAATTAACTATTAGATGTATCATTTATAACACATCTTTATGTTGTAATGTGCTAATATGATAATATTTGATAACACTCGGAAGACGAGGTTTTGCAAAGAATGGGGTATTCTTCGGGTAGACTAAATTCTTTAAAGGAAATTTAAATGTCATATATGTGTAAAAAAAAAAGAAGAAGAAATACTCATATTACGTGGTAGTCAAAATCTACGGAAATAATATTTTTGTTCGTTTGAAGGCAATATACTTTCATTAAATTGGTTTTTCTTCCGCAAAAAGACGGTAATTAATTTTCTTTTCGTTTTAATTTCAACTAAGAAATTATCCATTTTGACTGATTACGCCGGGAAAAAAATTGATACAGTAGCTCCTTTTCAACTAATGAATAAATTAAAATTGAAATTCGAGCAACTGCAAACGTTAATTTTCCTGCACGTTTTAAAATATCATTTAATTATTTGCCGCACTGCGAGTAAGAAATCGCGATAACTAGCACACCATGTTCAACATAGCGAGAAATGGTCTCTGACCTGTTGTTTATATTTGGTTTCCTTTGCGCCCCGAAAGTTGTTATGGAAGGTTCGTATTTGAACTGGTATCGATCTAGACCGCAATATATTTATGTAACCGACCTCATTTGTCAGAAACAGTCTAGTCCAAATTTTCATTTTAATCCCTGTTCTTGAATAAATCAAACCGGTATCGGAAACTCTCAGACGGTTTATGGCAGAACCTTGCTTTGATTTTTAAAGAACCGAATTACGCCAACATTGAAACTACTTCTGAACGTCAGAATGATTTATCTTTTAGAAATTTGCTTTGTTGAAATTTTTTGATGACTGGCAAACTACCAAATCAAAAATGACAAAATAGGGGAAAGATGCAAACGCGAAAAGGACAGAAGAAATTGATTTCTTCAGCAATGCTCTAGAGAGAAATGCCAAACTACTGCATAGCACGCGAGTTAGTGTAAAGAAAATTATCTCAAATTTCCTCGAAGAAAATTTTCAGAGATTAAACAGTTTTGCAAACACCGGAAATGAACCGGAAGTACTCTCCTGAGAATAGAGACGTGTTTAGTAAGGGTACTGGCAATTATCAGAGCTTACGCGCGGGGACTACTTTTTTATTAGTGCAGACGTGCTGAGGTCGCGCCTAACCAATCAAAAAGAGAAACGATAATGCCAAAACAATATCTCGGAAATTAGATTTAATTGTCTTCCTTTAGAAGAAATCGCACGTCGATTTGTAATCGTGACTTGCTTACTAATGATTTTCTTTGAACTGATTTAAGAATTCTGACCGAAGGCCTTGGATGTATTTGAAAGCATGTTTATAAACGAGTGTGAAAGAAAAATATGAATTAACGCACGTATATCATTTGACTTGTTCATAATGATCAGTAGATATTAGAAAATACTTTTGTATCAAAATGAACCAAAAACTTTCTATCAAAAAGGGACTAGAAATCAAACTAATTAATATAAATGTCATTCTAGTTGAAAAATATTAATTAGCTCAATGTATATTTTTAATTATTCAATATCAAACTGATAAAGATATTGACATGGCAATAACAGTATCTTTTTTTTTTTACAAAAATTGTCAATGTATTTGAATTTGACTGTTCGAAGTAGAAAAATCGATTTTTCATTTGTCACGATGGATTTTTCCACAGACTGGATTCTTATTTTACACACTAATGAAATTGACAAAATTTGTGCTACCCTATTTATATTAAAAATGTTCTTATATATCATGTGCATAGTTCTTTATACGTGTAGACATGGAACGAGCATAATATTTAGATTTTACATAACAAGATTAATTTATTCCATTGCATAAACGGAACCTTAATCGTTCGTGAAATTATTCGTGACATTGAATTTCATTCTAAGATGTCACTTGAATAGCGGGGTAATAGTTCGCGGGGTAATAGTTCGAAAAATATGTCGTCCATACCCGTCTGGTACAAGTTATATAAGACTAGACAGTTGCACATAATAAAGGCCTTTGTAATAAATTTCCGTAAATTGATATACCGGTAAGCGTCCAAATGACCATGAAAATCTTGAGGAAAACAAGACATTTAGCAGTTACATATTTAATGATTATTGCCAAAGTTGGGAGACTAAAATACATAAATCATATATATTGTATCACAGTCCTATTTTGTATTGAATACAGAAATATTTTGACTTTCCAGTTTCCAGGAAAGCATAATTAAAACTCCAATAGTGAATTAAGTACAAACAAAGGCTGTTATGTTTGTAACTTAGGAACAAGGGACTCAAACGAGAACGTGCTTTTTCGCTATAAGTTATATTTGCATTTGACTTTGCTCAAATAATTACAATCGTGATTTTTGAGAATCGTCTCTCAGGGTCGGTCAAATTAAATAAAATAAACAAATGAAACAAAATAAACGGATGCTGCATGGACAACAGAATCACATCTTGCGAGTCATTCCTTACTTCGGAAGCCTCCACACTTTTATTATCACTGTCTGACTGATAAAGAACTTGTATCTCGTTGAAGGGACACTTGTAATATTAACTTAGTATCAATTTTGTCTTGTAAAATGTTGTCGTTGTAACAGACAATAGTCATATATGGGCAAATCACGCCGTTTGCAAGTCCTACGCTTCGATTTGGTATGTTACGGCTGCAGAATTGAAACAAGAAAAACCTAACCTTATTCGAACTCGCATGCAGACTGTTGAGTACCCCCATCCACCTTGTACTGAAGAAATGAGTCAGTGAATGAGACAATGGCAAGGACAGGGAGAGCAAACAATCATCTGTGACAGCTATGCGTCCTGTGCCTAGTGCATGTCTTGCAAAAATTCAAAGCGACCAATCAGACAAAATGGTATATGAATTAGCCCAACTATAAGATTTTTTTTCAAACATATTTACATACCTATTGCCCGCAACCACAGTGCAGCCAGTTGTGGAAATAATGCTACAATCAAGTACATAACTAAATTTTTGTCTAGCTAAATGCAAAAGGTCAGATGTCTATAGTATCAACCACAAAACGGATATATTTTATGAAATCGTCATTAACCACGAAATTAAAACACATAGACTATGTATGCTTAGTTTGTTCTAATAACGAAATAGCCTTTCTGCAACGACACTCATTATCACATGTAAAGCAACACTGAAATGCTTCCAGTAACCACTAACAACAAGGACGGGAAAACTATCTCATCAAAAGAATAAAAGACTACAATGTTCATCATGGAACAAAACATTGAGATTGTCTTCAATCACCTTCCTTAAGACCATGCTTAGACATTCAACAGTTATTGAAGTCATTGACACTGCAAGGTAAATATCTAATCCAAGCACAATAAAAGACAAAACTGAAAAGAGAAAACATTCTTCACTGATCCACAAAAACACGGAGAGAATTTCCACAAAGTCATCATCACAGAATAAAAGAGGGCACTTTCAAACAATGAGAAACAAAAACACAGGTAAACTTTCTACAATCAGCTCACCAAATATTCTACTGTAAAAACCCGCAAAGGATAAGGTAAATTCGAAAGTCTTTGTTAGAACGACTAAGATAGCAGCAACGACGTGACAGCACGTCATACAGCCTACAACCTGTACTGTTTATGGAAACCAACGAAACCACCAATATTCGAAACTGCAATACTGTGCTATATTCACCTATTCATCATGATATGAGCCAAAAACATACACCAAAACAAACACCAAGATAAAAAAAAACAATCAAGAAAAATCCAAACATAAAAGCAAATGGATAAAACTAGATAAATAAAAAAAGAACTGAAATAACACCGTCTGAGATTTATCAGCAGTGAACATAATGTTACAAAAATACAACCAACAAAAAATCGTACGCAGAAGCACCAAAACAACTTCCTAATCACCGCAGACATTCCGGAAAAATGGAGCTGGAGACAACTAACTCATTTCTATAGTTACGGTGACGGTAATTATTATATTGGATGGTGTAATAACACGGATACACTTATAGCCATTATTCATTTAAGTTTATGACTCTAGTTGTTGCTAAACGCGTTCGTTTTTACGACTTTTATCTCCCGCGTCACGAGAAGGCGCTCGATCAAACGGTATAACAATTGAATTTAATATCTCTCCAAATGTTCCGTGTTCAATACCAATGAAAACGGGTTGCGTTAACTAGCACACGCTCTACAGTATACGTGGAACATACTGAAAATAATAACAAAATAGGTTAACATTTAATTATGTTGAAACAATGTGTTAAATAATGATTCCAATTAATAGGGAAGAGTATCAGTGGTCATTTCCAACCTTCAAAGGACAAAAGGAAAGAAATAGACATGCAATTCAGATTCTGCTATCACAAAATGCTAAGACCCGTTGAAACAGAAAATGAAACAAACGAAATGCAGAGTTTTGACTCATACTTGGGGGTATATTTGATTGTCGACTTGTATATTAATACTATAGCGATATTTTGTTTGCATATGAAGAGGAAGAAACGGAACTGAATTCAAAACAAAATATAACTTTTTATTTATTAATGTACAACGATTATCGATGTTTTGTTTTAGAACAGATATAAGCAAAAATTGCATTTCAAATATTGCTACACTTTATATCTATTCAATTTTTGTTATTGAAAGTTTGTTAAATTTCTGCATTTAGTTACACCGGTATTAAAAAACTTACGCGCTATTATTTCTCGATTAAATAATACACATGTAGTAATTGTATTTTTGTAACTGCTATTCAATGTTTCTTTGAGTTCTTGATTTCTATATTTCGTTTCTGTCTTTAAAAGTTTGAAAATTTTGTTCCAAGTTTCCTTGTTGAATTTCTTAAATCTTGTAAATGTTTTAATTGTGATTCACTTTTTCGTGATTGGAATAAATGTTGGATAAAGTTTCCGTTATCAATTTTGGAAAACCAACAAACGTTACTACATTGTATACGATTAGTTTAAATTGTTGTTTGTTTTACAATTGCCATTAACTGTTCTACACTCATATTCAAGATTTAGAGATTTGAACTGTAAATGCCGTTATTGTTACCAGTTTGTTTTTTATTTTTGTCATTCAAAGATGCTGTATGTGTCATTACTCTGATTGGATGTTTTGCTAATTGTATCCTTCGCAATGATGCCATTCATTTCCTTTTGTAACAAGACTTTTATTTGGTTTACCATAAACGAAAATAGACCACGTGTTTTTTTAAAGTGGGGATGCCACAGGAAATGCAGGGAGGATAAACACATTTTGTCACACTTTCGTTTACTTAAACGGAAATTTTGAAATTACCTTCCCATCTTTTATTGGCTCTCGAACGCGACACTCCAGCTACAGGAAGAAATCAGGTCTGCCTTTATGTATTACTTGGCAATGAAAAGCCGTGCTACAAAATATACCAAACTAAACACAGTAAATGACATACTGGTGCTGTTTAAACCATTTGTTTGACGATGAATATCTGCTGGAATAGTGCACCATATCAACTTTTTTCTAATTATAAGTTTAGTAACGGATGCTGCTTCAAAAGTTATGTGACTTGTATAATTAGCAAATGTTGAGTACATGTAATAGTTACCATACAAGACTTTACCATGTTGAGTATATATACAGTAGTGACAAAGTATTGTAAATCATTTTTAAATTTCACTTACCTCGGATTCAACCTTCTATTTTATTATGTTTTGTCATGTGCTATGTGGCGCTGAGTGCTTGCGATGTCCTTTGCTTTTGCACTTAAGGTTGATGAAGTCGTTTCCGTTTAAAAAGTTAATATAAAAAGCTTCAGTGTGTAACCGCCATCCCCTCATGACCTGTTTGTTGGTAGTTGATCTTATTGATGGTGTTTGGTGATCAGTTTTCTTATCTTACACCCCGAGTAAATGAAGTTATTTCACTTCGTTTCTTGGATATATTTACTCTTTTCGCTACAAGCATACAGAAGTCTTAATTGTCTCTATGACTAGATGTAACACTAAAGAAGCTTTTTATCTCTTGGATAAATTTACTCTTTTCGCTACAAGCATACATATATCTTAATTCTCTATATGACTAGATATAACACTTAAGGAGCACCTATGGCACACTTTGTCTGCGTACACGGTGTAGACACATGTTCGTTATTGTACTGTAACTTTGTTATATGTTCTACATAAAGTTGCAGTTCATACGGTATATTTCCGTATAAAACATCACATAGATATAGAGACACGTTTTTACGTTCACATATCTACAAAATTGTGGTATTTCACGCCATTTGATTTTGCACAAGTTGCAATTTTATCATAGACACTATACTTTTCACCTTGAGCGTTATGGTCTATAATTCTAATATTTATTATTCCCTGCAAGTTAAAAAAAACTGTTCGGCTTTGGTAACAATAACATTAATATCAGTAAAGTATCATGGCACAACGGGACCATAGTTTAAGGCGATTAATACCAACAGATAAGATTTGTTAGATGATATGAATTTAATCTAGCTCTGTTTCTATGTGACATTATCAATTTGAGCACATGTCCACCATGAAGGACAATAATCATAATGTTTTCAATTTTTTCAAAAAAAATTGTAATGTTATTAATTTGAAAGTATGCGCATAATGAAAATTAACACATTCTACTTTTTCAAATTTGCGGTAATAATAATTATGAAAGCCATCAAACGGAGAAAGGGACTCATTGTAACGGACTTTAAATTGTACTGTCTCATCAACATCAAAAGCCTAATGATCCTTGAAGCCACGGTAATTTCGAGAGAAAATGCAATTTTCAACAACATTGCACATACCTAAATTATTTATATTTCTATGAAAGAGATATGATCCGCGGTCCCTATGGTGTTAAAATGACATTTTCAGACACGTTCGTCAATGAGCAGTGCCTTCGAGCTGTTGCGCAACCGTGCATAGCGGCCTGTGAAACAGATGCTGTGTGCGGTGCATACTTTAACAACCAATCGTTAAAATGGTTTCACAGTTAATGTGTCTCTAGTATAATGATGTTAATGGACCATTTCATATGGCAATACTCTTTGCGTGCAGTTTCAAAAGCTGTTTCTCTTTTTTTTTTCTTTCAGTTTATTCCATGATCGAGGTGTGAATTCATCATTGTAAACGATACCAGACTATGACCATAATTTGTTTTTCGGCGATGCTATTTTTAACAATTGAGTAATTGAACTTCATCAACAATTTCCCGTCCCTTGATACGAGTCTTCGTGTTATGAAGTTATTTTAGGCCATTTGGTGCGTTTAGTTTACTAAGTTTTCATTAAGACATCACAAATGTGTTGCACTCTTTTAGCTTTTACCCACCTTCAGGCGTGTATAGCAAGTACCACATACACAAGTGTCTGTTTATTTCGTAGTTATGGTTTAAGCTTCTTCAAACAACAGTTTTGATTTGGTAGCCATCCTGCTCTTATGTAATTACTTAACAGTTTGATGTATGTTGTGTGTGTAGTGTATGTAATGTATGTATTTTAGAGTTTTATCCTTGGTACTAACCAACGCCCCTAGAGAAGTTTAGCTATTTTAGGTTTCGGGAGATAGTGCACAAATGCAACAGGTTCACTAACTTAGAGCCCATTTTAACCAATGTTTTATCGCACCATGTGGGACTTATCCGATGCATCCCTCTGTAGGTCCAATGGACATACGTTCTTTACATTCAACACACTTATATTCTCTATATTTGTTCTACAATTTAATAAGGATGTTGTCACAATTCTATGTAACCACCCTTACCTTAAAAATTGCATAATATGTATCTATTAAAAATTTACATTGTAATACACTGATCTTACAAAATTAGATAAGTTATCTATTTCTAGCGGCTTAATTGATGCACAAAAACAGGCAGACTTAAGGGAAATTCTTGTCGTTAAGACCCTCACATAATCAAATGAGTCTTAAATGTTTCAGAATCCTTCAGGTTTTTGTATAAACGATGGAAGTTTCTGTAGAGACAAATCCGTCATTTTTTTTTTACATTTCCCTAACTTGGTACTGTACTTGAGGGCGTAGAACGGTGTCAAAATTAGCTCTCTTAACCACTATCGGGTCGTTTGATGAAAACAATTTTCCGTTGTACGTACACCAAGGACCACTAACTGTCTTAATTTTTATGATCATTCAGTCTCGATGTATAAAGATGAAAGCCGTTAGTATGAGCAAAATTAGTCCCCCTGGTAGGCCGTCTTGATTACATTTCAAATAACTTTCTCTAATGTGTAAAATCGACGACGTCGATTGATTTGCTTACTGAGATATTACAGTCATTCAGGAAGAATCTTCAGCCTAAATGTCTGAAACTTTTGCAATAGGAAATGCTTTAAAAACAGTCAAAAAATCAATAAACCTATTAATTAAAACTCCCGTTTCAATTTTATATATAATGAATCACATTAAAGCAATATTTGCGTGGGACGAATGTACACTCCATTTCTGGTTAAGAAGCAGTCAGCTATCTTAGTTTAAGTTAAAATAATTCAGACATATGTAAATCTTTTCTCTGTTTTGAGACGATCCCCATGTCATCTTATCTAATTTTATGGCATGTAGAACGTTTCAGTATTCAAATTCGTCACTTCATCTGTATTAAATATTTTACTTTTTGATTATACAACACTATTTGTATGTACTGTATACATTTTGTATATTGTATCCAATAATGTCTTTATTTACACATTCAATATGTTTTAATTTGCATAAAAACTGTGAATTTGTAAAGTATAAAAGTTACACACTTATCCTACTATAGTGGCTAGAATATATATATCTATCTTGTCAGGGTTGGCGTACATTTTTCCATATTTTGGTCAAGTCCTATTTTTGTCCTCGGTTAGTAATTTTATATTGACACCATACAGGCTGGGCTATTTATATATATCTCATTGGGTATTGCGTGCGAACAACTTTCCCAGATTTTGTCCTCATTTCTATTTTGTCCTCTGTTACTATATTGTTTATATTGACTTTCTATGTTCTAAAACTGTCTATTTGTGTAGTTTAACTATTTCACACCAGTTCTACTATAGAGCTAGCTAGGTATAAACTATTTATGTATTTCTTATTTTGCATGGTTGGCGAACGACTTTCCCAGATTTGTCATCGGATCTTGTATTGGTCTTCGTTTGAAAAAAAAAACGTTCAATACTTAGATATATAGATTTAAACAAACATCAGATTGATACAAATATTCACATTTTTTCAGCTAATATTTGAAAAATACATAACTTGCTCCTAGTTAATTGAATGAAACCATGTTCTGAAAAGCCATCTTCCTGCTGTCAATAAACATTTCAATGTTTTTTGTCAATTTGTTTTGATTTTCTTTTTGTAAATTATGATCAATGTATTCACGATATTTGGCAGTGTATCACTGCACTTTACAACTTTTCACTGATCATGTTTGAGTAATTTATATGTTTAGTAACTTCAATCAACAAACTGGAATAAAATTAATGCGTATTTCATATAATTTTGACTCTGCAATGATGTGTGTAATAACGCAGTGCGTCAAAAGAACCTTATAGAAACCTGTGTAAAATATCTTACATTTACACTGCATCAAACAACTATATAGAACCCTCGTGTAAAATATCTTACATTCACACTGCATCAAACAACTATATAGAAACCTCGTGTAAAATATCTTACATTTACACTGCATCAAACAACTATATATAGAAACCTCGTGTAAAGTATCTTACATTTACACTGCATCAAACAACTATATATAGAAACCTCGTGTAAAGTATCTTACATTTACACCGCACCAAGCACAATAAGAAGACATAGTGCAAAACATCTTACATTTACTTCTTGCAACACCGTACTAACCAAGTATGTCTTCTTTTATTTTTATATTTTTGGAACGACTTTCATAATTGTTAATTTTTTGTTTTTCAAAAGCAAGTACATTGTAGTTGTTTTTTCACTAACAGTTTTTTTCATTTTTTTTATCTAAAAATATCATTGTTAATAATTTGTTCGTACTATAGCATATTTATTCCTGACATAAATCTTGCAATGAAATATTTTTTGCCACTATATGCTGATCGCTTCTAGACTTTAAGAGTAACTTATCTTTTCTACAATCTGTTCTACATTACTCTTATCTTGAATGCCCCTGGCATAGTAAAAGCTTCCCATTATTATTAGCATAATTGTATAAGTGTCCAGGTCAAAGTCATGCTTCATACGGAAGCCAATTCGAGTTTCAGAAATTTGAAAATTTAGAGACGAATTTGACTCGTCGACTCGTCAAATTTTGGTACTCAAAAAGATTTTTTTGTTTCGCAAAATCAGAACTGTGTGTTTGTCCACACTGGCCGTGCCCAGAATCCGTAATAAAACCTCTTAATGTCGTTTTCTCGGCCAATTTCCATATTCATGCATAGTAGACCTTAATCATATATTTATATTATTCATGAGATTTGTAATTCGCATTGTCCAAATAGAAATTAGCATTAGTTAGGAGCGATGAAAACTTGCTAATCCGCTGCCTGCTGAATTTTAACACTAAATTAGTAATCCGAGATCGTAACCTTCCGAAGAAATAAATTCATGCTTTTCCACACAGTTTCACCATTTATGTGCAAGTTGAGGTATAGTGCACACGTTTTTCTTTTTGGCTAATATATTTTTAAAGGAATATGTTCTGTGATTTCTTTCCAGGTTGTGGAGATATAAAAGTTGTGTTCATGTCCGGAAAAATGAGTAGCCCCGACGACTTACTGAATGGAATTTTGTGACATGTAAATTCTTCTCATCGGATATACCCGTTCACAATACATGATGACGTAAGAACGTGCTAAATTTAGGTAAGACCATTTGAATAAATAGTAAATATCGGAGAAGCAATATATTGGTAAATTCGAGGAGTAAAATTGGAACTAACTACAGGAAATTCAGCTTGAAGTACATACAGCTTTTATTATTATTATTTATAAGAGTCTGTTTTGTAGTTTTGCTGTCTAATTTAGCGTACTGAAATCACGCTTACCAAATAGCACGCTTGTGTAGGTACTAGGCAGGTATATTATATTCCGAACAGTTAAGATGAACTTTGACCTATGATCTAATGTTTATAAGACATAGCATATAACAAAAAAGCAAACTTTGAGGGAAAACCCCTGATTTGAATTCGATTTTCGGTAAAACACACGGAAACTGTACTGAAATAATTTAAGCACATGATTTAAGCACGTTTGAGTTACTACTCAATATTTCATTCCATTCGGATATAAATGAGTTTCGGATAGATCTCAATTTATTTCACAAAAAATCACAATGTACAATAATCTTAAATTGATCCAGACAATTAAGAACAAAATTAAGATCAGTGTAACAATACTTTCGAAAATCTCCGATTTATCGCTTTATCTGACAAGTTTGGGGGAAAGCAAGAATTTATAGATATATCTTTCACATCAATCGAGTCTCTAACGGACCTTTACATATCACTTCTATTACCCCATATTAGCTTTATCTCCCGAGCATGCCAGATCGTTGGGTTGAACCATTATA
This sequence comes from Saxidomus purpurata, assembly GCA_022818135.1. NCBI lineage: Eukaryota > Metazoa > Mollusca > Bivalvia > Venerida > Veneridae > Saxidomus > Saxidomus purpurata. The sequence goes on from JAFMSR010000003.1 coordinate 14,058,739, forward strand.
CGCTCTTTACGAGAAATGAGGCATGAAGATTGCCATTTTAAGCCTCTGCTTTAAGCCTCAGTGGGCAGAATTACGCTGAAAGCCCTTAAATGATACTGCAACGAGATAATGGTGATTGGGCGCTCGCGTTCAAACAAAACCGCTATGTAATTACTTGATAAATTGCATTCTTAGACATCCGAATCCTACCGACGCTTCCTATGTAATATTTTCAAGCGTTTGAGATGTCTTGATTTATGGTGTTAGCAACTGTCATATATAGAGGGATTTCCCAGGAATAAAAAGCCATGATTGCCACTTTAGACTTATGATTAAATGACTAATAGGATAATTTCTACTGATTATGTCTGCAGAAATAAATGGTGTCGGCGATAATGGCTTCTTTTTGATGTAGTGGTTTTCTACAATTGCAGATCGCTCAATGCTCAACTCAATAGGGTTTTTGTGTGTGTTGAGAAATGCAATATCTTCAAGTAAAAATCTTGTTAGGCCTGGCCGGTAAAGGAATTATTATAGGAGTTCTAACATTGATTGAGTCTTGAATTACGCCTTTATGTGGCATAGATGAAACCAAACATTTCATTACTATACATTTTGTTGTAGATTTTTCTCTCTAAAGACGGGTCGTTTCTTATACGAAATGAGGCGAATAAGTAATTAATTTTGAAATTTATCTATACGCAATTGCACCGCATTGTAAGTATTACTTGACCTAATCAGAAATTGACACAAGCATTACACCGACAACCGTTTCAGATATTTTATGGTAAAAAATTAAACATCAAATCTAGAACGGTGGTCGATGCAATCAATGTTGGGCTAGTCGATGCAATGTTTAACATATGAAATCGAAGGCAATTTTGATTGAGATTTTAAAGACATATATTGTATATTGTGTCAAATCCCTTTTCTTCAGAAAAAAGGAAACTTTTTTAAGTATTTATGTATTGTTTACGTTACTTATGTGCGGCTGTCTACCTTATTAAATGGCAGTAATCACTATTGATTGGTAACATTTTGACAAATAATCGGAGACTAAGGAACACATTTCACAGCGACATATGGCCATGGCAATGTCCTGGCAACGACAGTATACATAGTATATATGTAGGACATACTGAACTACAAAATAAAGCTTTTCTGATTAGCGTTTTTGTACTTAAGAAACTTAGTAATTTAATTGTGGTGTAAGTACATAAGTCTTTATTTAAAGTGTCAGAAAGAAACGCAAGAATTGTGTGGCTTTTCATGTTGAGTAAAGCGGTAAAACTCAGGATGGAAAGTTGCTTAGCATGCACGTTCTATCCAGTATGATTGTATGAAGAGGTCTGTCAGACAACTAACAGTCAATGACTCCAACAGCAACAACTAAACATCACGTGACCAGGTGTGCCAAACACGTGTGTACGAAGAAATAGTCTTATAATGAGAAATAGTCTAAGTTATTCATTAAATGCACTGATTAATATATACCAAAATCTTTTCATTCCATGTTTCTTGACAAATCGTTTGCACCTTTTCTACGCATTTTAGTTCGACCCTAGACCGGATACCACTTTGTGGTGTAACCTAGCTGTGCGTTTTCATGCCAAAGCGAGTGTGGCTGTAAACCAGAGTCATACATTACTCTGATAGCACAGGGGTTCGAACCCTACAGTGACTGTTGAGATTCCACAACAAGTATTTAAATCGCACGAAAGTGCATCGGAAGAAACTAAAATTTGCATAAGCCGGGATTAAATCTTTTAAAAAGTATATCAAAATAAGAGGCATCTCATGCATAGTTCCGTGAACGAGTCAAATTAAGAAACGTCTTTTGTTTAACCGCTAATTTTAGTCGTAAAACTGAATAAATTTTGATTATATTTTGCAATTTTATGTTCCGCCAAGAAATAATAGTTATGCGTGCCGTATGGAAATTAAACGCCAAAAAACTTTTTTTCATGCATGTACTAGCATTAATGCGCTTTAGGGTATAACTGTATATCGACCGTTCTTGTCTTGTTGCACCACTCCACGTGGATACGTTCTATACAACACGTTTCCAAAATGCAAAATGGCGTCTATATATGCATAGTCTTGAAGTACTGTCGCTACGATAACATTTGTGCGCCATCCATTCGGATATTTGACTGGACAGCTGTCTATTTGCATGAAGAAAAACACACACACATACACACACCTGCATTTGTACAGAAATATTTTCTCTCTTATTTAGTAAAATATCATATTTTTACAAATATATGCTGGACATATTTGTTTCTTGTGTTGAAACATTCACTTCATCTTCGTAGCAAATAAACGAACTTTACGAAGATATGCTGAACATACTTGTTTCTTATGATGAAGCAGTAGGAAATACACGAGTTGTACAAATATATCCTCAACAGAAATATTTCTGGAGTTGAGGCATTAAGGTCGGCTTCAGAGCATTAGCGTGTCCTTGTAAAATCAAATAAAAAGGAAGTCCCTTTACCAATAACGATTGGCATACCAGGCACTGACCACGTGTTTTTTTGTGTGCAGATTCAAAACTTAATTTTAACTTAATAATTTTACAATTCATCATTAGTATACACAAGCAAACTATTTTACTTGACAACATTTTCTGGACATTCAAAATAATGTTGTTGACAAAATGTTACATTCCACAATATATATTTTCTTTGCAATATCTTTATTGACTGCTTTAATATTTATATCGTCCAAATTCACTAATAATTATATTTGTTACTAGATCTATATCAAAATGAATCTTTTACTGGTAGTGAAAAACAGTTACTTACTAATGGACACTTTTCTGACCATTATGCTTAAGCAAATAATTTATCTACTAATATACTTAAATAAATAATTTACCCGCACACTTTACTGGGCAATATGCTATCAAAGCAGACTTTACTGGCCACTATACTAAAGGCTAGCGTGCTGGAGTATATTTTCGTAGCAACTTTCATTCCATTATCGATAATATCTGATTAGAAGGCTTAATTTGAACAATTTCCCCAATTTCAAACATTAATTATAGGATAAATTGAATTAGAACGGAACTGAGAAGAGAGACCGGGTTGGAAATGGCACATTACGCTGCAAAATCCGATAAATTGAGGGGCCTCTGAGCCTTGAAAGCACCGGGGTTGCCAGCAATGATTAATCATGGTGTTTAAGTGGTTATAGCAATAAAAAGAAAGTTGAAAGACAATGAATTGGGGGTCTGTCTTGCAATAAGTAGCTTCCAAGGAAACGATGACAAATGTATAAGTGGCGATAAATTTTCCGTTGCTACGTGCCCTGTCACTGATCACACTCATTTTGTTTTCTAAGGAACTGGGAATTGTTTTCGGCCCAGAAGTTTCAAGTCTTTCATTTACAGAGGAAAATGGGCTGGCCGTTTACATGAGGATTTTGAAAAGGAAATGAACATTTACACATATCCTGATAGAACGTTTTAAGATGGACTTGTCCAGTTTTTAGTTTGGACACTTACAGTAATTGTTCATTATCTAAACTAGTTGCAAAGGCAGCATCATTTGACGCCAGCAGAACAAGAGCTAAGGTTAATCAGTCAAAATAAAATAGAAAATAAATCTACACAACTACTTTGGAAGGTACGAATAACGTTGAATTCGTCATTTTCCATTACAATGCTAGTTGTGTTATCGAAGCATAGTGCTTCTCGTTGGTCGTACCACTTTTGTCTCAGATTTAATATACTGAATTAAAACGTTCAAACGCTGAAACGATATTTTAGCATCTGGTAAATATGTGCATGCGCTTATATCAATTTTACGCACACATTAATGTGCTTATATTTTGATAAGCGCCTATACAAAAATCATAAACTATGAGCCTATATTTGATATAAACTTATAGAAAGTTATTAAAAACTGCTAAATCAGCATTGCGGGCCTAGTTATTGTGAATCAGCCTCCTTCACTCTACACAATAAGGTAGCGATGGACCGTCATTCAAAACTGAAATACTGCATACTAAATTACATTCAAATGCTTATATCTTGTATATTTTTTCTCGGCACCCTTTTCGAAAAATCTTTTTAATCTGTGTACAAATTTGTTAGAAATTGAGGAGTAAAACATTTTTGTACAGTAAAAGTTTTTTTTTTTTTCATTTTGCTGACATGACTACAATCGTTCTGTTTGTTATATTTATCAGACGACCTTTCTAAAAATGTACAGATTAACATGCTTTCTTAACATAAGAAAAACAGATATTTACCTTTGAAGAATAGTGTACAACAAATTTCGACCAAGGTTCATCAAAACCTTTAAATGAATACCCCTTTGTAGCATTTCTGACCGTTACGATCGAGAGGTAGGAGGTCTATCTTCGCAAGCTCAATGGTCTGATCATGGTCTTCACTGCCCAAACTTAAACTTGACAAACCCTCCCTTAACGATTAACGGTATTGTGCAAGTCAAATGATAAACACGCCCATTGCAGGATTTATACAGACTGTATTAGTTATGTATCGATGTCAAAACTTTAAATGTACTACACGGAATAAGCATCACGTGACCGCTCCTTGCTTAGAAACCAGCGGATAAATCCAGTCATGTCATAATTATAATCAAGCAATTCCTTAATGAGGTATCGGGGCTTTGTGGAATTACGCCACATTGTGTCAAAATTACTGCCTTCAATACAGCTTGATCTAATTGTGTTTAGAAATTGGATTACAGTCCAGTGTTTGTGCCATTTAAAGGCTGTCTGGCATGCGTTACAGGACAAGACAGAAAATAAAACCTGACAATTTGAATTTGATCATTATAATCAGGAGAAAATAACAAGAACAGACGAAAATGCCTTTGTCCAAACAATGTAAACAGAAATAATATCGCATGAGGAATGAGAAAATTCCAAGTAATTTAGGGTTGTTTTTCTAATCAGGAGAGAAAATTCATGAGAACAGATCATTTTTCCGGTGTTAAAATTTCAAAATTAACATTGCATAAATGCTTAAATGCCATATACATTGCCACATAAATTGTAATGAAGTTTTGAAAAATCAATTTTCATGCAAACATGATTTATTTATGTTTCCTTTTCTTTTTCTAAATGCACTTTTTGGTATAGTTTTCTGACAAAGTGTGGGAGACGAACACTCCACTAAAAATGCAAAAATACATCTGTTTACATGCTCTTTTAGGTTAAATCGCTTGATGCTTTACTACTACAAACAGAATTTTACAAAATTCGTTTGAATCTGCTATACCCATTTATATATGCAAACTTGTGGAAACATATATCATCAGTAATATTCGCATGGATATGTACACGTGTAAGATTTGTTGTGATATAATAGCTCAATGTATTTGAACATGCATAAAATGTCTTGTGAAATTAAAGCTTGATACATTATGTATCTTGCAAAAAAAGAGGTCAATGAATATTAGCATGCATTTTATATCTTGCAAAACAAAAGGTCAATGGAAATGTACCAGCTGAAATATATTTTAAAGATGCATAAAATGTTATATCTTATGAAACTAAAGGCCAATGGTTATGAAAAAGATCAATGGATATGCACCTGCTGAAATATCTCTTAAAGAAAAGGTCAATGGATATTTACATGCATAAAACTCCATATCTTATAAAATAACAGGGCAATAGATATGTAAAAGGTCAATGGTCCTTATGATCTGTGTAACAGGTTTGTTTCTATTGCATATGTTATGAAATCCCAGGTCAATGGATATTTACTGATTATTCAGAGTATCTTTTGAAAAAAAAAAGTCAATGGAAATGAAGATATATAAAATGTCTCAAATGAATAAAATGTCTCATTAAAACAAAATACTGCCATTCAAAGTACTGAGATAGTGCATTGTTTATTTAGTTAGTCAGAGCGTTCTCTCTTTATTTGGAAAACTGTACAGGTGTCTTTGTGATTTTAGTATCAGAATGCAGTCAAAACTCGATATCTCGAATTACACTGGACCAAACTGTTCACTCCCAGGTCCATCTGAAATCACACTTTGAGATTTTGGTGAACACTGAAAGTTTTCTCAGGTAGATGATCTGGCAAGTAGGGATGGTATTATAGTATGTTTAAAGCTTATTTTCCATTTCCACCAACTATGGTTAATAGTGACGATGTCATCCAACACAAAATTTTAATGACTTTTTTTACAGAATTAGAACAGTTACAACTTTTATCCTTTAGAAATAACTTTAGAGAATTCTATACCCAAGGAAATGAAATTCAAATTTAAGGAGTGTGCTTTTTTAATGTATGTGTAATATAAAATACGTACATGTAATTAAAATATGTAATATAAAATAAACCATGAGCTTAATTTCTTTCATGACCAGGGTGAAATTACTAAACTAATCCTATTACAAGAATGACATATTATCTCGAACTCTATTAAAGTAGAATTCCTGCTTATCTTTGTCATATGTCGGACCATCAATGTATCAAACTAAAATTATGACTGTTAAGGTCGAAATACTTTATAGTCGTACTGTTTTTATACTGGTTCCACGGATTTCGACTTAACGTAAGCCAACTGTACTTGCACTATCTGACGCAAATTTAAATAATATGAAACATCAAAAGAGGATATATTTCAAATTTCCCATTATTGTTGTAAATGATATTTCAAATAAATTAACTTGTGCTTAATTAGCCCCTTTTAGACAACAATAACAGCTGCAAAATAGCAACAAAGTTGTAATTTATGGCTTGAAATAACGTTAAAATAATACCAGTCACGTTTTACAACTTCGATAGTCCAAACACATTTACTTCATTTGCAATGTCACAAAGGCATGCAATGCCACAAAAAAGTTAAGAAAAGAAAGTTTTTAACATACTAAATGTAGAATATTAGAAAGAACATTTAAGTAAACTTATGTCAGTGGCTTCTAACATACTTACTTAGGAAAAAGAAATTGAGTACATGTATATTTACATGTATAAACCCTAAAGTCCCAGGTCACATTGAACTTACTGAACTAATAAAGTAAATTTACTGATAGGAAAAAATGAAAGAACCATGTTATATTCATTCTAAATCAAATGACTTATTTCTTCTTTCGTATTCAAGTCGTTTATTCGTGACAAAGAGTTGCCAGAAAGCCTTTCTTATTTCTTGCAATATCATTGAAGAAAATACTGCCCTATATTTCTGTCACATACTTATCGATTTAAAAGAAACGTTTGGAATGTTTTTGGTAAAAATAAAGGTCATTGCCGTCGGTAGGACATCTTTCTTGGTAAAATAAGAGCTACTTGTAAGGGTGTTCCTGGTGTTTTAAAGTCATATTACCATTCAAGGTGACCATCACAATTCTAAGAACAACATTTATCACTGATTTATCCACTCGGAAAAAATAAATATGTAAAAAACGTATATGAATCTGTGTAACAGGTTTGTTTCTATTGCATACAGTTGACCTCGCCACTGTGTACTGGATTTGTTTGTAATCCTTCCATATGCTACACGACGACTAGTGTTTGATTTATATATGATAATTCTAATTTGTACTTAGTTGGCATAACTTAGGTAATCACATTAAAATAAATTTCAATAATGCTCTTGCTGAAAAAGGTTATTTCGTACTAGCTGACAAAGCAACGAATGCTGTGACAGTTCAGGCCTAAATACTAAAATAGAATTTAAGCGTACAAAAATTAATTTAACCCTTCCAAAATTACACGTTTTGTTTCCAGACGTGTTAGATAAATGTACCAAACTGACAAAAACGTCATATCAAAGTTTCTAAAACGTTGCAAAACGCGCAATATTAATGATATAGTGGTGCTAATTAATTAATCCCCATTCAAGACTTGTTTGAATTGCAATATATGTTTAATTAAGTCAAATCTATAGTAATTTGATGTTCCTCTTTTGTACCTTCAACATACTGAGCTGGGAAGATCAAATTTTATTGTCACACAGTCATAGAAGGAAATGATTTTTACTGTATTTCGTGTTGAAAACAAATATTTTAGTTTTGCAACCAGCGAAGACCAGGCACGACTTAACCCAATGTCTTAAAAGAATATTTTTTGGAGCCAAAGGGGAACTTTTTTCTGTTTGAAAAAGTATTATCTTATCTGCTTCCTAATTTAAGTCCAAATGTCAAAACATAGCAGACATGTTTTCTTTTGCAACATTCTAAGTACGGGAGCCTCTACTTACTGAATAAAACCATGTTGTTACACGATGTAAACTTGTAAAAGTAAGTGTTTTTGGGTGGACTGATCTTCACAGACGCAGTATCATCAGAATTATAATTATCATAATTATTTCTCAATCAACTTTTCTTTATTTGCCCTGTACAGTTGAATCCTACAAGAATTGCGTTTTGGGAGAGAAAGTAATATCGTATACCTAATTTTGAACTTTAACAATCATTTTGTTTAAAGAGAAATGATAATATGAACGGTTGTGTAATACCGTCTGTTCGAATCGAATTCGAATGATCACACGAGACACATTGCCGAATCCTAAAGCTACGACTAGGCAAATGCTCATTTACTTACATTGTCACAGTTAATATTTGTTTAACATATGCTTAGTCTATACCTCGTATTACTTATCAGACGAACAGACTTTATGCAATTCATGATGCTAGCAATTTACCAATGGTAAAACTATTCTATTCTCACTTTCGATATATCTGTCTCTATGCCACCCTCTAGCTGCTGGATGCAGACCATTATATCAATGACAAAATGAAAAATGGAGTATCAGTGGTAGGGGTCACCAGACCGTATTCGTTTTATTGATATGTACCCATTTGGGCGCTAATTCAATCTTAATGGAACGAAATTAATTTCCCACCCTCTTGATTGATCGCTTTCACTTATAAGGTCAACAGCGATGATTACCGTCCTTGACTCGCCAGGTGTCGCACCAAAGGTCAGCTGTATGCACGCAGTCATGCGGAAGAACTTGTCTTTCGATTCATTTAGAAAATAAAACTGTTCTTAATTGAAAGTATCACAGATATTCATTCAGAGTGGCATCCTTAATGGCGGTTCCATAGAACTTTTGTTTTAGTCATTGTATATAGCACAGGTCAGTTAATCGCCTGTTTTCCTTTCCGATTGTCATCATTTTTGGTGGTCATTGTTCCTTTTTTAAATACTGTTAAGAGAGGCATTGATTTAAGAGGTACTTGAAGTTCCATAAAAAAATACAATGCTCTATGTAAAGTTGTTGTTGTACAATTAATACAGAAGGTCTCTATTTTTTCATTTTTGTGCAAAATGAGGCATTTTTTTCCGATACAATTTATGTTGTTCTTTAAAATTGTATTTATTTATCATTTTATGTTTGTTGTTTTATATTTTACAAAAAAGCGCAACGTTCAGGGAAATAAAACAGCATTAGTATTTCAGTAAGACCGTGAAACCCCGCCCCTGCCAAACTTCTTACATGGATCTGTCAATCTTTCAAATTCAACAGTACTATCGTTTGTTAAGTAGTTGCCCACTTCACTTAAAAGTTATTGAATTAATTGCGAAAATCATGGAGATCATGATCAAACTGCACTAAAAATAGCTCAATATAACTCGTTTCTTACATGTTTTCAAAACACTTTGTATGTTTTCTTCATCAATATGTCTATTTTGAAGGGTAATATAACCTAAAAGTAAAATTAAAATAAAAATATACATCTACGTCAAAATATTTGAAACGATTTTTTACATGTAGCGGGTTTGACTAGGACACGGGCGATTATTTGCCTCTTACGAAACAAAATTACGGTATTGAGCGCCATAATGGGTCTGCAAACTTGCTCGGTGCTTATTTTGTCATTATTTGTCGATACCATAAAACGTGCCTTGGCCACTGGTCAGTGAATCAATTTGTCTTCGTTGGAGATTGCCGTAGGAAGTGGTCATCAATAGACAGCTGAAAATGTTATTAGTCGGGAAACGTGTGTCATTTCTTGGTACTTTATTTGTGTTTATTTCCATACGCGGCCGTAAAAAATCAGACTGTAAGTAATTTGCGCAGATATATATTTTTTAAAACTGATTGTAATTTGAGAGTATGTATAAGTATTTACATTGTTTCCTTGGTTAAAAAATATAACAACCTATGGGCCAAATGGCCCTTTATTTCGTACCATCACAGTGGCAGCAGGCCGCATCATATGGTGTCCTTTTCACACCACATGCATGTAAGTGGCACTGTTTGCAATGAAACTGAAGTCGAGCTTAATAGAAAATATATCTTGAGGTACTGAACAATACATTAGTGAAACAAACCAAACATTTCAAAAAAGTTTACAAAAGCTGTTATGAATTGGCAAATCATGGGCAATTACTTCGAATATTACTTCGAATAAAGTCAAAAATATTTGATAAAGCTCAAGGTATTCCGAGACACCAATTTGTGTCAAATACATTTCAGCCAAAATTAAAACAAGCAAACTTTTATTAAGTAATTTACGATAAATTTGCATTATCAGGGATGTGCTGTGATACGTCCGCCTAACCGTACAAAAAAGGTCATGAAACAAAACCAAGTGTATTTTTAAAAATCTGGTACATAGCTCCTTTAAGCATACTGCACTGTATAAAATACATACTTCCTCCCAGCTGTAAGCCTTCTTCAAAATGTTTGATGATGGGTAAGACTTTTTGTAGCAATTTATGGGTCAGTTTCTGTCTGTGCACTAGCTTTTTGTTGTTTTGTTTGTCTAAAAGACATTCCCAAAATACGTTCTAAACAGAGTGAAAAGGAAGTATTTAAAGATTAAACGACGAATATAAATAAAGTTACGGCTGACAGCTGCAGAAACTTTGATAGGATTTGGACAAACAAACGTGACAATACATAATTCAATTGATACACGCATTTACGTAACTAGCTTAGACAGAAATGTTCAGAAAATAAGCTCTTTCCAACATAATTGTTTTAACAATATTCTATTCAAATGGTCATATTTTTATTTTTATTTATCTAAAACTGTTCTCTACCATCAAACAATAATCCATCAGGTCATGTGCTTGGTAGTTCTACCTAACCTCAAACACAAGTCTGTAACTCAACGGCGCTTTAATCTCTGTGAAAAAGGACATGTTTCTACAATCGATGTAAATCAGATTAATTTAAATTAAACCCAATTTGCATTTACGAAATCACTGTTAAGACACTTGCTCTCTTTAACAACCTTCGAATAAATCACCCGGTTTGAAATATATCTCAATATTGCGGCCCGAAGATGGATGTTCCGGGCAAAGAATCGACCCTAATTTAACCCCTTCAGACATACTCAGGAGCGTTCTTTCGCTTTTTGTGAACTATTTTCTGAAGAATCAGTTACCCATTTTGATATATATCTCATTTTTGAGAGCTCAAGATGGATGCCTAAGGCACATTCGTGTCAGAGCGCGTATGCGTTTCAAGACGCTGTCAAAATAAGATAAATGGGGATTTCCTCGCCTTACAACTAAAATCGATTACGTTTTATGCAAATATAATTGAAAACTTAGTTCCAATTTTCCCTTGTTGGTTTCTTAATCCCTCCATGGCTTAGATGTGATATGAGAAATCGTTGTTATCTAACTCTGAGAACAGTCTTGTTTGGTTCTACGATCGAAGAAATAGAGGAGATGTCTAAATACAATGCCGAAATGAACAAAGCGTTCCAGACAAAAACAACTTTTCTGGGGGGAACAAAGCGGCTCAAACAAACAGGGAAGTTTTGGGAAGGAATCGCGCTATAGAACAGTACGACTGTTATTAAAAAGTAAAGTTCGACACGTTGATCGTGCTTAAATAATCCTTCTTGAGCTTAGTCTGTAATAGTAAATGCGTTTTTGTGTTATGAAGATATATTTATTGTCTGTAATAGACATCAAATTCTGTTGACTATGAAGACATAGTTTTATACATATTCTTTCGTGATTATATATATTCTTGTGTGTTTTTCATCCCCAAGCACTTACTTTATCGCATTCATAAAAAGTTGCTGTAGAATATGTAGAAGTGTTTTAAATCCGGACTTTTTATGCCATTTGAAAAACCATCAGCCCCGATAGCTGAATCATTCTAAAATATAAAACATACTTTAAAGTAAAAAAATATCAATTTATCAGCAACAAAAACACCTGAACGAATCTACATTTCACAGCCACTCCTTTGTACACCCATACACCTATTTACAAATGCATGCATTTGTTGAAACTGTACTATAAATGTTCCAAAGGGAATTACCAGTTGAATTACGGAGAATCAGGAATCAGGTCTGTTGAAGTGAAGTTAAAGTAAAAGAATATTACACCAGTTTTGATGGGACAATATTTCTCTCCGCCTAAAGTAGGTAAAAAAATGTTTCAATAATAGTGATAACAAAATGTAAAATACACTTGCTTCTAAAAGTATTTTATATAATTGTCATATATCATCTTCGCTTACACAATATATATTAATCCATATTTCTTTAACATTCTTTTTCAAATATTAATTAGTGTTTCACTTGATATTCATTCTAAGAAGCACACCTACTTTTTATCAATATAACAATGTATCAACTACAAAAAGACTCCTTCTACTTATGTTTCGTTAGTTTCAGTTTTATTATTAATCAAAATGTTACATCATTATTTTTAGCAAAAAATACCAGCTAACTAAACATTACGTCTATCAAACTTACTATATCTATATTTAGATATTTTTTCTAGGGGGTGCTCTCAAGGAACAGGTATCAAAACATGCTAAATTCATTGTGTCCTGTCATCCAAAAAATATTCCAAATTTAGCTTTACATTCATACATATCACCATGCATAACTTTTTTATTTCAAGTGTCCCTATTATTACAATTACTTCTGCTTTTACCACTCAATCTACTACCATCGTTATAACTAACCTATACACATTTATTATACAATACAAAAAATTATCGTCGCCGTTGTAGAAAATGATTACGCCATTACGGTTACATCCGTCCATCTTATTTTAGCGCCAGTTCCATCTATTACATATACACAGCGCCGTCACATTGACTTTGGTACGAATGTCGTCTAAATATTTGAAGTATTGTTTTCTATATTCGTACTGAACTGTGTCGCATACGTTCATAATTCCACGACAATCTCTACGGACGTCACAGTGGAGGAATCTTCGTGCAGCGGTACTATTTATTTGCATTTTGAATTCAATTTGCATGTCATTACTGGGAAATCAATGACCGAAATCGTGGTTAAGACATGAAAGCATTAGCGATTTTCTCTTTGCGATATCAAATTCTCAAAGTAAACTATTGATATCTGCATATAATACACAGGCTTTAATGCAATCACAGGGGTCTTTAATACTGATGAAAGAAACATTTATTTTTTTCGGTCCTTTAATAACGACTTGTTTAAAACGTTTTGATATTATATTCAATGCTTTTAAGATGTTGGCACTCTAAAGGAAGTGAAGGAAATTATTTGACCTTTTCAAAGTTTACAATAGGTATATGGAAGAAAGAAAGGAAGAAAGAAAAGAAGAAAAGGAAGGATGTATACTATGATAGTATTTGTCAGAAAGACAGGAAGAATGAACAAACAAATGAATAAAAGAATGGTTGAATTATTCAAAGAAAGAAAGAAAAGAAGAGAGAAAGAAAAAGAGATTGGCTTGTTACTTTCTGGCTATTCTAAAAGTAACAAAATCTTTATACATCGCTCCCATTGATATGTCTTACATTCAACATTTTCTTTGTCACTTTTAAACATACAATTTACTATGCTTAGCCCACTTTCAAACCGCATCTTGCTCCCCTCAAAACTTCACGACGCTATCCCGTCATGAACTTGCATCATCTGTAAAACCGTGTCTGAAACATTGCAAGTGGCGGTAGTCTGGCGCTAATGACTGTCATTATTATCATTGTATAGTCTACCATTCTTTATATTTATTTACGCACCGGGCTCATCTCTTGATGATTTCTGTCTAATACAATTGGTGAAACATATCAAATATTGTTTATTTATTCTAAAAATGCTTTTTTTATCAAACGGAATAAATTTGACTATGTGCTGGCGAATCCTGTCATATAAAATGTGGTAAAGTTGTTTTTAGTCATAATCATACATTATCAGCTACACCGTTCATGTTTTGTTGGTAGGGGGGAAAAGCGTGAGCGGTATCTTATGGTTCTGGTACGTGTTATGACAGACATCGAGCCTTGCATTCAAAGAAACGTTCTCTGTCTTACGTTACGTTTTGAACACAGGCACGAGTCTTGTATGCGATGATAGAAGGGTAACAAAATGACTCTATCATGTCCTATTTAATTCGGTTCCTGCAAAAAATTACATCAACTTTATTGGGGCTAGATACCATTCAAATGCATTTCCGATTTTATTAAGATTACAATTACATCTAAAAGCCGTTAAGTGAATCGTATTGGAAACAGCACATACAATGTATAAATGTATTTAACAGTGATGTGCATGTATAAATTGTAACCTAGTATCAAATAGACGAGAGTTTCACCCTGGTTAACCCAAAAGCCATTGTGTCCCTGACAAGTCTGACACCTTGCAACAAAACATACCAGAGCCTCAACAATGCATCTCTTTTGCCACCGTTCAAACCAGATTACAATCGAAACCGTATCAGTTTCCCGACTCTGTACAAACGGTGTGATTTTAGGTTGAAATGCGAGATGTGTTTTTTGTACATTTATTTCCCCGTGTACCATTTTCTGCTAATAAACAACATAACTATTACCTTTTATCGCCCTCTTGAGTGTAAAACATGGCAGTGATGTTATTGTTTCGCTCACCTACGAAGCACAATAAACGGGTGGCCGTCGCCATTAATCACGTGACAAACATAGACTGGGTTACAGCAGGGGTGTTTCAGAACAACGGCTGTAATGTCAAAGAAAACAATACAGTCACGCTGCATGCAGGTGTTAGAATTTTAATTCTTTCGACGCCATTAATCAAATCTCGGTACACGGTTATTATTTTGTAGTTAGATTTTGAGATATTTTTCAATTAAACTCCTTCTTTGCAACAATATCGATGTTTTTTTCAACAGCATTTCCTTTCAGGGAAAATTCTGTTTGTATCGTTGTAAGAGTTTGAGTTCTTTTTTTTTTTTTGCATAATGCAATATTTATCCTCACTGTAGTTCTCTTTAAGTTGTTACGAGATGTAAATTAAAAATAAGCTGCGTCATAACTGCAATGTATATATTCCACCTTGTCTGATTTTGTTATAACAGCGCACGGCTTAACCAAAACACCGAGCCAGGATACACAAAAACTTCTACATTATCTTACACTGTCAAATATATTGTTCAACCTTTGGCCAGGTATGCTAGAACTGAAATTGCTTATCGTAATTAAAAGAGTATTTAACTATTACTCTGCTGGTGGCAAATGATATGGGTCTTGCGGACGATGAAGATCATGATCTGCACTATTCGCTATTGCAAGGCAATAAATTTTAGTGGGCAAACGTTAAAACAACTAATAGTACTTTCCAAATTGAAAGACGGACCAGTCCGTGTTCGGACCAGTCCGTGTTAGAAATATAATGGGGGTAACGGTTAAACACCGCTTATCTCACGATTACCAAGAATATTAAGACAAAAAATGATGAGAATGTTATATTGTTCAGGAGCAATTCCACCAGCTATTTGTTGGAAATTAATGGAATAGATTGCTACGAAAGAATTGTACCTCAATGAATTCAAAATAGCAATTTGAAAATATCTCTTTTAAACACAATCCAAATTATGAAAAACGAAAACTTTACAGATACTTTTTTTGTAAAATTTTCCGAGCTGCATTAGTTTTTCTTTGATGTTTCAAAATACCGATAAACTGAAAACGAAAAAGCAAACATTATAAGAAAAACGGATCAAATAAATGAATGAAATTCTATCCGACTACATGGTAAAAACTTTGGTTTCAAACGTATGCAAATTGGCCGTGGATTGAACACAACGTTTGACCGCAGAAACTCAATATGTTTGAAACACCACGATTTGTCAAAGACAATCAAAATGGCTATAAAATTTGCATAATTCGCTGAATCTAAAATACGCTTCTTTTCAACTCAATTGGACGACACATGATACTGAAAACAAATGAATTGATTAACACTGATTATAAAGAGAGGATCGGAGTTCCCTTTGGGGGAAACCGTGTACAGTATCACGATTCACATCCGGGCTTTTATCACTTTGCCACGCCCTTCGATTCTAAATTTGACACACACTGGTCATGATTAAATTGACTAGTACAATTAAGATAGGATTCGGTCGATTAATTTCAATTTCCATTTGTATAGTACTGCCATGATATCTTCATATAATTCAGGAAAAGAAAATTATCACTTTATAATTTCAATTCAATACATTATTCTATGATAATTTCTAACACTCTAGCAAAGAAAATTCTGACATAAAAAGTTCAGTTTCAACTTGTAGTTTCGTCTAGACTATATCTTAGTTTCAGAATTATCCGAATAACGCCGTCAACGTTCATAAGTCTAAAAACAGCATTCCATGATCACATAATTACACTGTAAGTTGAATAATTTTTGCGTGACCGATTCATTTGCGAATTTTTAATTCGAGAAAGGATAATTATATAATGGTAAATTTATGCGAAATGAATCTTTCGCAAGACTTTTAAATTTAGCTAAGAGGGAAATTCGCGAAAATAGTGAAAATCAAATCATTAGCCAATTCAGAGATGTACAGCAAATTTTTACTGGTTAAACAGCAAACAGGTCATGCTCAGTACCACACTGCTTGTGGCAAAGACAGACCAATTTTTTTTAAGTTCTGCTTTGTGACAACATATTGAAAAGAACATCATAACAACTTCATATCTGTATGAGTATATATAACGATAAACAGGAGTATATATAACGATAAACTGGAGTATATATAACGATAAACAAGAGTATACTTAGCGATAAACTGTTATGCTCAAGTCGAAATAAAGTATCTGTTCTGTTCTGTTCTGTTCTGTTCTGTTCATATTATCCCGAGTAAAGAACATGACAAAAACAATCAGCTTCTTGAAAAGACACATTATATAGATATACGATTACTTTGACGGCGATGGTTAGCAAAAATGTCTACAATATGGCGACAGTTTAATAATATTTGCATAACATAATACAAAAGACAGCAGCATTCAATTCTGTTATGCATAAAATCAGTATATTATTATCTATTAACTTCTGTGAACATATGCGTTGCTGTTTCACATCTGTTCCTGTTTTGTTTCTTGCCTTGGTACACACAACTGTGATATGTATTTCCGTATACAATGTTCTTTCAACGTTGTTTAATTTAAATAATATCAGATATTTTAAATCTATCAGCAACAAGTCTTCCGAAGTAATTAAGTTTTTCATCATTAAAAATATCTAGCCTATCTTAAAAAATATTAAATTTCATTTAATAAAATACATGTGTATTAAATTTCATTCCTTATCCAAAATCATCCCGGTATTTCGATGATGTTGAATTCTTTGATGAAACATGTGTTACATAATTAGACAAGCTCGTTTTATTATAAAAATGAAACGTAACGCTCATCAGAAATATAATGATAAACAATCTCACTGATACATTATTAATGTATTCAAATTCAAAAACATGATATGTACCCTTTCTGAGTTTTTTTTATTCAAATTGATATGGTTGAAACTAAATAAACGTATACATGTACATAAAATTAACAAACAAGGCACCACGATGAAAGCGGTAACAACAATGTTCAAAAACAACAGCAAAAAAAACCAACAGCAACAAAAGTTCAGTAAAAGAAAACAAAAATCATCAGATTGGTGATAGTTACATCTGTCAAAAGTTACGATGAGTGTTCTTCTACACTGACTGCTTGCAGAATATTACGTTTAATACAATACATTTCATAATTTCATTCACTAATAACATACTAACCTACACTAACACAAATTTTTCACTTAAATCTGATGAATAAAGTTTCAAATAATCATTATAAATACATATATATATATATATTTATTATTTACAGACATGGCAGACGACACACGCCGGATGTCGATAAAAATACCATTCTTCGCCACAGAAACCTAGTTAGCAAAGACGCCCCTCAAGTCTCCGGTAAGCTTCAAAATATACCAGCCCATGCGACGCCTACAGTTCTAGTTCGTCGTAAACAAACTTACTGTAATAATTTCTATCATGTAATCGAAATAGCTTAGATTATCTAGATACCATAAATTCTTGTTAAGCCTACAAAATTGGACTGATTTCCCAAAGCTTTAAAATAAATTTTGAAGGTGAAATAATACAATTAGAAAATTTGCATATAGATTAGTACTATATTCGCCGGCCTGTATTTTCTCTTGTATATTAGCCATTGTTTCATTGATCCTCTCACGTTAGCGTATCAAACATCAGCTATCCTAAGCCAATACGAAGAGGAACATCTCTTCTATAATCTACATGCAAATCACAAATCAGGGCAGTAGCTCAGTTTGTTTTTCTGTCGGAATCTTAAACAAAAATATAGCTTATGTGCTTGTGTGTGTAAACATCTTTCTCCAAATTCGTAATCGACAACTTAGATTGTATTAGTATTGAAGAAATCGGACAATCTTTTCAATAACCTGAGAACTATGTATCTAGTCTGAAACGTTTTGTTGCATATCCAAGAGTTCATAGGAAAACCATTAAATGGTAAAAGCTGAGCGGAAAAAAAATACAATGATATTCATGTAAACACAGAACTTTAAAAAAAAAAACAGGCATTGAACAGGAAATCATACCAGAAAAAAAAAACAGAAGTAATAACACACTCACAAACATTTACTGCACACTTTTTAGGGGGGAAATATGTACAAGAACGAACAATGTTTTGAAACATTCTTGGACAACACATCATAATACCTAGAAACGTCCACACCACAAAACATTACACTCATTGTTTAAGCATGAGTATTCCACATTTAAAAGAGGAAAAGGAAATTCTTTTTTCATCCTTTAAGTATGTTAGGTATTATTATCCATATATATTTTAAACGTGCAGTTACATATTTTAATTTTAAAAAATCCATTATGTGTAGGGCGAGTCTGACTCACTATCTGTGTGTCAGATGGGAATTACAGGCAAGAAATAATAATATGAGTATACAAAATCTCAAACGCAACAATTACAAAACAAAAAAAACAACAACAAAAAAACGCTAAAAACATTTTATAGTTTCACTGAAAAGTCCTTTTTTGAGATGGAAAAACTTCTCTTCTCGTATTAAAGTGACTCAGACACGTTGGGAGATAGGAAGAATAAAGTTTTCCTCTGCAATTATCGAAAATAAATTTGTGCGGAAAACGAAGCAACCAAATTTAACTGAACCACCCTATAATTTCCACTAATCGTACATGAATAGAAATCCGTCAAATCAACGTTCGAGAAAATTAATTTAACGCCGTGTGTGACAGCTGTATAGTTTGTCCCCGTCAGCTAAGCGGTATTGCTCACTTTAAATATTTCCCGTCTTAATAAGGGCTGCGGATTCAGGCGTCCTTATACAGAACGAAAGTTGCTATTTAAATGTATTTTTATATAGATTTACGGCTTTGCGCTTGCCCGTATTTACTTTGGCTACATGGTAGTCTCACCAAGAAGTTAATATCGTAGAACATGAAAAGAAAATCTAAAAGTATCTGGTAATAAAAATCTTTATATTAAATTATCATACAAAAAAACAACAAATATGTTTGCATTTATTGTCCGCCTGGCGTATAAGAACCGTTTTTACAACAAACCCAGTCGGAGTACGCTGGTTCGAATCTCAATGGGGTCACGAGCACACCTCCTGAAAATGCATCAGTAACATGACTGAATTTTCTAAGGCTGACTCAGGGGTGGTTCTAGCTGCTGTCATATTTAACAATAACATAACATACACAGATTTGTATTTGTTTACGGTTTCTTACGGTCCAATGTACAAAAGACAAAAACATCAAAACATCAAAACTTGCGAATTACCTCCACCTCCCCAACCCCGCCTCTCATCGTTTTAGTCACATCCGTCCTAAGTAAGAACTAATGAAAACAACATGAATAGCAAAAGTACAGAGCACCATGCATTCTACTTTGATGTTTAATTGAAGAAATTCTCCCCACCTTAATCCATTCTTTAAATTTTGCAGGAAAGTTGATATTCCAAAACAATAATACAAATGTGTTAAATCATTTTCAAAACAATAATACAAATGTATATTAGATCATTTTCAAAACAATAAAACAGAAATCGTATGTATCAAATCATTTTTAAAACAGTAATACAAATGTATCAAATCATTTTTTTTCTTCAATCTTACGACATCTTGTTACACTAGTATACATGTAAATAAATAAGTCATGTACATAGACATATTTTGTGTATAACAACAAGTGATGCAATATATACATGAGCATTGTTATCCTATAATATACTGTAAACTATTGTGTAATCTTTTGAAATAATACTTTGTTAATATATTCTTTTGGTCGTTCCATTTGTTAATCATAAAAATAAAAAAGTCACATTATTTGACTCCATGTTTATACAACAAGTAGTAAATGCGCACATGTACTAAAACTAAATTTAAGTCTTTGTCTTAAAAGATAATATGTAAATCTACAATATCAACTTTCATTAAAAAATGATGCTTAATAAATTTTAATCATGTAAAGTAAAACTGTGCACATATTGTCAACATAAATATTTCATTTTATTGCCGTCTTTATATTCACATATATATTTCAAATAAATTATGTACATTGCCTAATGGGTCTATACATTTTGAGAGATATGAATTATTATATTATGTGATATTGAATTATTCACATGTTTTAACAGCATGTACATTAACACAGTGATTGCCTGGACAAACACTTTCAAAAACTATATAACATATTTATTACATGCGTATCACTTTTAGAACAAAAAAGTACGTTAATAAAAAATCAACAATAATTGATTGATTTTTTAATCTAGGCATAAAGTCGAGTAACAAATACAGTCCATTTACTACTCTAACCGAAAGACGAGAACTATGAAATATTAAAATTAATGAATATTTTTAATAAAGCAATGCAATCTATTTCAAATTGAAATCTCTATCATTTATTATTTACACATATATATGAAAGAAACTCAATAAAGAGATACTTTTATTGCCTATGACTTACAAAAAGTAAAATTTACTTCGATATACATAGAAAAATAAGTGTACAAACTTCTATTAATTCCAAAGAGTGCATTTAAAACTCATAATACTAAAACTAGGTTAGCACATTTTCTACTCGTAGTAAGTTAATACATCTTTCGTAATCAAAGGGAGGTAAATAAGAAACTGCTTGTAAGGCGAAATAGAAACCTACCAATGATGAGTGCCTGTTTGAATTGATAAATCAGTGCGGATCTTCTCTCTACGTTATCGTTAACCTCAAAGACATAATAGATGTTGGAAAGAGAAATTATTTAGTTCAAAATGCTGGATTGCTGGAAGTAAATGTTATTTAGGTTTTACTTTACTTTTGCAGTTAGCAAAACGTTGCCTTTACAGTTTTTTAGTTTATATTTAAGTAGCAGTGTGTTCCTTGTCAGCTGTCTTTCCACGGTGTTTGAGGATTAATACCTCTTGTGTGTAAGTCTTGTTCTACATGAGTGCTGTGTTGGGTGGTGTTAAGGTATCCCTTAATTATTATCAATCATAAGTTAATTAAAAATTCTTAATTTCACACAGCATGAAAAAATGACAATTTAACTGTTTTATTTAGAAGAAATTTTACCGTTTTGCTTGGTCAATAAAAAAGAAAAAAGTTTCAAGGTCAAGGCCTACAAGAACTTATCCCATGATATATTTTAACGAATTTCTATTCATTCGTTCTTTCGTGCATTCGTTATTTCATCCCTTTCTCCCTTCATTCATTCATTCATTCATTCATTCATTCATTCATTCATTCATTCATTCATTCATTCATTCATTCATTCATCCATCCTATGCCAGACTTCTATGACCATGTTTTATGGTAACAGCCCTGAGCCTATCTTAAATTTAAGCAGCTTCCTTTAATACCATGTGAATAAGCATGCCAAAACTATTGTGATTATTTACATATAAAACAAAACGTTTCAGCATAAGACCTTTACTTCTCGACACGCTTTTTTTATTAAATCTCGAAATCCTCAGAAAAAAACCTGCAAAAAAGTTAATGCGTCCATTTCCATTTTTCGATAAAAGCCGAAAGTAGCATACTGAACAGCTGAAGTGCGTAACATTTCCTGTAAGCGGTAAACCAGTAGATACTTTTGGAACAATTGATTGACGCTTTTCGTTTCAAACTAAATAAAAAGCAAGACTCTGTCAGACATGACACTTGGCAATTGTTCTTTGATAACCATGGGCACAGAAATGTATGGATATCGTGATATAAAAAGAGTAGTGAATCGTAGACAATAATCTTACAAAATTTGCATAAAATTGCCGAGCTTTTTCTAAGGTCAATGGAATAAAAATCAATACAAGACAAGACAATACTATCGGGAATGTGAAAGAACTCCCGAAAATTACAGTTCTCATAACGCGCGGTATCCGTCAACTGACAAAACAGTGAAATAAAACGTTCCATTCCAAGTTTTAGATTGTTTCACGTACAGCGAAATTCGTCCGCGTAATTAAATAATCCTTGTGTCTAATACGGTTTGTGTGACCGTAAAATAATACTTAAATCGGTTTCTGACACTATTAGTGTTTTAAACCATCGAAAAGGCGTAATAAATCGGGACCATCCGTCACCCTGATAGAAAGCATGAACCCCAATTGTGATTGGTTAATTTAAAATAATTTCAGATAAAGACAATTTCGGAAACTCAAAGCCAGACATTCTGCCTCATAAACAATTTCTACTTTATACTTAGTTCACACAAATTGTGTGATATGACAGAGCTGGGTGCTTTGCTGGTCGTTAAGTCTGCGAGGAAGGCAGAAAAATGTCAGAAAAAGACCACTGCACGAGCCGGATAAATCATACGAGGAGATTTTAATGTATTTTCGTATTCAAAAACTCTCAAACCGAGTATCCGACTCATTCGGCTGACATATTGTCCAAAACACACATAAAATTTTGATTTATTCTGGTTCTAATTGTAATGTTTTATTGCTTGCTCTCCGTTTATACGTAGTATTAATGTTTATTACATATTTAAATATGTTTCCATAAAGATTCGCTCGATGTTTTGACTTCTTAAAGGATGAATATCAGAAGATACGAGGAGACAATTAAATGACATTAAAATACATTTTCCTTTGCTTTTGTACAAAAAAGACAGAAGATGCCGTGCGTTTTAACCTGCAATATTATTCAGTAAGCATAAATTATCATCAAAATGACCGCAATGTGTTGTCTTTATAATTAATGAAAATCATGCTTTTAACACTCAAACAACAACGTTACCTTAAAAACCACGTGCAATGACGTCACACCTAAGACGTGCTTATATATCGACGTCAGCGATCTGTACAATGAAATGTTTTATTGCTACAGACGACAGTTATATTAAACGAATTTTGATAGCTATTGTTTTCATGACTTCATGTCAAATTAACAGTGTATAAAAACATTGTGACTTCTCATATATTAAAGCATTTTGACTTCTCATATTTAAAAACAATGTGACTTCTCATATATAAAAGCATTGTGATTTCTCATAATAAAAACAATGTGATTTCTCATATATTGATTTCAGTTCATAATTGCTATTTACAAATAACTATAACGTAGATGTTTCTTCACAGCTTCAACATGCTGAATGGCAACGTGCTCCTGTATTTTCGCCGACACAAACAAGGCAGTTTAAGAGGACACATCGGGCAGATAAAAATCAATGACTCCCGAGGGAACCTTGCTGTCTCAAATTGATTCCGTGACTAGAAGACAAATCTCTAACATTACAGCCTGTTTTAGACCTTTTGCTCGATTTATTTCCACACTGTCCTTTCACAGTCAGCTATTGTCATTTCCCTTCGAAGAATTCAAACAGTTTAAGGCCACTTACTCGGTTTTTACCAGCACACATCGTTTAAAAGTGAGTTTTTTGCATGGCTTTACAAACAAGAAATGTCTGCGAATTGATTTCCACGTATCATTTTCATTGACAACATTTGTCGCTTTTTTTACTAAATGCTTATCACGAGTTGCTTTCAAAACAGCTACAGTCAACCCGGTGAACAAATGCCAATGTTTTGAAGCTACAAATGTGGTATTTGTTTGCAGGTGGTCTTTCTACTATAGATAATAGTGCATGTATCATTTTCATTGACAACATTTATCGTTTACTTAATGCTTATCATAAGATTGCTTTCAAACCAGCTACAGTCAAACCGGTGAACAAAGACCAATAATGTAGTATTTGTTTGCAGATGGTCCTTCTACTGTGGATAAATAGTGCACTTTGAACTTCCTGCTGGTCTTTATTCATAGAGAGGTGCTCATTCGTAGTAGACAAGCGGAATTTCCTTTTTCCTTAGTCGCAATGGACTTTGCTAAGGTTCAATTCTGCGATGTAAGGATACCACCTATAACGCCAATGAGTCTATGTAAGGATACCACCTATAACGCCAATGAGTCGATGTAAAGATACCGCCTATAACGCCAATGAGTCTATGTAAAGATACCACCTATAACGCCAATGAGTCTATGTAAAGATACCACCTATAACGCCAAATAGTCTATGTAAAGATACCACCTATAACGCTAATGAGTCGATGTAAGGATACCACCTATAACGCCAAATAGTCTATGTAAAGATACCACCTATAACGTCAATGAGTTTATGTAAGGATACCACCTATAACGCCAATGAGTCTATGTAAGGATACCACCTATAACGCCAATGCGTCTATGTAAGGATACCACCTATAACGCCAATGAGTCTATGTAAGGATACCACCTATAACGCCAATGAGTCTATGAAAGGATACCACCTATAACGCCAATGAGTCTATGTAAGGATACCACCTATATCCCCACTGAATCTATGTAAGGCCACAATCATGCCTGAAACAGCATCCACAGCAGGAATCAAGGGTGTGTATCAACAATTGTAGGTAAAATCGTTATCAAACTCTGCATATATGTCGGTGCCATGATGTTTTTAAAGATTGTTTATAGCCCCGGCCGGCCGTTGGATTTCTCCCCTAGTGAACTTGCCATTTTGGTGCCATGGTAAGCTTCCTTCATACACTACAGGTTTAAAGCAAAGTGAAGTAATATCCCCTGCTACTAAAGTATTAATGTTGGCAAATTGGGAGTGTCTAGGTACAAGCTCCAGTTGTACAATGCCATGTTGATATCTATACATAAAACTAGTCAAGGCGCTACATGGTCACGTGTGCCCTTCCTCGTCATCCAGGAAGCAACACGTAAAATATACACCAGAAAAAAAAGTCTATGATTTAAGAAACCTTTAACATTCCCTGTCTCTTCCCATTCACAGTGCCCTGGAGTATGACAGAAGATAACTGGAATTTGCATAGCTCAAAGGCGTGATGAGCATGCAAAACTGGCCATCCATCAGCAGTTTAGCGACATTGTACTAATTGCCACCTTTAACAATTAATTGAATGAAACGCACTTGATAATACCTTCCTTTCTTTTCACAGAGCCGATCTTAAAACTGGACTTTTCCAAACCCTGTTCGTTTTTAGACGTGTCTGTTTGCGCTGCAACCAATGTTTAAGACAAATAAAAAAACAATTTAGTCACGCCTGTCTGATGTTTTTATTCTTGATCACTTATGTAGTTATATCTTCTTGCCAATTTTCGCATTTATTTCTTAAATGCGATGGTTTTAGTATTATATTTTACTGTTTCTTCAGGTGTTCTAAACGGGTTAACAAAGAAAAATATGTAAACTCTTTATCGTTTTGTTGTTAATATTCATAGTTAAACATAAACATGTTACTATTTGAAAGATACGAATCAAACGATGATACCATTAAATGATGGCTCTGTATCCGAAATACGCATCTCCATGTTTAATATTATTCTGAAATCGGATATGCCTTATCGTGGGTAATCATATTTTAGGAACATTTAAGCGCTTTCTGTCACCCGATCTTTGTCATTTAGAGTCATGATTCAAACCTTTACGTGATAGAGAATAGATATTGGCGATTTCATGCTCTCCCTTGGGGAGGTAAGGAAATATGGAAATTTTCAGAAAATCAACCGTGTCATCTCTGTTTACATTGTTTTAGCTCAAGTTATAGATATCTGCATATCAAGACAATTGGAATACACCAATACTCACGAACTCCATGAGTTTTCCTATCCCTTGCCTAGTCCGTACCACTAGTACGTCACTTTTATACCACTCATACTGACAGCAAAATGCAATGGTAATAAAAATTAATATACAGCTGGTAACAAAATCTCCTTTTCACACTTTTGCCTTTTTTGATATAATAGCACATTACATCATTGGAGGTATTTTTGAAATTAAATATTATGCGTAAATATTCGGTGCTGAATATATTTCTGTATCATCGTGCAAGTATTTTCATTGACTGCTATGCAAATTTGACCACTGATCTGCATAATTCCCACATTTTGCTAAATTGTCATAAACGATACAATAATTTATTTCAATTGGTCGATTTGTGCGGAATGTTGTAGCTTCAGAGAGGTAGCGTAATTTTTGTAGTAAAGCTTGTATCAAATATGTACAATTGACGCTTTTGAATAGCATACAGAAGATGTCACCCATTAACTTGTGTCCGCTAAATGCAGACGTTTTTAAAAAAAATCTGACTGTTAACGATACTAGTATATCAATATTATCCACAACCTAATTCCGGTGGTGACCGCTCATAACGGCTTCATGGTATACATCTGAGCACAAACATGGCTTTTGGGACCAACACAAGGAACACTGATATATATATATGCATAAGAGCCCAAAACAGTTTTTCCGATCAGCATAGGTCTCCGTCTGCCTTGTCAGTGGAGTCCAATATACGTAGCCATTCGTTCTGCTGGGATCAAAAATATATTCACTACATAAATTCATCATTCATCTTATTTGTGTTGTATGGTTTCCCAGACCGATGGATATTCCCTTCAAATACTGCAAGGACCAAGGACCAAGGTCCTGGATTGTGCACAGTAAAGCTCTATTTTCCGTTCATCAAGACCAGGATCTACTTATGTTATTCAATTTTGACTTTGTCACTTTCAACAGTAAAACTGAAGTAATTCCATGAAGAAATGCTAGCACTTAACAGCATGAAAAACAACACTCATCAACAGCAAATAACGTAACAACAGCCTTACACAGGCGGAGGAATGTACACTCTTAATATGAATAAAAAAATGCGCCAGACAAGGTACCCCACTGCATCTTAAATGTTAACTATATAAAGGTTACGCCGCTTTTGTCAATTTTAAAAGTTAAGGACAACACATACACAAAAGTGTAGACACAACACAAAGCACAGTACAAACACATATTGAAGTAACTGGTTAAATCTGGAACGGTCAATTAACCTAAATATCGGTAAGTGGTGGTTTAAAGCTGCTCGCTCTCAGTTACCGTTGAAAAAAATATTTTTCAAAAAAATTGAAATTCTTATTCAAAAATATAAAACTAAAGGCAAGAATGAAAAAATAAGTACAAATCTAGGTAGGAATTTGCAGAAATCGATTAAAAAGGTCGGTTACACGGCACCGCTACACTATATGTTCAAATTGAAATTTAAAAAGCGTTTGCAACGCTTTTGAATTTGGTAGCGTATTTTTTTAAATTAAGAGATATTCGTGACAAGAATTTATACTGAAGCCTTTTTATATGACCATATATTCTTAAATACGTTATTTACAAATAGTTTGAAGAACTTTTTTTTTTACAAAAATCTGAGAGCGAGCAGCTTTAAACATAAACTGAAACATTCTTTGTTTCAATGCCACTCTTTCTTTCTTACTGACAGTCAGGAAGCAAATCAAAATTATTGTGTTTCCAAAGTCTTCCTCACTGTGGGGAGACAGGCAATGGAAGCAAAAGCATTAATAGTTTTACGACAATGTAAGGTGCATAAACAGATTGAATATGCATTAGATTCAGTTTTACGCATAATTTATACAATGTACCAATTTATTTACTCTCGATTGCTAAACAAATTCTTACATCTATGATTTATCGCTCTCGCGACTCACTCCATATGAAAGCAATCTCGAAGAGAGAGAGAGAGATACTGTCTTGTCTAAGGACACAACCATCGTGACACTGGTCGGGGTTCGAAACCGGGAGCCACAGATCCTGAGGCCAACGAGGTACCACTGGGCAACTGCGGCTCCACGGTTTCGAAAAACTGTAGTATTTATAGCAGGGTTTAGTGGAAAAACAAAACTGAATTATTCTTCTTAGTTCATAAGTAATAGAAAATATAACCAGAAACAGCTGTTTCTGAATTGAATACTGCATCGTATTTTAGAAGCGAATAGCCAGCCGTTATATTTTGCTTGCAAAAACATCTCCGCAATCTGTAACAATATAGTTCCCCTGTTTATGAGCGATAAACTGTTCGATTTTGCCATTTAGACAAACTCAGAAGCGGAGAAATGCTCATAAACCACAACAGTTTCAACTGCTCGGCCTTTCTAATCACCTTTTAATGGCCATACTGCGACCTTAAATCGAAAACGGTTGTGCTTTATTGTTTAATTTCAAAAGCATGGTCCATAATATCCAGAGTGATGGCCCTTTGTATCGCAAGAGGATAATAACCCTCAATATCCGAGGACGTTTTAAAGCAATAAATCACAGAAATTGGTGTTCAAACTGTGCAGAAATCTTTGAGAAGAACAAAATGTCACAATCGCATTTGATTCAGATTATTTGTATTGTTATTTATATCTAACTCCGTCTCAGCAAGTCTTGCAAAATAAAGCCCAAAAACGATCAGAAAACGATGTCGCCCCTTAAACGTGAGATTAAGTGATTTTCAAACTGATTCGCAGATTTCTCCCGGTTTTCATTATCCATACGGGAACGATATTCGTGTAGCAGAGTTCTGTAACTGTTGATCTTCAGATGAGAATTCTTAATGAAAATATATTTGAGCGAAACTATTGAAAATGATTAAGGCTGTAAGGCCATTTGGGTGTAAATATTGAAAACGATAAAGTCTGTAAGGACATTTGAACGTTAAATATATGAAATAAAATTTAAATGTACGATATTAAAACGTAAAAAAACGAAAATGATTTCAAAAAATTGAACGAGAATACAATGTATATGAAAATACTAAATTGATAAGATTATTTGAAACCGAATATTGAACATGATAGATATTACACGGCTATGATTACATTTCCCATACCGACTTGCTAAATTTACACTTGATCCTTGGACAAAGCTAGATAACTCTAGCTTGAGACCAGAATTTACGGCATCTGATTGGTCAATTAGATTTGAAAGTGAAAGCATGTAAGCCAATGAGAGATCAGAGTTTGGGATGACAATGTTTGTGCCTAAAATATAGACCAATAGATATGTATTTGTGGTTAAGTACCAGAATGCTTGAAGCTTGTGAACATTTTTTATGTATACTTGTCTTACATACAAATGTACTTAGAATTTCATGTTCTGAAAAAGTGCATTCTTAAAATCTTAAAGACATAGTGCGTGTTGTTTTTAGACTGTATAGGTACAGTATAGATATATTATAACACATAGTTGTTTTGTAAGATGTTGTGGTTTATCTTTAAATTGTTCCTGTTTTATCAATGACAGCAATGAATCTCAGTTTTTACTGAAAAAAGGTATGGTTTGAAAATGACAATGTATTGTGTGAAAAGGAGAGATACTTTTCCCCCAAAAATGACTACCTTCGGTTTGAATAAAAAAAGTCTCTACTTCTTTGAAACAGTTCTCATTATAAATCTTTTATTGTTTGTGTTTTATAATGGTTTATAACCAGCACTTAGATTCTTGATTGAAGGCGGTTGTTTTCCATTGTACGCCAGATGTTTAAAGTTTTCTTTAAACGTAGCTAATACTTGTCATACATTGCCACCTAAGAAAGTATAGGACCGCCTCACTACTGTTTGATGTGGGCCACAATTTCAACAACTCATTTACGTTGTCTTGACATTAAATGCCTTCCCCACATGTTAAAAATGAATAAAGTTATATTTTAGGATGCGAGGATCCCATTACAAGACGGATTATGACAAATTTCGACATAGTTTTGACACAAAAGACCTTTGCGTTATATGAATGCATCAAATATATCAGACAAAGAAAGTTCCGCTTCGGTGTATAGATTTTTTACTCGTTTTTTACGGCATCAAATGTTTTCAATCCTTCGTACTTGTGTATAAAAAAGTTTAAGTAATAATGCTTGAAATGCTTGAGTACAACTCTGCAAATTGCACTGTATTACTTTGTTCAATACATGCGAAAAATAATTGTTACAAAGTTTTGTGGGAACGTTTAATCGCTATGAATCAACAAGAGGAATGATATTAAAGGATATGTATATCTCATGCAAGCAAATGCATCTGCGAGCTGTGCGCGAAATCCTATTAAGAAGAACTGAAGCCTAGCAAAAACAATTTACCTATGAAAAAAAAAAAAAAAAATATTGACCAATCAAACTTAGAGGTTTACTCGCCGTGGAAACGATTAAAGATTGGCAGTGAAACCTCGGTGTACACACCTTTACATAGCAAGGTCGC
Source organism: Saxidomus purpurata (assembly GCA_022818135.1). NCBI lineage: Eukaryota > Metazoa > Mollusca > Bivalvia > Venerida > Veneridae > Saxidomus > Saxidomus purpurata. The sequence continues at coordinate 14,089,467 of JAFMSR010000003.1, forward strand.
ACTGGTAATTCACGCACGTCTAATCAAAGAAAGTGTGTTTACAGTTAAAAAGTATTACTGACTTCAACATGATACATTTCGAGACAAGAAAAAAAAACAAGAATCAAAATATTCAAAGGCGTTTTCGCATAAAACAATGTATAGATACATTTATATGTCATTTCGGTCGCCTTAGGTAAGAGATTCAGTTACGATGAGTTCCTCATTAGAGATTTGTAAAAGGAAACTGAACAAGAATTTGAAAAAATGGAATTAGAAATGTAATCGATAACATACTAGTCTTAGAGACACGTCTGTATTCTAAACTTTACTATATGACCCTATGTAAAACCAAGTGACCCCCCAGGACAGGTAAATTTTGACCCATAGCTCATAATTTGAACAATCTTGGTAGAGGTCCTCTAGACAATGCCACATGCTAAATATCTAAGCTCTAGGCCTTGTGGTTTCAGAGAAGATTTTTTAAAAGAAATCCTATATAAGCCTATGTAAAACCAAGTGACCCCCCCGGGCGGGGTCAATTTTGACCAAGGGCTCATAATTTGAACAATCTTGGTAGAGGTCCACTAGACATGCCACATGCTAAATATCTAAGCTCTAGGCCATGTGGTAACAGAGAAGAAGATTTTAAATTTTTTCCTATATAAGCCTATGTAAAACCAAGTGACCCCCAGGCAAGGTCAATTTTGACCAAGGGCTCATAATTTGAACAATCTTTGTACAGGTCCACTTGAGAATGCCACATGCTAAATATCTAAGCTCTAGGCCTTGTGGTTTCAGAGAAGAAGATTTTTAAAGTGTTTCCTATATAAGCCTATGTAAAACCAAGTGACCCCCGGGCGGGGTCAATTTTGACCCCGGGGTCATAATTTGAACAATCTTGGTAAAGGTAGTGGACCTTGCTACATGCCAAATATCTAAGCTCTAGGCCTGTGGTTTCAGAGAAGAAGATTTTTAAAGTTTTTCCTATTTGTTGCCATAGCAACCAGAGTTCTGCATGGAATGGAATTCTTTGAACAACTTTGATAGACTAACATCTGCCAATTTTTATCAACATTGGCCCAGTGGTTTCAGAGGAGATGTCGTTTGAAGGAAATGGTGGACGGACGGATTGACGGACGTACGACGGGCCCCGGACGGAAAGCGATCCTAATAGTTCACTCTGGCATTTTGTGCCAGGTGAGCTAAAAACACGCCCACGAATTTACGTGCATTGACAATATATTTTTGTAATGAAAAGGACTGAAATGTTGAGGATAGTCGTATCATAACGTGGAATGATTATGTATATCACATGGCGCACGTGCGTGCTGTATTAATTCCACCTGATGTTGTCTGTACTCCATATATGCTAATTAAATATGTTTTTACTGTATTATTACATGCGATTTATTTACCGTAATATATGGATATCAGATACATTTTAAAACAGTACTGATATTAAATTTATGTCACTATGTCATTCTTTTCTATGCTAAAAAATTCGGTGAAACAAAGATTGTCACATGTGAAACGGTTCCTATTCCTGAATACTAGAATGCTTTTGCAACGGACTTGACTAAGTGACAGCTAGACAATACTTGGTTTCGCTTGTACATGTACTGTGTAACATTTACACGATACTAGTATCACATTTTTACCACGTTTCAAGCGACGCCTTTTTACCACGTTTTAAGCGACATATTTTGAACAAGTTACTACAAAGTAATCTGTAGCTGCTATTCTGTGGTTTCAACCTCCAGTCACCATTATTCCACGACAGTAACCTCGGGTTCAACCCACATCTTATGTGCGTTTTTCAGTGTTTTGTGCTGTGTCTACATTATGCAGGTTGTCCTTCACTTCTGCAGTTGGCATAAGAGTTTCCTTTATATAGTTTATGTTATAAGCTGAAACGTGTACCTTGTCATCTGCCTTTTCTCATACTCGGTAGGACCCACTCATCTGCGTGTAAGTCTAACTGTTGGTGAGTGTTGTGCTTGGTGGTGTCTATGGATCACTTTGAATGTTTTATCTTTCAAAGTCATTGATTGGTCGGTTCTACAAATAAGACCACCACCTACATCAAAAATGCAGACTCATTGAGGCTATTCGCAAATAATACTGTTCCATGAACTTTAATAAGCAACCTCAACCTTTGGGCTTGACAACAGAGGGACTTTAAAAGTTTAAAGAATCAAAGACCTGCCAGGTCTGGTATCATATTGTCACACTTGCAAATAAAACATGTCCGCGGCCAGATATGACTTATATCATTTTGCATGATCTTTAAAGTCGTGCATTCATCAAAATTTACTACTGATGTTTGAAGGAACAGTTTTACATCATTTCGAAACAGTTTAAAGATCAGTAACAGTGATGCGGGCAGGATGTTAATAAAATCGTTATGATTTTGTCAATGACATATTGTTGTAGCGTGAAATAAACATGTCTTCAAGTGCACATTAACGACAATGGAAACATAAATGAAAAACTAGGTGGAATAATTAAAAGGAACTGCAAGTGCATTTTAAGAAAGTAGGTTATCACGAAATGTGAGTACAATAACATTTATCATACGGTCAAAATGCGCAAAATGATGACCTGTATAAAAAAAATATGAACATTTCAAAAAGTTTGTAAATTCATTTGTAAAATATACAGATATTGTATCTTTCAAAACATTGAATAAACATTGACCTAAAGAGGCACGGGTACAGTATCTATACTCTTAAATCTCTGATTCACATCGATAGCAATATAAAGTATAAATGTACTCCTCGTTCTGGGCAACATCAAACGTTTCGAAGTAATACAGTCAATGCCACTATTTGTATCGCTCTGAAAGCATGGGACACTAGCATGGGATGCATTACGGTATAAAGCTGTAGGCTAGATCGTCCCTTTACACAGGCTGCCTGATATGGAGCAAATCATTCGGACTCCAGAAAGCCCGAAATTAGTTAACGTACATACTGGATCGACAGCAAATCGTACACGTGTGTACATAAAGCATAGTTAGCATATGAAGAATGTCACATGATTTCAAAAGATGATTACGTTTATAGTTACTGCAAAACAACACATTTCCATGCAACAAGACCTTTCACATACAGAAAAACACAGCAGTACATAAAACAGCATATACTCGGTTCCAAAAGAAAGTGTGCACTTTTATATTTCTCCATTTTGATAAAACATATCGGTCTCGAATTACGAACACTACCTTTATACATGTACACATTTTTGCTATCGATAGAATGTGCTGTCAATGCACAGGTAATTGAGCATAAATTGCTCTAAATTATGATGCCAAACATCATATATTTCTGTTAAGAGTAATACATAAAATTAACAAAAACCTAAGTGCACACTTTCTTTTGGAACTGAGTATATACAGTTTATCAGCAACAACAGCTGACAGTGTAAAAAAGCTACATGCACATGACATAGCCTAGATAAAAGAATTATTATTGCATGACAGAAATATACAGGAAAACAAATTAGTACATTACACGAAAAAAAACTATATATTCGTCTTCTACACTATAAATAAAAACTATTTCTAAATGGCGTAAACGTGCTGTTTAATGTTTGTATATGTGTTCTAAATTGAAAAATCTACATATTTAAATGAAAACGTTATTCCCAAATTAACCAAACTGATTCCAACATACGTTATGTACGAAACGGCAACAAAATATCGTGTCTTGTTAATTTTAAACTTGGCATTATTTCTAAATACAAAATGCAACCATTCAAAACATACGTTAAACTTTTTCAAACCCCGTATTTCTGTACTGGTTGGGGTCCACCAAACCCGGACGACCATCAAACCGGACACTTGTTTAAACGCGTGAATATTTTCTTAATATTTACAATCATACGGTGTTGATCAAACAAGCACTTGATTTTCATCCACAAAGTGCAACAACAACAGTTTAATGTAACTATTTGACCAGAAATCTCACTATTTATTTTGTCAGTCACTGAAAGCATGCTTACATTGTCGGGGGAAAAGTGGAAAGTGACTGACTGTGCAAGTGCAATATTTCTTAGGCCCAGCAAAAATTATTTCACAAGATAAACCTTTAATTTTGATACTTCATTAATGTGTCAAATGATTGATACAGTTAACATAATTTAAAAGCTAACATCACAATTAAACAAATCTATTTAAACTATCTGTCCGGAAACATGGTACAGTTGGTCAATAAAATATAGCAATTTGGTAACCCCACAGCCGGGCCTCAAAATGTGATTGATTTAATCTGATGGGTTAACAAGTTAGCCTTTCGTTTCGGAGAAGAGTTAGCTTTTCGTTTCGGAGAAGAACCTAACTTTCTACTGGTAAAATTTTGATTGCTAGATACAAAAATTGTCAGAGTTATCGAAAAATATGTTTGAAAAGTGTCCGGTTTTAGGACTCTAGCCAGTACTCAAACTTCAAATGTATGCATTGCTTGATAAATGCAACTTTATTAACAACATAATGCGATTCACCGTAAGGCAAATGAAAAAGCCGAATTTTGTAATAACACCCAATATCAAATGTTCAATGAATATTCGTACCATTGCCATTGCAGTATATATAAGTCATATTATTTCATACACTGTAATGTCACATATTCAAATAATTATTGGGAAAATTACAATTTTTGGAAGAAAACTTAATATTTTCAATAAATATTCTAACGATTGTCTTTGCAGTATATATAAGTCCCGCATCTGCATGTATTGCTATGGTGATTGTTAGAATACTATTGGCAGTGTTAAAGGTTTTTAAAAAAGCTCTGGATTAAACTTAAGGTTAATTAGCTGATAACGCAATGGGACTAGAGTTGAACAAGGTAAATGTTTAACTCTGTACATATATACTTGAAATTGCTTATATACTTGAAATTGTCTAAGAGATTTTAAGAAATGAAAATATTTTGTATAAGTGTAAAATAAGAAAACAAGAAAAATAATCCCATCCGGCACAGCACCCATCAACAACAAGACAAACACTCAGAAGAACGAACCTTCTGATAATTATTATGCAGCAAATACAGAGCCTTAGATTTGTCCAATCACCATATAGCTGAGTGAATGGTATTGTCACAGAATAACCATACTTAAATAAGCGTTGAGGTTGGTCCAGGCATCATTATACCTGTTGCAATATTTACATATATCTGTATTTTTTATCAGTAATGGCAATTTTCATCACTAGGGTTGTTGATTCAATTAATCATCCGCACACTGTATGAAATAATTAGTTTTTACTTTTTGTATTTCAGACATAATGCTGAAACTGTGGCATTCAACAACCTCAGGCAACTTGTACTGCAATCTATTGCAGTGGAATAATTTGGCGCTACTGAATGGTTAGTAATTACCAACTCATTTTCACACGATTTTTTTTCTTCATTTTTTCTCAGTAAAATATAATTGAGTGTTAGATTTTATTTATTAAGCGAAATTGTTTCAGTAGTTTTGCTGCAAATCAATTATGTTGTCTAGGAAATATACTAAGCAAACTGTTAAGTAGCGTCCAAAACGTGGGCTCCTAACCCGTGCATGCTTCTCACACATTATTTAGTCGTGGACGTTGCTTTTTACACCGAATGAAACTTGTTTAAGAGTTCCTTTCTTGTTTATATTCTGCGGTCTTCGACCGTTTCTATTTTCATTACGCTTGCCTTATTGTTTGGTATTCTTGTATTTCACTGACTGGTCAGTCACATCCTATTGTCCACGAAGTCCGGTAACGATGCTAATTGACAGATGCTAGCTGCTTCCGCCAATCTTCTGTCATGCATACAAATTAGTGTTCTGAGAATATTTGCACGGATATTTCGAGCCTGATTTCTCGTACCATCGATTGACAAATATTTGAAAAGACGTCCATGATATAGAGGATTATCATTATGTTGACGCAGACATCCCTGAATTAGATCAGGGAACATTGCTTGCCGTCACACTGACAGAGATGTCCAAATATGTCTTGATTTTGTGGAACAAAACATAAACATCAACAAAGCATTCAAAAAGGCGAATCACTTTTTTTCTGCAGAGCTTTGTTATATATGGTTTTTACTTTTACTTTTTGTGATGTTTTTTTAGTCTTGGGGTTTGACACCAGTTTGAATAGTATTTCATTTATACTAGTATATAAGCGGGAATTGAGTATACCACCGTTCAAAGGGAAAATCAATAAATTTGCTTTTAATAAAACTCTTAACATACAAAAAGAGTCAGGTCAGTAGCGTGGCTTTAACCAAAGATCCTCGATCTGTTTGAGAGGATTAAGTCATAAAAAGTCAGCAACCTTACGTACTCGACCACGATAGCGGGTTTAGATAGACAAAATATATTGCCTAGGTTTCAAGTAAGAAATACAAAGGTGCAAAAAACATTTCCTTCTTCATGACAGTCTCCGGGTAAACAAGCGTAAAAGTACTAAAAACATATTTTATAAATTCTACTTTTACAGTAGCACACTAGTAAAATTGTTTCTTTTTAATTACATCCCTGCATTAGGTCTAAAGATATTTTAAGAGCGCGAATAAAATATTGTGTACTTATTGCCTATTCCTGGTAAGTTCACTATAAGTAAACTATGCTCATCTAATGGTTTTGTCAAATCAACATTTAGATTTTCGTTGATAACATAACGCCTGTGGACTGTTAATGATAACTACACTAATTTCTATCCAATATTGTTGCTTACACACAAAATATATTGTGCTTATTCAGAAATGAAACAATAAATAATGAAACGCGATGATTTACAGAAACAATACAACCGCAATGGCGGAAGTAGTGGTCAGTTGGTTTTTAGAACGGTGATAATTCTGTATTTTTTTTTAAAAAGTCCAAACAATATCTTAAACGAAGACGGATCAGCACAACCAACCAACCCCCACCCCCTCCTGTCCATCCCAAACCTCCTCTCCCACCCTTGAACACATTAAAATATACAGACACGGTGTCTTTTTTTTTTCAGTGTATGACTGAAAAGACGCATTTCTTACAAGTGATAATGAAGCTAACCCAGATCTTCAAAAACCGGTAGGTGTTTTTAATTTCTTGTCAAACTAGATTTTCTTGTCTCTCTTGTAGTTTTTGATGACTTTTTAAGAGAGTGAATCAACCCGACTGTCTGTTGCGGAATAAATAACTTTTCAAAATAAATATGTCACATTTAAAACAACATAAAAAAGTACTGTAGTCATACAAACATGTGGCCAAGAATGAACGTCTTTCCGTAGTTAAAATTCAGTTTAAACATATTAATAAAATCAGAGCGAAGGGGCAAATTTCCGCTCTCTGTTATACTTTTTTATTCACACATGATATTTGAATTAATATTTCTTTCATATATCTTTTTCTCACAGGGAGTCCACGGTTGTTGAAGTTTTCTGCTCAGCTGAGGAGAAAATCCGCGAAACATTTGTTCCAAATTTTCTACAAAAGATCAAATACATCTGGGGTAATGAGCGATGAAAAGTCACACGTTTGTAACAACCAAATGTTACCGGGTTTGACAACTGGAATCAAAGGGCAAACATATGCCCAAAACAGTACTTTTCTTCTCTCAATGACAATATTTAATATCTGATTTCATCTAAAGTGGCTTCAGATCCAACAAAGAAAAAGGTGTCAGAAAATGAACAAATCGTTTCTTCTACAGTGTATATACATGTTTTGTTGTGTACAACGTTTGAACGACAGCCGTGGCAAGGATTGAATATTTCGTCAGGATACAGACGGACACTTGCAGGATAGGGACAACCAAACATTAATGCTAAGTAAACCAGGACCATGTTCGCAAAATTTAACCTCCATCTGACCTTAAAGTATCTCGACAGAACTTTGATCAAAGCTTTTTATTCAACTCGCAATCGGATATGAAAATGATGTAGACATTCGAGATAAATACTTTATAAATACCCAAGCTGAGTGGAATTTTTACGTTGAAATTCTTGGACAAAAAGTCACCAAAGAAACTGTTGCTATTTATAAGACTTTACAACGCACTCAAAAGGAAAAAAGTCGTTTTAATTTCAGACGAATAGTGCATGCTGTCTACCTGACATTTTTTAAAACTTTCAGACGGCAAGTTTTTATACCCTTGCCTTGATATCATATCTAACTACATGAAAAATCAGACGGCAAGTTTTTAGACCCTTGCCTTGATAGCATATCTAACTACATGAAAAATATGAATCTAGTATAATTGTTTAAACGTTGTTTGGCTGTTTGTGCACAAAATGAAAATATGGTCAAAGGGAGGTAACTGTTAAAAGTGCCGTTATTATCTTTCACGCAGTATTGAAGCTGTTTTACAACCAAATCTGCTACACTGTGTCGGATTATTTTACCTTAATTTTATTTTCAAATCTGAAAATATCATGTTTGCGAAAATAAAATGTTAAATGAAACGTCTGCTTATTATTTTTCTTATTTATAAATTTATACAGTAATAAAGTCATTCTGAAAATGGGACATATTCTAATACTTTTGAAGACATTGACTGACGAAAAACAAACAAGGGGCTTGTATTAAAAATACCATTCCCCATACTGTCTCTTACAAAATCCATACAACAAATATCACACAGAAAATCTTGATGACTTAAACCTCTAAACCCTTACAACAGATGAATTGATCAAATTTGGGATATAAAATGAATCAAGTAGAATCCCTCTGGGAACTAATTTGCATATCTTCAACAAGTGGTATCAAGCTTTGGCATTTCTATAAACATGAAAAGAAGTGACACAAAACCATCACAGGCATCAGAGATTGTACGTTACTCGTAAGATGCAACTATACAGTAGTTCCGTGAACAGGAAACTTTTTGCGATTGTACAAATTTCATTTGTATAATATAGACTCGTGTTTTCACTTCTTTTAAGTGATTACTGTACGTAACGTTTACAAATTTCAGTTGCGATTCTTTACCTTATAATTACGACTGATAAACTTTTTATTTCTAATAGTTTATGTCTGTGAGTACTAAACTCTAGATACTTCTATCTTGCGATTGTGAAATTTATAATGCAAATATTTCCAACTTTACATGGTGCAGTGTCATGAAGGCAAAACAAACTACATGTATCTGAATTCAATCGATTTTTTTCCAGATTGGCCGACCATAATGTAAATTTCAAATTTAATAGGTAAAGGAAGGTCCCAGTTCAAGTTATTATTTATCCAGCTATCTAGCCTATATATTTTACAACTGTCCACAAAGTAAGCGAGAAAAAATGGTACAAGCCCCACAAAAGTGAAAACAAATAACATTTCATCCAATGAAAACATAGGCCCATATCGACCTGGAGAATGTAGACAGAAACTTATCAATTAAGTTTTATAAAACTTACATTTCTTTTCTGTCTAATCTGCCCTCCACGAGGCAGTACTTAAAGAGATCTGGTCTTATTCCTTTAACTCGCCTGCATTTCTTCCTACAGCACTTGCTTGCTTTAAAAGTCTGGTACAACATTTTGAATATAGTATTTCTTTACCTTTCAATCGCATATTTGTTCAAATGAGTCATACATATTTGGGAATGGTTTGTAACTTAACAGTTACTATAATTTAGCTCATGTCTCGTTCAAATCCGCCATTTGCTTAAAACAACGTAACTAGCTCCTAGCTCCTTCTTGGGAAAGCTGTAATTAAGATACAACATACAGTGATTTTCTTTTACAAAATCGATGGCTAAATTGAACTCTTGTTTCTACTACTGGTAAATTAAATATATGGATCTTCTCAGAATTATACCTTATTTAGTACTAAGTTACTGCTTCAAGTGAAGACTTGATATTAAACCAAACAGTGCAATAAAACCAGCACTTGGTATTTGCAACTCTACCTGCAATCAACTGGACACATCGGAAAGTACCAGGGCTTTCAAACATGTATACCTAGACCTTTGACCAGGAAGATTTTATTTCAAAAGAAAAACAATTCAATCGAAACACAAACGGTACCAACATCGTTTCGTTTAACATAAAACATTCTATTAATGAGAAGTGTGTACATAGAGAGCTGGTATGTTACTGCTTTAAAATAATATTTAAAATTTAATTCTAAATATTTAAAATTTAATTCTAATATTTAAAATTTAATTCTTAAAATTTAAAACTTAAAACTTATCATTCAAAAAGGACGGGGAAACCTTACCTTTGACAGATTGACGCCTGAATAGCGGCAGCGAGAATTCAAGAGCAAGGAAGTAAAGTAAGTGGTCTTTATATACAAAAAAACTGATCACACTAGGACACTCATACAAACTTAATTTTAATGGTGAGAACTGGCTTGGGCGGGTTCAGAATTTTTTCGAAAGAGGATCCAACCCAGATGTAGGGTCCGACCATGGAATGTAGCCTTTCGGGCCGGACCAATTTCAAGCGAGTTTTCAAAATTCCAGAGGTCTCGGCACCTCGCTCCATTGGATCGGTCTATACTTAGTGTTGCCACGGACCTATATACACATTTAGTAATACCTATACGTATTATGTCAAAATCCAGCCTTTATTCAACCATCAAATACGGCCTGACAGAAAAAAAAAATCAGTATTGTATGTACGTGCAATACAAACTACAGTGCTATCATTTGTAACAGTGCATTCAATTGGCCCTAAAATACACATGACGTTAAAAAACGTCGCTTTTGACTGGGTCGTTACTACTTGTTTATACGATGACGTCAATAAAATGATGTCGGACACTACGTATATTTTGCGCTAAAAAGAGATTTTCTTCAATTCCAAGCTTAAAATGTCCTTTTCATTTACAGTCCAACCTCTCTAAACAACACCTCCAAAGAGAAAAAAAAAACTCTACAAAGACGTATGTTTTATTACCCAAAGCAGTTATATATGAACAAATCAACCTCCCTAGAGCAACAACCTCTGCTAAACAAACAAAAGTTGATGTTCCCTTTGATGTTGTTGTACAGAGGTTGTACTGTAGTTTATTCGCGCAGACTTGTGTCAAAAGGTATATAATAAAAGGGTTATAAGTATAGTTGTGTGATCTATAATCCGGTTTGGCTCTCGACGAGGTCGGATCATACTCGTGCTACGCACTGGTATGATCCGACGCATGACTTGGGCAAATCCGGCATGCTGGATCACGTCACTATACTAATAACCCTATTATACAGGTTCGTGGTGTTGCCTTCAAATTAAATCAAGTAAGTTTGACTTAAACTTATACTAAGTAAACATGCTTTTAAATAATTAATTTCATGTCAAGTTCATATTCATAAACATTTCAGGCCTCCAAAAGTTTTACTCTGATTTATGGCACTTTGATTATTTCGTTAATTTATCTAATTATTTACACTGCACTTCCTCTCGATGTCCTCTGTCTGTGTGTAAAAGCTTAAACAAATTTCCTTGAATACTTTCGGAATTATGTTCCGGACAAAAGTGTTATACGAAAAATCAATAAGGGAGATAACTAAAAATGGAATAAGGTATGGTTATGGTTCTTAAATACTGCACTGCATCTTAAGTCCTCTAGATGTGTATGCAATTTGAATCAATTCAGTTCTGTACTTAAGGAGTCATGGCCCGGACAAGAAAAGCTACGACAACTGAAAGATAGCATTGTGTACTCTGTAGAGGCCGTATTTTTAACTAGAACAACTTTAAACTTAATGAGAATGTTTGTCTGGACGACCTCTAGATCAAGTTTAAATCTGTGTCATATGGGTATAAAAACTAGGTCACCAAGATTTAAAATTTAAATTTTAAGATTTGAAATTTAAATTTTAAGATTTAAAATTTAAATTTTAATATTTAAAATTTAATATTTAAAATTTAATATTTAACATTTTATTTTATAAATTAATTTAACTTCTGTTTTTAAGATAAATTTTTGAAAAAATGATTCAGCGCAAAAATGAAACTACTGACTATGATGCTAAGTCATGAAGGGGGGTTTCAAATACCTTGGCAATATTTACCCTCAATGAGACGGCGTGTTGCGTGCAATACCCGTGTTCAAAGGTCAAGGTCATACTTAGAGGTCAAAGGACAGAATTGGGCCTGTCCGGAGCATAACTTCATCAGTCATGAGGGGAATTTTAAATAACTTGGTACAATTGTTGACCACCATGAGACGGTGTGTCGCACGCAAGACTCATGCTCAAAGGTCAAGGTCACACTTAGAGGTCTTTTTTTATACCTACATGTTTATACCCTTTTTGATGCAGTTCTCAGCGCCTGCTATAAAATAAGCATTCTCTTCATGCCAGCAGGCTGTTGCCCTTGGTCATGTAGTTACTGTAAATCTTAAATTAAAAGCCTTGATATGAAGACAAGTGTTTTTGGACCACTACCATCCTACTGGTATGATCATTGATTTGCATTGGAAATTTACATAACCAGTCTGATAGGTTGTAGTAGTTTGCTTCTTTTACATGACTTCAATTTGCAAAAACCTTGCCACAGGTTTGGTAAACAAACTTTATGTATATAAGAAGTCCTTTTTAAGGCCAAACTTGTATAGAATGGGTTGTTAATAAAACCTCTAATATATTTACAGGCAACTTGGTTTCCAGAATAGAAGTGCAGAACACAGTCTTCATAGAAAGAGAGATAATGTTTATAATTTTCCAGAAGCTTCGTCGCAGCAACAGTTTGTATTGAATGGACCAAATCAAATATTCGGTTTTGAAGTTGATGACAGTAATTGTTTGGTTCTTGGTGCAATCAAAATTGCTCATAATAATAATTACATTTATAAGTAGTTGAAAAACGTGAATTTATTTTGTAGTGGTATCAATCGTTGTGTTGTTAAAGTAAATGAACCAGGAAGTTACAGTTGTTAGCAATGTTGATTCTTCAACTCAAGGCGTGTCAGATAATGTTAATTTAAAGGTTGATGTCGTGATCCCGTCAGCCAAGACCCATATGATGAACAATGGTGCACAGTTGTAGACAACAATCCAGCTTCACATTCACAGATTATCAACCCAGCTACAGATCCTCAGATTGACCACGCATCTGCACATTCTCAGATTATCCGACCAGCTATAGATCTTCAGATTGACCACGCATCTGCACATTCTAAGATTATCAACCCAGCTATAGATCTTCAGATTGACCACGCATCTGCACATTCTCAGATTATCATTTCAGCTATAGATCCGTAGATTGACCACGCATCTGCACATTCTCAAGTTATCAACCCAGCTATAGAGCCTCATTTTGACCACACATCTGCACATTCTCAGATTTTAAACCCAGCTGTAGATCCTCAGATTGACCACGCATCTGCATATTCTCAGATTATCGTGTTACTTGGGCAACTGTTACATTAGGGATGCTACCAAAGATGTCAAAGTACTACTATTTCTAACACCGAACTTTTGACACGGTTTTTTTAAAAACAGTGCTTTTGTTAAACATACGTATAAAATTATACATCTTTTTGAAGATCTCAACTTCTTGTAACAAACTTTTTGTTTAAAGATCTCTAAAAAATCATTTTTAAGTCGAAAATGATAGGGTTTCTTGTCATTGTCAATTTCAGCCATTTTAGCTCACAAGATTAAGTAAAAAAAAACATTATTTTGACTTACTTACGTCATTCTAGCTCACAAAATTCAGAAAAAATCATTGTTTTGACTTACTCTACTATCGTATCTGTTTAAATATTTCAGAATCTCTTAATTAACGTAAAATAAACAAAATAAAATTTGTGAAAAAGCCTGTCACAGACTTAGTGGATCAAACAGTAGTATACGAAAGTTTGTTTGCAAGTTCATTTTAAAACAACATTTTAGATGCATAACTATTTACATTTAATACTGTTCAGAAATGAATAGAGTGTTTAATTCAATAAAGAAAAAAGCTGATATATCTTGATTCCTTTTTAGCTCAGCTCAAAGGTGAGCTATTGTGATCGCCCGTTGTCCGTCGTCTGCCGTCTGTGTGTCAACATTTACCTTGTGAACACAATACAGGTCACATTTTGTAATAGAATCTTCGTCAAAATTGGTCAGAATGTTTATCTCAATGATTTTTAGGTCAAGTTCGAATCTGGGTAATTTGGGACAAAAACTAGGTCACTAAGTCAAATAAAAGAAATACAGATGCCGTATTTTCAACTGGAACAACTTCAAACTTAATAAGAATGTTTATATGGATGACCAGTAGGTCAATTTCGAATCTTGGTCATATGAGTTCAAAAACTAGGTCGCTAGATCATATCAAAGAAAAACATGTGAACACTCTAAGAGGCCCTATTTTCAACTGAAAGAGCTTCAGACTTGATGAGAATATTTGTCTGGATGATCTGTAGGTCAAGTTCGAATATGGGTCATATGGGCTAAAAACTAGGTCAAAAAAAGACAAACATTGTGAACACTCTAGAGTACCTGTCAACGTATTTTGCAGATATCCAGTAACTAGATATCAATCTCGGTGATAATTTTTATATTATCGCAAAAGTCAATTTTTGTGCATTATGCCACAGTCACATATAAAGACTACCAAATTACTTCACATTAGATAGCACTGGTAACATTTTCCAAAAAAGAGGATCATATAGTTTCAATTTAATGTGGACCAGGTTTGTGAAAAGATGTGCTCACATATTGCTGATGAAAAAATGAAATCGAATCTCAATAATTAATGTAATTCAAAGTTTGTGTATCAATCGATTATTTATTTCTTCATATGCATCCAGTAATGCTTCATACAAATCAAAGCTTTAATAGCATTACCAGGCATCTTTAGGTTTGGCTTCTGAATGTAGCCAACCCTGGAAAGCATCACTATTACTTCGCAAATTTCAACATCCTGCAAATCAACATTAACACCATAATCAGTAGAACCTGATAGTTCTGGTACATTAAACAACATTTCTGGTCTTCCAGTACAAGTGTCTAAATTTTTCTGTGGTCGCACATTGTGTAAATTCCAGTGAATAGCAATGTGATCAAGCTTTGTTTATGACACATCTTTCGTGAATACGTAACACGACCTACTCAGCACTTTACTCGAAATCCTCTATTATTTTACGAAATGTTCATGAAATCTAAAAATTAAGCGGTGGTACATATATGCTTCCGTAAGTGACATATGCTTACATCATAATCATAAAATACCAGTCATTTTTTCATAATGATGTCCGACCAGATCCGCCTCCGTGGTCGAGTGGTTAGAGTCGCTGACTTGAAATCACTGTAACCTCCGACCATGTCTCTTTAAGTGGGGAAGTTGGCAGTGTCTTGAGGAGATTCGGAGCCTAGTACTGGTTCTTCCTAGGACGATGTTAGGTATACTGCCCGCCTGTTTAACTGACCAAATACGGTTGAAGTGGACGTTAAACTCATCCACTTGAAATGCATCCGTTACACAAAATCACAAGGATTCTGCATGAAGAGGGTTTGACGCATCAATTCGTCCGCGACCTCTCAAATCCTTCAATAATTCATCTACCAATTTATTCCTTGTTGCTTTAAAATCCCCACCAACGTTCAATACGCTGATTTGCGGTGCTTTTACCGTACAAAAACTTTTCAATCCAGCCATGGAATCACTATGATCATTCCTGAAGAAAGGCGTAGAAAACTTATTTGAGGATTTGCTGTTCCACGGTCGCGCGCACAATTCTTGGAACCTACTGTACCCATGACTTGCTACCGTGTCAAGTTAATACTTTGCTATCATTTTTGGGTTATTATAAAATACGACCAACCTCTAACAACATGATTTTTCTACGTATCCAGGCATCGCTCCGTGGATGCAAAAACCAAATGGTTTTAATTTGTCGTAACAATCGATATGCCATACATAGTGGGTCCTGGGACAAGGTTGCTTACGCGCTTTCTTTAAACGAATACCCTCTGGATCAAGGTTTCAAGAGACCGTTGAATGCAAATACCCGCGTCTTGTGTATTCTGTTCTTAATTTTTAATTTTTAAATATTAAATATTTAGAAATAAATTTTAAATATTAAGAATTAAATAATAAGTTTTAAATTTTAAATATTAAAAATTAAATAATAAGTTTTAAATTTTAAATATTAATTTTAAATGTCCCTCCAGGGCTTCCATAGGTATGTCATTAAAAAGCGAGATTTCGTTAAAATACAACAAAATTGAACTGAAGCTAGTAAGGAGATTTCAATTCAGTTAGTATTTTAGTCTTACCTTACATGAAAACTGTAATTGCATGCTGATGATATGCTGTGGACTTGTAAGATGAATGAGGTAATGCGAGGGGAAACAAGTTCAATTTAAGGTCTATTTTAATAAACCAATAACATTCCATTGTGCAATGACCTCAACTGGCTTGTGTAGACATGACCAATCAAATGACAAACAATTGAAATGTTGTTTCGATAAATGCACTACCTAGTTATGAATAAATGCACCTACTGATAAAGTTGCCAGGATTTCCCTGAAAAAGGATGAAGCAACAACATCAGCGTATCTGAGTCAGTAAGTATAAATACTCAATACAGTTGAGACAAAAATTTAAGAATCGCTAATAATCAATATACCTTAAAGCTTCGAAGACGATAAGCCTTACACATCTTAACACTATCCAAGAAAATAAAAACAAACAAGAGCTGTTTGTAAAACGTGTATGCCCCCTTTGATACAATCAGTAATGTTGAAAAAGCAATGCATGTGGCATGAAAAAAAAATGGGGGCCTTAAAAAGAACGAACAATTTTTGGCCTTACACAAAAAATTGTTGGTCTTAAAAGTTTTTTTCAAAATTTGGCTTAAACAAGAGCTGTCCCTCACAAGTGACGAATGCCCCCGAAAGAGGTGCCTCACAGTCTGTGTCCTCTCCATGTGCTCAATAAATGTGCTATGTAATTTTACAATCCTCCCATGCATGACAGAGTAACCATGCATACAGTATTCCATTACTTTAAACACTAAGTGTGACCTTGACCTTTGAGGTAGGGACTTGGGTCTTGCACGCGACACATCCGCTTGATGTGCTAGACATTTGTGCCAAGTTATTTTAAAATCCTTCAAAGCATGATAAAGTTATAGTCCGGACACACATGTATGCATATATATAGGACTCCATTACCTATAAACTGTAAGTGTGACCTTGACCTTTGTGGTAGGGATGTGGGTCTTGCACGCGACACGTCGTCTTGATGTGCTAGAAATTTGAGTCAAATTATTTTAAAATCCTTCAATGCATGACAAAGTTACAGTCCGGACACGAATGTGTGCATATATGCATATATAGAGGAATCCATTACTCTAAGTATGACCTTGACCTTTGAGCTAGGGACGTTGGTCTTGTACGCGACATGTTGTCTTGATGTGCTAGACATTTGTATTAAGTTTATTTTAAAATCCTTTAATGCATGACAAAGTTACAGTCTGGACACGAATGTTTAGAGGTCAGCTACTGGTCACGACAAACATTCACACCAAGTTTCAAGATCCTAGGCCTATGCGTTCTCGAGTTATCGTCCGGAAACCGTTTTATTCCCGGTCACTGTGACCTTAACCTTTAACTTACTGACCTCAAAACCGGGGGTCATCCGCTGGTCATGACCAATCTCCACACTAAGTTTCAAGATGCTAAGCCCATGCGTTTTCTAGATATCGTCCGGAAACCGTTTTACAAATCTGAGTCACTGTGACCTAAACCTTTGACCTACTGAACTCAAAATCAATAAGGTTCCTTTCATCGTGACGACTTACCTTCACACCAAGTTTGAGAATTGTAAGCCAAAGTGTTCTTAAGTTATCGTCCGAAAACCATTCTCTACCGATCGGCGGACCGATCGACCGACCGACATGTGCAAAGCAATATACCCACGCTTCTTCGAAAGGGGGCATAAAAAGCAAGTTGACGAAGGCTGCATCAGAACTTTCGAAGTAAGTGAGCCAGTGAGCAAATAAGAACCACTACATTCATGGGATATCCGTTACCACTAGGCCACAATTTCATTTATATGATCGGGCAGGGTGTGAAGTTTGACGTTGGCATTATGCAAGCAAGTGCTGTTAAACGGTTTGAAAGAAAAAGTTGATTGGAAGAATTTCTAAGATAACACAGCAGACTAGTCAGTATCGCAACAAAGCTGAAGCTTGCCACACCCGGACCTCTCATCTTTTTTCACTTTTATTTGGCAAAGAAATATCAGGTACCAGAGAAATAAATGTAAGTTTAACAAAGAAGGCATTTGTCCTGATCATCAAAGTGAAGTATTAAAGTGAAGTAACTTAGAACATTATTAAAAAACCCATCAGTCAAATACAAGGAAACAACATTTTTATTGATGTCAAACTAAACCATATGCATGCTAAAAACTGAAACCAAGCAAAAGATCATTAGGCAAACTAAACGGTAATATAGCCAGCAAATAATCATATCAGCATCACCTTAAAGACATGAACAGATCAGTACAATTCAGCCAATGTCGGACAATGAAATGGTGGAATGCCATGGGTAATCACTACATGGCCTAACCGAATACTAGTAAACAAATGCCATTCACATATCTAGGTATGATCTAACAACTACAGAAAACAATCAGAGTAAAGTAACATATTCTGACACTATTTTAAGCAGCCGGTTGCCGTACCTAAATAAGTCTATGAGAGATATATCAATGTAAAAAGCAGTTCAGCAGACGTATATTTCAGGAGGAACCTGAATTGTATACTGGAACATTCTATAATGTGAATCATTACTTGGATATTCATTGCAGTCATTTTCAGCAGGTACACTTCGTACGTACATTTTATTAATCAACAAATGTGATAGGCGTCATGTTCATGTTGCTCTGATAATATACTGAAGGGAGAGTATTCTTCTGTATACAAGATACACAATACAATACTAGGTTATCTCTCTTTATCCAACCCAACTTTAGTTCGTTATTTCTGTTCGAGTAAAACGGAGCATACGCTTCTAAAATTGTAGTTGCGTTAGTGGTCTGTAATTTGTCATTTATTTTTTGGCATGTTTATATTCATTGGAACGGCAAGAAAAACAAGCAAATTCGAATTGGGATCTTTTGCCGTTTAGAGTTATATTTTTCAAGGGATACTCTTTTGTTTAGCAATTTCGGTATAAGGTTATTACATCATTTGTGCAAAAATTAAATGAAGTTTTAGCGACTGGAATGAAAGAACTTGAAATAGTAGTTTTTGTAGATTACTCACCCGACTTAGGCAGACCCTCGATAGCGTTGTAACAACTTTTGGCCTGACCCTTTTGTAAAGATTTCCTATTATTATTTTGTATGCACATGTAAGTCTTTATCTGTGAACTACATCACTATATATTATTATGTAATAAAACATGAATAAAATAAATAAAGAGTGGGGCCTCAATTTTAAGAGATCAATTTTTTTTGAAAAATGTTGGTATGAAGTTGATTATTTGTGTGAAATGAAATAAAATTAAATTCTTCTGTTTGGTTTTAAATAATTGTTTTAATTAGAAAAGGGGCCCGGCCCCATTGTTACTTCATTTCTGAAGAAATTAGTTTTCTTAAAACAGTAGAGACCATAACATAATAAATTCAGCCAAATCCATTCAATCCTGATGACTGATTTCAAGAGGATTTTTTCCATATAGGATAGATAGGAAAAACAGTCCCCCACTCACCAAATGAAGTACAGTTCCAATTAAATAATTATAAGTATCAACAAGAGCTGTCAGTAGGACAGCGCGCTCGACTTTTAAGTGCTTGCCTATAAAACAAAACTTTGACAGTTAAGGGCACACAAGACTTTAACTAGGAATTTCTAAGTACAAATCAAGAAACATTTTCACAGAGTTATCTTCTCTTACTTACAGATAGGTCTAATGATGGTTCATAAGTACTCCAACTTTCAAAATAATATCTCAAATGGTTAAGTCAACAAGTGGACAAGAATGAAAATTTTAACTGAGTTTCTAAGTCAAAAAGGGCCATAATTAAAAAAAAATCCTTGACAGAATTACCTTCTCCTGCCCATGTTTTGGTATCATGATGGTTTACAAGTATTCCAACTTTCAAATTAATATCTCAAACAGTTTAGTCAAAAAGTGGACTGGTACGAAAAACTGAACCAAGATTCTAAGTCGATAAAGGGACTTTATTTTGATAAACGAATCCCTGACAGAGTTACCTTCTCTTGCCTACAGATGGGGGTAATGATGTAAACAAGCATTCAAAGTTTCAAAGCAATATCTCAAAGGGTTAAGGCAATAAGTGGATTTTACCCATATTCAATGTATTTTCTAAGTAAAAAAGGGGCATAATTCTGTCAAAAACCTTGACAGAGTTGTGTACTCTTGTCTGTTCATGTAGGTCATGATGGTAAACAAGTATGATTAGTTTCAAAGCAATACCTCCAGTGGTTTTTAAATAAAGTTAGGTGGTACGAAAAACTTAGGTATCTTTAAATTCTCGTAGTAGACATGGCTCAGGACGGATGGGCGGATAACCGGACGGACATCCTAACGGATAACCGGACGGACATCCTAACGGATAACCGGACCGACAACCGAGCGGTGCTAAATTGATATTCTTCCGCCTTCGGTGGGGTAACAAATAAAGCAGACTTATTCCCAGATGTGCTACAATCGCTGTCCGTCCGTCTAACTCTATGTGTAAAGTTTGATCATATGAGCATGTTAAAAACATTTTGCTAGTGTCATTTTACCAGAAACGCTAAATTCAATAGTTTCTACCTTTAAACTGATACGGCAGTTATATACATGTAATGTTAAAACCGAAATCGTGACACTATGTACTATCAATAGTTGAAATACGTGAGTTTTGCCTATTCAAAGACGAACCTGAGGTAAAACTATTTGAAGCAATTCACCATGCGTGACGGGTATATCACGACATTCGTTTTTTAACATATAACATCGGATATTAACGAATGTTGAAAGTACTAAAGTGCATTTAAGGTGTTAGTTAGCAAAAGTCTTATTCCATTATAAGTTTCAAAATGTGGCTTAAATTTATTGTTATACTGGGTAAGTTGTTGGCTGTATTGTAGGATATCAGCATTTATATCTATACATGTATAACTGTACATGTACATAACATTTAAGTATTACAATTTTAAACTGTCACTGGTTATGCTTTTATTTATTTTTTTTTATTGGGAGAGTGCGTAAAGTATTACAGTTATTGAATAGTTTATATAACAATTTTATGTAAAACGTATTGGACGTTCAACAGCACAATTGTAACTCATTAATCAATAAGTAATGTTTATATTTTCACTATGCATAGATACTTACGTATTTGAACTAGCTCTTTGTTAATATTGCTGATAAAAGGCGATCAAAGGTAATTACTGACGAGTTTGTCCTCTTGAATAAAATACATACGTATGTTTATAAAAAAATACACTTGTACCTACGCAAAGATTTCTGCTACATGTTTCAGTTCTATTCCATCAGTACATAGCAGTTGAAATCAAAATGTGCATGGCTGGAGAGTCATCGGACTGTGATCTTGACGATGAGCCAGTAGGATGTAAACACGACATTGCAAGTTTTTCCAAGCAATCCTTCGAATACTTGTTTGAAGAGATTCCATCGAAAAACTGTTGCTTCAGAACAAAAGCTGACTGCACCAAAATTGACTATGAAAGACCTCTGGTTATTCTAAGAAGCAAGTGTGTAAATAGCCAGACCTGCTTCATTCGCTCGAAAACCATTTTACAGGTACAGTTCATGCATATATCAACTTTTGGTGGGAACTATATTCCATAATGAATAAAAGGCTGGGTTGTAATATAGACATAGGTGATGCGATTATTTCTCCAGGACATAATGTTTAAAATAAATTCTGCAAGCTTGGATTTGTCAACGCATTTCTTGTTTCAGGGGGTTAATTTTTTTCTTAAATAATTTACAGTAACAACAATATCTTTAAAAGCAATGCATGTTATCCAAAGTAACACTTTGAGTATTAAGGCATGAGACGTGCAACTTGAGATATGGGATAATGAAATAAATGCGGCAATATAATCTAAAGGTTTTTACATTCTTGCTCGATGTCACATACTTTAATATTAAGTCTTAACAGTTGGGCGTCGATTTCGAGACCTCACAGCTGGTGGTCCGATATCCCAATTCGAAATTACCTCATGCTGTTGCTTGAACATGCACTACAGATTCAGGGAAGAGGATGTCGAACTCATGTCTTCTGTTATATCTCGATTATATCTTTAGAATTATACAAATTGCCTCTATACACTATTCAGGATAGACATCATTTTTTACTAATAAGAGTCAGAGCCAACCACTTTAATTTATTAAGTTACCCGTTCTGATTTGACTCAAATAGGTGAGGTTATATGCAAATTGGATTGACGGTTTTAACCATATTTTGGTCACGGCCAGTTCTTACATGGCACAAGTACTAAGTTATCACAGAAAACATCTACAAATGTGACCGAATTAACTCCTTGTAGAAACTTAAGTAGTATATGAACTAAAGAAGTAACAGTTACCATACAATTGTACAAATTGTCATTTTTATATTAGGCTGCCAACGATATCGCTCACGGTTGTATCTACGATCCTCGAGAAGATAATGTAAAAAGTCAAGCTATAATTATGTACAACTGTTCACAAGGTAAGTTGCTGAAAATGTATTTCAAATGTGCAACAATACTAATTACTTTCACGATAACTGATAGCTTTGTTTTTAGCTGCAAAAATTTCTATCCGGATATCGACATACAATTCAACAAGATAATTATTAACGTTATCTTTTTTGTGCTTAATTAGCCAAATTATTTTTAACCTAATTCGAAATCTGGTTCCGTGTACACATGTCCACCCAATTGCTGCACATCAGTAAGTCAATTTCACTCAGTGAAATGTTTACGGTTTCTATTTGCAGCAATCTTTATATTATCAATGAGAATGACTTAATATCACTTTTGTCTTTTCCTTTGCGGAGAAGTATCTTAAAGAAGGCACTCGACCGTTTAGAATTTTAATAATTACGGTACAAAGTTACTTTTTTATATCGGTTACATAAGAACTGGTGAATTATTTTCTTGCAACCAATTACTTAGAGATGCCAAGATTTTTTAAGTTGCTGACAACTAGTATATCGCCATGCAAATTAACTTCTGTGTGTTGTCCAGTTCGCATAACTTATCCTTTACGATTTCTTGTTCAATAAATGCTGCACAAAATGTTTCTATATGATTCTCTGCCATATGTCTTTGCTCAGATTGCAGCGAACCGACATAATTATTTATCATATGATAAACCAGTGCATGACTGAAACAGATTGAAACAGATCACACCTTTCTTAAAATAACCCTCTTCACATGGTGGAATCTTTTGAACGCCACTAATGAATTCCAACAACTCTTGAAAAGAGAGCAAGTGACCGATGAAACAGACGGCAACTGTCCATCTTTTCTTTATCAAATCTTAATTTGTCCTAAAATAAGAAAATAACGTCGGCTTCTCACGGCGGGTATTCATTTAACTATTCATTACTTTTCTTCTGAAATGAGTACGACTTAAATTAAATAAAACTAGAGCTATCACTAAATGTGATTAATACCCCCAAAAGACTGCTTTATAAACTGAGAAAGTTCGTAGTAACAGAATACCTTGCAAACAAACTAAAAAGAGATATTGTTCTTGGCAATAACTCTGTAATTTGTCAAGATAGAGTTATGGTTCTTGTACACTGCACTGCCTCTCATTGTGCTTGACCATTGTATGAAGTTGTATTGAATTCCAACCAATAGTTTTCGAATAATGCTCCGGACAAGTACAAGTAACAAAGGGCAATAACTCTAAAATGAGTCAAGATAGAGTTATTGTTCTTGTACACTGCACTTCCTCTCAATGTACTTGACCATTGTATGATGTTATATTGAATTCCAACCAGTAGCTTTCAAGTAATGTTCTGGAGAAGAAAAAATAACAAAGGGCAATAACTCTGAAAATACTCTAGATAGAGTTATGGTTCTTGTACACTGCACTTCCTCTCATTGTGCTTCATCATTGTATGAAATTGTATTGAATTCCAACCAGTAGTTTTCAAGTTATGCTCCGGATAAGGAAAAGCTACAAAGGGCAATAACTCTGTAATTAGTCAAGATGGAGTTATGGTTCTTCTGCACTGCACTTCCTCTCAATGTGCTTGACCATTGTATGAAGTTGTATTGAATTCCAACTAGTAGTTTTCAAGTTATGCTCCGGACAAGGAAAAGTAACAAAGGGCAATAACTCTGTAATTAGTCAAGATGGAGTTATAGTTCTTGTGCACTGCACTTCCTCTCAATGTGCTTGACCATTGTATGAAGTTGTACTGAATTCCAACCAGTAGTTTTCAAGTTATGCTCCGGACAAGGAAAACTAACAAAGGGCAATAACTCTGTAATTAGTCAAGATGGAGTTATAGTTCTTGTGCACTGCACTTCCTCTCAATGTGCTTGATCATTGTATGAAGTTGTATTGAATTCCAACAAGTAGTTTTCAAGTTATGCTCCGGACAAGGAAAATGCAACAGACCGCCCGACCGACCGACCGACCGACCGACCGACCAACCACCGGGTGACTCCTATATACCCCCCTAAACTTCGTTTTGGGGGTATAAAAAAGTTACTTTTGTAAGTCTGCCTCTTTCAGAACTTTAATGAAAAAAAATGTGTATTAATAGGAACAGTCAATTCCATATTTTTTCGAAGGTTTCATTCTAAATCATTAACAAATCCTGCTTTCTTACCTGTTCCAGAGAAAACTAAAGCCTTACCTGCAACAGACGATGCCAACACTACCAGGGACACCGGAGGTACAACAGTAGTTGTTGTATCGGTCGTATCAATTCTGGCTGTTCTTGTTATCGTTCTTGCTGTTCTTGGAGTTGTAATTTACAAAAGGTAAGTCTCGCGACGCTTACGTAGAAAGAGAAAATACTTTTTGAGGATCAAGGGGCAAAGTTACCATATTCAGTGGGAATATTGGCAGCTTTTTACGGATCTTGTCCTGGTCCTTCCTAGGAACGATGTTTAGGTAAACTGTTCGTAATTACATAACTGGAATACGGTTAAAAAGGTATTTTATCTCTGACAAGGCAGAATAAAGAAAGCATACAACCATTTTGATACTAGACGTCACTGAAATTTGGAAAGTTACAGTAGAGTACACTAGCGGATCCAGGGGGGGGGGGGGCGCACCCGGCGCGCGCCCCCCCTAAAATTCCCCAACCTTACATAAATATCTGAGTATAAATATATATTTTCTGTTTCCGAAATCGGTATCTTAAAAGTATCAAAAACACGTTTGAAATGCAGGAAAATGCACGAAATGGCACCCTCGAAAAAAAATTTTTCGGGGGAGCATGCCCCCGAACCCCCCTAGAAAGTGCCTCCCTACTTTTTAACCTCTGGCTACGGCCCTGACATTGTTCATTGCCATTCATTTATACATGTTAATTATACACTCGCTCGCTCCACCACTATTTAGTGTTCGGTTACTTAAAAACAAAGAATAAACACACAGTCATAAATGCCGTCTTATAAGGCTTGAGCAGAACCACCAAATGGCAGAAAAGTTACGCCCCCCCCCCTAAGAGCAAATCCTGGATCCGCCCCTGGAGTAGAATATTACAAAACAATTATTCTATTACTCTAGTATTTGTTCATATTATTCAATCGTTTATGTCTAAATAAGACTTTTTCGTGTTATTGCCTTCACATTTTTCCCGATTATGGTTGGTCATCGCCACCAAAAATAATTAAGCCGCGGTAAAAATATTTTAGCTCCGGCATAAATATGATTTTAGCCGCGGCATAAATATTTAAGCTCTGGCATAAATATGATTTAAGCCGCGGCTAAAATGTTTTTACCCCGGCATTAAATAAATCTACCGCGAATAAAGTATTTAATATTGAGTGACAGCTGCCGAATAGGTTCGCCATTGTCATCAAAAATAATTATTTTCGCTCCGGTAAAATTATGATTTTAACGCATGGTTAAAATATTTTATGTCCGGCATAAATGTTATACATTTCTACCGCGATATAAATATTTAATATTCAGTAACAACGGCCGACTATGGTTGGCCATCGCCACCAAAAATAATTAATTCAGCCGCAGTAAAAATATTTAAGCTCCAGCATAAATATGATTTTAGCCGCGTCATAAATATGATTTACACCGAGTTAATATATTTATTTTTGACAAGGCCGGCTATGGTTGGCCATCGCCACCAAAAATAATTCATTTAGCCGGGTAAAAGTATTTAAGCTCCGGCATAAATATTTATTTTTGACAAGGCCGGCCACATTATTTCGTTTTTTACCGCGCCTAAAATAAAGTGTAACACTTCTGTCGGAGCTAAAATCGGTTTTTTACCGGGCTTAAATATTTTAACCCGGCTAAAACAATTATTTTTGGTGACGTTGGCCAGCAAAAAATCAGATTTTTGCCGAGCTGAAAGATTTTAGCCGGGCTAAAATCATATTTATGCCGCGGCTTAAATCATATTTATGCCGGAGCTTAAATATTTATGCCGCGGCTTAAATCATATTTATGCCGGAGCTAAAATATTTTTACCGCGGCTTAATTAATTATTTTTGGTTGCGATGGCCAACCATACCCGATGACCTGATACTTAATCAAAATTAAGTTCTTGTAATATAACTCATTTGCATTTTGCTTTTGTACAGGAATTTTTACCTTGTAAAAAGGCTTACCCAACTTAATTTCTGAATTTGGTGAACATAAGATACAGTATGTCTGATATAACACTATATAACATAAGATACAGTATGTCTGATATAACACTATATAACAAACATAAGATACAGTATGTCTGATATAACACTATATAACAAACATAAGATACAGTATGTCTGATATAACACTATATAACAAACATAAGATACAGTATGTCTGATATAACACTATATAACAAACATAAGATACAGTATGTCTGATATAACACTATATAACATAAGATACAGTATGTCTGATATAACACTATATAACATAAGATACAGTATGTCTGATATAACACTATATAACAAACATAAGATACAGTATGTCTGATATAACACTATATAACATAAGATACAGTATGTCTGATATAACACTATATAACATAAGATACAGTATGTCTGATATAATACTATATTATATAACATAAGATACAGTATGTCTGATATAACACTATATAACAAACATAAGATACAGTATGTCTGATATAACACTATATAACAAACATAAGATACAGTATGTCTGATATAACACTATATAACAAACATAAGATACAGTATGTCTGATATAACACTATATAACAAACATAAGATACAGTATGTCTGATATAACACTATATAACAAACATAAGATACAGTATGTCTGATATAACACTATATAACAAACATAAGATACAGTATGTCTGATATAACACTACATAACAAACATAAGATACAGTATGTCTGATATAACACTACATAACAAACATAAGATACAGTATGTCTGATATAACACTATATAACAAACATAAGATACAGTATGTCAGATATAACACTATATAAGAAACTTAAGATACAGTATGTCTGATATAACACTATATAACAAACATAAGATACAGTATGTCTGATATAACACTATATAACAAACATAAGATACAGTATGTCTGATATAACACTATATAACAAACATAAGATACAGTATGTCTGATATAACACTATATAACAAACTTAAGATACAGTATGTCTGATATAACACTATATAACAAACATAAGATACAGTATGTCTGATATAACACTATATAACAAACATAAGATACAGTATGTCTGATATAACACTATATAACAAACATAAGATACAGTATGTCTGATATAACACTATATAACAAACATAAGATACAGTATGTCTGATATAACACTATATAACAAACATAAGATACAGTATGTCTGATATAATACTATATAACAAACATAAGATACAGTATGTCTGATATAACACTATATAACAAACATAAGATACAGTATGTCTGATATAACACTATATAACATAAGATACAGTATGTCTGATATAACACTATATAACAAACATAAGATACAGTATGTCTGATATAACACTATATAACAATTTGGTGTACATAAGATACAGTATGTCTGATATAACACTATATAACATAAGATACAGTATGTCTGATATAACACTATATAACAAACACAAGAAATGCGGCAATGCCGCCAAACCAGATTTTCAACAGCGCCTGTAGAAATTCTAGAATTTAATAATACATTTATTAAAAAAAAACAAGTTACAAAGTAGACATGAAATAATATATCATATCTTTTTTAAATTACCTCCAAAGATGATATGACCTTTGACTGCCAAATCAAGTTAAAATCATGTAAACAGGATTTTCAATGTTAATGTCACTGTGACCTTGACCTTGGAGCCAGCCATGCGGAACATGCGTTCTGCACGTCATCTTGATGTGGTAAACATTTGTCTGAAGTTTCATCAAAATTCTTCAAAGGGTTGAAGAGTTACAGAGCGGACAGGATTTTCAATGTTAATGTCACTGTGACCTTGACCTTGGAGCCAGCCATGCGGAACATGCGTTCTGCACGTCATCTTGATGTGGTAAACATTTGTCTGAAGTTTCATCAAAATTCTTCAAAGGGTTGAAGAGTTACAGAGCGGACACAATTTCGTTTGACGCCCGCCCATCCGCCCATCCGCCCATCCGCCCATCCGCCCGCCATACCCCAATCTAATAACCAGGATTTTCAAAATTGAAAACCTGGTTAATAAGATACAGTATGTCTTATATAACACTATATAACAAACATAAGATACAGTATGTCTGATATAACACTATATAACATAAGATACAGTATGTCTGATATAACACTATATAACAAACATAAGATACAGTATGTCTGATATAACACTATATAACATAAGATACAGTATGTCTGATATAACACTATATAACAAACATAAGATACAGTATGTCTGATATAACACTATATAACAATTTGGTGTACATAAGATACAGTATGTCTGATATAACACTATATAACAATTTGGTGTACATAAGATACAGTATGTCTGATATAACACTATATAACAATTTGGTGTACATAAGATACAGTATGTCTGATATAACACTATATAACAATTTGGTGTACATAAGATACAGTATGTCTGATATAACACTATATAACAATTTGGTGTACATAAGATACAGTATGTCTGATATAACACTATATAACAATTTGGTGTACATAAGATACAGTATGTCTGATATAACACTATATAACAAACATAAGATACAGTATGTCAGATATAACACTATATAAGAAACTTAAGATACAGTATGTCTGATATAACACTATATAACAAACATAAGATACAGTATGTCTGATATAACACTATATAACAAACATAAGATACAGTATGTCTGATATAACACTATATAACAAACATAAGATACAGTATGTCTGATATAACACTATATAACAAACATAAGATACAGTATGTCTGATATAACACTATATAACAAACTTAAGATACAGTATGTCTGATATAACACTATATAACAAACATAAGATACAGTATGTCTGATATAATACTATATAACAAAAAGGAAAGAATCATATTGCTAACACAGCAGTCATATCTATTTGTTTTAGACGTCAGCGAAAGAATAACAACAAAGGCAACATCAGCAACGCAGAAGGTAGTGGACATGTCCAGGTTAATACTGGCTTCGAGGATGATTACAATACAATACCTGCCGACTACCATGAAATTCCAAATCATTTAAATAAAGTGTTGCGTGGTGCAAAATCTGATGAGCAGGGTTATTCCAAAATCGTTCAAGGTGACAGTGTCAAATACAGTACAATAGTTTTAAATGACGATCTGGAAACGGACAAGAGCGCATATTTCGGTTATGACAAAACCAATAGAGGGAAGATAAATGATGCAAATAGATTAAACAACACTGAATATTTACACACCTATAGTCATCTAAGCGAGACTACTGATACATATAATAGAGTTAAAGAAACGAGCAACAAACATGGTGTTGACAAAGATTACTCTAAATTTGAAGCAGAAACAGTAGATGACTACTCACATTTAAATGATAAAGATAAGACATCTAATGCATATAATGATTATAATCATCTTCAGACTAATGACATATCAAGTGGGCCAGTTAAACGTATGGACAGTTATGAACAACCAGGGCTTAAGAGTGTCGCTGATCCAGGCCCAAAAGATGAAGGCACTTTCAAAACGCCTGATAGTTATGAAACCCCATCAAAATCAAATCTACGTGAACAGTTTGCAGTTGTAAGTACGAAAGATTCAACAGATGGACGATTGAGAAGAGTAGATAGTTATGAACAGCCAGTGTTCAAGGGTACCACAGATGACGAAAAGTTTGATATAAAGCATAATCCTAAAAGTAATGACAAACCAGTTAACTTTAAACAATGCGACAATGTCAATGATGTAGTTGTAAACACTGACAGACACTTGAAAAGGGTAGACAGTTATGAACAACCGGTGCTACTTGGTGTCACAGAAAATGAAACTGAACTAAAAACAGAGCAAAACAGTTCAAACAGAAGCACTGCGAGTTACGAGACACCTCTAAATTTGGAAGAGACCTATAGACCCACTGTAGATGTTCATAATGTGAAACTTAAAAGAGTAGACAGTTACGAAACACCAGTGCTTAAAAGTTAAAATGATCGACATAAAACACCACAAACTCGTAAACAATGTCACTCAAACCTAACTATGTGTAATTTCAAACGATCTACACAACTGTTATTTGATTCTACTATATCTATTTTTGATATCAGAGTATCTATAGCGGCTCAGTCACCAAAAATAACTTAAACACTACTAGAAAATGTGAGAATTTTACCTGTTGTAAAACATGATCTGTTAAGCTAAATTATTATTGAATATTATTGGAAGTTATACATAGATAAAATCTGAAAATAAAAAGATGACGTCTTTCACTTCTTTAATTCTAAGGTTCATGCATAAAACTAAGTACATCTTTAAAATAAGACTCACAGTCCAGTTTTGAAACAGATAAATAGCTCATATCTGAAGGTACCATTGTTCAACACCAGAACGAATGTACTAACGTTTGTATCTCTTCTTACTATTTATATAAATTTTTCAACAAATTCTTTCTCTGCTAAATAAATTAACTAATGCTAAGAAGTACGAGTTCTCCTTAGTTTTCGATGATATGTCAAACTCAAAAACCGCGGTTTTGTAAACTACTTTCAATTATGCATTTTTGCTCAATTGTACTGGAACATCTAGAATCTTCGCACACTTTATTGTCATAGCAAAAAATATTAATATTCAAAATTCATTTATCTATAAAATGTTGATAGTGCTTTTATCTTTGAATTAATAAAGACAACTGGAATAATTCATTTTTTCTCACCTAAACCTCACGATATATAGTACATTTTGAATAAGGGTAGTATGACAATTCCATTTCTACTGTCCAAGTTTCTTAACCAAGACAGCTGCATGTGAAAAACGAGTAAAGTTCTAATCTAAACATAATTCCTGATCAAGTATGAGGAGTAATTGTCAGTAATCCAAGACGTAGACATGAAATAAGAGCTATCTACGTAGGACTAGGCAAAGGACTCGTTATTCATCACAACTTGTTTAATTAATTCATATCCACCTTAAGCCATGATTCATATTATGAAAACCGACTCGGAAAGACCCTTCTGATCTTAACTGACGTTATTGGGTATGGATACAGTAAATGAAATATATGGTCGTTTTACATACATTTTAACTTTTTTGTTGTGAATACATTGTACTTACTTTACCTTATTATATTGCGGTTGTACCTAAAACCCTTTTGTGAATTGTAGTCTTAAATGTCAAACATGTATTTTCATACATCACGATAGTTGTACTGAAAATATTTATTAAAACTTTTACTTAAAATAGATTCAATTTGCTATAAATATAGCGCTGTAAATAACTTTTACAGCGCTATATCTATAGCAAATTTAATGTATTGTCTATATTAATAATATCAAAATGAGAGTGTACTTTTAATAACTTACTATG
This sequence comes from Saxidomus purpurata, assembly GCA_022818135.1. Lineage (NCBI taxonomy): Eukaryota > Metazoa > Mollusca > Bivalvia > Venerida > Veneridae > Saxidomus > Saxidomus purpurata. Next base: position 14,121,541 of record JAFMSR010000003.1, read on the forward strand.
AGAACCATATATAGATTGTATCAGGTATTTTCGTGAAATGTCATTAGTGCGCAGATGCCAACTGGGGATTCAATTAATCTACAGCCATGATCTCATTCTATTTCAAAGCTGCTGATATCTGGTGATTACTGATCGCATTATGATTCAGTTTTAATCGTGATTTAATGAATATTTGTCAAACATCATCAACAATAATACACAACATTTAATACATTACTATTTCACAACAATTCGGTTAAACAGAAATTGAATGCTACATGTATTTCGTAATATGAGGTGTGTCCTTAAAGTCTTTTCAGAACATAGAACTGAAAGGTAAGTTTAACATTTGCACAGATAGATAGGCGACTGAAATGTCATGACGTCATAGTCTGTATTGGCATAGCACCGACAACACCAGCGTCGCAGGTGTAAAGTGAAAATGTCAGTGTTTGCCTTGCACAACTTTTGAACTTACAGTATTATTAAGCTTATTAAGGTATTATTGAATCTTTGATTCGTTGGATTTGTTCTCTCCGGGAGTTGTCACGTTTACACCATAAACAATCTCAGAGTCTCTATTTTTGTCTTGTCAATTCTATTCATATCGATATAAACAATGTACATTTCTCGTTAATTTTTCAAACCAGCATTGTTTGCCAGACATTGTATCTAGACACTGCAATCATGCGTGGATAAACCTATCCCGAGGATGCAAATACCGCGATTTTAATTGATGGTCTGTTTCACAGATGCCACAAGACCATCAAGCTTCAATGTCAGTTCTTGTTGTTTGACTGTGACCATTATCTTCATTTTTACTTCGACAAACTTTCAATTTTTTATTACTCAAAAACCCTTAGATTTACAACCGTCTTGAATTACATCTTACAATCGTTTCTGGTCCGTGCACGTTTCAAGGCAGCCGTCAACTATAATTTTATAACGTACGTTTGACGTAATCTACAGATTAGATACGTTATACGAGACGTGCACTTGTAATGAAAAGGTAAAATGCAGAGGACACGCCACGCCTCGTATATTGTTGTTTAACTATTATAATAATAGTTTGTGATCTCAATTTATTGACTCATGCGTCATACAAGCAAACGTTGTTTCTTTAGTTTGCCAATTTTCGAAATCAATTGAGTACTTTCTCTGCTGCCTTGTCCAAAAGTATGTCACATTGTACTTTTTCCATGATGTAGCTTTTACCTTTTCTAATTTCATACCTACGTTTCTACACCACAGATATAATTTTAGTCTCAGAAAGTGATGTCACCTCTGTACGCACTTATAGTAAGAACAGCTGCGTTCCGAAATAAACAGTCACCACACATATTGCTAAGTATCTCTCTTTAACATTTACAAGACCATTCTTGGAAAAGAAATTAATTTTTCTAGGTTATCAATATTTTCATTATCATAAAACTTGTCAAATAAAACTGTCTATCAGCTATAAATATTGACTGCTATTTGGAGACATTAACAGTAACCTTTTTTATCTATACTGTCAGATAAAGCCCAAGATGGACCAAATGTGCACCATGGACATATCAGTTGGAATCATTTGCCTTTCGTAGTTGTTTCTCATATAGATTGTGTGTGTGAATTTTTTTCTCTAAATCAAAAGGTCAGCACTGCCAAAATGTAAAAATATATTGTGTCAACAAAACATGCAGCTAAACTCACGTTTATCACAGATGCAATAATTAAGGTTTACTACAACCACAAGGACCAAAGAAAAAAGTAGTCAGAATGAGGGAATTGACTTATTTTCAGAGAGTATTGAAGAAAGATAACTCACTAAAGTATATAGACGGAAGACAACTCACAAAAGAATATGGACGAGAGATAACTCACAAAAGTAGAATGATGGGATATAACTCACTGAAGTATCTTAATGGGAGAAAACTCACTCAAGTATCTTGATTGGAGATAACTCACTTAAGTATCTTGACGGGAGATAACTCACTAAAGTATCTTGACGAGAGATAACTCATGAAAGTGTCTTGAAGGGAGATAACTCACTTAAGTATCTTGACGGAAGATAACTCACTAAAGTATCTTGAAGGGAGATAACTCACGAAAGTGTCTTGAAGTGAGATAACTTACTTAAGTATCTTGACGGGAGAAAACTCACTTAAGAATCTTGACGGAAGATAACTCACTAAAGTATCTTGAAGGGAGATAACTCACGAAAGTGTCTTGACGGGTGATTACGCACTGAAAGGTATTGACGCGATATAAGTCCCTAAAGTATCTTGCTAGAGTATTGATGGTAGATAACTCACTAAAGAATCTTGATATGTGAATAGCTACGTGACTGATGTATGTCATATTTACCGATATTTCTGTAAACAAACACTATATTACTGAGCATAATTGTTAAAGGCAAATCAATATTCCGTTCAATTCAACATTTTAGATAAAGTCTAAAGAACGATACGAACACGTTTCATATGAGAGAAGAGTTGACTGAACAAAACTCAGAATAATGCTCACTGAAAACTGCTAAAAGAGTACCTTTCATCAAATCAAACTGTTGAAAAATGTTCACTGAGAAAGTTTTTGAAATATTTACTAGTTATTACTGAAGTATTGTTTTGAAAAAACAAAATGGCAAAAAATAAGTTGTGTTCATCAAACTTCTTTCAGCTTCTGTATTTAAGCCTTTTGTGTATTTCATTGTTACATTTTGCATTTACTACACTTCGTGTCATGTTTACCGGGTACTGGTCGCTCGCACTGTGGATTTTATCTAAATATCTCGGTCTATTAGAATAAAAATGGTCAATTAATTTTCTTTGCCGTGTGCCATCTGGGTAAGCCCAAACTTTAGGATTGTATCCTTCCATTTCATGTTTTTAAACTTCCTGTAATTATTATCAGTGTTTATATCACTGTATATTATATACAGTATATTGTATGTTAAAACTAGCAACGTGCAACCCATTTTTTTTGTTATATATGAAGTCAATATTCCTAACGTCTTAAAACTAATGACTTCGTATATAAAAATGTTATTAATATTAACAAAATTATCTTTGTATATACCTTAATACAACAGTTCAAAGCAAACAATATACAACATACGCTATTTCATTGCTGATTGAACTAATTTAATAGGTTATTAGCAATAACAATGCTTGCATTTCAACATCATTGGAAAATACGTTAAATTAATTTTCATTTAGATTTACATGCTAACATAGATCAAAGCCGCTTTTTATGTTACCATGAGAAAACATAAATAAATCTTTGGTTTTTCTTGGTTTTTCATAATACTTTGAAGTGTCTATTTGCAAAGGAGAACTATTGATTTCTTCCTTGCTATGAAACAGAATAATAGGAAAAAGCATTACAGGTGAAATACGCTGGCACATTGAACTAATAACGCCGACGTTTTACGACGTTGTTTCATATTGTATTGTAGGGAATCCATTAACACCGTGATCACAGACACATAAATTGTAAACAGGCAATGACGACAGGCCATACATTGGTACATTTAGAACATTCGCTTTATCTGGGTCGTTTTTGAGCTTACAAATTGCATTTTCGCCAAATGATATTGTCCAACAAGAGGTCAAAAATAGACATAATTCATTCACATGAAGAGCAAATGCAGTAAAGACAATGTAACAAAAGAACATCGGCTTTCGTTTATTATAATTTTATCACACTTTTCTAAAAGATAAATCAAGATTTGAAAAAGGGATCTAATACGCTCACGCAAATACGGTCAACAGATACAAACCGTTTTAAAAACAAACCAGTCAAATCTTGCACTTACAAAATAAACCAGTCAAATCTTAAACATACAAAATGACCAGTTAAATCTTACACGGACAAAGTAAACCATTCAAATCGTACAAGTACAAAATAAACCAGTCAAATATTACACATACAAAATATATCAGTCAAATCGTACACGTACAAAATAAACCAGTCAAGTCTTATACGTACAAAATAAACCAGTCAAATCTTATACGTACAAAATAAACCAGTCAAATCTTACACGTACAAAGTGCACCTATTGTACCCATATATAAAGCCATGAGACTATGGAAATATTTACATCAAAGGAATACCAGATGAACTGATTAACAAGTATATTCTCTTTTATTGTCCAATCTTTCTGCCATGCTTGCCTATCTTGCTTACTAGATTTTGACTGCATAATTTGTAGTTCAATATGACATAGGCTAGTTGTACACTTAGACTGAATATATATTTAAAACTCTGAATTATGTTCATGTTTAACCGCTGTGTCCATTGTACTTATGTTGTATATATGTACAATATTATTGTATAATAGTGTGGCTTTTTTTTTGTAAAGGACGGAAGCTGCTTCTTTCTTCGATCCCTTTTATTCATATTTGATATTTTAACAGAATGATGATTTGAAATGTCTGCTGTACATAAGGCACTATACTATTCCGTTTTTTCGTGATATGTTTATAGTAGTTGCATACACATTTGAGTCTCACGAGGTATACACACGTATTACTGTTTTTGAAAAATACGGTTTTTCTTTATTCTGATTAAAATCATTGTTAAATTCATTAGACTCACCAATAACTTTAACTGATAAGGTGTCATAGAAAAAGGCCACAGTTGCGAAAACAACAGACTGTTTACATGTTAAACGGTTTAAGAGAAATATGTGTTGACAACATAACCTTTAATGACAACGATTTACTGTCTCTTTAAACAGCAATAACACGCAAAATTATGACGCTTTCAATTTGAATTCCAACTGCAATTTCTACGCACGCATAAAATGCATAAATATCTTTGATATTAGATTTTCTGAGTCCAACATAAACATTGTGACAAGTACATAACATCAAAGTTAATTGCGAATGTTTTCGTTTAATGGTTATCATTGATGTTTTGTATTAGTTTTTTTTTAGGCCGATGTGCACTTGTGGCACATGTGGCTTTGACGCAACCCCCGCATTGAGAATTGTTATTGTCAGCTGTGTATTTGTGCAGATCTGGGTGACTATGTTTAAGCGTAGGTGTAACACTACTCACATCTAGGCCAGTGTTCATTTTGATGCATTTACGAAAACAAATTGGTAAGATGCGCCGCGCGCGACCAATTTATTGTAGTAAACATTAACCTACTTAGTGTTTGATATAATTTTTTGTAAATCAGCATTGTGCCCCTATTTACTGACTCGGTATATAATTATTGATTTACCCTTGTTAAAGTGCAGCGAATTCTGCGCTGCGATTGGACAAAACATAATTTCAAATACTGATCTTAATAACAGTGTTTGAAATTATTTTTGTCCAGTCGCACTGCAGTATTCAATGCACTTTAATTTGGGTAAATCAATAATTACATACAGTCAGTAAATAGGGGAACAATGCTGATTTACAAAACTGAGTAGGTTAATGCTAATTTTGATACATTTACTTCAATAAATTTGTCGCGCGGCATGCGCTGCGCCTGACCAATTTATTTTCGTAAATGCATCAAAATGAACAATAATCTATACTTAAGGTGAAATAACTATTTAACGTCAACGCACATATATCAATCATGCAAATGATCTAAACTTAGTGTTTGAAATTATTTTTTGCCCAATCGCAACGCAGTATTCGCTACACTTTAACTTGGGTTAATCAATATTTATATACCGAGTCAGTAAATTGGGAAAAACTGCAGATTTACAAAAAATAATTTCAAATACTAAGTAGGTTAATGTTCATTATGATGCATTTACTACAATAAATTGGTCGCGCGGCATGCACCGCGCCAGACCAATTTATTTTCGTAAATACATCAGAATGAACACTTACCTATACTAAAAGATTTGGTGTAAGAGTATTTACAGGAGACTTAAGCGATATGCTAAATGGATTGGATTTGAAAAACATTAGCAGAGTGCAGGAAGGTAATAGCCTTCATTGCTTTAGGTGAAAACTAATTCCATATTTGAAAGCCTTACCCTGCCTAAAAGTATCGATTAAGCATGTTATGTCACGATTAACTAGTTAACTGATTTATTAGAGTTCCGCAATAGACAAGGAAGTTTGAATATCCGTGCAGATGTCTGTGATTAGTATTATATTGCTTAACGCATGATCTAACACACATGCTTAGAGAGATCTTTTGGTATCAGAAATAAATGACGAAACCGGTCGATCTGGTGCCATTCCCTGGACATAAAATAATGCAATTGATTCTATACCGGTATTTGTATGAAGTTGGTGATAAATTATAAAAACGAGAAAACATGAACATACTAGCAAGTTGTCTGCAGACTGGGTGCTTTTCCATTTATTTCTCATGAGAGATAATTGTACTTACCATATTTTCTTTGTCCCCATCTGTTGCGCCGGAAAGGACACACCTGAATCTGTTTTCAAGTTGGAAGTATACTACAAGATATTCGATGCACACCTGAAAAGAAAATTAAAACACAGTGATGAATTACAGAAAGATGTTTTATAGCCATGACACTTGACTTACACCTCTGCCAACTGATGTGTATATTTAACAATTTCAAAGAAAGAGACTCCCTGACATTAAACTGCACGAGTGTATGTTCATATGAGACATTCCTGTATGAACAAGTCTGACTAGACTGAGACCAGATTATGAAGACTAAAATACAGAGTCTGTGCACTTTGCAGCTTCTGTACAGAAAATATCCTGGTTCATTGAAACATAGTTGAACTACATTTTTAATATATAGAGAAAGAACAAAATCTGTACAGATTTTTCGCGAAATGTTTAAATTGGACCGAAACAAGTCTTGGCAGAAAAAAAGCAGAAACATTTCATGTTTAAGAATCAGTAAAGGAACACATAAATTCTGTACTAAAAAAATCTGTACTAAAAATATGTAGAATAATAATTTCTGTACAGAAAAGTGGTTGCAAAAACTGCATTAAAATACAAAAATACTTCAACTCTTGATGGGAAGGTCTTTAAATAGGAGTCTATTTTCATACTCATACATTGTGCGTTGGCAATAAGTCAGTTGCGAAAGTATTGGATATAGTGTCTTTTGTACCTCGTTCGCATATTTTTTGTACCGAACATAGACTAGCAATAATATGTTTTAAATTTCAATCGAAAGAAATTATGCAACTTCATATCTATTGTATGGCTATATGATCAAATAAACGCCAGACCATCGAAAATTCACAGGTGTATAACGTATCATTATTGGAAATAATTACATTTATGGACAGCGACAGTGACGATACGTTGCTATGTAACCAGTGACGCTTTTTATCCTCTCGGTAGCTTGATATTTTTGAAAAAAAGGTTAGGAATTGAGAAATGTACTTGACGTTTGATTCAATATGTAAACATGTGAGCGATGTAAATGCAGTTTGATAAACAAAGTGTTTATAATGAATTATTGTCTAGAACGGATAACACTGGCTAAGCGAAGTCTTTTTTGGAATGCTACCAATTTACTACTAAATAGAATACTGCTATAAGTTTTAATTCATTCAAAATAAAAAAAGACTGATAGAGTCTTTTATTTAATAAAATGACTTAATTGCGCCGAAGTGAATATTTTTCTACTTGCACAAATTGTAGAAAATAGTTTTACAAAATGGCGAATATACGTTAAAGGGAAAATATTGGTGATTTTCAGACAAATCAAAAAGCCTTGTTGCAGAACGAAAATGTATTTCAACCGACTGTTAAAAATATGCAAGCAGAGGATAGCGTCTAATATCATACATATGTAATGTAAGTATTTCATATGAACATGATTATTAATTTACACTTTTGTACCTGATTAAACAGAATCATCTGAAAGATCTCTGTATAACTTTATATTCTCATGATTTCACTATTAATTCTACAAATTCTACAAATCTCTAATTTTAATGTTTCTTTATTGTTGCTTTTTGTTATTGTTTATAGTCCCGGCCGATCGTGGGATTTCTCCCCTGGTGTCACATGCATACTGGTATCTAACAAAATTTGAAAATCTAGGGAGTTTTGTTTTACCTGACCCAGTCAATTTTGTCCAAAGAGCATGATTATGTAGCAAAATTGTGTAAAATGCCAGTTGCTAAAAGATAGGTGTGTAAGCTTGCAGACAAACACCAGACACGCATTGCCAGCGTACATTGGTGCTTAAACCACTTTGCCTCGTGGTTTCTTTGTTTGATGTTATTATTTTTAGTGTATCTTCACTTACAACAACTCATTACATTAATTGTACTTTTGCAAACAAGAACAAGCACATATTGAAATGTTCCGGAGATATTGAATGCTAAGAGAAACGTGTATGTTCTAAATGTTAATGAAGCTTCTTTTTCGTCTCGAGTTCATGCTAGATTTATACCAATAAAATCCGTCTCTAAATGAGGCAACACATATGATATTTGAAACGTGATTTATTCTCTATTTCAGAACATACGCCGATATACCACAAGTCGTCTCCATGGAAGACATTTAATTGATTTTAAACACAATTATTTACATAGATTTCAAGGAAATATCTTCATCAAAACTTGTATCATCACAGAGGGAATTATAAAATCACTAAATCCCGTATGAAAATATTGTACTTTCAATAAACTGCAAGTGAATCGATTCCCAGACAGGCTAGAAATGGATTGCAATACACAAAGGAAGCCAGTCCGGATTAACATTTGATGGGAATTATATAAGAATTCATGGAACTTGTTTATTTGATGTCATATGTTTGATGAAGTTTCACGTGTTCAGGTATAATGTGTAAAACATACCATTTATACAGCGAAATTTAAGGTTCACATAATATTTGAAGGAAAAAGCTAACTCACTGATCTACTAAGGAAAATTACTGTGACTAAAGGAAAAAATGTATGTTTCTACTAATTGGATATTTAAATTATTGCAGGACTTGCTATAAAACTCAAAAAGTCAAAAGGCAATAGAGGAAATCTAAAGTGATTATCTTAATGCTTGTGAAGAATGGTGCAGTATCCTGCCGAGTTTGTTGCCCTAGTCTGTTTCCTACTGGCCGGAGAGATCATCACAGGGCTCACTCTCAACTTATACATCATGATCAGGTTGTACAACGACAACGCGCGTAAAGTCAACAAGAACAAAAGAAACGGGAACAATTTCATCATCACCCTGAAATTTATGGACTTATTTATATGTGCCACAGCCATACCGTTTGCATTCGCGGTGCTAATAGTAAACAGTGAAAACAATTTAGTTGTGTGTTTTATAAAGGAGGGATTAGTAATGTCTGCTAGCTCTGGAAGTTCTTTTTGTGTCCTGCTCATCAGTGTGGACCGGTATATTGCCATTGTGTGGCCAACAAAACATTTATTAACGCCTTGCAGGATATTGATTTGCAGACTGATTGCAGTGTTGTTTGCTTTTATAGGACTTGCTTTACCGTCACTTAGTCTTCTCATGGGGTTTTATAGCAGTGCTAAAGTTCAAAGTTTACACATTTTACCCTGTAGACAGGTTGTGTGGTTGTTTAAACCGTATTATTTTTATGAAATATATTATATAGTCTCTTTTCTAATAGCTGTGATGACAACTTTTCTGTGTTACAACTCGGTTTTAAAAGTCATTCGACGACGAATCTTATTACGAACAACGACAGTAACCTCTACATCTGCAGCAGGCAGGGACAATAACACGAATGACCGGTTCCGGAAGCAAGAATATAAGGCAACACGTGTAGCGTTTGCCGTTGTTGTTTCTTTTCTAGTCTGCTGGGGACCGCATGTAATCATAACGGTTGTTCAATTTACATCAGTAGATAGTCTGGTGGTAGATATGATACAGACGGTATGTTTAGTGATAGCATTCTTAACTCCAATCATTCATCCGGTCATATATACATACGAGACCAACGAAAGAAAGGACACCATAAACAAATCAAGTGTCCCTCTTTGTGTTCCATGGCTTAAAGGGAACAGCCGAGTGACACCGGAACAAACTAATGTAGACAGTTTCAAAATTAGCAGTAGAGCAACGCATATTTTAGATCAAACAAATGTAGTCAGTATTAACGATGATAATCGGGTTACATCGGTAGAAGCGAGAGCTGAAAGTATACAAGACGGCAGTCTAGCGATATTGGAACAATCAAAGTGTAATATGGTAACTTTCCAGCTGTCGGAATACTCTGCTGGTACCTCAGAGCATCAAGTGTAAGGGTCAAGAAAATGGAAATATACATTACATTTACCGAAATCTATGGAACAGTCACAAAGATGGAATCTTTACGACTACATGGATGTATACACATTTAAAGAAACTTCCTATAAGGTGCTCATAACGTGATCGAATTCATTCAAGAATATTAAAAAGGCAGTAACAATTTATTTTTTCAAACAGAAAAATAACTGTGCTTTATATAGGTAAAAATTAAATGTTCATGCTCTTTTGAAACTATTTACAATGTGGGTAACGTTACTTAGACAAAAAGACCAGGAATTTAATTTTAGACATGTTGTTTGTTAATGATAAGAAGGGATTATTTGCTCAATGTTTGCCTCATCCTTCATTTCCATTTTTTCCTTTACAGTAACAGTGTGATATTCAATATACCGTAAACTCTGTATAAAGAACACCTTGGGACCATCTCAATGATTGTGTTCTTCATATCTGGAGTATGTTACATCCATATTGCACTTTCAATTCTTTAAATAAATAAAGAAACAGCATCGGGCCTATCACAAATGTACTTCATGGGCGGAATGTCGGTATATCCGGAGTCGTTATACACGGAGTTTACTGTACATGCTACATCTATCAGCAAAAAATCTCTCATTATGATTCTCAATTTTCTCCATTTCTATAATAATTACTGAGAACAATTACGAATCCTAGGCAACCAGTTAAGGCAAAAAACACAACCACATCACTAATTAAAGTTTTAGTTTACTTTTCGTTACAGAATGTAGTTTTAACTGTGTATTCTAAAAATAACGAAAAGCTATCTTTCATGTTGTTTTGTTAAAGTTATAGAATGAAACATTATATTGGTCACAATCATTATGTTAATAAAATATTTTCAAGTGTGTTTTCAAATGAGTATATTTTCAATGGATTTCGCATTTTCAAACTGAAAAAGGGTCATTGAACGAAAAACAGTAAAACAATGATGCAATACATGTACATACATATGCATTCCAAATGTATGCTTCAATAAATGGCATGTATTTCTGTAATGAAGCTAAATATCGAGAATTAACTAGCATAACATAAGCCTAAAAACAAAAGCCTGAAACGGGAAAGATTTAAAGCTTATCGGAATAGCATGTTAAGACATAAACATATTTCTATTAAGTCAGATTTATCAGTGGTGCAGTTTTTATTCAAGCTCTGTTTTGGCTATAGCTTTGGCCTTACTCTATTACTATGACGTCTGCTCCGTCAGAAAGACATGTTTCGCTTTGCACTAGCGTTATTGAAAGCTGCGACACCCTTATCGAGCAGGGACTACGATTACAATACTATTCTAATAAAAGAACAACACGTATATTTATTCGAATATATAAGCCATCTAATCTATAACACTTAATGATGTCTCGGAAAAAATAAATCACTGCCCTGGTATCAGTGAATATCGATGACAAAACTTATACAGCGCTTGTTTATTGTATGTTAAACTATTTTTTCCGCCTGTCTAACACTTTTACAATAATAAAGGTATCTGCTTCAAGGCTAGGTCACATATTTCCAAATTTTCTTGACAGAACTCTTTCCATTACCGAGTTAGACATACTACGCAAGCAGTGGATGACGCTATTGATATTTAGCTACAGCTATACATTAATGCATTCTTGAAAATAATATTGACAGACATCATTCGTATGGGAAAACCTCTAACATCACAATGAAAATCCCTTTAAAATGAAACGCGTAAACCCTTTGAAAGGAGAAGAAAACCATACAAAATGAAAAACGAAAACCCCTTAAAAGGAATTCTGAAACTTGCGTCAAAATATGTCAATGGACAATGTCTGAGCATTGATTCCTTATTACATGTATAACATGACCGTGTAAAGGATTTGCTTGCATTCGACGACAGTTGAAGAGTTCAATTTCAAATTAAATGTGTCACAAATAATTAATGAACACGAGAATCATTATCCGAATACATAGACACCCAAAGACGTCATGTACTAAAATAGAATGTGTCCAAATGGTCACCAACATCGCCACGTGAATGCAATAAAAACGTAAAATGCAAAGCATGCGTCGCTTACTGGAAAACATACACATGACTGATAAAAAGAAAGCTCCTGGAGTAGCATAAAAAGACGTCTTTAAAAAACCTGGGGATTTTTTTTTTATTAAAAAATTAATTATTTATAAAAAAAAAAAAAAAAAAAAAAAAAGGGGGGGGGGGGGGGGGGGGGAAGAGAGAAAAAAAAAAAAAAAAAAAAAAAAAAAAAAAAAAAAAAAAAAAGGGAGGGGGGGGGGGGGGGGGGGGGGAGAAAAAAAAAAAAAAAAAAAAAAAAAAAAAAAAAAAAAAAAAAAAAAAAAAAAAAAAAAAAAAGAAAGAAAAAAAAAAAAAAAAAAAAAAAAAAAAAAAAAAAAAAAAAAAAAAAAAAAAAAAGAGGGGGGGGAAAAAAAAAAAAAAGTGGGGTTTATAAAAAAAAAGGGGGGGAAAAGGGGTTTTTTTTTCTCAAAACAACAAAAAGGGGAAAAAAAAAAAGCAAAAAAAAAAAAAAAGGGCAAATTTCGACTGGGGGTTCTGATTTGAACAATTTTCGTAGAGGTCCACTACACAAAGCTATCTCTCAAATATCTAAGCTCTGGGCTTAGTGGTTTTAGACAAGAGCATTTTTGAAATTTTCCCTACATAAGCCAATTTTAAATCAGCGAATTTGACCTGGGGGTCATGATTTGAACAATCTTGGTGGAGGTCTACCAGGCAATTCTACATTCAAATACCTTAGCATTAGGCCTTGTGGTTTCAGAGAAGGTTTTTAAAGTTTTTTTCTATATAGGACTTTGTAAAAACATGTGACCTCAGATGGGGTCAATTTTGACCCGGGGGTCATGATTTAAATAATCTCGGACGAGGTCCACTCGGCAATGCTACTCGTACTTGTTAAACATCTAAGATCTTTGCTTTTTGTTTTGAAAGTCTTTGTAAAATCAAATGACCCCTGGGCGGGGTCAATTTTGATCCGGGAGTCTTAATTTGAAGATTCAGTAGCTACTGCTACATGCTAAATATCTACGCTCTAGGCCTTGTGGTTTCAGAGAAGATTTTTAAAGTTTTTTCCCTTTGTTGCAATAGTAACCAGAGTTCTACATGGAATGTAGTTAGGCACTAGGCAATGCTACATTAAGTAGCTCTGTACCTTCTGGTTTTTGAGAAGAACGTTTTTAAAGTGTTTTTTCCCGTTGCCATAGCAACAAGAGTTCTGCATGGAATTGAATTCTTTGATGCAGGTGCTCATGAAAGCAACGCATTTGTCAAGTACAAAAGTAAAGGACAACACATACATACTCTAAACACAACACAGATCACCGAACAGACACACACAAGGATAAAAATGGCTGACAGTCCAAAAAAAGTGGACACCTTGATGAACTATAATCAGCAAATGTGATTGAGCCAGACATGCACGTTACCCACAGTTTTTATCGTATAGTTCGAATGAGCTCAAAATATAGTAATGTCTTTACGCATTCAGTTTATTAATAGTACACTGATGAATATAAAACTGAATCCAGAGCATTCTACCTAAGACTAATAATTACATGTAACTTCAACGCCTATATGAGGAGTGTTGTTTTTACTGAGTGACTTTAATTGGATAAGCCCTGTAATATAAAATGGAAATTTATTTAATGAAATTTCGCTGCAGGATTCCTTTAGTACAGAAGTCTTAATGACTGAAAATTGATGACACAGTCTATAACAGCGTTATTGATTTGACATTAACATGACGTCAACACCTACAAAGATGTCACCTTCATTAAACGTGTGCAACAATACGGGATACTTTTAACACAATGTCAGGTATGTGTTTCTTTGTTTCGGTCCTTATCCGCTGAGGATACATTTAGTTAAGTATAATAAAATATGCACAATAGCCCCCCCAACCCCTGCATTTTTATGAAGTTCCAAAAGTCCTTCCTGTTTTAACCGTGTTCCCGATAAGAATGAAAACGAAGTTGAACGACAGAAGCCTGTCACTTTAAATGGAAAGGCAAGTCAGAAAATAATTTGACTTTAAATTGAAGAGCATTTAAAAAGGAACACAGAGTTGAAAGAATTTCTTAAATCGGAGTATCAAATGAGAAGATATTGAATATTGAATTTTCAAAAATGGAGGATTTTGGAGACGGCCATTTTGAATTTGTGATGTCATAGTGCTGTAATTAAATATTCATGCAGATATTACTGCTGAGTTGAAAACAGCAGCTTCAAATGTATATTAAAACGCGGTAATCTTTATGACACTAAATGCCACCAATTTCAGGTGAAAAACGATCATGAAAAAAAAGAGTTAATGGGGTTCAAAACTAAGTTTGAAAAGGGGGCGTGTTTAACAGTATGCCTAATTTGCATATTTTTGCATATTTACTAAATCTTAGATTTCTCATAGCTCTTCTATTTTTTATCTGATTTCAAAAATTCTTTCAACGGTGTAATAAATGTTCTGTATCATATTTTGAAAAACCAATGTTGATACATGGCGTCTGCGGCAGGTTCTAATGTTTACTCTTCATACATATCACAAATGTAATACAATTAGCCAATTTTAAATCGGATATCTGACTATCGGAGGCAGTCTTTACAGCCGCCATGTATACTTGGCTATTGCTGACCTTCAAAATGTCTGTAGAAATTGCACGGTATTTTTGTACAAGATACTAGAAGCAAGCTGTTTTAGTGACAGCTTACAGAAGATGCTACTCATAAAAGACAATTTAAGCATTGCATTAAAGTGGTTTCCGTCAAAGGGCAAAGTATATATACGATTGGTTTCTATAAGGAAAGTACTTGGGTAATTATATTTCATTTCCGCATCAGATCACTCACCCTTCTAATATTTGTTCGTAGTTCAAGTTAATATTAAAACAAAATGTAACAAGAGGGCCAAGATGGCCCTATATCGCTCACCTTGGTACAAGTCCACTTGCCTGGTGGAAGATCACTAGATAATGTTATATACCAAATAAGTTTTCCTATATACGCCTTTGTAAAACAAATGATCCCCCCGGGCAAGGTCAATTTTGACCCCAGGGGCATAATTTGAACAAACTTCGAAAAGGTCTACTAAGCAATGCTACATGCTAAATATCTAAGCTCTAGGCCTTGTGGTTTCAGAGAAAAAGATTTTTAAAGTTTTCCCTATATAAGCCTGTGTATAAACTAAGTGACCCCCGGTGCGGGGTCAATTTTGACCGGGGGTCATAATTTGAACAATCTTGGTAGAGGTCCACTAGCCAATGCTACATGCCAAATATCTAAGCTGTAGGCCTTGTGGTTTCAAGGAAGAAGATTTTTAAAGTTTTTCCTATTTGTTGCCATAGCAACCAGAGTTCTGCATGGAATGGAATTCTTTGAACAATTTTGGTAGAGCTTCATGCAAGGAACATTCCTGCATAGTTTTATCAACATTGGCCTAGAGGTTTCAGAGGAGATGTCATTTGAATCAAAATGTTGACGGACGACGGACGACGGACAATCATCGATCAGAAAAGCTCACCCTGGCATAGCCAGGTGAGCTAATAAACAAGAGGGCCAAGATGGCCCTATATCGCTCACCTTGGTACAAGTCCACTTGCCTGGTGGAAGATCACTAGATAATGTTATATACCAAATAAGTTTTCCTATATACGCCTTTGTAAAACAAATGATCCCGGGCCGGGCAAGGTCAATTTTGACCCCAGGGGCATAATTTGAACAAACTTTAAAGGAGGTCTACTAGGCAATGCCTACATGCCAAATATCTAAGCTCTAGGCCTTGTGGTTTCAGAGAAGAAGATTTTTAAAAGTTTTTACTATATATTCCTATGCAAAACTAAGTGACCCCCGGTGCGGGGGCAATTTTGACCCGGGGTCATAATTTGAACAATATTGGTAGAGGTCCACTAGCCAAGCTACAGCCAAATATCTAAGCTCTAGGCCTTGTGGTTTCAGAGAAGAAGATTTTTAAAAGTTTTTACTATATAAGCCTATGAAAAACTAAGTGACCCCCGGTGCGGGGTCAATTTTGATCCAGGGCTCACAATTTGAACAATCTTGGCAGAGGTCCACTAGCCAATGCTACATGCCAAATATCTAAGCTCTAGGCCTTGTGGTTTCAGAGAAGAAGATTTTATAAGTTTTCCCTAATTTCCTATGCAAAACTAAGTGACCCCGGGGGGGGGGGTTCATTTTGACCCGGGGTCATAATTTGAACAATCTTGGTAGAGGTCTACTAGACAATGCTACATGCCAAATATCTTAGCTCTAGGCCTTGTGGTTTCAGAGAAGAAGATTTTTTAAGTTTTCCCTATATATTCCAATGCAAAAACTAAGGGGCCCACCCGGGGGGGGTCAATTTTGACCCGGGGGTCATAATTTGAACAATCTTGGTAGAGGTCCACTAGACAATGCTACATGCCAAATATCTAAGCTCTAGGCCTTGTGGTTTCAGAGAAGAAGATTTTTAGTGTTTCCTATTTATGCCATAGCAACCAGAGTTCGCATGGAATGGAATTCTTTGAACAATTTTGGTAGAGCTTCATGCAAGGAACATCCGCATAGTTTTATCAACATTGGCCTAGAGGTTTCAGAGGAGATGTCATTTGAATCAAAATGTTGACGGACGACGGACAATCATCGATCAGAAAAGCTCACCCTGGCGTAGCCAGATGAGCTAAAAAGTAACGGATCCGTTTCTATGCAGCTGGCTTGACCTAACATAGTATCCTATCTAAAATCTGCTTAAAAAGAAAAAGACTAGTACAAGTATTTAAATTAACCTATAAACATCATCAAAGAGAGCACTTCACGACTTACATACAGAAGAATGTATCCTCCAACTTTGTGAAAAGGAAGCGGACAATGTACACACTACAAAAGAAGACAGCGGACAAGGTACACACATAGCTTATTCATTAGCTATACAAAGGCAACGTTTCTGTCAAGTGCAAATGTAAAGGACAGCACATACGTAGTGTAGACACAACAGTTTTACAAAACACCGAACAAACACACATAAGTATTTAGTTGAATCCGATGTTATTGCCTTGAAACGGTAAGTTATCCAAAACGTGGGTTTGAGAACAAAATGCCGCTTAAACAAATGCAACTGTTGGGCGGGTAAGGATCAAATTGACCAACTGTCCAAAAGAAATACTGGATATCTTATGAACTACATTAAGCAAAAGTCATTGCGACCTAGGGTGCACGTTACCCTCAGTTTTTCCCTCAGTTACGTCTCTATTTGCACTTAAGGTAGTGGATGTGTAATGAGTACTTCCTGTTTAAGGATCATTTGGAATACTTTGGATTTAATGGTTGTACCTATTTTGTACTGTGGCGCAGTGGTTAGAGCGTCTGCTTTGAGATCAAGAGGTCCTGAGTTCAATCCCCGAAGCAGCCAAAACTTTTTTTCGTTATTTTTTCTTTTTTAGTTATCAAATTGAATAACATGAAAAATTAAGCCATTTTACAAGATTTGAAAACTGTATCTTAATTTTCCTTGATTTTATCAAGCTGTACAGATACTTGAAAATACAAAAATTGACCGTGCTCATTTTTAAAAGTTGAATATCTAAAAAAGTAGACGGTAAAACATTTTAATTTGTTCTTATATTTCAATTCATATACTACTTATGAAAGTTTTATAATCAATAGTGATGGCCCTACTCCGAATCTTTTGCTACAGTCGAGTATATGTACATGTGTGATATGTCTCATGGCAAAATTAGGCAAATTGTATACCCTAGTTTTTGGCATTGGTGCACATTTTTTGTTACACATGTTAGGCTTGTAGAATTATAATTCATGTTTTGTAATTCTACATTGCTTGCAGTACTTTATGAACCTGGAAATTTTTTAAAATGTAAATTGATACTTGCAGACATACCTATTTTAACTTTTATGGTACTTTTTAATATGGTTAGTATTTCTCAAGTGGGGGTTGGGTAACAAAAAATGGAATTAATTTTTAACTAAACGGTAAAATGTCTTTAAATTTCGCACACTAGTCGGTTAACAGATGTAAATCATATAAATATTAAATTTAATGTGTTTTGGAATAGTGTCCATTAGACCCCCACTACCTTAATTACGTTTCTATTTGGTTTTAGTTACGTCTCTATTTGCACTCAGTTACGTCTCTATTTGCACTCAGTTACGTCTCTATTTGCACTCATTTAATTAATGGTACACTGACGAAAATATAACACTGAATCTAGAGCACTTTACCCAAAACAAACAATTTCAAGGCCACAAGTACGGTGTTGTTTTTACTGAGTGACTTTAGCTGAATAAGTTCTTATAATGCAATACGGAAACAAATCTAATGAAACTTCTCAGCGGGATTCTTTAAGAATATGATATAAAGACAGTCAATAGAGGAAACAGTTTACATTAGCGTAATTCGTGTTTACCTAATGTCGTATTAACTTATAAATATATCACCTTCATTAAAGTTACTCCGATATCAAACTGCAACTTTGTTCAATAATAAAATGTGTCGCAAGAAGGCCTAAAATCTCACCCAACCCTGTATATATAACAACAGTTGAATCCTAAGCTTTCTGTAAGCTGGTACCACAGTCGTTACGTGCAAGAACATGGTAAACAGTATGGCGTAACAACAATGTTAGGTATGCGTTTGTATGTTTCGGCCCTTACCCAAGATGCATTTAATTCATTACCAAACATGTGCGCGACTTGTCACATGCATGTATGGAACTAGATCTAGTAGTTTGGAAGTCTTCATCAATCTAGAAAATAAGTTAACCTGTGATTTACAGCGACAGCATGTTTTCTCTTCCGCCTATATGATCTTCGAGGAAAATGCTGAATCAACTGCATCTGTAAAAGTAAGCGACTTTATCACAAATCCTATAATATTTAGCACATTTGATCGTGTTGTATGTATACACAATGTGAACTTCTGTTGATTACTCGTCTAAAATAGCAATGATTTGATATTGTATGGTTTCATTGATATAAGGTTGAATTACATGTGGTTATTGTAGGATGGGCAGTATGTTTCACTGAAACAGCTGGTGCCGATATTTCCAGTTCTTCTTGCTATATTACCATAAAATGGGTAATTTTCGCTCCACAAAACACTTGCGATTTCATAAATGTTCTATGAAATGTATACTGTTGTGTTGTAACATGTAACCAGAGTTAAATAAAGTGATGTTATGTTCTGTTCTGATAGCCGACAGACTAAATTCATGAATTCAAAAATATATCTGGCATGCATAAAGTGCAGCGGAGCAGTTAAGGAAGAGAACTATTCAACGATTATCGTAAAATATAACAAACAATTAGCAAATGGATTAATAGTCGTGTTAAAACCAATTTACTCATTAAAGCTCCTAATTGTAATCAGTATGTGTAAGTGAGAAACCTTGTAGAAAGACGTTCGAATAAAGTGAAGTTTGGTTAAAATTGACCATCTTAATTTTATATTTTTGCTCTGGTGGCCATTCTATGCTGCCGGGCTAAACTTTTGAAGCATAGTATAACAGGACTGTGAAATGAAAATTCATGTGAGGGGAAAATGTGACCAAGTGGTTAAGGAAACGATTTTTCGATCATAATTAGCTTTAGATACAACCGACAGTGGAACAATTTTAGAACCGCATTCAGCAAGATTTTATGAAAATAGGTAGTTTGTCAAACAGATGTCCTTTAAAAATAGTTTTCTTTTCAATTTCAGCTGTAGTGGCTTGTGTGTGCAACAGAGCAAAACAATTTCAGCACTTTTTCCCATGACATATTTGGTTACAAGTGCCCAAGTGCTATTGTAAATAAATCAATATTCTCTACATGGTTAAAAAGAGATCTACTTAAACACCTTTCGTGAGGTAGGTCGTGTCATTTTTTTTAGCTCTGAACATAAATACTCTTTGGAAACAAAATTGAAGAGCACCTAAACGCTTCAGAATCCCTCGATGATATACCTTTATACAAGAACATTAAATATGTCATACTGTAATGCACTGTAATTCTCTTTCGTTTCGTAAGTAGAGGACGGACTGCAACACTGCCCTATCTACTTCAATTTCTATAAACACTTGGAACACTTTTGCGCTCGACGAAAATCGGATTACTTGAAAAATACGCTATAAGAATTTCCAGGGTCAATTCATCTGACAATGACCAATTAATTTACTCAGGTAGACTTACTTAGTAAGTCTTTATTATCTGGATGAAAGCGTCGGTCAGAAATCACGTTGTTCTTTACATAAAACATACGTTTAATCATATGTGTTACAAAACCCTGTAAATTGATAACCGTGCACTTGTTCTTCCTTATTAAACCGAACGACAGTCACATTGCGAAAAATGTGCGTTGATTAGTTTAGTTATTTATGTAGGTATTTCAGGCTATATTAGTGTTGAAATGGCACGATATCATTATACTTCTAGGCTCACAAGGTGGGTTTCATGATTTTCTCAAGCCGCATAATGTGTTGCACACCAAATGTGAGTAATAACTGAGAAGGTATCAAATTGCCATAATAATATGGCTTGAGTAAAACACATTAGGGTAAACTGTTTCGTAATTTGATATTTGCGACTGTATATAAGGTTTTTACTGGCCGCAAGTATTTTTTATAACTACATTAAAAACCGTATATATAGTCGCATATGTCAAAATCACTAAATAGTTAAACATATTCTGAAGCAAAATGTGTTTAAATCGTAATTAAAATACCGTTGCAAATCTAAATGACGTAACCAATCAGAAAAACAAAAATGCGTTAGAATGTAAAATTACTCTCAGGAGCTTGACGGTATGACCATTTTTGCCTCAAAATAATCAAGTGTTACTTCAGCTAAAACTTCGCAGTGATATATACATCTACGAGTTAAAATAAATCCTTTTTTTACATTGCAATTTAATTTGAAAATTTGCAATTAACGTATATTTTTTATCTCTATTCTATCGATTGTATCTAGTATTTCCCAATCAAAAATTTTATACATATATTCAATTAAACAAAAACTTCATTGCAGACATAACCAATCCTATTTGTTTGAAATTATATATGAGAGCAATAAAACATTAGATCTTAGCAGCAACTCGAGTCTTGGTGAAAACGTTGCAAAGCTGTGTCAAATGCAACACATACGTAATGCAGCGGTGCGACAATAAATTCGTAAACACGTTGTGTTATTAGAATACATGCAGTAACAGTCTTATAATATCATGATATTAACAACCAAATGTTATATCTCTAATTAGATCCACAAACATGGTCCTCAGAATGGGAATGCTTGCAATTGCCTTTCAAATCAGTCTCACGCGTGTGTGATATCAGATTATATATGTATTGCAGAGAACTAGTGGTGTGACAAACTACTTCAAAGTTCATTGAATAATTACTAAGTTATGGGCAAAAACGAAAATGTTGGCGAACAAACGAACAATATTAGATGTAACACTGTACGTCATTAAAATGCATGAAGTTGCACGAACTTATTGCACGGATTGATATTATCAATAACGTTAACATCCAGTACGCTAATAGAAGTCATATTTATGAAAGGGCTGCAACATGCTGTATAATTGCTAATGAGGACAAAAATTTCAGTATTATTTTCTGAATTTATTGAGAAAAAAAATATGCATCAAAAGTCTAACCGAAGCAGGTAGAGCTCCATATGAACTCTCACCAAACTAAGATAACTCTAAAAATGATAGAGCGTATTTTTATAAATTTTGCATAATGCTTTGAACCTTTGAACCACCTTTACCAATTGTGTATAAATTATAAATTTAACTTTTTTTTTAACCACTTGTTAAATATTTTGCAATTTGGTGCAATGTAAACATTAATGAATTTCAAGCTAGAAAAACATTGGAGTAAATCAATCCATTATGGGCGTGTACTAAGTCAATGCCTAATGCTTGGGAAACATTGCTTGGTTATGGAAAGTGCAAATCGACATATTCTTGATTTAACTGTGCAAGGGACAAATATTGCAGGTCCATCCTTTGATTGCAACTTAAGGAGATATGTTATATTGGAACTATCTGCAGACCTTTGCTGTTCTGGATCCCGTTGTTCGAAACTTTAACCGGCCGTTAAACCAACAGTAGGTTAAATTTGAGGGTCATATTTCTACAGTAATTACAACTTACTAAAACAAACATTCATGAGAATATGGGCTAAAAAATCTTCAAAGCGAAATAAATATATTCCAATAGTGTCCGCTACTAAGAATAATCTTTTCATCCAAAAGTTAATCTACTGTTAGCTTAAAGTGGAATTATGTGCATTTTTTTTTCAAGTAAAAATACAGCTGAAATAGGTGTGTGTAAAAAAGGGCAGACGAAATAATAGCTTTTAACCCAATTCATCCAAAGTCTTGAACTTCTACCAGTACGCAATAATAACTTCCAAATATTACTTTTCCTATTTTGATCGACGAAAAAATCTATTTTAAAACAACTTCATGCAGGAGTTGATAAGGTTGCACTGACGAAATATCTACCAACAACATTACAAGGGAGATCACGCAAGAAAGGAACTATTATTTTATTAGTCTGGGGTTTTATTTCTAAAGCACCAACTTCTAATACTAATGCGACATTTTCAATAGTTTAACACATTTAAATGCACAGCAACTAAAAATTGCTTATTATAAAACTGTCACCAAAAATACACTACTGTGCAGTAAGATGCGCATAATGTCACTTTAACAAGTGCATGTACATAAAGTTTCGAACAAATAGGTCATGTGTCACTGCTTTTACCCATAAGTACATACAATCATGCTAGGCTGGAAATATTACAGTTCACATTTATATACATAGCACTCATCTTTTCACTTGAAAATTTCTGTTTAATCTACAAAGAGATATTATGCAAGGTTGAATTAGAAAGTTGCATTAAGGCCTTAAAAAATTAGCACATAACTGTTAATATATTTAAGGTTTTAGGGCTCCAAAAACTTTAAACGCCTATAAAATAGGAAGCAAAAACAACTGAATTTTTAAAATTACGCAATATTAATCGCATGTACATGTCCACATAGTTTAGGCAAAGATTTATTACACAAACAAGACATACATTAACACGAATAAGTTGTTCGGTCCTTTTAATCAACACCGGGGAGGCTGAAAATAATATCGCTTTTTAAAGCACTGACATCTTGCACTTAAAAGTTAATTTAATCTACAAGAAATATTATGCAACATTAATTGCTGTCATGCATGAAATGAGAGAATAAAAGTGGTTTGACTTGAATTGAGTACAGTTTGGATATTGACGCAAGGAATCCGGTTTTCATTAGAAGACAAGACAACGTAAGAGCCGAGCCGAAATACCAGATAGAATACGTCACGAATGACGGAGATTTGCTGAAGAATCAAAAAGGCTTTAGCAGGTAAATGTGGAGTTTTAGCTAAACAACGGTAAAATGACCGCTTTAACCCATTCCCGGGCCCCTGTCATCCCCCAAAAATCATTTGTATTAAAATATTTATCTTTTAAAAACCTCTCAAGTGCGCAAACATTTACAAAAATACAAAAGCATAAAACATGTCAACATAAAACACATTCACAAATAAACAACCTTTAAAAGGTGTAACAACACACAACACCTAAACTGCGCACTGGCATCATCCGTAACCTTAGAAATTAAGAATGGGGAAGATAGTTTTACACACTTTTTTTAAAATGCTGTAGGTAATTTTCATTTTATTTGCGAGGAATGTCGTGGCATTCGCACGATTCTTTTAACATTCTGAGATCTTCGATATTTTTCAAGCCTCCATTTGTTTGTTGACGTTTGTGATAGATAATCATTACGGTGATTCAGCGCCACACCTAGAGGAAATATAATGCCTCGCCGTAATATAGGAACTCATTGGGAATTTCCTTCAGATTTTACAATAGTAAGACTAATGTGCAAAACCCTGAGGAAAACGTGAATAGAAACATACCTATATTCTTATCTTTACATCTTGGTTAAAAAGCTGAAAGTCTAAAAGAATTCATCCTAAATTTAATGTGAAGTCTGAGCCGCATAGTATGCTACACTTTGTGAAAATTAATGTTTAACAGCCTGTTTTTATTTGTAATTACACTGTATTCAACACAATTGTACATAATATATACTGCTGACCTGAATAATCATAAAAGAATTATGGAAGCAAACTATCAAAAATGCATGCCCTATTGTTGTCAAAGACAGTGGGCTGTCACATAGTTGCTCCAACCCAACAGTTTTTTTTAGCAAAGATAATAACGGGGAGCTGTAGCACCCTGTCGTAAGTAATGGAAACTGCGCAAGAGGCAGACCTGGAAAAGAGGTTGTTGAACACTTGATTCCCGCATACAACGTACATTATTTCGTTTGTACATGTATATGGAATCCATCAGCATAATGTATAGCATGACTATTTTGACAAAACATACAAACATATGCTGGAATAACACCCTTTATAACAGTGTCGGCAATGTTACAAAATAGACAATCCTGTGATATAGCTTTAAGGTTTCTGCTGCAGAATTAAAACGTTATGCCAAACAACTGTTCTGAAACTCTTAATAACAAGTAATATTACATATTTAAAACTTGAAATTGTATAAGTTTGGAAAGACGTGTAACACCTCAATTTCCAATACAATTTTCTTTTATTGATAAGCCACTGACTCCTGTCCCCTGAGGTATGTTGTTGCTTTGTTTGAAATTGCTAAAATCTTTATAGTTGTGGTAAATATCGATTCTGCTAAAACATTAATATAATTTTATTTTATTAACTTTCTTCTTTTGACGCGATCAATCTCTTATGTTCAGTTCTATTAGTCTTTAAAAGCAATATTTTCTAAAAACGAAAATTTTTCTAATAAATATTAGTAGAAAAAGCGTATACAAATATGATATTTGAAGCTTTTCTCATTAATTCAATTCTAAGTTGCCGTATCCTAGAATCCTATCCTATCATATTATCAAGTTGCTAAGCACAATTCTGTAGCTTCTCACAAATTTTAAATCAACAATACCTATTTTAAGGGAATGAGCTGAACATTCAAATTAACATAAAGGATCACAAACGTACAGTCTTACATTTGAAACAATAAACATATAAGAATTAAAAAATTTACCATTATTGCCATATAAATATGCTATTTATTTGTTTAAACTCGTGTTTCCTTTATTCAAAGCAAAAGATGTTTTGTCATTAAGCTTCACTAACTATCCCTTGGCATCAAACTATCTCTAATTGGTTGAGTTTGCTAACAAACATGGATACCATAAGATGATATCTCTCTCTAATTATCAACCTAATTTTGACTTGTTTCTAATTGCATGTACTTTGTGAAACTAGAGTTTTTTTGAAATGTTTGATTTGAATCCTTACTTTAGAAACTTCTCTAGTGGATTTGTCAATCTTTCAATTTGGACAGTACCAGACTGTTCAACCGTGAACCGCGTACTCTCGTCAGTGGCCCTATTTTGCTCACCTGAGTATCACTGCACTTTAAAACAAGAAAGCAGGTCAAAAGGTCATATTCCAGGTCAGTCATAGGAATTTTGGAAATTCGAAAGTTTGCAAAGCTTCAAAAAAAGTCCAAATTTCACCTCTCTAGCTTAAAAAACAAAAACTAGGTGAATGTTAACTAAGGTCAAAGTTGACATCTGCATCCAAAACTGTACCTTCAAAAACAATAAAGTAGGTCAGTAGGTCAAGGTCAGCCCATATCGAAGTTGAAATCTACATTAAAAACATTGACTGTTGCAGAAGAATAATGTTAACTTTTCCATATACAAGTAAATCAAGTGCCCCCACCCCACAACGGGCAGGATCAATTTTGACTGCAATAACTTGGTAGAGAATCACTATACTATGTAAAATACTAAATATCTAACATCTAGGCCTTGTGTAAGTCTATCTTAAACAAGTATTTCCCAGGCGGAGTCAGTCTGATCCCCGGGGCATGATTTGAACAAATTTGTTATAGGTCCACTAGACGATGCTACATAATCAAAGCTCTGGGCTTTATGGTTATGGAGAAGATTTAAAAAGATTTTTAGCATTTTTTTGTCAACCGGAACTATTTGAACAAATTTAAGAGAGCTCAATTTGTCATGATGCTTCTGGCCAAGTTTTATGAAAAATCGTTTTTGAGAAGAAGTCATTTGAAGCAATTGTGAATGACGTACATACGGCAGACGGACGACGGACATCGGACATTCACCGATCCTAATAGTACACCTTTCAAGTGAGCTAAAATCATTATGGCGTGGTAATAATCATTCGTTCATCCTAGTTTCCATACTAAGATTACAATTACATCTCGATGTACTCAGTTCATATATAATACTACGACAAACATAACACTGAATCGGGAGCAGTTTTATCAAAGACCACGTATTACGGACAACCTTGGGTCTTAACTGGATCTGTTTTACTGAGTGCTCTTAAATGAACAAGCCCTTATGTTTTATGGAATGTACCATAATGAAATTTCTCAGCGGGATTCCTTAAGTATATAGATGCATTAAGTCTCAACTGGTTGTAAATAGAGGAAACAGTTCCTATTAGCGTGATTTGAGTTGACATTTACCTCACGTCATTATTTACATTGATGTCACTTTCATTAACGTTATTCCGAAATATTACACTGCAACTAGGTTCAATAATAGTGTAGCCAAATGAAATAAAAAGATGTCATAACAAGCCATTACATCTCCTTAACAGAATAACAGTTGAATTATAAACTAACTTGAAGCTTTTCCTTGAACTGATTCCACTGTCGTATGTGCAGCGGCTAGGCCGGTTCAGACAAACAAGATGACGGAACAACAACGTCAAAAGCATGTTTGTTTGTCTCAAACCTAAGCTGTATGTGATGCAATAATAACACAGCCAATATACGCGTGATAACAAAAGAAGATTCTTTTTCATTCATGCACGTTTTGCTGGTTGGAATCGAAACAAAATTAATACCCATAGGGTAAAACTGAAGAAGTCGTGTACATAAACCTTGCAAACAAACTAAATAGAGATATGTTCTTAGCAGTTCCTCTCATTATGCTGACCATTGTATAAGTGATTAATTCCAACTTAGTTTTCGAAAAGCTCCAGACAGGAAAAGTAACAAAGGGCAAAACCCTGTAATAGCAAGATGGAGTAGGTCGGCACGCACTCCCCTCACGTGCTTGACCATTGTATGAAGTGTATTGAATTCCAACCAGAAGTTTTCGTTAGCTCCGGACAAGGAAAAGAACAAAGGGAAATAACTCTGAATGAGTCAAGAGGGATGGTTCCGGCACTGCACTTCCTCTAAATTACTTGACCATTGTATGAGGTGTGAATTGCAACCAGCAGTTTTCAGTTATGCTTCGGACAAGGAAAAGTAACAAAGGGCAAAACCAGAAATACTCAAGATAGAGTATAGTTCTGTACACTGCACTTCCTCTGAGTGTGCTTGATCATTGTATGAAGTGATTGAATTCCAACTAGTAGTTTTCAAGTTAGCTCCGGACAAGGAAAAGTAACAAAGGGCAAAACTCAGTAAATACTCAAGATAGAGATAGTCTTGTACACTGCACTTCCTCTGGGTGCTTGATCATTGTATGAAGTGTATGAATTCCAACTAGTAGATTTCAAGTTAGCTCGGACAAGGAAAAGTAACAAAGGGCAATAACTCTGTAATAGTCAAGATGGGTATGGTTCTTGTGCACTGCACTTCCTCTCAAGTGCTTGACCATTGTATGAAGTGTATTGAATTCCAACCAGTAGTTTTCAGTTAGCCCGGACAAGGAAAAGTAACAAAGGGCAAAACTCTGTAATTAGTCAAGATGGAGTATAGTTCTTGTGCACTGCACTTCCTCTCAATTCTTGACCATTGTATGAAGTTGTATTGAATTCCAACTAGTAGTTTTCAAGTTAGCTCGGACAAGGAAAAGTAACAAAGGGCAAAACCTGTAATTAGTCAAGATGGAGTTTAGTTCTGTGCACTGCACTTCCTCTGATGTGCTTGATCATTGTTGAAGTTGTATTGAATTCCAACTAGTAGTTTTCAAGTTATGCTCCGGACAAGGAAAATGCAACAGACCGACCGACCGACCGACCAACCACCGGTACTCCTATATACCCCCCTTAACTTCGTTTTGGGGGTATAAATAGGGGAAAGTGATACTTTCGAAAAATAAAATATAATCAATGGTGTAACAACCTCTGGAGGGATCCAGGTGGCCCCGATCTCATATACATTCACTTCTGGAATGACAATTATTCTTGTTAAATGTTAATTTTTTTCGCACGATTTTTCTAATAAATTTAGTAATATAAGGTGTTGTTTTGTCAAATTCTTGCGATTTGATAGCAGTTAAACTATAAAATTCACAAAGAGGGACTACCCTAATAAAAATTTTTGTTATATGACCGATTGAATTAGCGAAGTGGTGAATTTGCGAGAAAAAATAGCGAAAATGGTTACCAAATTAACATTAAATTCTTCATACTCTTAAAAAAAAACTATTTAAGTAAACTTAATATTGTTTTGATGGGTACATCACGCAATACCATTTTGTACATTATATAGCTTATTTTAAGGACTCAGTATGTAGTAAAGAAGCAAGCAAACCAAAATCTGTTACATAAGACTGAGTATTGACTGCGAAACCATTCTATCTACTTCAAATTCTATAAAGACTTAGAACAGTTTTGCGTTCAACCCTCTAACTACGTGGGATCGGA
Source organism: Saxidomus purpurata (assembly GCA_022818135.1). Lineage (NCBI taxonomy): Eukaryota > Metazoa > Mollusca > Bivalvia > Venerida > Veneridae > Saxidomus > Saxidomus purpurata. The sequence goes on from JAFMSR010000003.1 coordinate 14,150,401, forward strand.
TTACTTAAAAAAAATTCCATCAAGTATTTTAAGGTCAATATACCTGATAATGGCCAATGAATCACACAAGGCTTAGTTCTTCCTATACCTGGATGAACTATCATACACGAAAAAAACTTATTCCCATGGAGTCTGAAGTAATGATGGTAAATGTCTACACTATGTTGTACTTCACATATTCTGCTTTTAATCAAATGTTTTACAAAATCCTATAAAATTTGTATTTTCTTAATAAAACTGAACGATTGTCACATTAAAACATGTGCGTTGAGAATTAAGGTCATATATGTAGGTAATAGCTGAAAGGACACGATTTCATTATACACCGGGTTTCTACTCACCTAAAGTAGAACACTCTTTAACGTGCATTTATTGGTCGTGAATTAGATGTAACAAGGACTTAAATTGCTACAAGCCTTGTTGGATGAACATAACACTAGATATATCAAAAACTCACTAAACCAAAGGATTTATGTATCTACTCCGCTTTTTCATACTTCAATAGCAAAACAATTCTCCCGACTTAAATAAATCGCACTCGAGACCTATGAAGGAACTGATTGCTTATAAGAAAGAGGGAAAAATGAGACAGACAATATTTTTACATGTATTCATTTATAGCTGAGGGGACTAAGGTAGATGTGGTATCAAGTGACTCTCCTAAGTACACATACCAAATTTTTCTCCACTTTTCACATGCTATAATGTTTGCGGTCCAGTTCTTTGTTTCGATGGTACAAAAGCAATTTAGATCGATGCAACAATAAACTATTTAAATATTCACCCTAAATGATTCAAGTCTGGACCAAACATGGACCTAGTTCAATATATAAACACACTTAAATATTGATATTAATAACGAAATAATTTTTAGTAGCATCACATAAAGGTACAAAAATGCAATTCTGCATTTAATTATGAATTTTTTATCTCTGATTACAAGCTTTGTAAAAATGCGACAAAATATTTCAAAATTCACTGAAATTGTAGAGCTATGGACTGCGAAAAAACGAACATCAGACCAATGTAAACACTGTCTGACTCAAAACGCATGCAGTTGCATGGACTTGTAATATCACAAATGGATTATTAATTTAATTTTTATAAAGCTAACATTCAGTACGGTTATAAATACCGTGTGTTCTAAATTGCAATAGATGACAATAGCATGTATTATTTTCTAAACATTTATTGCAATAATTTTAGTATAAAAAGTCTAGTTCAAACAATAAACACATAAGAACGTTTACAATGTATATGTGTGTATAAGTAAAAGTTTTGGTTAAATAAAGTTTCATAAATATGGTTGAAAAGTACGTGTACCCAAACCTGAGCATTTAAATGTAATCAAAACAAGTCCTTCTACATATAATTTTACTATGGACGGAGTTGTGTGGACCCTTTTAAGTCAAATATCTGAGCAAGTTGAAAATAGTATTCTTTATAAATGTCAGCACTGGCATCTTGTAAATGAAAAAGGTAATTAAATCTACACGAATTCTTATGGACTTTTTTACCCGATTTTGCCTATGGGCGCAAAGAAGTAGACTTTCAGTAATATTAACATGTTTTTTTTGTTGTTTTTTTTTTCAAGAAAACACGACAGTCGACCCAAAATATCAGAGAAAACATATCAGCAATATAATTGAGGGTACCAAGCTTGTTATCAATGATCACATGACAACCTTAACCCCCCTCCTCATCCCCAACCCCCACCCCACAATCCCCTCAGCATTGTATCATATAAATACCTCGATCTTCAAAAGACATCTCATATAAAAAAAACATTAACACAAAACACACAATGCTTAGCATAAAAAGCACATCAACTGATACTATAACAATCACATAAAACTTAAATGCGTACTGGTATGTAAATTTACAGCCTATACCTAAATATTTTATCGACATTCCTAGATTATATCTCATTTCCTGGAGATGTATTAGTATTCACACGATAGTTTTGACATTCTCGTTCTTTGTTACTCTCTTTGAATTTAAAGAATGTTTATAAGGTTGAATGTTATCAAGGTAATCACTACACTGATTCACCACTCCACCTAGAGAAAATATAAGATCAGTTGCCATTTACATGTCTTTGCTGGGAGTCTTTAATATCATAAAAGAACAAGAAGTAAATCTTATTTGTTACAGAAGTAAAGAAATAAATTACGTATGCGTTTTTTCATATTCTATAGTAAAGTACAATCAATAAGCCTTGAAAAATCCATCAAATATTTAATGTTGAATTTGACTCGTAATACGTTGTGTTGTTTGAACAAAAATAGTTGTCAAAATTTCTAGGATAACTAAAGAAATCAAATTCATGTATTTTATATGACGCTTTTTCTTTTAAAGTAATACTATATTGTTAGGATAAAAAATATGGTGTATAAAATTGAATATAAATATTTTACAATTGTTATAGAAATGTATTATATTGCAACAATTTCAGAAACAGAAATCGTTTTGAAACTTTATGCACAGTGCCTGAACATACTCGAACTACTATTACTAGCATATGCTCATTTCGATAAATGGATTCTTCGCGTAATGTTCAGGTAGCTTAAAGTAAATGAAAAATGGCATTTTGTACCTCAAAATTGTCTAAGAGCCAATCTGAGCCACTAAATACATTTTTATAGCTTATATAATACTATATGGTTTAAACTTTAATATTATAATTTTCTTTTGCTTATGCATAGATTCTGGTCAAGGTTGATAAAGATATCTGAAAATAATACATGGGTCAAAATAAGGGTCGTTGTAGTGTTCATCAACAAAATTATTTCATCAGCATTCATTTTGGAATATAAAGGTCCACATACGTGTTTTAGAAATGCCATTGTAAAGTTCTCAAAGCCTGACACATGTGTAATTTCTGCTCGATGTATAAATCCTGATTAACCAAACACAGAAGAATTATAAAAGCAAAATATCACAAGTGCATGTCCAACGCGGCGCATCTCTTCCCATTGTTTCCAAATCCACAGTGCTGACACAGAGTTGCGGGAACCAACATTTTCAACCCAGAAGGATTTGAGCATAGGAAACAACGCGGAGTTGTAGCAACCTGGTGTACGGAATGGAAATTGCACATGTTAGCCGATGTAGAAAAGGGAGTGTTGAACACTTGATTCCCGCACACGATGCACATTCTTTCGTTTGTATGGAAACCGCCAGGAAAATATATAGCACGTTTATGTTGACAAAACCTACACATATACGCTGGAATAACGCCCTTTATAACGGGATCGGCAAGGTTACGACAACGACATTCCTGTAATACAGATGACGCATGCTACATGTATGTTTTTATGTTCAAATTACTGGAATACAGATGTCGCATACTACATGTATGTCTTACGTTCAAATTACTGGAATATAGATGTCGCATACTACATGTATGCCTTATGTTAAAATTACTGGAATATAGATGTCGTATACTACATGTATGTCTTATGTTCAAATTACTGGAAAACAGATGTCGCATACTACATGTATGTTTTTATGTTCAAATTACTGGAATACAGATGTCGCATACAGTATATTGTTATGTTCAAATTGCATTTCTTCTGGAGACCCATACAGCTGTTTTATTCAAACTACTGTAATTAGATAACTTAAACTATTACTATGCAATTCTTATATAACATGTAGAATTTACAAAAGCTATTCCATTCCTGATAGAAGGGTTAATGTTTTCGAAAAACGGGTAACATATAACTTAGTAACATGCCAACACTTTTACAGTTGTGTCGATTTATCTGTACCTATAACTAGAATGACGTATTTACACAATTATGACAAATTTGGCTGCGTAAAAAGTTTAATTAACGCCAGTATATTGATGTTTTTACTACAGAATTTGAAATGTTGTTTTCTGGACTTTTTCTTCCTTGCAAGGTAAGTAAATGAAACTGTATACATTTGGAAACATGTGTACATGTAACACATTAAAAGCAAGACGAATACAATTTTCTGTGGATATTAGAAAGAGTGATAACTCAATTAGATGAGCCAATTACAATTGAATTTTAATGTTTTCATATTGAATATAGAAGAAAATATCACTGCATGTTCCAAGCTGCGTTTCGTTTGAAACTGTTAAAATCGATCCTGCTATTTAAATCCATTTACATATATCACTATATCAATTTCCCTTATTTTCCTTCTTTCTAAAACGTGACCACTCTCTTTTGTTTGGTTTATTTAGGTCGCTAAATATAGAATTTTCTAAAGATAATAACAGTTCTCATAAAAATTAAAGTACAATCAACGTATTATAATGATATTTTAAGCTTCTCTCATTAATGCAATTCTGAGTTGACAAATCCTAGACTATTGTTTTGTGTAGAGCGCGTATTAAACAGGATTACACCCGAGACACTGTGGTTTCTCTAAATAATCACTTTACGGAAATAAAGTGCTCTGTTATAAAAGTATATTTCCTTAAATCAATAATACTGAGATATGAATTTATCGCACTGTCTCCCCGACTGTCACCTTTTCCTTGACAAAAATCACCTTTTTCAGGGACCAAAACTCACAATTTTTATCAAGACTTCGTATGCACTATTCCATGGCACAATGTCATTGGACTCTTTCGTGTTTTTTTTAAAGAGGGAAGCTATAAATTACGCTAATATAGCAGACACACAGACGTATATTTTTACATATGTAGCTATAAACATATCAGAATTTAGAAAATTACCATGATTGTCATATAAATAAATTATTATTCTTGTGTACCTCATTAAAGGGGAAAATACATTGTCATTAAGTTTCACTTACAATCCCTTAGCCCTGAACTATCTCTAATCTAGTTAATTTTACTGGCAAACCTGGCAACCAAGAGATAACATGTTATTTCTGTCGCATTAATAAGTTCACTCCAAGCTGATTCCATGGACTTGGTGAAACCAATATTTTATTTTTCATGATTAATAGGCTGTTGGAAGAATTTTAATTTTTAATGTACCAATTTCTAAAATACACTTGTCAAACTTGCTCTTTGTACATTACCATTGGTTTGTTCAAAGGGGTGCCAACAAAATATTTCCATTCAATATTTACCGAGCGTGTCTGTTACCATCAACCCATGTAACTTTTCCTCCATTAGGGAATGGTCGTATTTAATGTTGTTAGAATTTGTGACCTGACCCTTTTTCCATACATTTGTTGTCATATGGTGTATTTTCCTTAATATTGTAATTATCATTGGAAATAAAATATGTTTAAACAAAGGGGTGCCAACTGAAAAATTTACTGACTGATTGGCGAACAGTGCAGTATGATCATGAAACCAGGCAAAAATTGTACAGGTGTCAAAGCTGAGTCACTTGCCGCCAGTTGGTATTAGTTAGGGCTTCTTAATCTAACAAAACTTATGACACGTCACTGGTTGATGCATCCAAATATCTTTAACATTCCTCTTTTCGTTTTTGCATTGACTTAGCACTGACCTACCAGTTCTATAACTGAGCTGTAAGTCAATATATTCAGGTGAATAGGAAACAATTTTCAAAAGTTAATTACATCGAGTATGAGTGAGTGATAACACTGTCATATCAACTGTAACAGTGTTACAATAATCGGAATGAAAACAAACAATTTAAGAAGCAAAACATTGTATCTGATTTTGTGTCAAATTTGCTCGGTTTTTCAGTTTCTATCATTTTGAGTAATTGTTAATGAGAAAATGACATTAATCAATATATAAACACTCTGGTTATTACAGTGGCTCATTCTTGAATCTTCAATGATAAAAAAAATCAAAAGTAAGCTGAAGAAATAATCAGAAATAATCTGAATTTTCAATTAAGATATATTGTGATAGCTGTGCAAAATTATCGTTTATTTTACACAACTGCAGTTTTATAACAAATAAAATAAAATAAAAAGCCTCTCTATAAACGGTTGCGTCTGAACGATAAAGATTTTTACAGGATAACAAATAACTCATTACTTAATTAAGCGTGCTTGACATTCAGCGCCGTTGTAGTGGAAACGTATCTAAACTGATTTAAAAGATCACCTAAACAGTGAATAGTTCATTTAAATGGTACATTTGCAGAAAAATTAATGGGCTTTCAAAGCGTGTGATGTATCAACAGGTAATCTTACATGCACATTATTTTCCTTTCATATTGGAACAGTGTTTTCAGAGACTTATGACAACCTGTTTTGCTTTATGTTAACTACTACAGAGTTTTACAAGGAATTTTTGAAAGTTTTGTTATAAAAACGTGTGATTAAGAGCGGTGATATACAAGTAAATATGTATGATTTATTACTAACTGTTCCCATTCAATATCACTAATTCTAACATGACACACGATTTTGTCTCTTATACAGAGAGTAGAAAAATTAGTTATTTAAACCATAAACAACGAGGGAACTGATGGCGAAACAAACGCATAGCGCCGCATGACGTTAAAGAGCGTTCGCGTAGAAAATGAAGCTTTGCATTTATTCACTTTTTGTAATATATGGTCATGTTAGAATCGAAATAACATCCTTTCAGTGTTGTTATCGTCTAATAAACAATAATTTGTTGTACTGATGTGCAGTAATAAACCACCAGGCCTTTGGCCTTCGTGGCTAATATACGCATGTGGTACTTCATAAATCATGTTTATTAAACGACAACACCACTAACGGGTTATTTCAATTAGTACATTGCTATTTTATTTAACTGTCCTTTATATTTCAGATTAAAAATCAATTTCTATACAGCCATAAATTACTTTATAATTGTGACTGTATTTGGTTGGTTTAAAGTGATTCAAGCATACAGGATTCAGATATAACAACAAATTCAAGCTATCTGTATACTATAACCTTTTATATATTTCTTTTAAGGTCTTGAATTCAGACTTTTCACGCTGGCGTTCCCAGACATTTTCAAGGTATATGAGAACTCTATATCCATGTTTGATTTTTACTGAAAATCAACTTAGAATGCCCCATTCATCATGACCTAGTAAGCTTAAAGCGATTACTTGTGTAGGTGATTCCATTTAATATCTATGCCCCTGCCGTCGCTATTAATATACAGACATCTTCTTTTGTGATAAAATATCTCCTTTTTCAACCATCTGCATTGATTCAGTCCCCAGTGTATACTTCAATTACTTTCCTGTCCTTTATGAAAAAGTGCATTTTTATTGTGAACAACTGAACAAGAGTTTTTTAAAGCGCTGAAATGTTGCTGCCATGCTATGGTGCAGTGCTTTTTATGGTACACATGCAGACAATTACTTATCAAGGTGTCATTAAACAATTACTTACTGTTATAATTGCACTTCGTCTGAACGACGGTAAATGAGAAGACTCTGGGACCTCTCTAACAAAATGCACCAATCTACAAAACAGCCAAAACATATTAAAACATTTAAATTGTTAAAAGCCTTTTAAAATTTTTGTTCAACTATTCATACCTATATTTTTACAATGGAATTTTCTGACTTCCAATTTAGGCAAGTCCATTTCTTAAAATAGGGGGATATGCAAAGTTGTGATCCAAAATGCTAGCAACTTAAATCCTGATTAGACAAGTTGTATTTGTTGTCTGCTTTGTAACAAAGGTTAACTTAGCTGTTTTAAAAGGTATGTATTTTAATAGACACTAGGAAAGAATGGGTTTAATACTTTCAATTTCATGATATGCAATGAAACATAATCAATTTGCAAAACACAGATTTCAAAGAGACGATTTCTTCGCACACAGTCTGCTCTTCCCTGGAAGCATATTTGACAATAACTTTAAAGAAATGGTTTATATAAAATGAAATCTGATTTGACAATCAAATGAATAATGTATTTATGTATTTAAAAAGAGCGTAAAACTCTGCACATCTTAATTCTATCCTTAAAAATCAAAATCTGATAGCGAGCACTCTTTAAATCAAATGTTTCAACAATGTCTTACATTATTTACCCCTGAAAACCAGAAGCCAAAGGGATATACATTTGTATTATCCAACATAACAAAGCAAGAGTAATGGAACTGCATATGGATCTACAAATTAAGTAACCAGTTCCGATCTGAATCCTGTCTGAAAGTATCAACATCAATTATGTCTACCTCTTTCTCAAACCTGCTTGCTGTAAATGGTATGGCAGAGCTTCCATTTTCAAAGTTTTGTCTTCACTCCAATATTCTATATAGTCTGCAAGTATGGTATGCCAACGATTAGCTTCACCATTGTTCTTTATCATGCAATCATAGATGACCTACAAGAAATGACCATACATTGATAACATTACAGACTATTAGTTTCTGTCATGAGCACGAGGTTCAGATCGAAATATCTGTCACTGAGGGTAACTGTTTTGGCGGGAAAGAGTCTCTGCCGAGTTCCCGTGAAACAGTTACCCGAAGTGACGGATATTTCCATCTGAACCAAGTATCTCATGGCAGAAACTTTTTCTTGTATACCGTCTTGCACTTTGAAATAGATATTTAAATACAAACTTATCGAAATGATGCATTTTAATATAAAAACAAACGTTATTCAGATGCTGTGTTTGGGAAAGTGATGTCACATTGTTTATAACATTACGTCACAAGAAGTAATTCACGTAAGTTGTCTTACACGCGGGGGGAGGAGGGGGGCATGTAAGATGGGATTTTAAGTCACTGTAATCACTAAACCTCTCACTGAGGTCAGCATGTGTTTGAGTCCCACTAACAACCAGACTCTTTATGTGTGAAAACTGGGCATGTCTTACAGAGGATTGGGAATCTAAAACTTACATCCCAGAAACATTGTTTAAGTGAACAACACGCCTCTACATAACAGATATACCGCAGACATGAAAGTTAAAACCAAAGAAAATATACGTACGTTTTTAATAGTTGCATGAGTGAGTGTTATCTGGTCATTGTAGTGAGCCACTCTGAGGTAAGTAGATAGGTTTCTCCTAATTTGAGCCCATAAAAGTGGCGCCAGAGGTTCTTTCGTCGATATATTTCCTAGCATTCGTTGCATATCTAGTGCAGTAATCACACCACAACAGGATGCTATCAAACACAAACTCTGAAAATTAAGTCAATGACTATATGCATGACTCATAAACAAAATTTAAACAGCAAAACTTTCCCATTAACAAATTTGCCTGTTACCAAAGTTGATTTTGCTGAAAAATAAACTTTAAAGTAACAGATAGTAAGGTACTTTAATTAATATAAATTTAAAGTAGAATCTTCAAAGTTTTCATTTATTTTAAAGTTGTCCTTATGAAACCTGTTTCTACCATTCCTCTACTAGACATTTTCCTCTGTTAGTTTAATCAGTTTGTTTTATGCATTTTAAGCAGTTTTAAGTAGTGTTCAGGCAGTAACGTTAACACTATCTTAATCAGTTCAACCTTCTCTTGAAGTAATTAATGAAGACAGATGTTGACACTGTTAAGACATAGTGAGATACATTTAATCTTAAAGTAAATCACCTTTTCAACAAGATTGGTGTCATCTTCTTTAATCATATCATCCTCTTTGATAAGTCTTCTCAATACAGCCTCAATCAATCCTTCCACGCTTGTTGTCACTACCTGCACCTGTCTGGTCAGTGAACGGAAATCCCCATATATCCTCAGTTCCTCACAGACAAAATTCAACCACAATGGATTCTCTGCACATTTCGAGTCCAAGATCAGTTTTAACTGATCGTTGTCCAATCTCTGAAAGGCAACATTGTAAACATGAAAACATTGTAAACATGAGGGCATTATAAACATGAAAGATTCTCATAATAAATTAACAGTCCTTGATTGCTAACAATGGACTTTTAGGCAGTCTGACATCGGATCTCAGATGACCCCATAAGCATTTTCACAAAGATACTAAATAAACACACAGGTGGAAGGAACATACCTTTGACTTTTTTTCTTACGCTAATGTCTTTTTCTATGCATTTTAAAATTGATATCAGAATAAATAAAAAAAAAATTGAAATTTTTTTTTCTTCATAGCTCTTTACTATATCAGGTTCCCAACACACTCTGTATGAAAACAAGCATTCGCTCCTAAAAACTCTTCCATTTCTTTCAAATTTAAGTTACGTTAAACAAATTTGAACGAATTTTCGAGGGAAAATGATAGAGCTTCAAGAAAAAGTTTACTTCAATGGAAAATTTCAGCATGCCTTTTACACGCCAAAATGCCAAAAGTTTAGCAAGGCTTATAACCAGAAAAAATGTCACACATTTTCCAAACAGCGTGATTTTCGCATTAATTCTCTATTTATATTGCGATACTGCGACAGGAAACAATCAAAACATGCAATATATGTTTAGACTACAAATCATGTCGTAGATCTCTTTTACTCAAAATGGGTACGATGCTACGGCGGATTTTTCATTTTTTGTTGCGGAAGAAATGCTTTTACTTTACCACGGACCTATATACATATGTGTATATAGGTCCGTGCTTTTACTTTCAATCGCCTTCGGATATGTTTTGATGATGTCCTTGAATAGCTGTTACAAATCACTGCGCAACCTCTCGGACCTTCATGGCCACTTATATATTTTGACAATTACAAAAACTGAAAAATCCGCTGTAGCATCGAACACATTGGTGTAAAGGTACAATCTACGACATGATTTGTAGTGTAATAATATATATTTCTTGTTTTGATGGTTGCCTTTCCAGTACCGCAATATTAGTGGAGAATTTAGCTAAAAATCACTGTCGGAATATGTGTGACATTTTTCTGGTTTGAGCGAAAATCGCTATATCAGCGTTGGTATTTTCCTTGTAGAATGAAAACGGCTTGGAATTTTCCATTGAAGTAAACTTTTTCTTAAAGCTCTATCATTTCCCTCTAAAATTCGGTCAAATTTGTTTAACGTAACTTAAATTTGAAAGAAATGGAAGAGTTTTTGCCGAGCGACAGCATTTTATACAATAGTTGGGAACCTGGAAAATTTAAGAAAAGAGGTATGAAGGAAAAAAAAAATGTTTTCAATTTTTTTTATTTATTCTGATATCAATTTTAAAATGCATAGAAAAAGACATTAGCTTAAGAAAAAAAGTCAAAGGTATGTTCCTTCCACCTGTGAATAAACACTACTTATAGTATTGATTTGTTCATGTTCAAAGCTTCACTATCTACAGTGCTAAATCAATCATTTCAAGAGTGCCTACCTCCGTTGATATGGTCCGACATGTAAGCAGATGTTATAAAATTAACTTAAAAGATCAGTTATTTACATGATTTAACTTGAAAGATCAGTTACGGATAGGAATGAATTAGTTTTTCTGTTAATTGCAAAACAAAACAATACATTTTATTTCATCCGCCAACATAGTTTCCATGAAACTGATGTCTGTCACTCAGCATCGTTAATACACCCTCGACTGTTGACTGTACTAAGCTCCAAACATGAGCACACTCAACAAATGTTAAATGGTGTGGAGTTAAAGTTTCAAACACATTCAAACTTACCTTATTGAATCTCTGCAAGTGGAGCTGGATAATATCTTTAGCGTCCGATGTTTTCAGTGCCCCTAGTTCCAGGCTGTAATGTTGGTACTCCTGTACCCTGCTTATTGTAGGAGGGTGTGGAGCACTGCTCACTATACAGTGTACACCAGCAGGGAACTTTGGTGGTAGCCAGCTTATGTGGTTCAAATAATTTGCTGTAGATAACTGTTCACAAAAAGATGCGATTTTACATAAATAACCATAGATAATATCAATTTTAATTTAAGCTAACTTATTTAATCTCTATTGCCAAACAAGTTCAAACAAATTATATTAATCGCTCTTGAGAGTCAATCAAGATGGAATTAACCTCAGAGAGAGAGGCAGAATTACATGTATCTGTGTATTGCATAAGTACACTACGTCTACTTGGGCACTGGTGCCCGCAAACCGGAGACCCTCCTCCCCCGAGGCAATCGTGCTACCACTGCACCAAGGCAGCTCCACACAGTTAGACACCCTTGAGGAAACTTTCAGTCACTTTAGTAAGAAACTACAAGTATGAAAGAAAAGTCTCTTTTTCACTTATTAACCCTTGTTGGAAATCCCTAAAAGTTAATTATGCTACAATAATTACCTAGTTAACACTTTGTTTACCTACTTTATTGTATCAAGCATTTTGTTTACCTGGTTCAGAGCATCAAAAACAAGTAGAACTGGTCTGTCTTCTGGCTTAGTTTTCAGAGCTAGAAAACTATCACGGATGACTTCCTTTAATTTTCCATCATCTGACTGATAAAGAGTGTCAAGATACTCTGAAAAAGATTACAAGCCTTTTTGTCCACACAGTATACAACCTCAATCAATTAACACAGTATACAATAGGTATTAAAACATACAACCTCAATCAATTAAAAAGTCTTAGATATTCAAATTATGATGAGATCATTGAAAATATTCTTAAAAACGTAATGTTTTCTGTGACAGCCCAATTTCCATAAATAAGACAGTTTTAGCTGATATCACTGGGAATATCCTGAAAATCGTAATGTTTTATGTAACATCACTGTTACTTTGAGATAATAGTATTTATTATACCTGGAGAGAAGTCTTGTTTCAGGAAAGCTGCAAGTCTCTGCATTAGCAGTGATGCATTGTGGGAGTTACCACTACTTCCGCAGAAATGATAAAACACGTTCATTCCGTCCTATAATGGAATTTTAATGTCTTATTTAACACATATTCAAAGGCAGTGTTATTTTCAGATAATATGACTGTGACATAACAGATATATATTACTGTGACATAATACATATACAATGTATGAGAGCACTGAAGTTTACAATCATTGCCCTAAAAGGTAAAACATGAATACAAGAACACATTTGTCCTAAAATAATCCTACGTATATACACAATAACAGTGTATTCTACACAATATTCATCATCCCTTCTTTTAGTATGAGTAGTGGTCAAAAAAAGTAGTCAGTGATTGGTGGTGAAGAAGTTATGGTGTCTGCTGCTCATCCTGGAGGTTGCGGGTATGAGCCCCACTGGGGTAACGACTATACCTCCTCATATGACACCAGTACTGGTTTTTCCAGGAAGTGGACTCGGGAGTGACTCGATAAGCTACAAGCCTTCTTCACAATTGAGCTAAAATGAATCAGTATAAACTAAACTAAACTAGAGCTATCACTAAATGTGATAAATACCCCCAAAAGGATTGCTTTATAAACTGAAGAAGTTCGTAGTAACATAATACCTTGCAAACAAACTAAAAAGAGATATTGTTCTTAGAAGTTCCTCTCACTGTGCTTGACCATTGTATGAAGTTGCAAGATGGAGTTATGGTTCCTGTGCACTGCACTCCCTCTCACTGTGCTTGACCATTGTATGAAGTTGTATTGAATTCCAAACAGAAGTTTTCAAGTTATGCTCCGGACAAGGAAAAGTAACAAAGGGTAATAACTCTGTAATGAGTCAAGATGGAGTTATGGTTCCTGTGCACTGCACTTCCTCTAAATGTACTTGACCATTGTATGAGGTTGTACTGAATTCCAACTAGTAGTTTTCAAGTTATGCTTCGGCCAAGGAAAAGTAACAAAGGGCAATAACTCAGTAAATATTCAAGATAGAGTTATAGTTATTGTACACTGCACTTCCTCTGAGTGTGCTTGATCATTGTATGAAGTTGTATTGAATTCCAACCAGTAGTTTTCAAGTTATGCTCCAGACAAGGAAAAGTAACAAAGGGCAATAACTCTGTAATTAGTCAAGATGGAGTTATAGTTCTTGTGCACTGCACTTCCTCTCAATGTGCTTGACCATTGTATGAAGTTGTATTGAATTCCAACCAGTAGTTTTCAAGTTATGCTCCGGACAAGTAAAAGTAACAAAGGGCAATAACTCAGTAAATACTCAAGATAGAGTTATAGTTCTTGTACACTGCACTTCCTCTGAGTGTGCTTGATCATTGTATGAAGTTGTATTGAATTCCAACCAGTAGTTTTCAAGTTATGCTCCGGACAAGGAAAAGTAACAAAGGGCAATAACTCTGTAATTAGTCAAGATGGAGTTATGGTTCCTGTGCACTGCACTTCCTCTCAATGTGCTTGACCATTGTATGAAGTTGTATTGAATTCCAACTAGTAGTTTTCAAGTTATGCTCCGGACAAGGAAAAGTAACAAAGGGCAATAACTCTGTAATTAGTCAAGATGGAGTTATAGTTCTTGTGCACTGCACTTCCTCTCAATGTGCTTGACCATTGTATGAAGTTGTATTGAATTCAAACTAGTAGTTTTCAAGTTATGCTCCGGACAAGGAAAATGCAACAGACCGCCCGACCGACCGACCGACCGACCGACCGACCGACCGACCAACCACCGGGTGACTCCTATATACCCCCCTAAACTTCGTTTTGGGGGTATAAATAGTAGTGAAGAGCAGTTGATATAAGTCAAAACACCTAACTTCTACAATCTATGTAACATGCATTACTAAATAGTTTTAGAATTCTGTAGATGACATTGCTACACATAGAGTAAATGCTTACCTTAACAGCTTGCTGAGTAACATAAGCAAGGAGAGTTGTCTTCCCATATCCCGACTGACCAGACAGACACAGAAGGGCATTGTCGAGGTCCGTGAAGTCATGCCAGAACTTTGGATCTCCTGTTTGAAGATGTTTTATACATGTGTTACTGGGTATGTGAGACAACTTTTTATCACATGAAAAACTCTTGTTAAGATAGCGATTTCTAAAACCTGCAGATATGTACATTGTATAAGAAGGAAAATTAACACAGAAATTCCAAAATAGTTTATTTTATCAATTTTAAAATTTAATTCCCTTTCTAAAAGGTAAAACATGCATATAAGAGAAGATTTGTTCAAAGATTGAAAACCTTCCTTTCCATTACCTGTCTACAAGAGAAATAATTCAGTATAAATCATTGCTTATATGTTTTTAAAGCATCTGCAGCATTTACAGCTTCATACCAGACCTTTATTTGACAAGTACAAGTAATCTAACTTTAAATTCCTAATCAAGTATTACTGTAGACATTATAATACTTACTGGCAAATGGGTTTTTACATGTATCTGAAAGAAACAAGGTAAAATGTAAACAAATTTTACAATTGTTTGTCTTTCAGACAATCACTGTAGCAGCGTTCAAAATGTCTCTTTGCCTGTAGTTAGTGTCGTAATTTAGAGGCTCACACGTAAGACTGGTTCCCCAACTGTGTTGCCTCTTTAAATAAAGTCTTTATTATTATTATATGATTTTTATTATTATTATTTGTCATGCATTATATATAAACCCTGTTCCATTTTTGTGTACAATTGTCACTTCGATAATGTTTACTTGCACGTTCTTTCTTTAGCCGGGCAATCTATGGCTTTTTTACTTTGAGTGGCTACTAAGGCTATGTCATCATACAATACAGAAAAAGGGGACATAATTACAAATGCTTACATCTATAACACTGGATTTAAGAAATCATTAGATCATTCTTTGGGCCATTCAGCTTATGCAAGCTAGGGAGACTTGATACACAATTTTATTTTGAAACAAGAGCTGTCCCTCACAAGTGACGAATGCCCCCGAAAGAGGTGCCTCACAGTCTGTGTCCTCTCCATGTGCTCAATAAATGTGCTATGTAATTTTAAAATCCTTCCATGCATGACAGAGTAACCATGCATACAGTATTCCATTACTTTAAACACTAAGTGTGACCTTGACCTTTGAGGTAGGGACTTGGGTCTTGCACGCGACACATCCGCTTGATGTGCTAGACATTTGTGCCAAGTTTTTTTAAAATCCTTCAAAGCATAATAAAGTTATAGTCCGGACACAAATGTATGCATATATACAGGATTCCATTACCTATAAACTCTAAGTGTGACCTTGACCTTTGTGGTAGGGATGTGGGTCTTGCACGCGACACGTCGTCTTGATGTGCTAGACATTTGTGCCATACTATTTTAAAATCCTTCAAGGCATGACAAAGTTACAGTCCGGACACGAATGTGTGCATATATGCATATATAGAGGAATCCATTACCTTCAAACTCTAAGTGTGACCTTGACCTTTGAGCTAGGGACCTGGGTCTTGCACGCGACACGTTGTCTTGATGTGCTAGACATTTGTGCCAAGTTATTTTAAAATCCTTCAATGCATGACAAAGTTACAGTCCGGACACGAATGTGTGCATATATGCATATATAGAGGAATCCATTACCTTCAAACTCTAAGTATGACCTTGACCTTTGAGCTAGGGACGTGGGTCTTGCACGCGACACGTCGTCTTGATGTGCTAGACATGTGTGCCTAGTTATTTTAAAATCCTTCAATGCATGACAAAGTTACAGTCCGGACACGAATGTGTGCATATATAGAGGATTCCATAACCTTCATACTCCAAGTGTGACCTTCACCTTTGAGGTAGGGATGTGGGTCTTGCACGCGACACGTCGTCTTGATGTGCTAGACATGTGTGCCAAGTTATTTTAAAATCCTTCAATGCATGACAAAGTTACAGTCCGGACACGAATTTGTAAGTGGGGACGCACGGACGGACGGACAGACGGACAGACGGACGGACGGACAGACGGACAGACGGACAGACGGTGCGATTTTAATATGCCACCCTTCGGGGGCATAAAAACGCAGTTTAGGCAGTGGCTAGCAAACCGGAATCGGCTCTCTAAACAATGACATTAGTGAACTGGAATTTTTTGTCCTATACATATTATTATCGATGTAGAGATACCAATGGTGTAAATAATATGTTCTAAATATTTCTTTACTTTGTTAACTTGAGTCCAAAAGTCAGACATTAGTTTACATATTTATTTACCTGTGGTTACAGTGTCTCCCTCTTATTTTTTAGCACTGGCAATCCCTGTCCGCCATTTTGGTAAGATTGTAAAATGGCCGACAGTGAATACCAGTGCCACAAGATCAAAACGCCTTTATCACATGGGAAAAATGTAAATCAATATCTGACTTTGGCATACAAGTTAATAAAGTAAAGAAGTATTAAGAAACACATTTTTGCACCTTTGGTTTCTACATATCGGCAATAAAATATGTATAGGACAAAAAATTCCGGTTCACTTATATCATCATCTAGGGAGCCAATTCTGGTTCGCTAGCCACTGCCAATCTTTTAACCACTGCAAAAACAAAATTCAGTTAAAACAAGTTGTAACTCTTTAAAAAAACAAGAGCACCGCCTGCGGGTGCCGAACGCTCGTCTGATTTTATCCTTTTACGGATTATTTTTTAAGTAACAGTGTCCTTGACCTTGACCCTGAAACACAATCCCACAAAAGGTTTTTGTAATTAATAACTATACACTAACTGTGTTCACAATAATTCAATTGCAACTAAAGATACTGTATATTTCCCATTTTTCTAGTTTTAGAAAAAAAAAACTTGACCTTGACCCCATGATCCCAAACACAATCCCAATAAATGTTTTTATTTATATGTATTACACACTTAATAATTTAGTTACATTATGTCAGTTGTAACTAAAGATAGAAAAGAAAGAAAGAACTAAAACACAACCCATCAAATATCTTCTTAAATACTTACTGCAAACAAAAGTTGGTTACATTATGTCAACTGTATCTAAAGATATTGAATATATTACAGTTTTCCTATTTTTAGTAACAGTGACCTTTTGACCCCAGGAGCCCCAAAACACAATTCAATTAAAGATATTCATAAATACTTCTTATACACCAAGTTTGGTTGCATTATGTTCACTGTTACAAAAATGGTGTGTGTTAAACTTTCTAAGTTAAGAAGGGGCAATAATCCAGTCAAAATACTAACAGGGTTATATAACTTGTAAAACTCTTCCTTCATTCTATAGTACATTTGATAGTGAACAGGTATTCCAAATTTTAAAGTGATAGTTTTGATAGTTTGCATGTGAGTGACCTAAACGCAAAACTTGAAAAAATCAGACTAGCTAAAACTTACTAAGTCCAAAAATACTAAAATATCGCCCCCCCCCCCCCCCCCCCCCCCCCTCCCCCACCCCCACCCCCCCCCCCCACCTCAATGTATGACTCACAAACCCATTTGATTATGTTGTAGTACATTATCCATTAATTGTTTGTGAAAATCTGAAATCAATCTAACAAAAAATGAAAAACCTATGTCCAATTCTCAAAATCAACTAAAATCCATCAAAATTCATGTTTTTTACCCCAAAAAACAGGTCACACTCAGCATCTTAAGCATACAATGTGAAGAAGGGTTTTAGATGAATAAGTTGTCCAAGTTTCAAAGTGATAGCTTTGATAATTTCCATGTAAGTGACCTAAATGCAAAACTTAACCAACGCCGACGACAATGACGACGAAGACGACGACAATCAAGTGACGACAAAAATAGCTCGTCATTTTTTTCAAAAATCAGACGAGCTAAAAAAATCAGGCAAATCAAGGCTATTTCTCAAGTAGCATTGTTACCTTCATATGTGAGATCGTTAGACTGTCCACGTAGAAATGACATAATTTGTTCAACTTCATGTTTGCGTCCAAGTAAATTACCTGTTACCTCCTCAACAAATTTCTTCTGACTTGCTGTAATAAAACATGACTGTGTTACTAACAATATAAAAACAACAAAAAATGTATAAAAACAAGAGCTGTCCCTCCCAAGTGACGAATGCCCCCGAAAGAGGTGCCTCACAGTCTGTGTCCTCTCCATGTGCTCAATAAATGTGCTATGTAATTTTAAAATCCTTCCATGCATGACAGAGTAATCATGCATACAGTATTCCATTACTTTAAACACTAAGTGTGACCTTGACCTTTGAGGTAGGGACTTGGGTCTTGAACGCGACACATCCGCTTGATGTGCTAGACATTTGTGCACAGTTATTTTAAAATCCTTCAAAGCATAATAAAGTTATAGTCCGGACACAAATGTATGCATATATACAGGATTCCATTACCTATAAACTCTAAGTGTGACCTTGACCTTTGTGGTAGGGATGTGGGTCATGCACGCGACACGTCGTCTTGATGTGCTAGACATTTGTGCCAAATTATTTTAAAATCCTTCAAGGCATGACAAAGTTACAGTCCGGACACGAATGTGTGCATATATGCTTATATAGAGGAATCCATTACCTTCAAACTCTAAGTATGACCTTGACCTTTGAGCTAGGGACGTGGGTCTTGCACGCGACACGTCGTCTTGATGTGCTAGACATTTGTGTCAAGTTATTTTAAAATCCTTCAAGGAATGACAAAGTTACAGTCCGGACACGAATGTGTGCATATATGCTTATATAGAGGAATCCATTACCTTCAAACTCTAAGTATGACCTTGACCTTTGAGCTAGGGACGTGGGTCTTGCACGCGACACGTCGTCTTGATGTGCTAGACATTTGTGCCAAGTTATTTTAAAATCCTTCAATGCATGACAAAGTTACAGTCCGGACACGAATGTGTGCATATATGCTTATATGGAGGAATCCATTACCTTCAAACTCTAAGTATGACCTTGACCTTTGAGCTAGGGACGTGGGTCTTGCACGCGACACGTCGTCTTGATGTGCTAGACATGTGTACCTAGTTATTTTAAAATCCTTCAATGCATGACAAAGTTACAGTCCGGACACGAATGTGTGCATATATAGAGGATTCCATAACCTTCATACTCCAAGTGTGACCTTCACCTTTGAGGTAGGGATGTGGGTCTTGCACGCGACACGTCGTCTTGATGTGCTAGACATGTGTGCCAAGTTATTTTAAAATCCTTCAATGCATGACAAAGTTACAGTCCGGACACGAATTTGTAAGTGGGGACGCACGGACGGACGGACAGACGGGCGGACGGACAGACGGACAGACGGTCAGACGGTGCGATTTTAATATGCCACCCTTCGGGGGCATAATAATTAAAAAATGCAAAAAATATATTCCAAACTGTGTCTATAGAATACCGATGGTACCAAAAAATATTTTCAGAAAGGGGCGGTAATTCCTCCAAATCTAATAAATTTTAACCTTGAATTCTAACTGACATGCAGCTCAGTATTATTTATAACAAATTAAATGTTGCATACAATAAATTTGTAAACTGATATAAAATAAAAGGACACACAGTCATTTTGCTCTGAAATCTTGGATTCTTAAGCATCAGACTTAAGTCCAATCTTAAGGGAAATTTGGTAATTTTAGGGCTTGGGTGCAAGTATCTGGGTGCAAGTATCTGGGTGCTATCTGCTATACTGAACTGACCACTGCTATACTGAACTTTCCACTCGCTATACTAACCACTCTACTATATTGAACTTACCGCTCGATATACTAACCACTATGTTATACTAAACTTACTGCTCTGGAATACTAAACCTACCACTCTGCTATACTGAACAGACCACACTGCTATACTGAACTAATCACTCTGCTATAATGAATTTACCACTCTATAATACTGAACTTGCCATTATGCTATACTGAACTTGCCACTCTACTAAACTGAACTGCAATTACCGCTATAGGACTTACCATTCTGTCATACTGAACTAACCACTTGTACTTGCCATACCATAATACTGAACTTACCACTCTGCTATACTGAACTTACAGTTTTCAATGAGAACTATAGAATCTTGCTGCTGCACTGGTTCCCTGTTAGGAAATTTTCTTGTGATCGCCGATTTGAAAAACTGCAACACTGTCTCACAAAAGTCATCTAACTTTGTAATATTGACCTGAAACAACATCACCTCTATGTTTTTAATGTGATCTACTAGTATTTCACTCCATTAAGCAAAATGTTGTATGACAGATAAGAGATAATTTTAGCCTCAGTCATCAACCGGATTCATTTACTCATGAAAACACAAAGGTCGTTAGACTTAGTGATATTGACCTGAAAGCATATCATTTCATTCAAGGACTAAATTAATGTAATTTTTCCCAGTATTTCACCTCATTAGGCAAATTGTTCTATAATAGACTCAGATTATTGGCTGATTTTTGTTAACAACCTTTGCCATTGTTTATCAAAGCCCAGAAAGTCAGCTCATTTGTCTATATTGACCTTAAACTACTGTAAATTTGGTAATATTTGCCACTATTTACTTTACACTATTTTTTTCGTGAAATTTCCCACATCGCTAATCTTAAAATCTTCATGAAAGATTCCGTTCACATACTTTACTTTTAGAGATATCTTCTTTTGGGAATTTAAAATTCAGGAATAAGTCTTTCTGCTCACAAATCGCAAAATTTTCTTCACGCAAAAATTAGCCAATTAACAGTATATCATTTAACTCTTAATGAATGTAATCTTCTACTATTCCACTCCATTAGGTAGACTGTTTTATCAAAGATTAAGGCTTATCATTAAATATAACAATGATAACATAATTATATATTACATTGCTACTATTCTCAAAATTGGTTTAAACTGTCAGTTACAAATCATTTCGGGTAAGTGACCATTCCGTGGCAATGTACTTTAATTCAACCGCTCTACATTCAAAATCTACTTTATAATAATGTCTGCACTATGTTTTGTGACATAGAGCAATTTGGTTTATGTTGAAACTTTTTCACTTGATGTTCTGGTGGACAGCGTTGCCATTCTAAGTAAATATTGTAGCTAAGCCTGAGATTTGTCTGCTGCCTTTTCTCAGTTACACAATAACTCTGTATAACTTCTATATAGAGTTACAGCCATTTCAAGCTCAGCCCTCGAATTATTTTGTTGGTCTGGCTGTTGGTAAGAGCTGTGCTTGATGGTGTTCGGGGGGCTGATTTTCTTTTACTATATTTATGAATAGTTTCTCAGTCAACAATCTTATTCATTTGGCAATGAACATCTCCCTTCACCCTTATCCTTATACAAGTATATTCTTTTACATGCATGGACAGTTCTGTTCAACATGTAAAACTGAATAGAAACAAAGACTTGAATTTTTCCATGACAATCCACTCAAGTTATCTTTTGCAGCCCTGTTTATAATGGCTCAGGTTGCTAGCTACTTTGTTGTAAAGAAAAAGACTCATGTTTGAGTAAACTGTGGACATTGGTTTGAATGACTGTCTTGAAGTATTTTTCTATACTGCCAAGTTGATTAAAATCCCCAAATTTATATACATGGTATAATTTTTTCCAAAACAAGAAAAACAATAAAATATCTGAAAAGCACAGAACTAAATATTTAGCTTGCAGAAATATTTGACAACAATTTTAATGCACTTGCAAATAACAAAGTTGGAACATTTTAAGTATTGCATTTCTCAGAAAATGATAGACAAAGGGACATAACCGTGTTTCACACAAACTGCACTATACAAAGTGAATTAATCTCTCTTTCTACAGTTAAAAAATAAAATAAATAGAGGAAATGTTGGTTCCCGTTAGCACATTCACACCAAACATAGCACTCATTAAGAGGGCGCCAAAGGAAAAGGGGGGGAAGCTAACAATTTTTCGTGTAGTTTATGGTTACTTTTTTGAGATTACTACAAAATATGAGGACCCGGGAAAAATCAGCAGACAAGGTACATGCCAAAAAAGAAGCATGGTTTCAGCATTAATTACAAACTATACTTTGAGGTAAAGATGCAAAACAGTGAAAATAAATGGTAACCACTGTTTCAAAACTGTGGATTATCAACTCCTTCTTTATTTCAGAAAAAAAAAAATATATAAGTTACTGCAGTTTTCACTAGCCACAAGGTACATACACTTATTACCTACTCAAAGGCAAAAGAAATGAAACTTTTTCAATTTTACAATTTCGTAGAATAAGTCAACTCACATTTTTCATGAAATCACGCAGATGGAAACGTTTCATATAATGCTAGATCGACCTAAAATAACGGTTACCATGAACTAATTCATTCACTTGAAAAATTGTTTTTAATTTGTGCTGTAATGGCCATCTCTTACTACCTACCTACCTCGGTCTATTCAAGCACGCCATAGTAAAGTTGCGTTGCTTTTGCCGGTCAGTATATCTAAAGGCAACACTTTTTTCCCAGTGTAAGTAACGGACAATACATACATAATAATGTAGACACATATCAAACATAAATATTTCGGCAAGCTTACAATTTCCTTGTCATGCATTTTGATCGAACCATCAACACTGCAAGAATACTCCTGCACCTGTTCCGGAAATCTTGACTGTAACCATGTCTTAAGTTGCTGCAAAACACAATGGATCATTTCCTATCATGTATTCACTTTCATTATATATTTCGTGTACTCAACTGGTGGCAAGTGATTTTGATTTGCAATGACCATACTCTCCAGTGTTTCACTACTCAGTCAATCAACTTCCAGAGAGCACTGTTTTAATAGATTTTTGGCAAAGATATAAACACACTCAATTATAAAACATTTTTATACACTACTCAGTAGAGCATGAAATGTTTTTCACCTTCAGATTTGTACATATGAAAAAACAAACAAGCAGCAATTTTGAAAGTCACATAAAATCTTATAGTAACCATGCTAAATGCATTTTTAATAAGAATCTATTTAACATGTTTATGTTAATAAACTATGTATTGATTTATATTGGAGCACGAAATTGAGTCATGCATGAAAACAGTTTTACAATCAGAAATGTTTTAATCCAGTCACCCATAAATGGAGACTGAAATGGTAATGCTCTCTCCCTCTCTCTCTTTCCCTGAAAACCAACAGGATCCATCATAGGCTGTGTCCCAAGGGCAATTAATTAATAAGTGAAAGAATGTACTCAAAGATCAACAGTTCAAATCCCTCTATCCAATTCTTTCGTGACATTTTTAAGTTCATTTAATTTTAGAAGAATATAACATGCTAACCCTAATGCAAGTTGATGAAACTTGTTTTGCAACTAAGCTAACTAATTAGCGGAAACTATAAAATTTACACAAAATAAATGAAAATCTGCAATACGTTAGCAGAACTACAGCGGCATAATTACCTGTTAACAGCAAGAAAAAAATACTTCTGCCTATAGTACATGAGTATATTGATTCATAAAGAGAAACTATTCCAGCTTTTGCACAATAACCAGAACATTTTTATCGAAGTTTTACTGTATAAATGTATGTACATGTACTCAATTTTCACTGGAGTAATTACCTTTGCACCCCAGGTAAATAACAGCTACCTAAGAGAAACTTTTTATGTTAACTTAGGAGACGTAATTACGGATAAATTGAAAACTTACTTAGCGTAACTCTCAAAATTATACCAGGTCTCTTGAACAAATTGGGTTAGAATGAGATTTAATTAAAACCATCCAAAGCTAAAGTATCATGTTAATATAACCCAGACTTCTATTCTACTTAAAAAAACCTATACATCACTAACCTGTACTTAAAACATAATACACTTCTATTACAGACAAAGCTTGGCTAGCTTTAGACTTTGTATAGACACTTCAAATGTAACTGTTTTCTGCTACTATATTCAGTTATTGCAAGGCTGGTACCAGTACGCCTTGATCCCCAAATGCCCATTATGCCTATGACAGAGAAAATAAACCTAGTGATACCCATCAGGGTGTTTAAAAGGTAATCTCTTCTGAGTATTCTACAAGATATTTCAGACAGTTACAATATTCCCACAAATAAAATGTTCACACAATTTTCTGTAGGTGATGGGGAAAAAATGCAGCAGATTTGTAGATTTGTACATCCCGAATTTACCAATATTGAAATTGCATAAACTAAACATTCATATAAACCTAAAAAATACTATATACATGTTCTACGGGCTCCTCTCAGCAAACTTATTTTAAAACATACATTAGCATTATGGATCACAACTTTCAATTAAATTTCTTACTTATACTTTATTGCTAAACAAGCTCTTGCAACATACATGTAGATTAGCTTCTCTTGAGACTCAGTACTGATGGAATCAACTTCCAACAGGTAAATAGCACTTACATAAGGTCAATAGATTTGAATATTCACCTGATAATCAGTCAATATTTGTATATTATACTCTCTTTAAACTCAGTGTGCAAGTATATGATAAAATTCAAATGCTCATTATATTCACATTTACATGTTACTACAATCTCAGAAAATGAGGATGCTCAGACGGTGAAAAACACTATAGACGAGAGCACTAGGAATACCAAATACATATACTGTAAATTGTGAAATATTCATGAAAACTTTATTTTTACATTATTCACAAGAGCACTCATTCTAGCTAACTCAAAGCCCTCCAGAAACGAACACTTCGGGGAAATATACAGGATCACTTGTTCGTTAATTTGAAGTCTCATGAATTTAACCGGGAGATCAAAATTGCAAACTTTTTCTTGTGCAATTCTAGGGGATTTACAGTACAAGTATAACTTTGAAAGACCCTTGACAGCCAACAGTTACAGAACAAACTTACCTTCAGGTGCTCCGCCTGAAACTGGTCTGTATCTCTGTACCTTGGTAACTGGTGCTCTGGGATGTCTCGAATAACTGAGTTGTCTCGCATCATGAATAACGCATTTGGGTTTTGCATCCTGTAAACATGGTAACAATTCAACATTTTTAACATGCTTAATTTTGTAACCTGACAGGGCATCTCAATTAACGGTCCTATCTATTTGCCCTGTGTTATCCTTTATAGGCCCTTTGTAATCCATTAAAGACCCTGTTTATTTCTTAACAGAGTTTTACAAATAATAAGCAAATTAGGAATTGCTTACAAGAAACATACTTTGCATTAAATTTGATTGCACTGAATTAAAGTACAATTACCACAACATTACGATCATAAAACTATATTTCAGAACTACTGACTTGAAAAAAACAACAACACAATTTCAGGATTATCTAACCTGTAAGCCCCGTGCAAAACTTCCATAAAAGTAATCGAGGTGTTTGGTACCCATCGGAACTTCTGTTGCAACACATCTGATATATCATCTACAGCAGGGATCCAGCCATATCTATAAAGAATAAGCAATTTAACGTTTCCATACAAAAAAAAAAAAACACGAAGCTAAGTTCATCTGAAAACCAGGCTTTACTTACTGAAGTCTCGGACATCTTAAATGTCTACAGAATCTGAGAACTTTTTCACCTCGCCCTCTATGGTTAAGTGGTTAAAGTCGCTGACTTGAAATCACTGTAACCTCCCACTGATTAATGGTCATGGGTTCGAGCCCTGCTACCAACCATGTCTCTGTATGTGAGAAAGCTGGCAGTTTCTTACAGAGGTTAGGAGTCTAGTACTGGTTCTTTCCAGGAATGATGGTTAGGTAAACTGCCCGCATGTAGAAATGACCGAAATAAGAATTTAACTCAAACAACAACAACAACATTATACAGATATCAGCTAAAATGAAACATCTAGTTTAAACATACATGACAAAGAAGTTTGCTTTTTTATTTCTACTTGTAAAGACACAACAGAGCTTGAACCTGTCAGTGGTCACCTCAACCAAGCAACCATGTGCCTGTAGCAGCCAATTCTGGTGTATGACCAGGGCAGCTACGAAAAAGATACATTCTTTTATTCTTGTAAAAAAAAATTTGAATGCATTAATATCTTATTCACTGTAACTACTTTAGTTAATATCTATAGTGTAAAAGTCTAACTTCTGTAAACTGTATGCTTGACTTCATTTTCAAATATAGTTACTAAATATTAACATAAAATATCATTCAGATCTATTCATACATCAATGCATACAGTTTATTTAACATTCCCATGTACAAACTTCACAAATGTGCATAAAAATAGGGCAAATTCAATGAGCGTGAACATCAAGGAAATATTGCACACATTTCTCTGGTTGGGAAAACACATATATTGAAACAAATATTAAAGGTAGATTTTATTGGAAATTGCAGGTAAACAACAAGGATCAATGTGGCATCCTAGCAACTCGAGGACATAATACCAACATAAAACATATTTTTTTTAAATCTATCTTAAAAATGGGACATTGCTTCTAATGTGCGTGAAATCCATTGTCACTGGGATATGTTATGGTATGAACCACTACCTTTTTACATACACAACATATAATCTATCAGCTGGGCTATGCAACATCTTACGCATTTTCTCCCTTATTTATAATTCACTCCATTACAGTAAGGTCACAAAAAATGTGTGTTTCCTGTTTCTTTGACAAAAAACTTAAGTGGTCAGTTGGTCGTCAGGGTTTCATTATTTAGTTCTTCATTTTGCCTTTTTTGCTCTGGTCTTTTTTATCATTTTCTCACGTAAACCTTCGAGGTTGGCAGTAAAAGGTTAGTCAAGAGACGATAAACACAATATTTTTGCGGGGGCCTGATAAAGAGTATTCTTGATAAAAACCTTAAATTTATGCCAATCTACTGCTAATATTTATCAACATTGTAAAAGAAATTCAGATCACCATTAATTCCTCATTTACCGATCGATGTGTTAAAAACATGCACCATTTAACAACGCCGGTCTATCAACATCTTATTCAAATGTACAAATGTTTGCCCGATAATCGGGACTGACACCTTTTATTGTTCAAACGAAAGGATGTTATTGACAATGAAATAGATCTGAAGGGACCGCCATCAGGTTTGAGAGATCAAGGGAAGGGGGTTAGAAGTTTCGAAGGTGGAACAATATGATTTGTATAGAGATTTTGCTTGGACCGTAAGCCGAGTTGTATTCAAGCGAATGAAGTCTGAGCGAACGAAGTTTAACTGTATTTCCTACTTCTAACCTTTCACCAATCAAGTTAAGAAAGAAAGGTTCTCCCTCTGTCTCCTCCATGCATCGGTCCAGTTCCTCAAGGCATACTGCTATTGTGTCTGCGGTTGTTGTGTCTTTTGGTACTCCCCAGCGCATATCGCAGTCCACTAAATACAACATTCGTTCTTGACACCATTCTCTCAATTCAGGAAATACCTATATGATATAACCCATATTTCAATTATGTCAAAAATGTAACAAAAGACAGAGAGGATGACAATATACAGTCAAACCTCAGAACAAAGACCAGTGTTGGGAAGCTACAGTTTGCAAGAGATCTTTATTCACATGTGTTTCTCCTATAGATGAATAGTGCACAGTGATCTCTCTGCTGGTCTTTATCCACAAGGTGTTCTTTTTTTCAGAGGTGGTCATTAACACAGGTTTGAGTGAATACTTATATTGTGCAATTTTATCTGTAGTCGCGATCACGCTGGTGGCAACTTGTTCTGTCTTTGCGACCTCTTCACATCATAATCCACACTGTTCTTGTTTTATGATTTTGTCGGTAAATTTTCAGTAAGCACACTTCATCAATTAAAGGGGCACTCCCTACATCTAGTAGATTATATTCTAGAAACATAGATTATGTGTCCAATGAACACAAAATGATAAATAACTACAACTTCAAAGAAGAACCTATGGCGAAAAATGCCTCATTTTACCACATTTTATCAATATAGAGGCTTTCTGTAATAAATCGCATCCACCCATTAATTGTACAACAACTCAACATTGATTATTGAATGGTTTACTGTACTTCAGTATATTTTAAACCGCTGATTTATCGATAATGACTTGGAATGCATAGCTGAAACTTTAAGGTTGAGTTATCATACTTCCAAAGATTATTTTATTTATGTTTTGGAGGTTATTTAGTTTGATTCAGTCTTGAAACCGTCTTTTTGTATTCGAGCTGCAACATAAATTTTGCATGACGAGAAACTTTTTGAAACTGTCACTGAAAGAACATGTACACTCTAGAGTGTTTCAATGAGCTTAAAATTTTTTGACCAATTTTTTAGTGGTTGAAGAATTAGATCTAGCACAATTTCGACTTTGTAGAGAATCAAAATACATGTATGTGTAAAAATACATGTACAGAAATAATTGCACTTAACATAAATTCTGAACATTTTGCAGACAGACAAGCACTGTGAATGTTGCTAAAATTATAAGCCCGCCAATATTTCTAAACATACAGTTCATGTACTTACCTTTTTGACGAGCACTTCCCTCTCGCAGAAGAAATCTGTAAATGTTGACGACACAAAGACTCGTACAGTTCTCCATCCCCCATCATCTTTGATCCTGGCATACCTTGACTGGTGCCCATATTCCACGCACTGGGAACCAATCTCTTCCCAGCATTTCTGAACGTTGCTGATTACTTTTGGGTCAACTCCAGGTGGTTCCTCCTCTGACACGGAACGTTTCAGATCAACCTTGCAAAATATAAAGAATAATGAATGATGTTTATTTTTAAGTACATGTAAGAGGTTACAGTGGTTTAACTATTGGAAAATCATTCTCAAAAATGTTTGATTTAAGTATTGTTCTTGTTAACAAATAAACAGACGAAATCGTAATCTATTATAAATTACATTGTTTTCTCAACTACAATTTTTAGACAATGTTTCATGTTGTAGTAAAATAGTTGTTTTAATTTTATCAATAAAATATTACAGACAGGTTTAATAAATACCTGTATTTCTTCAATAACCAATATATACCACTGATAGGTTTAATAAAACACCTGTATATCATTTTCAACCTATACATGAATACTACAGACAGGTTTAACAAAAACACCTGTATTTAATCTATTACCTATACATACCACAGATATGTTTAATAAAACACCTGTATTTAATCTATTACCTATACATACCACAGACAGGTTTAACAAAACACCTGTATTTCATCCCTAACCTATACATACCACAAACAGGTTTAACAAAACACCTGTATTTCATCCCTAACCTATACATACCACAGACAGGTTTAACAAAACACCTGTATTTCATCTCTAACCTATACATACCACAGACAGGTTTAACAAAACACCTGTATTTCATCTCTAACCTACACATACCACAGACAGGTTTAACAAAACACCTGCATTTAATCTATTACCTATACATACCACAGACAGGTTTAACAAAACACCTGTATTTAATCTCTAGCCTATACATACCACAGACAGGTTTAACAAAACACCTGTATTTCATCTCTAACCTATACATACCACAGACAGGTTTAACAAAACACCTGTATTTAATCTCCAACCTATACATACCACAGACAGGTTTAACAAAACACCTGTATTTCATCTACAATCTATACATACCACAGACAGGTTGGACAAACATCTTTGTACAACATCCTCCACTGAATCGAAACACCGTCTTTGAATCGTCTGTACATCTAGACAATACCTGTTCTTGTATCTTCTTTATGTGCATGCACCACATTTACCAATCTGGCTTGTCAGTACTGTATTTATATGCTCTGTTTCAAACTCATCTCCCTGTAAAATAAAAAAGGTTTAAGGAAAAACCACATTGTAACCTTTACAGTCAGATAAATAAACCTGTACTCCATCTCTACACTACACTGTGGGTCATAGATGGGTGGAACGTGTAGTAAATTGACATGTTTCAAGTGGATTTATTCAACATACTTAAAGACGTTAATTATAATGTAGCATCTTTACATCCATGGAGTTAAAGACCTTTTATTTAATCAATAGACAAGTAACAAATAGTAGCATTTATACTAACTGCAAGTTGATACTAAAGGTCAAGCTGATTTCTGTAAAATGCCACTGAATAAAATTATTCTTTATTTCAGTTCGAATTACTGGTAGTACATCAATCGTACATTTAAATTCTAGCCTTTCGTGATTGCTTCCTTGAGTTCTGACAAGTAATCATGCCGAAAAGAAGGGATATTTTTACTATTTAGATCAAAGTCAAATTCAATGGGCAGTAGTTGGTGAATTCTTGGCTTGCCAAGTTTAGGAAAATTCTTAAACTAATACCTCTAATATGAAGCCATATTATAATACACAAAACCAATGGCAGATCTGTACAAGCAGGTTGATAATCAAGGCAATGATTTCAGCCACTAATTTATTTTTATTTAGTGTCTCAATTATGGTACACAGGAATGTGTACTGCTATGTGCTTCTTGAGTTAGAAATGCCAAAAGAGGGGATTTAACATTTGGGGGAGGGTAATTGGCTGTGACCTTGACCTTTTAAAAATAGGGGCGCAGTTCTTGCGCATGGCACACTTTTCTTGTTATGGAAAACTGTGACTTATGCTAAAATCCACCTTGCATAAGAAAAATATCTTAAGTATGAATTATGATACACTTTATCATCAGTTTTTATAGTATATAGCGAGTATTAGAGAGAAACAATAATACACTGTGACCTTGACCTTTGAAATTGGGTCGTGCTTCTCATGAATGACACATCATCTTGTCATGGTAAACACTTGTACCAAATTATTTTGAAATACCATCATGCATAACAAAATATTATCAGTATAATTATAAATACTTACATAGTGAATACTGGTATAAAAAACAACAACAATCATCTCTGTGACCAGTCACCTTAACCTTTGATCTACGGGTGCTGTTCTTGGACATTACACATTATCTTCTTACGGTTAACACTTGCGCCAAATTATTTTGAAATACATTGTACCATCATCATGAACAATGCAAAAGAAAGTTATGGACCGGAAAGTTTTCCAACACACAGACGCAGGGATAACATTATGCCCTTCTGACATTATCATGGCAGGAATACAAAAAGTGAATTGGACTGTCTACATTGAAAGATGGACGACTTCATTTTGTAAAGCGTTCAAGGTTTTCCAAGCAGCTGACTAAAGAGTCATTTACTTAGTCACAAAAAAAAAATGAATTAAAACTACGCTATACCATAAAATCTAAATACTGCTATAAGTATTTTACTACCTGAACTACATCACAGAGTCTTTATAAGTCTGTGACTACACAAGTCCATGAACTGACAAAATTTATCTTCTAGTATTGTAAAGTCCATTAATTAATTTCCTGAAGTAGGTCTTCATGCAATTTCCCACTGAATACAACAAAATAAGTTACAAACTCTTTATAAATTTCTACTAGCACCTGTTCCCTATTTTATTTTCAGTTGAAAATAGTACTTTATCTTTTTAAGTCCCATTCATTGTCAAAATGATCATTCTGAATTTCAGGTATCCATACTCTATCTACAATGTGTTGATATTTTTTTCATTTTGATGATAAAAGACACTGTATTTTTAAAAGAAGCTATTCAAATTCAGGTACTTGTCAAACAATTGTCTATAAATTGTTTAACAATATATTATTATATAAATCACAATACAATGTTTGACATGTATAACAAGTATATAATAAACAGTTATTTATAACTCTGTTTTAAATGCAACACACGTTGAGAAAGTAAAATTTGCAGAACGTTTGTGTTAACCGTGGCATTTTATTGTCCAGTTACAATCTTTATTAGTAATTTATATTTACATCAATCTACTTAACAATGTTAATAAAATGTAGTCGGGTAGCGCATGACCTAGATAATATATATAAGGTTATCGGTTGAACGCCCATACTTTTATTGAGAACAGACACGATTCATTACCCAGTTAAAGCGTAAATTGTTTCTGATTAAATAATACCTAACTGTTTTGGCCTTTTAGTTTCATCTTTTTGTTATTACCTGTTATTTAAAACACGTTAACGCACTGTTTTGAATTGTAAACAAACCATCGCCAACAAGTCATGTCATGGCATATGGCGGGAAGCATTTTAATTGCCACTTTATTGGTTTCTACTTAGAAGAGTTTTAAAGGGCAATAACTGCTCACGCCCTGTCTGTATCAGGTTACTTCCAAAACGTTTTAAATTAAGAACAAGAAAAACTGTGATACAAAGTATCACAGCGGGCCAACAGACAATAATGCCATGTAAATATTTGGGAAATTGGTGATGGTTGATTATGAGGCATGGCCCCAAAAGAACTCGAGGAAACCAATTCTGGTTGAACAAGCAGAACCTGACACCACATCTACTGACTAACCTGTAGTATCGAAACTTTACTGTTATCAAATAATATTTGTACAGTATGTCCAGGAATGTTCTATAGACTGTGCCTGGTATGTCTCCTTCATCCTAATTAATTTGACATGAATGAAGATTTTTATGATTAGATCTATTTGCCATAAAATATTCTAAAATAGATCTAGTTTAAAAGCTAAAAATTGATATTTAAAACAGCAGCAAAAAAAGTTTTAAAAAATGGGTGTGGGTGGGATTTGAACTCGTGGATTCGTAAAAGTACACTGATACAAAAGTGTATGACACGTCTCTACCAATTACACCACGGTGACAAACTATAGACGGTAGGGAGAAAATGAGCTACGATAATGTTATATCTATTTAAAAAGGCAATCGGAGAATATTCAGTCGACTGCACTTCGTTTCTATAATGTCAAAGACTGTGTAAGGCTGGATAAAGCAATCATATTTCAATTTTTCTCAACGTAGACTGCGCCTGGAACGTGAAAGCGCTTTTCTTTATTTTTATCAGCGTAGATTGCGCCCTTTATGAAACGAACGACAACTCAATTACAAACGACAGCTCTCGCTTTTCCAAAAAAATAGACTGTGTCTACAGTTTTCATCTCAGGAGTACCTCAATCTTTCAATGAAGAGAGACGCAAATATTCGATCTAATGCTTAAGTCTCCATGCATCTTTCACTCACCACGTATTAAATATAACGGTACGCTGCTGCGGCCCGCAATAAACAACAGAGCTGTTCAAACTGAACTTTGAGATTGTCTCCAACCTGGTATTAGGACCGTGCTCCAACTAAGATATTGCAAAATAGTATTTGAAATACCTTGCTCCCAACTTAAGAGTCAATATGTAAATGTGTACTTAGGAGAACGGAATATTATAACAGTCAGAAGCTGATCTGCGAGCGGACGGACAAACAAACGTACGCAGCGGCCATTATTTTATTAAAACATTCTGTCAGGTGCACGCGGTGTTTTGGCGGGAACGAGGCTCTGCCTCCATCTGAACCAAATGTCTCGCGATAGGTAGAAACTTTTTCGCACACCAAATTACAGTTTTTCTAAGTGCAAGCTTATCGAAATGATGTATTACCATATAAAAAGTTATAAAAACAAACGATATTCAGATGTTGTGTTTGGGACAGTGACGTCACAATGTTTATAACGTTATTTAGCGTCAGAAGTTAATCGTCTGTCTGGCATTAGGTGGGGTCGGGATCCAAACAGATTTTCAGGCAAGTGTAAAATCACCGAAATTACTGATCCGATATGCAAGATTAGGGCATCTCTTCGGGGAGCATTAGAATTGGATTGCAACAGCTAGATCTACACGTACAACAAATAAAATCGTAAAATAGCCAAATCTGTACTTCAACTAGATCTAGATCTACTGCAAAAGGAGCCAATCTATCCGAAAGACATTAGATTCTATCATGCAAAATCATTAGCAGAGACTAGCCATCTCTGGTCTCTGTCAGTTTTTCGCACACGGAAAAATATGCCTGATAGAGTCTCTAGGAATTTAGATAACCAAAGTCAGCTTGTCACACCGTTCCACCATCCTCGGTACCCAGGTTATTCATTCCATTCATGAATATATTATATTCCGTAATAGACCGTGGGTTCTGACGATGACTTCCACTTATCATATTGTAATAAATTCATCTGTAAAAGTCTCATAATTAAGAGTGTTCTGTTCAGCTCATCAAAATACATGCATTAGAAGTAATTGGCACGTGTATAACTTTCAAAACGTTGTTTAAAAGGTTGAGAACTTGAGACATACATGTATGTATATTGTCATTGCATAAAACGAAATGTAAGGTGTAAATTGCTACTTGATACATATAGTTCTGCATGTTACACGGCTTATTGGAGACCTTTGTCTCAACGTGGCTCTCTACGTGACATATCAAAACTTGGTTTGTGCGATGTCACGTGATCGCGGGTAATAGCCTTTGTTTGTCACTTCTACGGAGACTTACGTCTTGGCAACTTCAAATTAGGTTTTCTGAACATTCCAATTCAAGTTCGGGTTCAAAAATGTTTTTTTTAAAGTAGACTATCTGACATGTACATGTACTTACTATGCTGGGCATGTTGATATATC
The DNA here is from genome assembly GCA_022818135.1 of Saxidomus purpurata. Taxonomy (NCBI): domain Eukaryota; kingdom Metazoa; phylum Mollusca; class Bivalvia; order Venerida; family Veneridae; genus Saxidomus; species Saxidomus purpurata. The sequence goes on from JAFMSR010000003.1 coordinate 14,185,314, forward strand.
CGTTGTCATATTTTAGGAGGAATAGTCTGAGAAATGTTTAAAAAAGCATTTCGTGCATTCGTCATTTAATTGTGACTAGCTACGGAAACAGGTTTCCTACCTCACTGAAAATGATAAATAAAAAATGAAAGGAGGTTTTTCCTGGGCGGCCAGTATTCCTATGACTAAAATAGAATCCTGTTCATCAGCTTCTGTTTGCTATTATTACTGAAAGGAAATGTTTGTATGGGATCGACATGCCGAGAGGGGTGAACAAAAAGATGATTCATTTTCATAATGTATTCTGAAGTTATATAGTGATTTATGTTACTTATACATGTATAGATGTATTTCAAAGAGTAATTTAATTTCGAAAATTGTAAAGTTTGAGGTCTGACAATAATGGCGTATAAATTATTTAAGAAATTGGGCACTTATGTTTTTAAAAAATGTGAACTCTTAACAAAACATAAGCAAAGCCACTCTGTGCTGTTGAGACTCGTTTATTTGGCCACACGTTGTGAAGCAAGAAAGCACAAGCATTCAAATATGTCGTTAGAATCTGATATATAATACTGTAATCAAGGGTTCGATGTAATATGCAAATTAACTTGTTTGTAAATTGCCGCAGGGGTAGCATACCAGGTTATCAAAGTTTGCAGTTGTTTCCCTTTTTCGTCTGAAATCGGGAATAAATTTGTGATGCGTGTATAAGGTCACACGGTCACACTTTTTCAACGCCTTTCCTGAGATTTTTGTTTAAACATTGAATTTTTGATACCCAATAGTGATCATTGTTCATTGTGTCAAACTCATTGTGAGCCTTGTTCAGTGATCATCACTCATAGTGAGCAAAGTTAGGTGATCCCTAAACAAAGTCAGCATTGTTCGGTGAGCGCTACTCATAGTGAGCATTGTTCAGTTAGCACTACTCATTGTGATCATTGTTCATTGAGCACTTCTGATGGTGAGCATTGTTCAGTGATCATTACTCAAAGTTAGTATTGTTCAATTTATACTACTCATATCGAGCATTGTTCAGTGAGCACTTCTCATAGTGTGCATTGTTCAGTGAGCATTACTCAAAGTGATCATTATTAAGTGAGCATAACTCATAGTTAAGTGAACATTACTCATACTGACATTGTTCAGTGAGCATTACCGTTACAGTGTCCCGATACAATAAATATTCGGTCACAATACATTTTCGGTCACTTTCGAAACTTTGTTCTCCTTACCCTTTCTTTACCCGGCACCGTCATGCGCGCGCATCTTTGTTTACCATAGTGCCCTAAAAGCTCGAAAAGCAAGCTAACATTTTTAAAAGAACTTTTGAAATATTTCATTTAATTAAAGAAAGCAATCACATACCTGCCTTAACACCGTTTTTCTACAGTACCGTTAGCACATTTTACCCATTTCGCCGGCGGTTGAATTGAATTGAATTGAATTGGTAGAGGTGGTGCGCGTTGTCATTGGCGTTGGTGCAATTTCAACACGTGTCACGGTGTTTTGAGGGTCGGGATAAAGGGGAAAGGGCAGAAATATTAACTGACTAAAAACATACAGTAGCCAGTGCTTGCAGACGAACCAACTAGCTGCGTTTGATTTGAAGCTTTAAATGTTGAAATTAACAAAGTATTAATCGAACAATGCTAGATCTACTGGGAAATAAGAGATATAGATCAAGCTTGTTGTATTTCTCCAGATGAGCTTCACACTTATACTTACAGTTTGAATTATTGAAGGGGCCAACTATAGGCCTATCCCCAACCCGACACACTTCTCCCAACGCCTTACCCATCCGGTTTATACGCCCATTTTAAGTATTGTTACGAATTTTTGCTTAATCTAATTATCAGGCATTATGGACTATTCTGTTGCGACCATAGTTCTATAGATAGGTCGTCTGCACGATTTGGACCACAGGGGTACGGTTAATAGGAGCTCGAGGCCGGGATTATGCTTTCAAGTTCTTGCATTTTTTTGTCTTTTTACATTTATTTAAGAACAAAGCTAACAAAATAAATTATCATATGAGCCGTACCCCTGTGGTTTGGACAAGACTAATCTTAAATGGACTGATGATTATTGTTACCGTCTTACTGATATATGGTGTGTGAAGCTGATATACAATAAAGCAGAAACAACAACAAAAACAGAAACATATAAACAACAAAAACAACACAATACTTAAACATTATCGAAAAAAACACGAGCAGACTTGTTTCCCCAGTAATCTTTGCCCCTTTAACAATAAATGGAAACCTACTACTCACAAATTATTCATTATAGCGCTAGTGTTTGTATGTCATGTGGAAAAAAGGACTTTTATCGACCGATAGCAACACAAAACGATAAGCTCAGCGCACGCGAGCGTTCATGAATTCATGCGATGATTCATATACATGAGCATGACGGTATGGTATAGTTTTTTTTCTCGTGTTCATATGTTCGATGATATTTTATTTGCTTCGCTACTGTGCTCTCTATTCAATGAAGATGTTTTTCGTACGGATGTAAAATGTTTACATTTAATTTTCCGCTCGTTTAATTGTAATTTAACGAATTACCACGTCTTTGTGAATTTCGGTATCATTTCTTAAGTGTTTACTGTGAAGTAATGTAACGAAATAAAGGATTTACAACATATGGTACGTATAATTCAATACAATATAGAATCTGTTCATTCAATGTCAATTTTATATGAAGTTTTCCATGTGCCTGTTTGTTTATATTATCCAATATTATATTAGGAAACTGATAGAAGATCTAGCATGAAACAGACATAAAATTGAAGAAAAAAATATAATTATGTCTGGTCTAAAGAACTTTGGTTCCAGGTGCACTTAAAATTACAGGTAAATACCGCTTTGTTCTGGTTCCATGCTCTCGGAATTCTCTGCGAAATTGCAAATAAAACACATACATCTCTAGATATATCCGTCTTTAAATTTCTTTCTAATAATATAATTAAGAAAATTTCAAGATTTGTATCCAAAGCTTTCTTAGTAAAACGTTTCTTTCACATTTTGAGCGTTGGTGTAGATAAAGAGCTGATAATAAATGACAACTTTACGATTGGAAGAAGAAAATTACAATTACCCTGTTATATTCATCTACATTTTTTTTGAACAACAGTTACAATCAACATGTATTTTCTGCGTAATATTTTCACATTCTTTGTAGACACCGCCATTTTCAAGCCATGAAAACAGCTCTAATTTAAGATATAGCAATGAACAGTTTTTTTTTCAAGATGTTGCAATTTTAAAACAGTTGTTTTTATTAATGAAAATTAGAACTGCGGATTCGATGACGTGTGCGTGTGAAGTCTGCGTCATTATCATCGATCCCATGAGGTCTGTTGCATGCAATTGGAAATATTCGAATAACCGCATGTTCAGCTGTAAATTACAAAGATCTAACACTGTTAACTATTTAATCACTAAATTTTTGTTGAGCAGCGTTTTGCAAAGCCTAGTGTGATGGCGTTCGTGAGTGTTATACTGAAAATCTCTATTTAAAGAACCCACGAGGGATGTTCAAAAAGTTCCGGAACGACCATTGTAAAATCTACGTTTAAAATAGTTATCATGTGGCATTTTAAAGTATGATTTATTCGGCAAGCGGGGTACACACATGACTGCCCGTACCGGTGTTATATGACCCCAGTCCCCATCCGCACTATTCCCTCATGTACTATAGCTAGCTAGCTAGCTAGGTTGTCAAACAGGATCTCCGCGACGTGTGAACGGAATGCATGTACTTACAAATCTTGTCTTAGTCAAGTACACATACATTAACTTAAGCTTGCTGTCGACGGTATTTCACTTAAATTCATACTTGCATTTTGATAGAGGCTTGGGATCTCTGTAATAAGGATTTTTAGAAATTTTGGAATATCCGATTTGTCTTTTTACGAACAATTTTGGATCTCTAGACTCATTCATTTGGTAAATTCTTGGAATTTCTCTCTTTATGTAAGTTTTAGTACAGTTTTGAAATCTCTGAAATATCTGCTGTTCTCTCAGTTTTTGAGATCTCTTTCTATCAGTCTTGGGACCACTGGAAGATCTTGATTTCTGGAATATCAATTTTAAACAGTTTGAAATCTCTGGAATGTCTATTTTTTACAGTTTGAGGTTTCTAGTCTATGACACGTATATATGTTTACTTTCAAACCGGCTTTTAACCTGATTATGCTTGTTCATAATTTACACAGATATATGATTATACTGCATGTTGTCCTAAAAAAATTGAAATTTTACATCCCAATTAAGCACCTCTGCTGGATAAGATAATGAGAATGGAAAGAAACTGATATTTCTTACTTTACTTTCTCTAACTGAACGAAGCAAATTTCATTTAACAACTCTGGTACAGTTAAACGAGAACAATTTCCTTCCGATCTAGTCTCTGAAATAGGACGCCCCTACCAGACAGGACGCAACTGAATACTGTTTTGAAATGGCACAGTCTATCATTTTATACCAGCGCGTAAATAGACTGCTACAATTAAATTGGAAATGTATACATGTATTCCTTTCTACCTGACGGGACGATAAGTCTATATGTAAAAGTCTGGTGCAGTTAAATGAGGACAGTTTGTACACGTAGCTGTAAGATAATCTCTAGTATACAGACTGGTACACAGTTAAATGGCAACCGGACCTCCTCAGGTCATTCCGTCACCCATCATTATCAAGCATACGGCAGAAAAAGTGTCAAACGTATATATCAGCAGGCAATCGATAAGTTTTGGGGATTAGAAGTTTACGGAAACAACATCCGTAATAACGGTCAGGGTTATAAATCATTGATTATCGATTGTACTGGAATATTGCCTAAGGGAGATATTGAACTTGACGCGTAACTTTTGTGAAAATCTTATGTTTTAATTTTAATCATTTCTACCAGAAGATAAAGAAAATTCAGCATTATCATTCACATTACCTGCAATTAATAATAATAATAAAATAATAGTAATGTTTTAACTAGTGAGCACTATTTCATTACAGTCACATCATCAGTCATAAAAATAGTCACAGAATAATCCAAAAGCTACAAAATTCGTGAATTTTGACATAATGAGAATGAATCTAGTGTGCACTGATTTTTCATAATCGGCTAATCCCTTTACACGTGCGTAACGTTTGCTCGTGAGAATTGTTTAAACTTTTAGACCTGTTATTTTCAAGTACAGACGCACACGGCAAGTCTGTTGCAAAACTATGGTGTGCTTTAGAAACGTAAATAGATGGACCTACATATCCCCGGTAGATAGTACGTCAACTTGTTTTATTTTGCGATCTTAAATTCCTAATCAGTGTTATTCCTGATCTGATAAAGACTGACATTTGATTTCGGTAGGCTTTTTAATTTGAGAAATAGAACAGGTTCCTTTCAGAATATCAAATAGATTTTACATACTCTAGTAAACGCTTGATGTGAATACCTTAAAAAGTATGTGATTTTTCATCACATGGCTTGAAAATATAATTAACATTTTAGAAGAAATAAGGATTTGTTGTAGGAAAAAAACTTTTCCATTTCTGCAATAGAATAATACCTGTTACATTTTACAGATTTTGTCATTTAATACTCTGCACACAGATCAAACCTTGCGTGTTTCTTTTTCTTCTCTTTTTGTTAATGTAATAATCTGCTTATTTCTTCGGGAAGAAATGAAAGACAAAAGATACGAGTAATAAGACTACCTGGTTTTGACTTGTGTATTATGAAAACTAGCTTTGGTTTGGAAGAAACTCTATGTTGACACCTATAAAGTGAAACCAATTTCAGCGGAGCGAATTCTTGCCTTTCACTCGAGACAAAGAGAAATGTAAAACAAAATATAAAGTACCCGTGCAAGTGTTTCGAAATAAAAATGCATGCATAAAGACGATATCATGTATATCCGGTTTCAACGAAGGAAGTGTCTCCACGTCCGGTCCCGGACGAGGAGACACAGAGTCTCCACGTCCGGTTCAACCGGACGTGGAGGCAATTAGGGGGGATTTGTCTCCACGTCCGACTCTCTTCTTTTATCAATGTTTACCGACGACCTATACTGTAAAATTATTGGCTATATAAGTAAGTAACTCTTGTAAGTAACGTATCAATAAACTTAATTACTTTTGAAACATTTGCTGGCCGGAGCGAGAGGAAACAAAACGGTTAGTGGTAAATTTAAATAGTTATGTGTAATTATGACTTCTTTACTTTGATTTTCTTCGCCTTGTTTTTACTTTATACATGAATCACGTACAAACCATTTTTGTATTCAATTGCGCACTTCCATCTTATGTTGCAATGGTAATTAAATGCAAACCACCATATGTGTTAAGTTATTATTCCATAAAAGCTTTACTAATTTTCACATCTCGTTCAATTAATATCCTCCCAGCCTATATTTTCATATAAATTACGTTATTTGAAGTTCTTCAGACTGAAAATAGTAAATAATGAATATTTTCATATAAGAAATAGTAGGTAATATTTTCATAACTGTAGCGCTAAAAAGTGATAACAAATAGAGCCGGACGGGGAGACAAAACCCCCATTTGTCTCTACGTCCGGCTGAACCGGACGTTGAGACTCTGGGTCTCCCCGTCCGGTACCGGACGAGGAGACACTTCCTTCAATGAAAGGTTTTGCCTTTTTATGAACAAAAAAACTGAAGATTCTAACCCAGTTTGCATTTTAATGTAAAAACAAAACCCAATATACAACGTTTTAAAGATCATGGTAAATGTTACGTAATGTCCGGCCATAAAACTTATCGATGGCCTGAAGTAGTTAGATCAATCATTCGGAAGTGTTCGGCCAGCATTACGGAAGCAACCGAGCTCCGATCGTAAAAATGAAATTATATACCTGTTAAACAAAACCTTAAAAAAAGACCATTCTCTTCTTTCTTTATTTTTATATAAAATATATCACTTAAATGGAGAATGATTGTTTTATTCAATCCCGTTTGTGATTCTAAAATAAGTGTTATAGTTTTTGAACAAATTGAAGATAAGCTGCAAAATTTTCACTTAAAATGTGACATTTTTGGCGTTTTACTATATATTATATAGTAAAACAACGGGTAGAGTTTTAAGTTAAAAAAAGACCAAACAAATAAAGTCTCAAAAAATAAAAAATATTCATTAAAAAGGGGAAGTTATATTTTATCATCCCGTTTGTGATTTTAAAATAACTTTATTAATTAAAATGTTATCGCGAGTTAATGACAGCGCTCCTATACAAACCTATAGTAAATTTGTGGCGTGTATTGGCCCTGGCTGTGACACTTTTTCTGCCACATGGTATTCCGATTGTAGTCCTTCAACCCTTCCTTCTTTATGGGATTGTTGGACCATACGGCCTACAGTATAGACTGGTGCAGTTCGACAGGAAAATATTGTATTGGGACGATAGCATCTCTGACTGGTACAGTTAAATGAAAAATATTGTATTCCTTAATTACGGGACGACACAGTCTCTAGTATAGGCTGGTATACAGCTATAGAGAAATTATTGTATTTCTGGTGAACTAACCTCAGTCTATTTCCTAGTGTTTGCACGACGAACTTACGTACATTATGGATAGAGGAGCTATTGATTTTGTCTAGACGTGTCTGCTATGGGTGATTAATGTAAGGTCCGTTCAATCTATTTGCGGGAAACATAAAAATCATGATCAGAATTGACGTTGTAACACTATAGATATTGTGGTGTAATTATCACTGCAAGAGTGAAGGATTTGAGAGAGGTGGAAATGATGTACATGTACTGTTACAATTATCCCTCGTTTCCAAACTGTTTTAATTTTGAAGTTATCAGTTAGACAATTATCAAAATAATTGTCACGTGATAAAATTAGTAGTACATGTAATAAAAAGTGAAAAATGCTGGTAATGAAAATGTACATTCCCTTTTCAGCGTTTTGATATAATAAAATGATTACTATGTTAACAATTTACAAATTTTAGTACTGGCAATAAATAGGGAATACAAATAATTCGATAATAAACATGATTGATATGATAGAAAATAAAAAGTAAGTCTGGTTATTGGCGAGTGTTGTATTTCATGGTGTGTGCGAATCATTTTTGTTATTTCATATTTTGTCGTATTTTTGACTGACTATCGACTGTACACAGTTGTTTTGCTTGTATCTTGGCAACAACATGTCTCGCGGTGTTTTTCGTGCGGTGTTTATGCACATTTAACATGGGCAAATTGACCTTAAGGATATTGTGTTGTTTCTGTTGACCCAAACTATAGAGAAATTTGAAATACTAGCTCCTGATCAGTGTATAAACCTGTTAGAAACGAGAGGCAGACATCAACACCTGAACAAGTAGCCAACTTGCTTCAGGCTTGTACAATGTAACACATCTGTAGCATTGGAGATGAAAGAAAAGAATGGCATACATAACACAACATTAAGTGTATAAACAAATGTCGATTTACCATAAAAACAAGTTCGTTTAAAAAGTTGAGTGCACTTATAATTTGGTATATGAAAAATGAAACAATTTTTGATGTTATTTTATAAGTACATGTACATAGTAACGCTAGTTTATGCTCACTATTCGAAAACTTATTTAGTCATCATTCTTAAATTATTTTCATCCTGTTTTTCGGAGACTATGGTGGTTTCATCGGATAATGGAAGATATATTTTCCATTGCCCATGCGTATGTGACAGTCCTTCGCCTGCTCAGGTGGTAATCATTCACCTGTCCACGCGCTCACGCGGTAGTCCTCATTACAGACACACATGTGGTATATGCGTGCGCACGCAATAGAAAAATGTCTTCAATGACCACTCCTATGCCACCGTGGGAGGTTGGTGCATTTTCACAGTTGCCGAAGCAGTATATATACATTGGACTTTGGCCGCTTTACAAAACTGAAAACAGTCTACCGGGTACTTCAGTGGTAAAATATGAAAGTTAAGATCCGGGGAATTAAGATCATCTTTCGTTAGCTTGGTTCTTAAACAAATGTAAAAATACAAAACAAAGCCAGAAAAAGCATAATCCCGACCTTGAACTCCTATGGTTGTACTTGGAAGTTACCGCTTATTTGTTGACTGATTATGAAAGCTTATTATAATAAGGTAGTGAATTATTGAATATACAATAGACTTCTGTCTGGGTGATTTTAAATGATTTTAAGCGGAAACTGAATAAGTATTCTTCCTCGTTAAGTATGAGTATGACGCGGTTGTTTAAAGTAGTAAAGTATGACGTATAAATAGAAAATCCGAAAACATGTCCTGCTTCCTGTTTACATACATTGTATACAATATGCATTTTTAACAGGAATATATTCTATCAAAAACTGAATATTTATAATAATCACCTGAATCGATCGTTTATGGGTAAACCTTGATTTCATTTAGGTCATTTTTATAACAGGAACATATTCAATCAAAAACTGAATATTTATTGCAATAACCTCAGTTGTTTAAGGGTCAAAAGGTCATTTCGCATTGTACATATATGCATATATGCATCTCGCCATGTACTGTATAACTTGTATTAAAAGACCGCCTTTGTGAAACTGAAAATGTGGTCTCTTTATAAAACGGTCCCTTAAAGCAACATAAGTTCTTTTTATATTACAAAGTTTGGTTTCAAAAAATCTGATCTGTTTATACAAGTTTGACTGTATCATTGTCTATCATTCTTATGACTCACATTTAATATTCTGTATATACAGAAATAAAGAAAACATGCTGGATTTTAAAATCGTAGTTTGTTAAAGACAGTGGTCATGGATGTTTGCGATTGTCATTCGATTCATCAGTTTATACCAAGTTATGTCAGTACAAGGCTAATTGCCATGAACCGAATAACATTAGTATTTCTTTTTGCGTAGATATGTAATTATATGCATATTAAATTTTGTAAATAAATAAGCCACGTGATAGACATAAAAACCATTACCAATACATTTTAAAGGTAATGACAAAACGCATTTAAAGTTTATGAATAAACGACTAAGCCTCGAGAGCTTTTCACTCAATCCTTTATGCTGTATGTCTTATATGAGATTTATAAATAAAATATTGTTTAAACCAAAAAACGTTTTGCTTCGATACACACGTTTCTGTTTTTCAGCAAAAAACATTTTTGTATTTCAATGTCATCTATTATCAATTGCCTCGTGATATTCATATTTCAGGAAGAAAATAAACTACACTTCTCTGATCCTGTTTGCCGATATTATCTGTAAAAACCGTAAACTTTTCAAACAAAAAGGAAACAGAAACCACATTTAACTTAAAGCTCTCACCTAAACACGTCATCGGACATGACACTTAAAATTCGACTTGTTTCAGGTAGTTAACTCACAAGCCTCGCTCAAGACTAGATGATGATGATATATTTTAATAAATAAATCAAACGCGGTTCTTTTAGCCATTACCGCCAGAAATGTAAGGGTTTGTTGAAAAGAAATTAAGTGAGAAAGGTAGATAAACATAAGGACTGAATGTCACGTGCAATCTTTTAGCTCACGAAAGACTGCCACAACGTTAATTGAAAAGCACGAGAACTTTTTATCACTCGAGCGTTAAATGTGCTGAAGTTCTTTCAGTACTTTGATTGTTTCAAAAATACTCGCCAAGATCAGGTGCAGATTATAAACATAGACATTCGAATTTCGAATTGTTAATATGGAATTTGTAAACAAAAAGGCCTTGTTATTTCCCCTCAACCATTAGAACAAAATTAAAACCATCTTGCATCAACCAAATTAAACTGATACACACCAGAACTCTTTTTTTTTTGTAACAAATTGAAGACACTTTTGACCTAGTAATCTAAATGTCTTTATAAACATCATACAGAGGATGTATTTCCTATGTACAGTTAAACATGTGTCAGTGGTCACCTCCATTAACCAGCCGCCCGCCTTTCGCAGTCAATGCTTAATGTATCCCAATAATAATTAAAAACATTTTAGAAGGACATTATTATATCAGGACATAAGTATATCAATATATTTAGAAGGACATAATTATATCAGGACATAATTTTATCAATATATTAAGAAGGACATAATTATATCAATAAATTTAGAAGGACATAATTATACCAGGACATAATTATACCAGGACATAATTATATCAATATTTTAGAAGGACATAATTATATCGAGAAATGTCATGTTTCTGTACAAAAAGCCAATATAGCGACCTGCTGTCTACCCCAAATTTAAAACCAACTACAGTAAACTCCTTATATAACGAACCCGGATATAGCGAAATTCAGGATATAAGGAACACATTTTCCGGGCCTGATTGTTTTTCTTCTTTAAATTATTTAAATATTTAAATACGAAAATAAAATATGGATGTAACATACTCCGGATTTAAGTTTAACATTTAAATGATCCCGAGGAATCCGTTTGATATAAATGAAGTTTTTATGACACGCCTTATTTCGCTTACTACTGGGTTTGTATTGGCTGAATCTTTTGTTTCGATAAATTCACACACCGTCTCCCTTGGTCTAGTGGTTTAGGCATCCGCCTTGGGAGCGGGAGGTCGAAGGTTCGAATCCCAGCAGAGGTCCGTTCTGATATGGCCGGTTGGTGAGCCACCAGCTAGTAAAATAATGGTTACCGTATGCCTACCTGCCTGGTGCCTGGCATTAAAAGGATAGGATTCGGGAGGTACACCTGCTCAAAAAGAAGGTGTCTCATAAGTCAGAAATGGCTGGCCCTTTAAATAGGGGTGACACTATAATAAACAAACACTTTACCTTTACCTTTTACCATACTATTTACGCATGAGCTGTTTCAAACTGCATCAAGTTTTAGGTAATGCCTCTTTAAACAACAAACTACGTTAGGTATGTCCCCCCTCCCTTTTGGTGCATATGTCTGCTGGCATCTTAAGACATATATGAATACCCTTAATTTATTTCTGTGTTCAACATCCACCATATCTGTTTCTTTTTTTCTAATTTATCAGCCTGAAAGATATATATATACTTTCATGAACGAAACCATGGTATTCAGAGAGGGCATTGATATGCATACTTGGTTTGAGAGATCAGCCGCAGTCTCACAATGATTCGAGCATTCCCTATGGGCCCATAGAATGTCATAGGCAACAGGCGATTAATGTGCCGGAACCAGACTCCGTATTAAAAGCAATTATCCTTTGACATTTAAAACTTGTCATGAAACACGCCAAATAGATCAAACCAATTGTTAATAATTAATTAATTAAGTGCAAGCGTATCAATAATTGTTTCCTTTATGTTTGCCCTAGAACATTTACCTTGCCAAATGTATTAAAAAGTTTCGAATTCAAATGTTAACTGCCTCTGCGGTCGAGTGGTTAGAATCACTGTAACCTCTCATAGATTGAGGGTCGTGGGTTCGCGCCCTGCTACCGACCATGTCCCTTTGTGTGAGACTGTTGGCAGTTTCTTACGGAGGATTTACCCAGGCACGATTGTTCGGTGCATGAACTGCCCGCTTGTTAAAATGACCAAGGTTGGAACGGACGTTAAACTCATACAACAACAACGAACTTAAATGTTTTCTAAAAAGTGGGAAACTTTTCTCTACGAGCGTAATAGTGGTGTTTTCCTTGTGCCTTTTTGGTTATTTTAAACTAGTGTCAAGAAGAAAGCTTGATTATAAGTGGACAGTTTTAAATCCGGGCTGATTTGTTAACCAATCAGGGCAGTTGTATGTAACCCGAGCTTGACAGAGATCTGTGACTGATCTCTTGTATATGATTATATCATCTTAATGATTATGCAATTTTCGGCTTTCCATAATTATTGGCATGCACTGAATTCTATCACTTTCAATCCCACCTGCATTCTAGAAGATTCTGTCAATTGCTTTTGTTTCTTTGTAATGAATTAATTGAAAACCAGGACAGGGTTTTAACAATATGATATAAAACATTTGTACAATCAATTCCATAAGATACATACATTTTGAACAATTACATTTTCCTCTGGCGACTGCAGTTCTGTAAATGGTTCCTATACATCAAAAGCCAACATGGAAAGTTTTCCCAAGCCGCAGATTTTAATGTTATTGACTGCACTTCCATAGATTCAGGACATAGAGATTGTGGAAATCGCATTTGCCTATACAAATGGTGCCCTGAAAATGTCAGTCGAAGCAATAATGAATTGATGCATCAGTGGCAGATGTAATAATTATATATAATCAAATTAATACATATCCTGGCGCAGATCAATACCGCGGCATGACAGCATCTATATCTGAGTGGAAACTTAAAGCCATACACGAGGCAAACGACAGCATCATGAAAAGAGCAATATATGTTAATAAGGTCGTTTAAATGGTCTAGTAGGTGCAGTGCCCTTTAATATGTCCGTATCTATTCGGGCTTCTCCGACAAGTTTCGAAAATAGATTCTTGCCGAACAGTGCCGAGGTAATCCAACTGTAACATATGTTGAACTTTGCACTCTCCCTTGTGTAACAATCGTTTGGAATATATGAAACCGAAAATGCCAATTTTAATATCGTTTCTGGGTAAAAAAATAGAGAGAAAACAATGAGTAAAAACCCTTTGATGTTTTTGAAAGAAAAAGAAAGTAACGACTGAACAATGACTGATTAAAGACAGTGCTTTTTGTTTAGTGGTTGCCATTGAAAAGAATGAACTATAGCCAGGAAGAACTCATACAATCATTGTATGATATGGATTTTAGTGTTGTATATCTAGTCCAACTTTCCTTAACAAACTCCCTCAAAACACACATTTTCTTTCCCGTTGCGTCAGTTATAGGAGGAATCGACATCTCCATAACAACATATCTCTACAATAAACACATTTATGTGTTCTCAAGGGCGTTCGCTTCTGTACTGTACTGCATGAAGTTTGGAAAAGAGGTTGTTTTCATTATCTAGTACATTTCGCTTATGGCTATATCGCTTTCAAAGGCCACGCAACTCCTACTTATTTCAGCACCATACTTAATTTTCTGAAATCATTGGCACGGTAGTCGAGTGGTTCACGCTCTGGACTACCATTACGGAGGTCCCCGGTTCGAATCCCGGACGATGCACGTGGAAGAACCAAACGGTCTATTCGTAATTATAAAGTCTTGGTACTTTCCTCTGAGAAGAAATCCTCGAGTCAACTGGCTATATAACTCTTTAAATCAGCATCTCAAATCTTTCTTACCTTTATTTTTTATGGGACATATAATATTACTTTGATTTCCTCCAAAATTGAAGAGCATAATCTTATAATCTTCAGGTTCATTTTGTTTCTTTCTTACTCGGACATTATTCAATCCAGCTGGAGTTAGACTTTATACAATTACGTCAAGGACTGAACAATCTCCGGAATGAATTTAACCACATCCGATGTCGACAACGAAACACAAGTGCATTCATCCTGAGTTTTAGAGCAACTTGATCAGGTCATCAAACTAAGGTCATACAATGTTAGCTTTTGAAAAAGCTAGAAAGCGACTCGCTTTGCTTGTTTTAGTAAGAATTATTCATGTTTTTGAATGATCCACAAAATGCAAAACAACACATTTACTGTACCTTTCCTTGTGACGTCCCTTTCTACTCACTGGAGCAGTTTTCCAGTCAATAAAAACAGGACAGATTACACCGACAATAGTTTCTTTGACAGTCCCGTTTTTATTATTCACTTTTATGAACTTGGACAATGGTCATGTTTATTTCTTCTCGGGCTTCGTCTCTGTAATGAGAAGAAGACGAATATCAATACATTGGTTCGCTTCTTATCTTAGGTTCGACCGCTTTGACGTCATCAATAACCCTTACATTCACGGTTTTATCCGAAGATGGCCGAGTGAGGACGACTGACGTTCGGCCGGTTTTGATACTGGTCTTGTTTTATAGATACAATAGATGTCTTCATATTTTATTTAACAGGGGTTGACGTTAGACGGTGTTATTCGTAACTGACTCTGATACATGTACTTTAGACTTGCATGCAGTCTTTGAGCTATCGTCAAACCACGCGGTGAATATGTTTGCCCGAATAAACAAAAAGATAGACAGCGATGCATTGGATTTCTTCAGTATGCTGGGTTAGCGATTATAAATCCAATCGTTATTTCAAGTCATAACATGTCATCTTTAAGGCACCATATCCCTCTTGCAACAAGGAATTAGTGAAAATTGGCAGACTTGCCGATAAATGATGGATGTTTATTATTGCTAAACTATATTTTTGATGTTGGTAAATGAACGTTGCTATTCATCTTGAAAAAACAAAAACAAAAACGAAGAATAGGATCTTAACACATTCGTACCTGGGTGTCTACCAAAATATATACATTTTCAAGCAGCTACGCGCGAAAGCATCCGACAAACATAACATGTCTTCTGACCAGGATTTAATTCTTAGCCTCGATGGCGCAGTGGTTCAGGCGTTCGCCTCCGGAACGGAAGGTCCCGGGTTCGAATTCCAGCCGGAGCACGAAGTATGTCGTTGAACAAAGACACTTCTGCAA
This sequence comes from Saxidomus purpurata, assembly GCA_022818135.1. Taxonomy (NCBI): domain Eukaryota; kingdom Metazoa; phylum Mollusca; class Bivalvia; order Venerida; family Veneridae; genus Saxidomus; species Saxidomus purpurata. The sequence goes on from JAFMSR010000003.1 coordinate 14,200,798, forward strand.
ATGAATAGCAGCGATGATATCTTGAATAAGTATTCGAGAACGATTTAATAAGCTGCGGAGCTATCTATATCCGTAAAGTTTGTTTGCGGTTCGCGATTCGAATCGCGAACAGGCAACTAGTCTGCATTTGAACCGCTAATTGGGAATGAGAAGTAGTTTGCATTTCGTTTTTCGAATACGAAACTCATGACTGTTAGGTTTGCAGTTCGCAAACTCGTCTGCAGTTCAAAGTTCGCAACTCGAATAGCGGACTACAAACTGCGAACTGGTTTGTGAACTGCGAAATGCAAACCAAACAGTCATGAGTTTCCTAATCGAATAGCGACTTTTGAACTGCAAACCAGTTCGGAGTTAGAAAAATAGGGCTGACAAAAAAATCTTGCAGTTAAAATAAAAGTGTAATTCATCATGTAGCCAGGCGGTGGTTCATTGCCATTTCATTGCAAAGTTCTTGGTAGGGAAATTTCAGACAAGTTTCATATATCCACTTACATTGTTCCATAACAATAACTCCTAACAAAAGATTTTATTGATAATGCAAGTGGCTGTCGCTCTTGTAATATAATAATGCATTGTCTTCTCTTAAATATAAACCAGTATGTTGCAGGAGGGAATGGAGGACATTCATTGAAATTATGACTACATGTACTTTATGTATGGGAATTGCCATAAATAACCTTCCCTACGTCCTTTTTGTGAAAATTCCTTTGTTACACCCCATAAATGGGTTTGAATGCAACGTAAATACACAAAATGCAATTTGTTTCGCTCTGTCGCTCTGTAAAACGCATAAACAATTTTTTTTCCGACATTTGCGACAACTTAAATATGTTTTCAGTTACCCGACAAATACGAATACACAATTATGATTAATATAGCCGAAAATCAACAAGTTTGACTACCTGTTTTATTGATTCTAGACTGACAATAGACAAACCATCGCGCATTCTTTCTTGTCATTTTGGCATTCTTTCAACATTATCTTCGCTTCTATTTTAAAACAACCTGCGGAAAGTTTTACTGGAAGAAAAACCTCGTCCCGATACAAAACAACCAGTATTTATGTAGTTTTCATATGGAATATGATTTATCAACGTTCCTGTGATATCGGGAAAAGATATTTATTATGCAAAACAAAGAATAGGATTCATTTTCCAATAATCGTGTATCGTACATTTTTCACATTAAACAAAAGAAGGATAAAATCGGTTTAACCGTCATAACTTTTAAAAGGATTTATATTACGCTTATGCGTTGATGACAAAAAGTTGGCAGATTCTTTTATCTAAATGGTGATATAAATTTCAAAAAATTAATTAAGTATTTCACCTACCCATTTTGGTTTAAAATTTATCACCCCGTTTTCCCTATGTAAGCTTTGGGGGTCTTAAATTGCTTCATTTTTTTCAGTGATTTGTTGAAACATTTCGTCTTATATAGAGAACCATTTAAAGGATCGCTTATGCGTTTGTAGCATCGGCAAGTGAAATATTTAAGGAATCAAATGGTGCAAAAATTTTATTACATAGTTTCCGATTTCACCTACCCATGAAGTTTATAAACTGTTAACATGTAAAGTCTGACGGATCGGGTGTCCCCGTGGTTTTCACGGAAATTATCGACTGGCATACGGAAATCATAATAAAGCTAGGCTGTTAAATATTGATGAACTTAGGGACCGTCAATATAGATTTTAAATTGTTTGTTTCAATTTAATAAAATAAATATGGTAGAAGGCCACCTTTTTTCTGCTTTTGTGTACTTTTGGTGGGTTTTTTTCAATTGTCACAGTTAAATGTATATATTAAACTGGCTTCTTTAGAGGTGTATTTGCATTTTGACATCTTAAAGGCCCAAAGATGGGACAGTCACCTGTACGTGTTTTTATATGTTATGGCTTCTATCAATTGTATCCTCCACTTGTCAAAAAAGTGTGAATATTGTTGTTAATTGCAAAAAGTGTGACACATTGGTCCCATACCTTTTCTGGTTATTAAAGTCGGGGGGGGGGGGGGAGATTTTTGTACTTACGTGTTTAATTTTGAGATAAATTAAGTGTAAAATTATCTTTAAATACAGCGACTGTCGAAAATATTTTTTTATATCATGAATTATGAAATGAACACATTTGGAGAGAGAGAGAAAGAGAGAAAGAGAGAAATTTGTACATATGTCTTTGAAAAATATTTTCATGTTTAGCTTTAATTTTGAGATAAATTCAGTGCAAAATTATCTTTAAATTCAGCGAGTGTCGATAATATTTCTTATAAAATTTTATTTTCCATAATATTTAATTATACTCGGATTTCAAGATTGCATTTTCAATTTGACAAAATAACCTTTTGCTTTGTTATGTTAAAATATATATGGAATCTATAAATTTTCATCATCAATGTTAACACACTGTTTTTATTGCGCCATAAATTGGTTTAATCCGGATGTTGATTATTAGGGGGTACTAAACCCCGCTTGTTCGATAATTTATTACCACGTTTTGACCAATATACGTGCTTCGGTTTTAATGAACAATGACAAAACAACAGTCTTGTGTTAATAAAAAAAAAATTAATCTAAGACTTTCATTTCATCTCTTTATATATTAACTAACTAATTAAGGTGTCAAACTATCTTATACTATTTATGTAACTTAACGAAAACATAATTTAAAGTTCATTGTTGATTAAATGATTTATGAAATAAAAAAGTAATTTACACAATAATGATTTCTTAGGTCATTTATTATCACATTGCCCCTCTTCATTTTCTTTTAAATATTCTTTAAATCTAATGCAATAAATCAGTTAGTCAGCGCAATCTCAGAAAGTCAATATCATTTATCGGTACAATGATTGTGAAGAATGTAACTGTCCCACTTTAGCGCTAGCTATGTTATCGATTTTTGCTGACTAACTGATTTATGACTTATCGTGATACGGAAACTTCCGATCGGCAACGATCAATATTGATGTAGACAGTATTGGATTATCGATTTTCTAGAGGCTGTTACTGCATCAGCTAGCGTTTAGCGATGGTACACTTTGTTCCATATGAACAGTATGTTCTTATTAATTTGGGAAACTGCACGGAACATTTTGATTGCTTTCACGCATGGTTTATATACAGTGATCCCGTGAAATATTTTTCAAAGACAAACGGTTTATTTATATAAAAGAAATAAAGGTTATCATATAATCATTATCATATTAACATACATATACGTGATTTTCAAATAGAAATTTGTTGAAATTGGCTGAAAAGGTTGCAAGGTCAAGACCGAGGTCAAAATAAATTTTGGCATCACCTAAGTATACAGTTAAACCTGTGTTAAAGAACACCTTTGAATAAAGACCACTCTACGGGTTTAGGTAATCTGGGGGAAAACAGTGAACTATGAACTATTAATGATGCATTAGAAACCTAGGTATAAATTAAAACCACCTGTTATTATTGAACTCCACTTTAGCCAGTGGTCGTTGTTCATGAATTTGACTGTAAAACTGTGTAAACTTAATGGAAACATTCATACCAGAACGTTAAACTTTAAGAAATAATCAGTTAGCACTAACACAAACTTGTCGCTAGGTGGCGTATTTAACGTCACTTTGTTGCTAGGTAGCCGACGTCAAAATTAAATAAAAGATGTGGTTCCGTAACGGTCGATACTTCAGGTGTAAATGTTCCAAGATTCAGGCCAATCTGATGAAATTTTATTTTGGCCGAGGAACAGCGCATTTGAGAAAGAAAATGGAAAGCGGTCACTATTCCAATGTTATATAACTATTTGAAATAAAATTCTAATACAGAAACAGTGAAAAGAAATATGAACATACTCATTCCAAAGTCTTATTTCTTCTCTTAGAATACCACTGTGTATTTTGGAGACTGAAACTACGCTATAACGACCATCAACGTAATTACTAACAGCTAAGATCAAAGTTTGAATCCCAGAGACACCATTTGGTCCATTATAATAAGTTATAAACACACATAATTCTCGTTTATCTTAAACTAATGTCTACTATATCTTTACGTCCCCATCGGATCTTGGAGTACTCTAAAGTGCTTTGATTTGTTCAGTCTACGCCCGTAAACATTGCCTACTTATTTCGGTACACGTGTGCTGTCATACTATGTATGTCGTAAACCTAATCGTGTCTGAAGATACACTCTTCATAACTTTTAAGTATCTTCCTACATATTTCTTTTTACATTGCATGTTAAACGCCCTCTTAGATAGTGACTTACACTAACTAAAGCTAACAGTCAAGTCTGTGAACAAAGCCCACTTGTCGGAAGACGCTAACGTCGTTATAGTTGACAGGTGGTCTCTATTTACAGATAGCTCCACTGCAGGCATATATTGCACCGATTTCTCTCTGCTGATCTATTCTCGCAAGGTGGCCTGTATTCGGAGATCATTTGATTCAAGCAAGGAAATTCAGTTATTCTAAGACAATGGGCCATTTTTATATTAAACAAAACCTGTTTTAAGCATCCCTTCTTAAAGCGGACACTTCTTGTCTGCATAAGACAGGTTTGACTGTATTTTATATAGCAACAACATGTAATGTTTTTGTTGTATGTACGTTGTTACCATAGCAACGACACTTGTCAAAACTGTTACATTTGTAAGAAAAATGTCAACATGTCTCTTGCCAACATCAACAATTGGAAAGTTGTTTATACGTACAAGTATAAGATATGATACAACTGCAATATTAGTAACAATACTAGTAGCAAGAAAAAGTATATAGTACACACCCTCAACAATGCTCAATATGAGAATATGTTATTCTGTAGAAATAAGTAGATAGAAACAGCCGCTTTTTCCACTTTAAGCACCTTGCTTTAAGTAAGACTCTTCAATGAATACTACTCACTGCGTTTTGTTTACTAAAAAGACGATATTTGAGTTGTATTTATTGAGTAGTACTAAAAGTACTCGGTGAGTAATACATACTGAATGTATGCTTATATAATAATATTCAATGATTACTACTCACTGAGTATTGTTCAGTGAGTAACGCTTATTTTAGATACTACTCTCTTTACAAATTTCATTGAATATAAGTGACCAATATATTAGCGAGTACTATTCATAGACAAATTGAAGTTCAAGCAAGGTATTACTCTCTGGATAATGTTCACTGGGTTCTTCTCAGTGAATTAAACTAAATGAGTAGTATTCATTGAACAGTCAAAATTCAAGCAAGGTGCCAAAAGAAGACTATCCACTTTAATGGGACACACACATTGAACACTGAAAGTTTATACTGTTATGATTTGTACTGGTCATTTAGCTGAAAATATTCGTCTTTAGTAGAATAATATTTTCATTTTAGTAGTCTACAAATGGCGGCGAATTCTTTTGTCGGCATTTTCTTCTTGTTGAAAAGAACGTGATCAGTCTGTTCCTTTGTTTGTACTGATATAATGAGGCTTGAAGATTTTGCTTTGCAATTACATCCTGCAGGACACTGGTCAAGTGGGGGACAAGTGGTTCTGTAATTCTATTACTATGTGTGGCTCATTAGATACAACCAGAACAAAGAGTGCACACACGCCTTTATAACAGACACGCACTTGTACTCTAAGATTTTAAGTGCCGATCAAACACAGTATATCAAAGAAAGTATACAGCGTGTGATTTGAGAGCATAAAATTATATACCGTTTTCAGCCAAAACCTGCTTTTTCATAGGATCGTAATAAAATGTCATGTGTTTATCGGCGTGCATGTCATGACACTCTGACATCATTTCGGGTTATTTTTAAAGTCCCATGATCACTTTAATCTACTATTATCCAAGTGTACTTATTGAAAGAATAATGGTAAAACCTCGTATTTATGTAGCTTCGTTACGAAAAAAAGTATTGTAAGAATGCATTTCGCTGACTTTGAATTCATCCTGAAAAAATGATACCATATTCAAGTTTGCCCTGATTATAATGTGTTTTTCTGGGCATCTAACACGCCCTAAACTCACCAAATATGAGCAAACAGCTTACAGTATTCTTTAATTTAAATACGAACATTGTCTAGCAAGTTTCGATCGCTGATCTCCGAGTAATTCCCGTTTTAACTGCAATCTCCTACAATCAGTTAAGCGTAAAGGATGATAGCACGAGCCGTGAGGGTGCGAGTACATTGCGGCGTTCCGCGTTAACGAGGCTTCACGAGATTTATTCGCGCGAGAGTACAACAGCACGAGACGAGATCAATGTCGATTTTGCTCGAACGATGTCCCATTGTCGTTTCGCACCGGGAGATGGGTGATCGAGACGTATATATGTAGTCGTATTAATCGCTCAAAGTTTCGTACCAAGCTGTGAGTTCGTACACGACAGGGTGAGATCACCATACCTCATTTAACGTCGAGTTAACCTTATATGGACCATTTATCGGCAGCCACATACCAATTTTTGATCTAAATGCAACAATACACATTTGTAATATGTCGGACAAACCCACTTAAGAACAGCCTCTACACTTCCTATACAATTATTCATATTACACTTTTATACGAGGGAGCAAAATCTCCACTTGAACTCTTTGTGAGCCACTGTAGGCCAGGCACATATTAATTGGATTCGTTTCATCAAACAAAACTTACACCATTGCACTTCCGACAGGAAATTTAAAAACAATAGCAATTTTTCACAACATGTCTGGTATGCTAGACGCCTTATCATGTAGTAAGATCACAAAAATCTGACTCGGAAAAAAAGAAGAAAAAAAAACAACATAATATTAAATACGTTGGCGTTTAATACATCTGAGTTATTTTAACCACCGATGTTTTAAACTTTCACTGCGGAAGATGATTCACAAGAAACGATGCAGAGAGCAGTTGTTCATTTCGTTTGCGTAAGGAGTGAAGGAAAAGTGATACTCAGTTGCTAACATTCAATAAGGTTTAACGATCGAATATTCATGAATGTTGTTGCCTTCTCGAATGCAAAACTAGGTTCCTCCGACAGCATAAATTGGATTACGATAAACTTAATATGTGACTGGATATTTACTAAATATTATTGAGAAATTTGGGTGAGTAAATTGAAAAATTTGTGAAACACGAAAACACTGTAATTTTGCTTGATAATCATTAAGCTTGCTTCTCTACATGGAGCAATTTGTGTTTCTACTTTGGACGATTTTAGATGGCTTCAAGAGAGAAAAAGGTTACATTTATGTGGAAAAAATTGGCAAGTTTACGGTTATGTGAATATAAATAGAAAAAACAGCATTGCTCTGTAATCTGAAATACTGAAAATGTTGCTTAGAATCCGCTAGTGTTTGGTGTTTTTATTTCATAAATTTAATGTTTTTTTACGGGTGCAGGAGTCAATAAAAAGGGATACAACGTGCTTATACATGTTCTAAGTCAATTTGATACCGCCATACTTTTTTGGTTACATTTTTTGCACGTGTAAACTGAGCAAAGCTCGTTTGCGTCCAAAGGAATAATTGTTCCCGATTGTTTTTGCGGTCGTTCATTGTAGACCATGATTAGAATACAAGTCGTTGCTCTCTAACCATAGTCTTACCGGTATGGTCTTCACCATCTGACATTCAGATGGACACTATATGGAATCACTAAATTTAAGAGATGGGCATATCACTTTACAGAATTAGTGTATTTTATAGCATTGTTCAGTTCCATATTATAACATCAAATCTATAATCTTAACTCGACTATTATTAAACCAGTGTTGTGGTATGAATAATACATATTGCTTATACTCACTATAAGTTCCCGCCCACACTCACCCAAACTCATCAGTTTTATTGAGATTTACCGGGTTAGTTATAATTGAAAAGTAAATGCTGTTTTATTAATGTTACAATTTCTAATGAATTTGAGAATAAAAAAACTACTTTCACGGAGCAGTTATACACAATATAATTTCAACCAGTAAGCAGGGTGAGACTTAGGTTTAACACCAGTTACAGTAGTTCAGATATTTACTTATCGGTCCTGGAAAGGCCTGGTACCAGGCTCTTATCTTCCCTAAGAAACTACCAACTTTCACAAGTTGGTGAAAGTAAGATGTTTGTAGTTTCCAAGCTGTGCCGATAATATCAAACGCCTATGCATAGACCTATAGTAAGACTGGCATTCAGTCGTTACATTCACTTCTTTTTTGTGCCATGCTTATCTCTTACAAATTGCCTCCGCCAAAAATGTAGAATGATCGGGACCTGTGAGAAGAAAGGGACTGAAAGTATTTTGCCACAAATTTTAATGAAATGCTAACCTAAAGTGTGCATCAAATACAAAAAACTGCAGCTGTAATGCAATCGTAAGTGGGTGTTTACCGGTTGATAGATTTCACAAGATGAGAAATTTGAATGTTTAAGATTAGAACAGGACAGGTGTGCGCATGGTGACGTAATATGCACATTTATTACTATATCCTGATAAAATAAAATGGTAATAAAAGTATAAACAAAATATTACTTAAAATGTATAGACCAACAACGTCCTATGAGCCGTGTCTGTGCTTTAAGCTTTTTGGATTTCAAGGATAAAGTCCGAGGAGCACGGGTCAGTCATGCCTCAAATATTTGTTCTTGAACTATACAATTACCCAATATATATTTTAACAATCTTTACACCATTCCCATTAAAACCTTACATAAGAGTGAAAATATAAATAATAGTTCATTCGTGACACCACGTAGTTGTCTCACTGTAATAAACATAAACACCTTTAAGGCCTAAAAACGAATATCAAAGAAGGCGTAGGAGACGACTTTCTGTAATTCATTTTGCTTAATCGTATGCATGTTCAGTGAAATATATCATATTTGCCGTCAGGTTTGACTTCATTTAGCAAAAACATATGTTATTTACCTGTCCATAGGGGCACATAGTTTCACGATTAGCATGCAACGGCTGTACGTATATACGTATATTTAACACCTACAGATCGATCACACGTTAACCAGATACATTTCACACTGTTCATTACATGCGCGAGAGTTTTAGTGATGTTCATCTGCTGTATTAATTATAGATGAAATAAGTTCTAACATGGCACCGGAAACTGCGTCTAAGATTGATTGAAGTTTTTTTTTGCTGTAAAAATAACTAACTTCGTTCATCATATGCTTGAAAACAAGTCCTGGGATACAAGAAGTCATGTCTCAGTTCTGTGTGAATGTTGTCGTGTGTATATTTTTTGTGACATCGTTTAATCTGTTATAACGTGCTTGAGGTTGTGTTTCTTTTCTTTTTGACTGCAGTGGTGTTTCTGCTCTTTGTGACTGCATTGATGTTTCTGTTCTTTATGACTGCAGTTGTGTTTCTGTTCTTCGTGACATCAGTCGTGTTTCTGTTCTTTATGACTGCAGTTGTGTTTCTGTTCTTTGTGACATCAGTGGTGTTTCTGTTCTTTATGACTCATGTCTGTTTTGGTTCGTTGTGACTGCAGTGCATTTGTTCATGAGTGTTTCTTTTCCCTGACTGCAGTTGAGTTTCTGTTATTTATGAATACAGTTGTGTTTCTGTTCTTTTTGACTGCAGCGGTGGTTTGGTGCTTTGTAACTTTGCAGAGGTGTTTTTGTAAAAAGCAGTGGTGTTCTGATCTTTTTGACACTAGTTGTGTTTCTGTTCTTTTTATTGCAGTGGTGTTGTTTTTTTTGTAACTGCAGTGGTGTTTCTGTTCTTTCTGACTACAGTGGTGCTTCTGTTCCTTTTTTTACAACTGTTGTGTATTTGTTCTTGACGACTGCAGTGGTGGATTGGTTATTTATGTCTGTAGAGGTGTTTTTGTAAAAAGGCTGCAGCTGTGTTTCTGTTCTTTTGAACTGTAGTGGTGTTTCTGTTCTTTGTAACTGTAGTGGTGTTTCTGTTCTTTGTAACTGTAGTGGTGTTTTAGTACTTTGTAACTGTTTGGAGTGGTGTTTCTGTTCTTTATGGCTGTATGCAGTGGTGTTTCTGTTCTTTATGACTACAGTCGTATTTCTGTGCTTTGTAACTTAAAGCTGTGTTTCTGTGATCTTTGTGACATCATTTGTGCCCCTAATCTTTGTGATTGGAGTGATATTTTATTTTTTTATGACTAAAGTTATGCTCCATCTTTTGTGACTTAAGTTGTGTTTTGTTCTGTGACACCTACATTATGTAAGTGTTTTATGTGATTGCATCGATGTTTTTGTTCGTTATGACTACTTTTGTCTCTCTTTTTTTTCGCCTGTAATTTTGGTTCTATTCTCAGTCACTTCTACTATAGTATTTATCATTATCGTTTATTGTGTGATTAGTCACGGGCTATTTTTCATCTCCTCACACAACAATTGAGTTGTGCGGTTTATTTCTAACTTTTGTGTGAAAGTATGTTGGAATCATTACAATAAAACTGGGTTTAAATGAAGGCTATAAAGATACTCCAGAATGTTGGAATCAAATCTAAAGGAAACAAGCCGAGGTATGGCATGTTAATATCAGAAGCGCAATGAAAACTTTTCATAATACCAGACTCCCCTATGATATATGGAATAAAAGCGCAGTAAAACCCTAAGGACCTCGTATTACTACTCTGAATGTAGCCACACTCGTATATTCCATGACTCCATGAAAACCTGTCACATTAAGTATGCATATTCTACGCATGGAATTGCTCCCGTTTCTTGGATATTGCCGAACACCACATGCAGCGGTTACTTCCCCTACCGGACAGGGGAAATCACTGCGTATTCTATTAGTAAATTGCTGCATATGATATTTTCTTCTTAATCAAACTATGTATAACAAATTTTCATCCCAGTGAGAGCTATTCAATTCCGATTATCATCACTGTGCAAGAAATAATTGTAAGTTATAATGAATATTTAAAAATGTCATATTTACCGGCGCCATTAGAAAATGAAGTTAGGTAATAACTAGTTAGGTAATAAATGCCAGTTCGCTATATCAAAGAGCAAAGGATTAATTGAAGTTTTACAGATGATGCATGCATGAAAGAGATCATAAGAACTTAATGTAATGAGAAGCTGTCATAGAAAATTTTCTCACCACCTAGAAGAATTCGGGTCTGATTTTCATGTTCTAATAAATGTTTCCCTGAATTGTGCTTTCGTTGATAGAGACTTTACCTGGAAACACAGTGTATAGGTGAAAAAATACAGTTATACCTGTATGTATTGGCCAACAGGATTATTCAATTAAAAACGTCTGCTTGTAAGAGATGAAAAGATACGAGATAGAAAAAAAACTGCGACTTGAAGACTGCTATCAACAGAACTAACTACTATACTGACCCAAAATGAACGTCTCTAGTCTACAAAATGTAAAATAAATGTTTACAAAACATTATCATTATTTCACTCCAGCACTGGCATGTCAGTGCAAAACGAAGCTAACTTTACAAAATATTATTGTTTATTTCACTTGAGCTCGGCTTCGCGAAAACCAGCGGTGGGTCATTTAAAATCAGACTGATCTGAACGCGTACTGTCCGCTCATTTTAAAGTCCCACGAGCACTGTGTATGTAAAGTTACCAAAAAAGATGACGGTTACTTGCTGTACTATGTAAGAAACGTTGTTATCGGGAAGAAGCGACAAAAATTAAAAACATGCGTACGTTAAAATTCTTTTATACTAAATAGAATACAATTCTATCATTATTCTATCCGTTAATTATTATCTATTTAAGACTAAAGTGCTAAAGGGACTTTAATAGTCAATCTCAGTAACATGATGGTTCTTGTAATTATACTGATGTTGTGCGATGAAAACAATTTCTTCCCCCACAGTGACTATACATACAGTACACTCCGTCGTATATAAGCGGGTCGTACCGAGTATACCTCGAACGAGGATGGTGGACCTAATAAGCACAATTACAAACCGTCGTATATAACGAACTTCTTCGGACCATTCAAATGTATTCGTTATATCCTGAATACGTTATATCCATAATGACATTTTCATATCAAATAAAGAAGGAAAAAATCCGGGTCCACAATTTTGTTTTCTTTATATCAGGACTTTCGCTATATCCGATGTCATTATTTACAGAGTTTACTGTAGGTCAGGTGATCCTATTGCAGTCCGGCTCAGGGATTGGCGGAAAAAAGTACAGGGAACCCCGTAAGATTAAATGAGACATTACCTGATTGGTAGAAAAGGTTGTGTTTACAAATGAAAAATACTTATTTGAAAAATAAAATGCAATGTCTTCTGCACGCGAATGAATATTTTAGGACTGGTTATCATAATAAATAACACAGAAATCGCCATATAAATTGAAGGTGCACACATGCGGTTTAGACCCCTAAATATCACCTGACTGAGTGGGATGGTTGTCTCCCTTGCCAAATTGTAAAACATGGGTTGGTTATGCCCATATAAAAACAGCATTTTCTGGTGCCTAAGAGACTAATCAGTTTGAAAAAAGCAACACTATATGTGGGTATGATGCAGGGTCACCTTCTGACTAGATTTATAATGTAAGTCAATGGGGGAAAACTATAGGAGTATCTGACCTGTACATGTATGTAAAAGTAAACACGGTTAATTCCAACATAGCGATACTGAATTTTAGAATAAGACTCAACCTGGCGGAGAACCAAAATATAAAGGTTTTACTGTATTATTGAACCCTTGTGCGACTCTCGGGGTCTTTATATGAAATGCAGATGCTAGAAACATTCCAGGAACGTGTGCACCTTCTGGATCACGCTCTCATGAGCCCCCCTTAGATTCACAGGGTTTACGTGTAAAAATTAGAAGTATATAACATTTATGCGAATTTCCTTGTAAATTACTTATTGTTAAAATCTGAAAGCGGGCTGGGGTCTGTTACCTGTAAATTGCACGTGCATGTGGGGTTACAATTAACTCGAAACATCTGCAAAACATATAATATGAAGATGTTTTGTAGCTGTCTTATCAATTTTGTACTATTGCATAAAACAGTATTTGCAATAAATATAAAGAAAATGCTAGTATACGTTTTTCGCACCGTAATGTTTAATGGAACAAGTAATTAATATAACCCGAAGCTAGATAATATAACCCGAAGCTGTAAAATGAACGAAACAAATAAGCACATCAACAACAGCAACAACAACTACAATAAAATGTATATATTATAGGGTTGGTTTAGTGCAGGAAAATACCGGTACGTTATATATCAAACTTGCATTTGAATCACCTGCTTCTGGTGATTCTGAAAGATTCCATTGATTTTCAATAGCACGATGCACACACTAGCAAAAATTATTTCGTGCAAACACGTTTTGTTAAGTAGGTAAAGTAAAGGTAAAGGACTACGGCGTACTGTTCTGACCAAACTTAGTGCCGTGCAAACTCACGGAAAACCCGTGCTGAACCTTTTGAAGTTATATTGATAGTCAAAATGGCTGGTGTGGCGTTGCAACTTGGTCAAGACACATGATTAAACCACAAGGAACCCTTCAAAAACAGAAAGAAAAAGGTTTTTGTCAGTAAGTTCTCTTGTTTACACACAGAAATGAAAATATACTAAACACATAAATGTGAAATTTTTGTCATTTTACTCTTTTGTTATAGAGGAAAAAAAGGTCATAGAGATTCAATTTTTGTTGTTGTTGTTATTTTCGAAATATTACTTTTAAAACCCGGTGATGAATGTTTTCCTTGACATTTTAGTGCTCATTTTGAACATTAATAATAAAGCTGTTATCAGATGTAGGAAGTTAGTTTTCAAGTGTTATTTGATATGATTGAAACTATCACTTCCGGATATGCCTAAATCTTGAATATACCTGAAATTATATTGCAAAACACTTTCATTAAACTGTTTCATTTTTTATGCAGATATTTCATCTCCACAGGTGGCAGTATATAATATTTTCATTTCTGAAGATAGTTATAACAGCTGGGAAACTAAAAGCGTCTAGACGAAAACGTCGTAAATTTTTTATTTTTTTTTTACATATTGGGTCTTTGTTTTGAACATTGAAAGGAATTTTTAGAGTATGAATATTTTGTGTCGCCCAGATGAATGCATAAAGGCTTATCAGCTAAGCTGTGGATACAAACATGTACAAAATGGTGAAACAGAATGTCACAAGCACGTCCCGGCGCTGTCGTATGGTGGTCTTTTGTAACCATCTGACCAAAGGTCGTTTTCACGGTCACGGCAAATCATTTGTGGTTACTATTGTAATATTCAATATACATGTAATTGTAATTGAACATTAAAAAACAAAAATTAAAATGATGTATTATTAGTATCACGTGAAGTGACTCTCTACGAATGTGAAAGCAATTGTTATTTTCCTAGAAATCAGTGTTATTTACATGTACGTAAATTTTTCCCTATTGTTCTTTCAAGACAAAATGCTCATATATAAAAAAAAATAACCATGATGATAAGTCATATTTGCATGATTTTAAGAAAACTCTGTGCCACTCACACAATAGACCACAAGGTATAGATGGTGACGATAACGACCGAAAAACACCTCAAACTAACATGACCAGACCGCACAGAATTGTTGTTAATGGACGTGGGTTTCTTCCAGCCAGTTATACAATAAAATATAAATAGTCTTTCCTTTAATAGTATAATTCGTGCGTTACTACTGAGGGTAAATTCCCACTCGTCTTGTATATGTTTAACTCTTGTTGTTGTTGTTGCTGCTGATGCTGATGCTGCTGTTTTAAAATATCTCAATTATTTTTTTTCTAAAACTGAGTCAGTTTTTCCTACTCTGTGCATCTAATTTTCTCTATTTTTAAATGCAATTGGAGATATAAGAAGTAAACAAGTTATCTCCCTTGGCAGATAAAGTCGAAGATAGACCAGATGTGCAACATGATTTTATCATTTGGAACTCTTTGTTTTTATCGTTGTTTCTCAGACGACGGATAGTCCAGTTCTTATTTGTGAAATGTTTCATTTTTCTGTTGATCAACATGTGAAGATTGTCAGAATCAAGAAAATAGGGATAAAACCAGAGTAATCCTAATGAGAGGATCAACTTCCGGTCAGAGAGTATCGACGGGAGGTAACTCGTTAAATTGTTGAGTAAAACCGGAAGCTACGGTGATCAGTTTGATCTTTTCGTTTCATTACGTGTCAACACATACCATCAAAACATGCAGTAGTGTAGAGGTTAAAGTGTCGGTCGCTCATCCCGGATTTTGCGGGTTCGAGTCGCACTGGGGTCACGACCGTACTTCCACATATGACACCAGTATTGGTTTTGACTCGAAAGTGACTCGATAAGCTTCAAGCTTTCTTCACATTCGAGCTAAAATAAATTAGTATAAACTAAAACATGCACATTTATAACAAATGTATGTAATTGAAACATATGTATGATTAATATCAATCGTGAAAGGAAAAGGGTTATATCACAAGTGTTCAACAACTTGAACGATTAAAAACTATGTTGCTCATTTGTTTCTATTCCACTTCATTTTCATGTTGTAGATAAATATCTGTACAATTAACATGTTTCCTTTTATGTTCACCAAACTGTGCATGAAATTGCTTAAATAAACCAAACAACCCATGAGAAACTAGCTATAAAACTGAAGTCATAAACATTTATATACAATTCAACTTGCATTTTACCGCAAAATAAATAAAAATATCTACTCAAAAACAGTTGGTTATAAAAATAAAAAGCAGATGCTGGCGCTTGCATGAATATACATGTACACCGTTACGTAAACTTTCACTTTGCATCACTCATTCGTGAGAAATGGTTTTGGTTTTGAATAGAAAACTGAAACCTCAAATATAAACGAATGTTTACACATCACATATTGTTCAGTGATAATATTTAGTAGTGGGACACAATTTCTATAACAACCAAAGAATGTCAGTCGTAACTAGTGCAAGTGTATAAAATGTATTTAAATCAGTAGTGAAGGTTTTTTTTTCAGTGGTTTTCAATGTGCTATCTGCCTGGTACTCTTATTTCCGCTTTACTAATAGCGAGGAAATTAAGTCACTTCCTAATTACAAGATCTGAGTCAAGTGATGCATTCTGGTAAGGATTTTATCGTACAAACATGAATGTGAAGTGCGTTGGTATGCTCTCATATATACTTGGTATATACAGCGCTTAACTATTTTTTATTTGATTTTGACTACTGTTGGAGATTCATAAACCTACTGTTTACTATATACAATGTATCTATACAAACTCGATCTGTATGTTCTTGAAATTAAATTAATTTTTGTACATCTAATTTCAGGTTACACATTGAAGAATGTTAAAACATCGTGTTCAGACGGTTGCCGTGCCTAGCGCACCACCTGACACAAGCAACTATCCTATACCACAGCAAAACGTTCAGCCGGGTACCAGTAACTATCCGGGTATTCAGATTAGCGCTCCGTCTGGTACCGAGGCGGTTGACGGGCCACCTGCTTTCGGTGATTATCATGGTGCGCAAACAGGACAGCTCAACAGTTATCACACAGCACCGGTTGTTGCTAATACTCATCAAAACACACAACAAACGGTACAAAATCAAGGGTACCAGAGTTTTCAGAACCAGCAATATACTCCGAACACATCACCTTCACACGTGATTAATGATAGTGACTTTACTGCCACTTCCGGCAGTCAGCCATTACAAATTAATTCTAAAGAGAACATGCATCCTTCTAGTGTTCAGTTACAGGATTCTAAAGGTGTTCGGATAATTACAGAAAAATATGACTCCCTGAAGAGGTTGTCAACATCCCCGCAAAAATCTCCACTAGGGTCGCCGTGCAGTGACGGAGGCTCGTTTTCGTTCACAGATATGATAATGTCACAAAAATACCGAGAAGGAGTTACTGAACAGGACCTTCTACAAGTGGACACATTTTACCGTAGCCACAAATCGGAAGTGTATGTGTGTGGTTGTTTAGTTAATATGTATTTCGGATCAGCGAAAGCTGCTTTGAATAATGACCAATGGACTTTCTCCAGTACGGGAATCCCGCTTCTCCTCTTAGACAGCGGAGAACACCACAGAGAAAGGAAACTGTCTATCATCCTGGCAGAGAAGGGGACTGGTTTCACAATTTGGCGGGATGTAATAGATAACCTCACTGGTTATCGAACGCCAAATGCAAACTTTCATACCATGCATACGTCGAAAGATTATTCGAAGTTAGCGGGATTTAGTTTCGACGATGCAAGCGCTGCATCGGAATTCTACGGTCATCTTCATAAACTCACTGCTGACCCGGCTGACGCTCTTTTGAAATCTGGAAATCTAAAGAAAAAGAAATCCATCAAAGATAAGAAAAAGAAAAAACTTCCGAAAAAGACAGAAATTTCTCAGCCATGTTGTTTTGTTCATGTAACTAAACTGGACCGACCAATGACCGACGACAGTGAATCAACTTCAAGCAGCAAAACTTCAAATCCAAACGAAATTTCTGCACCATTTAATTTTCACCACGTGACAGCTCCTTCCGGAACCGGAAGTGACGTATCAAATTTAATGGGCAGTAAGTTGACATTGACTAGTACCAGCAGTGTAGATTCCGGTTTATCAGAAGACAGAGGCTCATCAAAAGCGGGAAATTAAAACATCAAGCGACATTTTGAAGATTTGTTATAATTACCTCTAGTCACGTACTGTAATGTTTAATTTCCTGTATTTAATTTCCAATATGAGTTTCGTCATAGATAGATATTATAATTAATATACCGCTTTCCACAACATAGCTAAAATCACTCAGCAGGGGTGTGGCTGTCGTTAGGCAAAATAAGTAAATGCGAACTGAAATTTGTCGCCCCATTCTTTATTTGTCTACGAGTAATTAACGCCAAGGGATTGGAAAAGACTTCATGCGTTTCCAAATCTTCCTTACTTTGTCATCTTGTGGATGATCCGAACTATTGCCGGAGACGTTTTTCCCATGTCTGCTTATGTCCAGAAAAGCCGGACAAACTGGTAAAAGATGGTACTAAGTGCATGAAAAGGTGCTAAATTCTTTTCGTGCGAAAAAATATGTCATTACCATGATTATTCGGGGAAGGGGGCTATGTCCAGCAAAAGAAGAGCTGCTCGTCTTGACCCCGGTTTTTTTTTGCGTAAAATATGAATTGAACACAGCTACGCCCCTCAAACGTCCATTACAGAAGAAAATAGAATTGCAAGTATTTTCTTTTTTGCTTCATGAAATAACGGACGTATATTATTACGCTGCGATCTGTTAGTTTGATATATTTTAGATGAAAGTTCAGCTATTGATTTACTCAATTTATGAATCATTATCTTCATTTTAAAGAGTTGCGCGTCAGATTGCAGTATATAAATGCATTAGGTATAGGTCAGTTGATTGTACTGCGGCGTAAACTATTTTTAGCTCACTGTAATTCTACGGTAAATGCCGAGAATAACGGTTAGCTCACGTCTTGATTTGTTGTTGATTTATATTAACTGCTCTGCTGATTTATTGTTCTATATGCATACAATTATAAACATTGTGCCTTTATCAACATTTGCTTTTTCATTGAACTTACAAACTTTCGTCATTTCAGCAAAACGAATTTCTGTATAATAAACAAATCTTGAGACAGACATTGGTCAGTTTGTCTGCCAGAAAGATGTTTTTATTCCATAAGACAATTTGTCGTATAAAGTATGTCTGTTTGCGTCAACCAGTCAATCAATCGTCTATCTACATAGATGGAGAAACTGCAGACGAATATTTATCACAAGTTATACGGGTTTTAGAAGAAATAATTATATTTTGGAATTCCCAAATGTCTGTTCTCCAGATTAGGATCACAATATGACATACTTTGTCTGCTGCCAAAATCGAGCCTTTGTCTGAAACCAGCATACAAACTGATAAAAGAATTTAACAAATGTATAACTGATTATATATCGATCAAATAAAAGCGGGAAGTAGGCCACGCCCGTATTTTCTTTATAAAGAAATGATCTCAGTCGAACTGTTTGAATCAGATATCAAACATTGTCAGATTTTATAAAGAATTTCATTAGGTAGTCTCCCTTCATAAAATCTTGATTGTCTACGATACATGCCTAATTGAATTGTCTCCCTTAGACAAACGTGATCGGAAAATCGATAATGGATCGATGTGGGTAAACTAAATAATCACTGCTACTGCTACTATGGTTTTATTTCATAAATTTCAATAGATTTACAAGACGACATACAACAAATATAAAAAGTCAAATAGTTCGTCCACATACTCCAAGATAATATCTGTTAAATAGCCTTGTCTACATACATATGGCAAATGTGCATTTGACTTTACAAGTTGAGGTCAGATGATCCTATTGCAGTCCGGCTCAGGGATTGGTTGAAAAAAGTACAGTGAAACCCGTAAGATTAAATGAGACATTACCTGATTGGTAGAAAAAGTTGTGTTTACAAATGAAAAATACTTATTTGAAAAATAAAATGCAATGTCTTCTGCACGCGAATGAATATTTTAGGACTGGTTATCATAATAAATAACACTGAAATCGCCATATAAATAGAAGGTGTACACATGCGGTTTAGACCACTAAATCTCACCTGACTGAGTGGGGTGGTTATCTCCCTCGCCAAATTGCAAAAGAACTGGGTTGGTTAAGCACATATAAAAACAGCATTTTCTGGTGTCTGAGAGATTAATCTGTTCGAAAAAAGTAATTTCAATGGTCAACACTCTATAGGTGGGTATGATACAGGGTCCTCTTTTGACTAGATTTATAATGGAAGTCAATGGGGGAAAACAATAGGAGTATCTGACCTAAAATTCATAATAATTATACAGTAAACACTGTATATAACGAACTCCTTGTGACCATTTAAATACGTTCCGTATATGAAACTGGGACCTAAAAATGTGTTCCTTATATCCTGAATTTCGCTATATTCGGAGTCGAAATATACGGTGTTTACTGTATTGCTGAATGTGATTGGGCATTCAAAACATTTAATCTTGTACGATTTAGGGCAGTTTATCATGGGTAAACAAGGAAGTCGTATTTGAATATTTCAAAAGGAATGTTTTAAAAAGTTTTAAAGACTCCAGCTGTGGGAATTAATTGATTTTAGTGAGTAGGGAGTGGTTGCTGTGGTTACATATTTAACACTTCATGTCAAACTGTCACAAGATATGCCTGTTACGGACAATTCAAGGGCTGAAATTCTCCGGAGCAATCACGTGATCCCATAAAACGTCCCGTCTCCAAGAACGGACGTAAAATAACAAACAGTTATTAAGTACATTTTAACTTTAACATCCATTTTTTTACATACAGTATACCATATATTCTAACTGAAAATTTTAAGATCTCATAAAATGTGAAAATGTCGTCTGTGATTAAATAAAAAAGAAGACAAGTTTAAATCAATGACAAACTAAGATTGATCATGAATAATTTGCTGGTATATTTTATACAAAAAAGATTGCACTTAAGTGAACGTCAACTATTAACATTCTTAGAATAAATACAGTAAACTCCGTTTATAACGAATACCTTTGGACAATTTAAATTTGTTCCTAATACAGTAAACAGCGTTTATAAGGAACTCCTTGTGACTCATTTAAATGTGTTCCTTATATCCGGGGTTTGCTTTAACCATATAACATTTCATGTAAAATAAAGAAAGACTAAAACTCGGGAAGAGAATATTAGTCCCTTATATCCTAATTTTCGCTATGTCCGGAGTCGTTATATACGGAGTATGTAGGTAAACCATGGCGTAAGGGTCACAGACTTAGACTTAGGACAATGTTCTAAGCTGTGATCAATGAACGATTTCAATTAGCAATGCTCACTGAGTTATATTCACTGAATTGTTCAAATGAGAAAACTGAAGTTAGTACATGTACTGTTATGAGAGTAAATTTTCTAAGTGAGTGTTTTCCACTGGGAGACGGTAATAACGAACTTCTCCCTGAAAAAGTTAGTAAGTTTATCACCAAGTTATGTTCTCTTAAGAGCAAATTGTGAGTAATGTTCAGTAAATACAAGTGAGTGAGTATGATATCCGAGAACTGATCACTAAACATTGCTCAGTAAGTAATGGTCAGTGATTACTGGTGACTGAATAGAATGCAATAAACACTTCTTGCTCCAAAAAATACGGTAACACGTTATGACGATGCAACAGCACGACAACACGACATGATAATGCGACAGCACGATAATACGACAGGACAATGCGAGAGCACGATAACACGACATGACAGTGCGACAGCACGATAAGACGACAGGGCGATGCGACAGCACGATAAGACGACAGGGCGATGCGACGGCATGGTGACACAAAGCGACAACGCGATAACACGACAGACAATGCGACAGCACGATAACACGATAGGACGATTCAACAGCACGATTACACGATAAGACGATAAGTAAGCATGATAACACGACATAACGATGCGACAGCACGATAGGACGATGCGACGGCATGATAACACGGTGCAACAACACGATAACACGACAGACGATGCGACAGCACGATGACAAGACATGACAATACAACGACGTATTAAAACGATGCGACAGCACGATAACACGACAGAACGATGCGATAGCACGACAACTCGATAGGATGATGTGAAATAATGACAGCACGATAGAACAATGTAAAATAACTACAACACGATAGGATGATACGAAGACACGACAGGATGATACGAGAGACCGAAAACAAGACAGAATGATGCGAAAATACGACATAAGACAGGATGATACGCTAGTACAACAACATGATATGACGATACAAAGTGGATTCTGCTTAGACAATATAGTGGACTGTATTGTAAACCTATACTAATTAGGTAATTAAAACACATCGCACGCGTCTATGCTACATAAACAAACATTTATTATAGCATATCGGAATTGTTGTCATGTGTTTAATTTGTTATTGAAAGTGATCTATTATTTTGGTAGTAAATTATGCCAGTGGTGAATTTGATATGACGGTGGCGACCATAACAATGTTTACATTCCAGGAATTTATTGAGCTCAGTCGTGCAAAACTCTACTGTTGTTACGTCTGAAATCAATGTGAAAAAGAGAAGAAAAGAAGTGATAACGGGAAAACCACAAATATAACAAGAGATGTAATGTTACCCGGATTGTTGAACCGACTGGATTGACGCTGACCAAACATTAATGTTGGCGGCTTTTTGCACAGTCTGGCTCAAATATGTTAACAAAAACAACGCCATGATGTAACAGATATTGCGAAACGCATATTAAACTTTCGCAGTGTACTCATCTGGCAGGTCGATCTATGAAAATGATAAGGTCCTAACGAGCAACTGCTGTTATAACACGAATAATTTAAAACGAATTCAAATGAGAAAGAAATTACACTTTATTCAAATTCGAACGGATTTGAATTTATGCATCTGAACATAAATGTGTTCACAGTATGCAATTCCCGGATATCACTTGAAATCAAGATATACACTGATCATGAAATGTGACAAGGCAAAAAATCAATTGTATGTTGATGCGAAGTCCCCTGTTGTCTCTTATTGAAATCAGACGTGCGAATGAAAATTACATTCTATTATCGACATGGAAATTGGTTCTTTGGCCGTTAACTCTGCCACTGCAAACCATAGACACTTTCAGTATGGAAAGTGACCCCCGGTTGCAGTCTTCCCGAAAAGTCATACAGTAATCGTACCAAAATTTGGTCGTTATATATCCAAGCATATTCCAAAATTTCAAAATTAACGCTGTTGTCACTTTCCATACCGAGGAATACTGTGTGTCTTTTTTCTCAATGTGAATTGTTCTTTGGCAATAAGTTTCCGAACATGTCCATAATATTATACTTTATATCTATAAAGTTGCTTATTACTTATTCCTTATTCCTGAATAAGGAATAAGTAACCAACTTTATAGTCAGTCATCAATTCTGCTATGGCACTGTCAAGGTCATGTGTTATAGAAAGGTCAACAAATGATATCATCTTACATCATTCATCCCTATTAAAATGTGTTGAGCTGACTCAATTGAGCGATATAACACAACCATTGCCAGAACAACCGGATAAAAATATTATTTACGCTTCATCCCAACCGCATCGCGGTTTTCTACAATATGTAGATCTATATTTGTCGGATGCAACATGTTTTAATAAAAATGCAAGCCGTTCGAAAATGCATTCTCTTTCTCACTTCTATACAGCAACAGCTGTAACATACATTTAATGAAAACATAAACTGTTTATTGAACCTACGGTCTAACCTAAGCATAACGTATTGTCATTGCATTAGGTATGGAGGGTGGAGTTAGATAATGAAACCAAATAAGCTTGTTATGGTTATTATCAAAATCACTGTCGGACACCCACTGTAGTTGACTCCGCTTTACTCTCCTTTCATACTCCGCTACGCTCCATACATACACGGCTCCATACATAATCCGCTACG
The DNA here is from genome assembly GCA_022818135.1 of Saxidomus purpurata. NCBI lineage: Eukaryota > Metazoa > Mollusca > Bivalvia > Venerida > Veneridae > Saxidomus > Saxidomus purpurata. Next base: position 14,224,182 of record JAFMSR010000003.1, read on the forward strand.
CTCCATACATACATGGCTCCATACATAATCCGCTACGCTCCATACATACATTGCTCCATACATACTCCGCTACGCTCCATACATACATGGCCCCATACATACATGGCTCCATATAAACTCCGCTACGCTCCATACATACATGGCTCCATACATACTCCGCTACGCTCCATACGTCATGTACATACTCCGCCATGCTACAGTTTTTATGGTTCAGTCACACCGGACTTACAGACGTGCAACTGATAAAAAATGCAAAATCAGTCTTATCCGTTGATGTCCGTTTGGTAAATTTGTCCCCGCCGCTTCTCTTCGGTCTCGCAAACGAGCGCATGAAACGTACAATGACCGGACGAATAACGGACATGTACCGGATGATAAACAGACTGTAACAGACAACACCGTATAATTAGCGGACATCACCTTAGGATGAACGTATGACGAACTGATATTACCTTACAACTACCGGACATATACCGGTAATACCAGAAAACGCATATGTACCGTACGAGAAACGGACAAGACCGTATTTGCACGGGCCACGTGACTGCCACGGGTACATACGGTGCATCTGTTTCAAGTCCGTTAGTAGTCCGGTGGCGACATCGGGTCACCGGACATCAACAGATAAAACCGGACCAGGACACATAACGCACAAGTTCCGAATAAAACAGATGACTACCGTATAACTTTTATCCGTTTTATCTGTTGGAAAGTTTTGAACATGCTCAAAACTTGCCAACGGATATAACAGACACAAAGGAATATCACCGGACAAGGACCGCAAAGACCGTATAAGAAACAGACGAGAAACGTATGGACGCCAACAGATTGAAGAAAAAAGTATCTGTTGCACGTCTGTTAGTCCGGTGTGACTGACATTTTAGGTTTGACGCGGTAAGGGATTGGACCCACAACCTCACACACAGGAAGCAACCGTCCTGTAACTATGCTCTATCATAAGCCTCGACTTGAAAAAAGGAACTTCCTGTTAACACAGCATTATGGCTATACTTTAAGTGACAGTAAATCCAGGGTTTTCTTGCTATTGTTTCCGTCCAGTTTTATTTAATTGGGTGTATACAAAAATGTACAGATTTTTAAGTTAAAGCGGAACTAGAAGTCATTTTAGTTTTAATTTTCTTGCAGCCATGTAAATTGCCCCCGATGACTGGTTTCTACAGTTCTGACCTGTATTCACGCCGTTAAAGGGACTGCATTGACGGGATTCGAACCCGCGCCCTTCGGGTCAGAGGTCTGATGCCATAGAATTGGAATGGCATTGCACTTTAGCATATTGTAGGTAGGTGTGCTAATAATAATATTATGTAAGATGATCTAGAGTGATTATAGCGTAACTAAAATTTGCCCAACAGAGGCTATTAAAGCGCGATGGCGTGTAAACAATTGTCGCCTGCTGCCCTATGATTTCTCGTTCGCATTTTCGCCCCGCCCCGCCGCCCTGAAAGGCGACATGGCTGAAATCAGCAACTATAAAGACTACTCAAAATTTACATCGCCTTGTTCCGAGATTGGCGGACATTTATTTGGTCTGTAAATTTGGTTTTATTAGACCGATTTTCAATATTAAATGTCTACAGAAACCAATAGTATTTCTGCAAGCTGAAATCGACTCGGAATGCAGTGTTTCATATGCACGTCATTCTATTGCCAAGTTAAATTACAACAAAGGCAAAATTGGATTTTAAATGAGTCAACATCAATTATTATTATAATAAACAATAAATGTATCTTTAACTACCACGGGAAGAATATTCTATACCATGATTGATTAATTAGTTTTATAATTAGTAATATGGAGATGAGAATACAAATGTATAGGTGGCGCTTTGGTCGAGTGGTTCACGCTCTGGACTACCAATCCGGTACGAATCCCAGCCAGGGCAATGGAAATATCATAAATGCTTTTCAATGTTTTCAACTAATCTGGAGATGAACTGGTTAGAAAACCAGAGGTAGTGTCATGTATACCGGTGCTATATACCGTGCACGTAAAAGAACCAACGGGTCTATTCATTAAAGAGCTAGGGTCTGGTACCCGGCTTCCCTATATGAATCTGTCTTGGCAAGTTCACCCAGGGAGATAACCCAGAGTAGGCCGGGACTATAAACAATCAAAGAAAAAAAAACAATAACATAAAAATGTCCGATTTCGGGTAAACCCCTACACTCATACACTCACTGCAAACCTAATAGTTCTCAGGAGTTAATACCCTCTGAAAAATACACACTGAATATTGTTGCTTGCTAGGTAATGTATATAAAGAGTACTATTCACTGAGTAACGTATATTGGACAGTGTTCGATGAGTAATCTTAAGTGAGTAGTACTCATTGAGTAATGAAAACTGAATATGGACTTTCAGTCTTGGAAATACATGTATACAATTATGGACCTGTTAGGCATTTGATATGATGTGATATTGACGCCTCGGTCAATATTTCATCCTTATGGTGAATATCACATCATATTCAATGTCTCACAAGTCTATAAATGTTTTATTATATTTTGACTGTAAACAACAAAACAATATCCCTAACATTTCTTTATGTTTTATTCATCGGTCTTTAATAGACATTTTAATATACATGTAATAATCTTTGGAACCATCACTTAATTTCAGCTGAAAATGAGTTACTGATAAATACAGTTGAAACTATCTAAAGTCATTGAAAGACAAATATGTGTGACCGTGGCAATACATGTACAAAATGTATATCACAAATTGACCGAGGCAATACATGTATATCACAAACTGACCGTGGCAATACATGTACATTGTATATCACAAATTGCACGAATTGCACGAACCAAATAACTACACCACGGCATTCTAAACTGGGGGCGGGGATGGGGAGATAATTATCAAATATGATGATATATATTGGTACAATCATAGGTGTCTAGACCAATTAAAAGTATCTATTTATAGAAAATATAATAATGTAATTTCTTTGAACATTTTATCGACTGTACCTCGTTTTGTATATGCCTAACATTCATAACAATCGGCATAATTTGGGAAAATGACGTTTCTGGATTTCGGAAATGTGGTTTTTTTTTTAGAATACACATGTATTAGATCTATTAATAATTTTACATAAAACACAAAACAGAGTGAGCCGACTGACATGGTGGAAAAACCAAAGGGGTCTGTTACAATGTCTACCCGTCTGTGAACTTTGCATGTATATAATAATGTCACAGACCCCTTTGGGGAAAACAGAGTGAAAAGTCCGAACAGCCAAACATGAATACTTCCCGTCAATTTCAAGAACTGTTTTTCTTTTCGTTCTATGATTCAAAATAGACCTGCAGATTTCAGTTATTTTATGTGGCTAGAAATAGGCATGTTAAATGTCCAATCAAATGAAAACAATGGTTTTTTACATGTACTCATATGAATTTTCGTCCTACCCCCAAAGATAACTATATACATGTATCCGTGTTCCAGTCATTTCCTCGAAACTACATGCATATCCAAACGGGGGTAAATCGGGGCAGTTATAACATTGGATAGACAATGCCACTTAAAATACTGCTTTAAACAGTATTCAGATGTTTATAAAATGTGAATGAAAAAACTCAGATATTTTGCGATGACCAGGTCTACATAAACTTCAACATTCGCCCCAGTGGTACAACCCCCCCTCCTCCCCGCTTCCCCTCCCCAAATGACTGATACTGATCAAACGCCAAATACTTGTAGCGTGCAAACAGGGTTAGGTGTTTTTGGGGCAATTGATTTATATCTCTTAATCGTGATGTCGGCATGTTTATAAAATATATAGAAAGCCACTATGCCTGAAATTGCAACCAAGAAAATACAGCATATTATTGTACACATACATGTGAATTAGCTCTAGAAAACTTAACACATCTCCAATGTACATGTTCGAAGATTTCGTCGTGAATTTCGTGATTTTTCTTAAATTGGCTACAGTTGCACAAAGCTAAAACGGAAAAGATTTTCCAGCAGGTATTTCTTTCGACGTGACTTTAAAGAAAACGGTACATGTATATTATAGTTGTTAACTCACTTGTTAATGCTTTGTACATGTATAGTTTTAAGTGCATGGGAAAAAGCTGAAAAAAAGTAGTTAAATACAATATATATTCCATATGGTTACTAGATGACGAGTGTTTTCAAAACACTTCGTTGTCACTGCTGCTCCGTGTCACAGGGTCATGCCATTGCAAATTCAACAAACATTTTACATACCAAACAAATGTATGATGGCATATTTCTGTCATTGGACCTAGCTATCACATAGTAATGAACTTGACAAACAAACATAGAAAAACAAAGTGCGCATGGTAGATATTAGAAATGTTGAAATCAAATAGAAAGAATAATGCTGAAAAAGGAAGACTTCAAAAACATCACATATACGGTAATGTCCGGTATACAAGTGCCGTATTTATCAAGTAGGTCGATACGTAATGCATTACCTTCATTTTTAATTTGCATAAAATACACGTTTTTTTCGAGTAAACTTTTTGGCGGGAAAAAAAGAGGATAAAAAGGACGAACGCGGTCGTTATTTTACAGTCAGTCGCCCAGTAAGAAGCGGACAGGACATATTCAGAACTAGAAAACAAATCAAGGTAAGTTTTTTTTATCCTTTCATAATTATATGTTGTACATACTGAAAAGAAAGTCTAGTCAGTGACGTCGGCTTGTGATAAAAAGTGGAACCTATATTTTCAATTTTCAAGCATTTTAACCATGCCATGTCCGACTCGTTTTTGAGATTTATTTTTATTGCATGATGATTTTGACAGTCACTCAAAAGAAATCTGAAGTTTCCATTTCTATCTTGTATCATTGAAATTAAAAAGCATCGAGTTTAATCAAAACTAAAGCTTTATTTTTAAAGAACACAAGCTCACAAAAAAAACTATATACCTAGTCCAGAAGACTAACAGATATATATCTTAAAAATGGTTTTTATAAGTCGAGATTTCCTAGTTATTCAACAAAGATAACATGTCTACGACTTCCACCTATATAGACTGCTTCATGTCTTTCTATTTATTTCAGATTTTACAACCATGTATAGCTTGATTCTTGCCCTATTCTGCTCGGCAGTATTCCAGATCTGCACCGTCAAGGCTGGTGGTTACACCTACAGTGAGTATCTTATTCATGTTTCATAACTATTTCAGTAAAATATATTCTAAATACCTGAACTGTATTACACTTTGTATTACTGACTAACTGTATTTAAATCGTATTTCACTAACAATTTCCTTAAAGCTTGCATAGGCATAAATAGCTGCTTAAATTCCTGAGTTTGTGCTTTTCGTCACTACGATTGTTGTCGATTATAATTTAAATCACTATTGTCAGAATTACCCAATCCCGACACTCAAATTAACGATTGTTCTCAAATATACAATAGTAATAACTATATGCTTATATTGATGTGTTTCAGCTTGTTCTCCGAACAACACAATATCCATTTCTGGTTTACCAGTGGGTCTTACATCGATGAACTACTTTGCGATTCAATCGGACGGAACAAACTGCACAGTAACCGGTAACCAGGGTGCGGGAACGGCGGAAATTGACGGTTGTAACAAAGTGAGTATTCACACCATGTCTGCACATTGCATTTTACCGCAACAAAAGCGCGTGATATCTACAAACTAAATGTACTTCTTCTATAGTTACGTTTTTTAATCTTCCCAATAATTACAGACAGACACTTTTTTATGCATTTATCCACATGCTTTTGACAGTAGAATTAATGCAATGAAACTTGGTTACTACCTTATTGATTTAACAGTTACAACAAACGTGCATGTAGAAAATGATTATATTTCTTTATTTTGTAATTTATGAAGGATATATATACATATATACATTGTTTATTTTTGATATGCAGGATCTCCCGATCTACTTCACATTTAGTACATACTCTGGCATGTTAAATAAGCAAATTCAAGGTGGGAAAGATGTCGAGATTCTGAACATCACGTGCTTCGAGATCAGTTCTTCTGGTGTAGTAGATAGCATCTCGAACAACTTGACTGCTATGTGAGTACAGCTTTATTTCATGCTAAATCTGATTTACGCATGCAGTTTAGCTTGTCACACATATATAGACACACGGTTAATATTTAACATGAGAATTCTGCATCTCTCACTAAATTTTTATTTAACATCTTGGAAACTTTTAACATGATATGAAAGTTCTAATCTCTCTCTTCTTTTGCATTTAAATACAAATGCTCTCCAGTATAGGAAGAAATAAAAGAATATACACAAGTTTCATAAAGCAATCGAGTGTTACCTATATAAAGAATACTATGCTTCATTCTTTGCAGCATTGCCTTTGAAGAAGAAACGGAATTGAATGTTACATATGACATCACATCCAGTTTGAATGTATCAAGCGCTAATGTTGGGGAACCCGTCGAATGGACAATCGTTTTCCCACGTAAATAACTGTTACTGACGATTTTACATGTTTTGTTTCACATTTAATATTACAAATATTACAGATGCAAGAACTTTAAATGCAAATATCTTGTGCAAACTACTCTTTTTTTCAGAGTTTCTGCAAAATTTAAGTCTTTGTGAATCTACTTGTTAAGAGTTATGAACGTTTTAACAAATTTCCTTGTCTTTTACCTTGTGTTGAAATCATTACCCACCATGAGATATTAGTAATGTGTCAATTCATTGAATAGTTTCTTACAATTTGTACAAGCGTAAGCTAAAAATTGATAATTCTGCGACAAATACATGTAACATGTTATTCAAAGATAATTTCATCGTTACATTTCAGTGAACTACACACTGCAAATAACATCATGCACAGCATACCCAGGAACAGCAACCTCTTCCTCAAATTCTCTTGCACTGATCTCAATGTGGTATGTTACATTAGTTATTATGTCACATATGTAGACACAAGGTGATGATAGAATATTACTCAACGTGGGCTAATCTTGCACACAAAGCAATGTCGTTCTAACTTTGAATAGTTTCAACCCTTTGACGGAAGTTGATTTCAATAAAATGTCTGCGTAATCTAAAATTTATTCAAAACGTATTTATATCTCTGACCAAAGGCTGTGTCTTGTAAATAATATACATATACTATGTTGAAAAAAGTGTATTTAGCTTTTCATTGATTTTATATATTTTACTAGAAATATGATTGGTATCAAACTTTAGAGCAATCTATGCTCAATTTCATGCGCATTAAAAGCACAGTTGACCATAGTGTATAAATGTAGTGTTCGTAATTCGAGAGACTAAATAAGTATCGTACACTGTCATATTATTCTTTGATAAGATATTGTCGACTGATGCGTATTCTTATATTGAAGGTGTTCTGATGAATCTGAGGTTATTTCGGATTTCACTACCAATTCCGCCAATACTGAAGCCTCTGCAACAATCCAAGCGTTCAAATTCTACAACAACGATAATGTTTACCTGGAATGTGATCTTTTAGTATGTCCCAACGACGATGGCACATGTACTGTAAGTAAAATCTTTCACATGAACTTGCATAATATAATATTGATCTATATAATAAACTTCAACCTTAAACGTCGATCCAACGATTATCTGTTTCCGTTAAATTTCTATTTTTCCACGTTGGACATAACATGTTATCCGGGTTTCATTCACTTATGCTATTGACTATGTAGTTGAAACGAGCTGTTTGAGTAAGCCATGTTCGTCTACCTAGCCATTCACTTATTTTTTACGAGTACCCCCTCCCCCTTAATTGGTAAACATAAAGATGTTATAAAAGCAGGTACACTAATTATCAACTAATATACAAACGTTGCAGACTAGCTGTGGCGGAAAGAGGAAAAGAAGAAGTTCTCAACCTAGAGATGACAAAGGTGCCTACATGACCAGCGTCGCCAGAGTTTTACATATCGATGTACCGGATACAAGCGATGCTACACAATGTGAGTAATCATTTTCAAATCCATTATTCGTCGGAAAATTTAGGCATATCTGATATCTAAAAGTATTAGAAACTTGTCCCTTCGGTTTGCTTTTGAAACCATACGTACTCCGTTACCAGTGTTTTAAAATGCACGAGAACGGTTGCAAATATTTTATTAGCTTTTAGATGTGACCGGATCTTATATGTCTAGCGGATTTTGTTTTCCATTTAACTCTATATATGATAGCATTTGAACATTTGAGCATCAAGGGTTTGTATAGGGTTTCACGTGTGATGTCGAGTTCAACGACCCCGACTTTGCCAACATGTATCGAATTAAGTTTGATAAATGTTTTACCTCTGAGCCAGGGTCTTAGGTTCAAGACCATCTTCACTAATTCAAAACGCCACTACATGGGATATCGATAGCGAAGTAAAGATGCATTTCTAGTTTCGTTTTGTCAATAGCACGTGTAGATTTTATTTCACTGCATATTTTGCCAGTTTGTTTTCAACTATTTTTTGACATTCAATTTTCAGTGTATGGAATAGGCCTGCTGCTGACGTCCTTCCTGGCAACTCTGATGTGTCTTGTGTAAAATTGGATTCGATTTTCAATGTACATTGTTAAGACATAGTAAATTATTTGAAATTACTGTTTTATTTCGGTTTTGAATGTTTACAAATGTTTGTTATCTACCCCAACTACTTTGAAACGCAAAATACTGAGTTTAGTGACAAGCAATTCATTTTGTCTTTACGGCCAGTGCAGACCAGGATCAACTTGAAAATCCAAATCTGGCGAAGGAATTCACTATTGGATATTCTGTCAGTAAATGATTCATTCATACGACCATCGGAACATTACCCGAGTTACTCGAGCGTTCATGTGCAAGTTGGCATTACTTGTCTTTGAACTTGACCCCCTACCTACTCATTTTACAAACATCAAAATTCTTGAACTTTAAAACAAATCCACAAATCGGCTGATCGCTCTGTAACAAATTTGCTAAAGCAGATTGATTCCAATCCACCAAAAACAGTCTTGTGTAATTGTAATATAAAATTATACAAAATGTATTTGATAAATTCGGTATCGCGATAATCTTGTCGACATTCCTAAAACGAAATTTACTACTTGAATAGGCACTCCAGTAGGTTTTACACTTATCATGCCCCACTAAGGAAATTCGAATGCCAGATAGAAATCGACTCGTCCGTCAATCCCACTTTTTTGTCCGGAGCATAAGTACTGAAACGAATTACTTGAAACTTATACCATGATAAAGCACACAGGGAAAGTGCAGTGCCATAGAACCATACGATAATGGATCGATGTGGGTTAACTAAATACTAATGGTTTTATTTCAAATGTGTATACATATACATCTTTCATAGTAGACAAATATGCGCAGCTAATAAGAACAAATCGACATCGTACAAGTCTTTAAACCCAAAATAGTCGTAGTTCCTCCACATATTCAAAGAAAACACGTGTTAAATAGCCTTGCCTACATATGAAAAAATGTGCATTTGACATAACATTAAATTCATCATTGTTATACAGTAAACACAATATATATAACGAATTCCTTGGGACCATTTAAATATGTTCCGTATATCCGGATTTTTTTATATCCATAAAACATTTTCATATTAAAAAAAAAGGAATAAAATTAGGACCTGAATGTGTGAACGGAGTTTAATTTGTTGCTATTAGATCTACGGAAAATATGATTTTTCGATCTGAACCTCGAGCTCATTACAGAAACTATTCATACGGAGTATGCGGGTAAACCTTGGCTTAAGGGTCACGTTACACTTTGGACATTGCTCTAAGCTGTTATCAATGAACAATTTCAATTAACAATGCTCACTGAGTTATATTCGCTGAATTGTTCAAATGAGAAAACTGAAGTTAGTACATGTACTGTTATGAGGGTAAATCTAAGTGAGCGTTTTTCACTGAAAATCCACTTGGAGACGGTAATAACGAACTTCTCCCTGAAAAGGTTAGTAACTTTATCACGAAGTTACGTTCTCTTAAGACCAAATTGTGAGTAATGTTCAGTAAATACAAGTGAGTGTGATAACCAAAACTGATCACTAAAAATTGCTCAGTAAGTAATGGTCAGTGATTACTGGTGACTGAATAGAATGCAATAAACCCGTCTTGCTCAAAGTATGGTAACACGATATGACGATGCAATAGCATGACAACAAGACAGGATGATGCGACAGCACAATAATACGACAGGACGATACGACAGCACGATAACCCGACAGGACTATGCAACATCACGATAAATCGACAGGACGATGCGACAGCACAATACGACGATGCGACAGCACGACAGCATGGTAATACAAAGCAACAACGCGATAACACGATAGGACGATTCAACAGCACCACACGATAAGGAAGCACGATAACGCGACATAACGATGCGACAGCATGATAGGACGATGCGACTGCACGAAGGCATGATAACACGGTGCAACAACACGATAACACAACAGACGATGCGACAGCACGATGACAAGACATGATGCTACGACGCATTAAAACGATGCGACAGCACGATAACACGACAGGACGATGCGATGACACGACAACTCGATAGGATGATGTGAAATGATGACAGCACGATAGAACCATGTTAAATAACTACAACACGATAGGATGATAGGAAGACACGACATGATGATACAAAAGGACGAAAACAAAACAGAATAATGCGAAAGTACGACATAAGAAAGTACAACATGATATGACGATGTAAAGTGGATTCAGCTTAGACATTATAGTGAACTTTAAACCTAACTGCAGTGTTCTCATAAGTGAATGAAAGTATGAACGCCGTAGCTGTCTCCTGATAGTGAAAGGAAAAGAATGGTGTAAACACGGCAACTAAAAACCACTAGGTAGCACAATCAAAATGACAGTTTCAGCCCGGGTTGGCCTTTCCATATTTAAATCTATACTAATTAGGTAATTAAAACACAGCGCACATGCAAATGCTACATAAACACGCATTTATTAATAATATATCGGAATTGTTGCCATGTGTTCAATTTGTTAATGAAAGTGACCTATTATTTTGGTAATAAATCGAGCCAGTGGTGAATTTTAATATGACGGTGGCGACCATAATAATGTTCACATTCCAGGAACTAACTGAGCTCACTCACGCAAAACACTACTGTTGTTACGTCTAAAATCTTTGTGAAAAGGAGAAGAAAAGAGGTGATAACAGGAAAACCACAATTATAACAAGAGATGTAATGTTACCCGGATTGTTGAACCGACTGGATTGATACTGACCAAAGATAACTGTTGGCGGCTTTTTGCACAGTCTGGCTCAATTATGTTAACAAAAACAACACCATGACGTAACATATATTGCGAAACACATATTAACTTTCGCAGTGTACTAAATTTTGTTGATTTCTCTGCTAGGTCGATCCATCAAAATGATAATTTCCTAACGAGCAACTGCTTTTATAACACGAATAATTTTAAACGAATTCAAATGAGAAAGAAATTACACTGTATTCAAATTCGAAAGGAATGTATGCATATGAATATACATGTATTCAAATTATGCAATAACTGGATATTACTTGAAATCAAGATACACATTGATCATGAAATGTAACAAGGCAAATAATAAATTGCATCTTGATGCGAAGTCCCCTGTTGTCTCTTACTGAAATCAAACGTGCGAATTTAAATTACATTCTATTATCTCCATTGAAATTGGTTCTTTGGTGGTAAACTCTGTCACTGCAAACCATAGACATTTGGAGTATGCAAAGTGACCCCCGATTGCAGTCTTCCCGAACAGTGCATGTCTGCCCGGTCTTGCACAATTTTGTTGCTGTCTGACCGAATTTCAGGCATTTTATGACCTTTTTTATACCAAAATTTCAAAATTAACGCTGTTGTCACTTTCAATACCGAGGAATGCTTTGTGTCTTTTTTCCTCAATGTGAATTGTTCTTTGGCAATAAGTTTCCGATCATGTCCATATACTTTATATCTATAAATTGCTTATCACTTATTCCTTATTCCTGAATAAAGAATAAGTAACCAACTTTATAGTCAGTTATCAAATCAGCTATAGCACTGTCAAGGTCATGTGTCATCTTACATCATTCATTCGTGATAAAATGTGTTGAGCTGACTCAGTTGAACGATATTACACAACCATTACCAGAACAACCGGATAAAATATTATTTACGCTTCATCCCCATTGCATCGCGCTTTTCTACAATATGTAGATCTATATTTGTCGGATGCAACATGATTTAATGAAAATGCAGGCCGTCTGCAACAGTTTTTACTTTTTACCTTTAATGCATTCTCTTTCTCCTCACATCTATACAACAACAGCTGGAATATATATTTAATGAAAACATAAACTGTTTATTGAACCTACGGTCGAAAATAAGCAAAACGTATTGTCATTGCATAGGTTTGGAACGTGGAATTAGATAATGAAAAAAATTAAGCTTGTTATGGTCATTATTAAAATAACTGTAGGACACTCACGGTTGTTGACTCCGCTATTCTTCCGCTACGCTCAATACATACATGGCCCCATACATACTCTGCTCATGGCTCCATACATACCCCGCTACGCTCCATACATACATTGCTACATACAAACTCCGCTACGCTCCATACATACATGGCTCCATTCATACTCCGCTCATGGCTCCATACATTCTCCGCTACACTCCATACATACATGACTCCATACATACTCCGCTACGCTCCATACATACATGGCTCCATAAAAACTCCGCTACACTCCATATATACATGGCTACATAAATTCTCCGCTACGCTCCATTTATACATGGCTCCATACATACTCCGCTACGCTCTATACATACATCATGTAACATGGCTCCATAAAAACCCTGCTATGCTCCATACATACATGGCTTCATACATACTCCGCTACGATCCATACATACATGACTACATAATTACAAACTACGCCACGCTCCATACATATATGGCTTCATATATACTCCGCTACGCTCCATACATACATGACTACATACATACTCAGCTACGCTCCATACATACATGGCTACATACATATTCTGCTACCCTCCATACATACATGGCTTCATACATACTCCGCTACGCTCCATACATACATGACTACATACATACTACACTACGCTCCATACATACATGGCTCAAATAAAATCTCTGCTACGCTCCATACATACATGGCTTCATACATACTCCGCTACACTCCATACATACATGACTCCATACATACTCCGCTACGCTGCAAACAAACATGGCTTCATACATACTCCGCTACGCTCCATACGTCAGGTACATACTCCACTACGCTCCATACATACATGGCTCCATACAAACTCTGCTACGCTCCATACATGCATGGTTACATACATACTCCGCTACGCTCCATACATGCATGGCTACATACATACGCCTTGGATCCACAACCTCACGCAAAGGAAGCAGCCGCCTTATAACTATGCTCTATCATAAGCCTCGACTTGAAAAAAGGAACTTCCTGTTAATACAGCATTATGGCTATACTTTAAGTGACAATAAATTTAGGGTTTCTTGCTATTGGTTAAGTCAAGTTTTATTTAATTGCGTGTGTACAAAAATGTACATATCTTTGAACTTGAAGCGGATCTATGAGTCATATTAGTTTTAACTTTCTTGCAGCCATATAAATTGCCCTCGATGACTGGTTTCTACAGTTCTGTCCAGTAGCTACACCGTTAAAGGGACTGCGTTGACGGGATTCGAACCCGCGTCCTGCTGATCAGAGGTCTGTCGCCCTAGAATTGGAATGGCATAATGATTGCGATTTAGCATATTGTAGGTAGGTGTGCTAATATGTAAGATGATCTAGAGTGATGATAGCGTAACTTAGTTTGGTCAACAGAGGCTATTTATAACGCTCTGGCGGGTCAACAATTGTCACCTGGTGCCCAATGACTTGCGTTCGCATTTTCGCCCCGCCCCGCTGTCCTGAAAGGCGACATGGCTGAAATTAGCAACCATAAGGAATATTCAAAATTCACATCGCCTTGCTCCGAGATTGGCGGACATTATTTGGTTTGTAAATTATGTTTTATTAGACCGATTTTCAATATGAAATGTCTAAAGAAACCAATATCGTTTCTGCAAGCTGAAATCAACTAGGAATGCAGTGTTTCATGTGCACGTCATTCTATTTTCAAGTTAAATTACAACAAAGCCAAAAATGGATTTTAAATGAATTAACAACAATTAATTAATCGTCTTATTATAATAAACAATAAATGTATCTTTAATTATCATTGGAAGAATATTCTATTCTATGATTGATTAATTAGTTTTATAATTAGTTTATAGTGATATGGAGATAAGAATACACATGTATAAGTGGCAGAAAACCAGAGGTAGTCTCATGTGTATCGGTGCTATACACCGGGCACGTAAAAGAACCAAGGGGTCTATTCGTAAAAGAGCTAGGGTCTAGTACCCTGATTCCCTTGTATCTGAATCTGTCTTGGCAAGTTCACCCAGGCAGATATCCCAGAGTAGGTCGGGACTATAAACAATCAAAGAAAAAAAAAGAATACAAATGTCCGACTTCGGGTAAACCCCTATACTCTCTGCCCACTATATATTTCACGGGGGGGAAACCCAAGGAAAAGTACATGAATATTGCGAGTTGGTTAGGTAAATATAAAGGTAATACCACCACGAGAACGTATATGCTGAATATTGTTCACTGAGTAATTGCGGTTGTTAGGTAATCGGTATATATTGCGTGGTAATTAATGAGTAGTACTCACTGAGTAACGTATATTGGACAGTGTTCGCTGAGTAATCTTAAGTGAGTAGTACTCACTGAGTAACGTATATTGGACAGTGTTCGCTGAGTAATCTTAAGTGAGTAGTACTCACTGAGTATGGACTGGGAGTCTTGGATATATTATACAATAATGGACATGTCTGGCATATTTAATGCCTCACAAGTCCATAAATGTTTTATTATATTTTGACTGTAAGCAACAAAATAATATCTCAAACATTTTATATATTTTATTCATGGGTCTGTAATAAACATTTTAATAGAATTATTTTGCGAACCATCACTAAATTTAAACTGAAAATGAGTTATTAATAAATACAGTTGAAACTCTCTGTACTAATTGAAAGTCAAGTATGTGCGAACGTGGCAATACATTTATATCACAAATTGACCTTGGCAATACATGTATATCACAAATTGCACGAATTGCACGAACCAAATAACTACACCACGGCATTCTAAATTAAGGGGAAAACCCCAATATTTATGAAATATGATGATATATTTTTGTACAATAATATGTTCTTACACCAATAAAAGAATACCCATATGAAAGCTTCATGCCTGAAACTGGAACCATGAAAACACAGCATATTTTGTTTGTATAGATACATGTAAATTGGTACTAGAAAACGTAACACTGTACATGTTCGAAGATTTCGTCGTGAATTTCGTGATTTTTCTTAAATTGGCTATAGTTGCACAAAGCTAAAACGGAAACGATTTTTCAGCAGGTATTTCTTTCCACATGACTTTAAAGAAAACGGTAAAGCATAGTTGTTCACTCGTTAATGCCTTGTACATGTATAGTTTTAAGTGGGAAAAAGCTATGAACAGTAGTTCAAATACAATATGTTTTCCAGGTGATTATTAGGTTACGAGTGTTTTCAAAACGCTTCGTTGTCACACAGGGTTGAATGAATCCTGCCATTGCAGATTCAACAAACATTTTACATACGAAACAAATGTAATGTATGCTGGCATATTTCTGCCATGAGACATAGCTATCACATAGAAATGCACTTGACAAACAAACATAGAAAAACAAAGTGCGCATGACAGATATTAGAAATGTTGGAATCAAATAGAAAGAAAAATGCTGAAAAGGGGAGAGTTCAAAAAGTGTGACTGTAGACATCACATATACGGTAATGTCCGGTATACAAGTGCTGTATTTATCAAGTAGGTCGATACGTTATGCATTACTTTCCTTTTTTATTTGTATAAAATGCACGTTTTTTGCGGGTAAACCTTTTGGCGGGAAAAAAGAGGATAAAAAGGACGAGCGCGGTCGTTATTCTACAGTCAGTCGCCCAGTAAGAAGAGAAAAGGACATCATCAGCACTAGAAAACAAATCAAGGTAAGTTTTTTAATCCTTTCATAATTATATGTTGTACATACTGAAAAGAAAGTCTAGTCAGTGACGTCAGCTTGTGATAAAAAGTGGAACATGTATTTTCAATTTTCAAGCATTTTAACCATGCCATGTCCGACTCGTTTTTGAGATTTATTTTTATTGCATGGTGATTTGACAGTCACTTCCTTGTTAAACCGCTTTTTGCTATTTCTGGAATTGTGCAATATTCTAATATTTCAACCCTTTCAATATACGTGTAAGTAATAATATTGAAGAGCGACAAACTTCACAGTAAAAATTACACGTTTATCAAAAGAAATCTGGAGTTTCTATTTCTATCTTGTAACATTGAAATTAAAAAGCATCGAGTTTAATTCTTAATCAAAACTAAAGCTTTATTTTTTAAAGAACACAGGCTCACAAAAAACAACTATATACCTAGTCCAGAATTGCTCAAAGGGTTTATACAATGTATAAACCACTTTGACCACATAACCTGGTTACAATGCATTTACTTGCTTATTTTACGCAAGATATTTAAACTCCAGACATATGGTACAGACTATCGCATATATATCTTAAAAACGGTTTTTATAAGTCGAGATTTCCTAGTTTCTCAATAAGAATATTATGTCTACGACTTACACCTATATAGACTGCTTCGTGTCTTTGTCTTTATTTCAGACTTTACAGCCATGTATAGCTTGATTCTTGTCCTATTCTGCTCGGCAGTATTCCAGATCTGCACCGTCAAGGCTGGTGGTTACACCTACAGTGAGTATCTTATTCATGTTTCATAACTATTTCACTAAAATATATTCTAAATATCTTATTAACTGTATTACACTTTGTATTACTGAATAACTGTATGTAAATCGTATTTCACTAACAATTTCCTTAAAGCTTGCATAGGCATAAATAGCTGCTTAAATTCCTGAGTTTGTGCTTTTCGTCACTACGATTGTTGTCGATTATAATTTAAAGCACTATTGTCAGAATTACCCAATCCTGACACTCGAATTAACGATTGTTCTCAAATATACAAGAGTAAGAACTATATGCTTATATTCATGCGTTTCAGCTTGTTCTCCGAACAACACAATATCCATTTCTGGTTTACCAGTGGGTCTTACATCGATGAACTACTTTGCGATTCAATCAGACGGAACAAACTGCACAGTAACCGGTAACCAGAGTGCGGGAACAGCGGAAATTGACGGTTGTAGCAAAGTGAGTATTCACACCATGTCTGCACATTGCATTTTACCGCAACAAAAGCGCGTGATATCTACAAACTAAATGTACTTCTTCTATAGTTACGTTTTTTAATCTTCCAGACACTTTTCATGCATTTATCCACATGCTTTTGACATTAGAATTAATGCAATGAAACTTGGTTACTACCTTATTGATTCAACAGTTACAACAAACGTGCATGTAGAAAATGGTTATATTTCTTTATTTTGTAATTTATGAAGGATATATATATATTTTATATATGTATATTGTTTATTTTGATATGCAGGATCTCCCGATATACTTCACATTTAGTACATACTCTGGCATGTTAAATAAGCAAATTCAAGGTGGGAAAGATGTCGAGATTCTGAACATCACGTGCTTCGAGATCAGTTCTTCTGGTGTAGTAGATAGCATCTCGAACAACTTGACTGCTATGTGAGTACAGCTTTATTTCATGCTAAATCTCATTTACGCCTCCAGTTTAGCTTGTCACACATTTAGACACACAGTTAATATTTAACATGAGAATTCTGCATCTCTCACTAAATTTTTATTCAACATCTTGGAAACTTTTAACATGATATGAAAGTTCTTATCTGTCTCTTCCGCATTTAAATACAAATGTAGTTTGATATAGCAATTGAGTGTTGGTAAATACATGATACCTTTATAAATACTCTTCATAAAACATCGGTCTATTTATAAAGAATACTATGCTTCATTCTTTGCAGCATTGCCTTTGAAGAAGAAACGGAATTGAATGTTACATATGACATCACATCCAGTTTGAATGTATCAAGCGCTAATGTTGGGGAACCCGTCGAATGGACAATCGTTTTTCCACGTAAATAACTGTTACTGACTATTTTACATGTTTTGTTTCACATTTAATATTACAAATATTACAGATGCAAGAACTTTAAATGCAAATATCTTGTGCAAACTACTCTTTATTTTCAGTTTCTGCAAAATTTAAATCTTTGTGAATCTACGTGCTAGAGTTATGACCGTTTTAACAAATGTCCTTGTCTATTACCTTGTGTTGAAATCATTACCCACCATGAGATATTAGTAATGTGTCAATTCATTGAATAGTTTCTTACAATTTGTACAAAGCTAAAAATTGGTAATTCTGCGACAAATACATGTAACATGTTATTCAAAGATAATTTGATCGTTACATTTCAGTGAACTACACACTGCAAATAACATCATGCACAGCATACCCAGGAACAGCAACCTCTTCCTCAAATTCTCTTGGACTGATCTCAATGTGGTATGTTACATTAATTAATATGTCACATATGTAGACACAAGGTGATGATAGAATATTACTTAACGTGGGGTAATCTTGCACACAAAGCAATGTCGTTCTAACTTTGAATAGTTTCAACCCTTTGACGGAAGTTGATTTCAATAAAATGTCTGCCCAATCTAAAATTTATTCAACTTATTTATATCTCTGACAAAGGCTGTGTCTTGTAAATAATATATTATGTTGAAAAAAGTGTATTTAGCTTTTCATTGATTTTATATATTTTACTAGAAATATGATTGGTATCAAACTTTAGACCAATCTATGCTCAATTTCATGCGCATCCATAGCATATTCAGTTGACCATAGTGTATAAATGCAGTGTTCGTAATTCGAGACTAAATAAGTATCGTACACTGTCGTATTATTCTTTGATAAAATACTGTCGACTGACTGCGTATTCTTATATTGAAGGTGTACTGATGAATCTGAGCTTATTTCGGATTTCACTACCAATTCCGCCAATACTGAAGCCTCTGCAACAATCCAAGCGTTCAAATTCTACAACAACGATAATGTTTACCTGGAATGTGATCTTTTAGTATGTCCCAACGACGATGGCACATGTACTGTAAGTAAAATCTTTCAAATGTACTTGCATAAATTTAATATTGATCTATATAATAAACTTCAACCTTAAACGTCGATCCAACGATTATCTGTTTCCGTTAAATTTCTATTTTTCCACGTTGGACATATGTTATCCGGGATTCCTTCACTTATGCTATTTACTATAGTTATAACGAGCTGTTTGAGTAAGCCATGTTCGTCTACCTAGCCATTTACTTTTTTACGAGTACCTCCCCCCCCCCCCTTAATTGCAATGATAAACGTGGTAAACATAGATATGTTATAAAAGCAAGTACACTCAACTAATATACAAACGTTGCAGACTAGCTGTGGCGGAAAGAGGAAAAGAAGAAGTTCTCAACCTAGAGATGACAATGGTGCCTACAAGACCAGCGTTGCCAGAGTTTTACATATCGATGTACCGGATACAAGCGATGCTACACAATGTTAGTATTCATTTTCAAATCCATTATTCATCGGAAATTTTAGGCATATCTGATATCTAGGGCATTAGAATCTTGTCCCCTCGGTTTGCTTTTGAAACCATACCTAATCCCTTATCAGTGTTTTAAAATGCACGAGAACGGTTGCAAATATTTGATTAGCTTTTAGATGACCGGTTCTTGGATTTGTCTAGCCGATTTTGTTTTCCATTTAACTCTATTCATGTTAGCATTTGAACATTTGAACATCTAGGGATTATATAGGGTTTCACGTGTGATGCAGAGTTCAACGACCCCGACTTTGCCAACCTGTGTCAAATTAAATTTGATAAATGTTTTACCTCTGAGCCAGGGTCATGGGTTCAAAACCATCTTCACTAACTCAAAACACCACTACATGGCATAAAGTGGGGATATCTATAGCGAAGTAAAGATGCATTTCTAGTTTCGTTTTGTCAATAGCACGTGTAGATTTTATTTCACTGCATATTTTGCCAGTTTGTTTTCAACTAATTTTTGACATTCAATTTTCAGTGTATGGAATAGGCCTGCTGCTGACGTCCTTCCTGGCAACTCTGATGTGTCTTGTGTAAAATTGGATTCGATTTTCAATGTACATTGTTAAGACATAGTAAAATATTTGAAATAACTGTTTTATTTCTGTTTTTAATGTTTACAAATGTTTGTGTTATCTACCCCAACTACTTTGAAACGCAAAATACTGAGTTTAGTGACAAGCAATTCATTTTGCCTTTACGGCCAGTGCAGACCAGGATCAGCTTGAAAATCCAAATCTGGCGAAGGAATTCACTATTGGATATTCTGTCAGTAAATGATTCATTCATACAACCATCGGAACATTACCCGAGTTACTCGAGCGTTCATGTGCACGTTCGCATTACTTGTCTTTGAACTTGACCCCCTACCTACTCATTTTACAAACATCAAAATTCTTGAACTTTAAAACAAATCCACAAATCGGCTAATAGCTCTGTAACAAATTTGCGTAAGCAGATTGATTCCCATCCACCAAAAATCGTCTTGTGTAATATAAAATTATATTTGATTAATTCGTTATCGTGATAATCTTGTCAACATTCCTAAAACGAAATTTACTACTTGGATAGGCACTCCATTAGGTTTTACGCTTATCATGCCCCACGAAGGAAATTCGAATGCCAGATAGAAATTGACTTGTCCGTCCATCCAACTTCGTCCGGAGCATAACTAAAAAAGTACTGAAGTGAATTACTTGAAACTTATACCATGATAAAGCACAATAAAGGGGAAGTGCAGTACCAAAGAACCATACGATAAATACGATAAAGGATCGATGTGGGTAAACTAAATAAATACTACTACTATGGTTATATTTTAGAAATTTGTATAGATTTACATCTTTCATACTGGACAAAAATATGCACAACTAATAAGAACAAACCGACATCATACAAGTCCTAAAACCCAAAATAGTCGTAGTTCCTCCACATATTCAAGATAAAATCTGTTAAATATGAAAAAATGAGCATTTGACTTTACATTGAATTCATCATCGTTATACAGTAAACACAATATATAACGAATTCATTGGGACCATTTAAATATGTTCCGTATATCCGGTGTGTTTTATATCCGTATAACATTTTCATATTTAAAAAAGAAGGAATAAAATGGAGACCTGAATGTGTGAACAGAGTTTAATTAATTGCTATTAGATCTACGGAAAATGATTCGGCATTCAATCTAGTACAATTTAGGGCAGTTTGTAATCACTAATTAAATGGGTAAAGAAGGAAGTCGCATTTGCATAATTACAAAAAGAATGTTTTAAAGTTTTTAAAGATTCAAGCTGTGGGAATAATTTGGATTTAGTGAGTAGGTATAACTCAAGGGCGGAAATTCGAAGAACGCACGAATTGATTTATTCAATCGGATCCAATGTTCACAGAGTATAGCTTCCTTAAGGCCGAACTCTTTACATACAAACAAGTAGTTCCATATGTTTCGTTGTTACGAATTATACTGTCCTGTTTAAAAAATTATATACATGTAACAGATCTAAATAATATCAAAACATTTCAGAATAGCATTATATTATATTGTTTTTCTTAAAATTTGTAACTTAAATCAACGAGGTATCTGTTCTGTATGGGATATGTCTAATTTTGACCCTATTTCGTCGTCTTTGTCGTTTGATTTCGGATCGACCCGCATTTTGTACCATTGCGTTTTATTGTATGTTGATTCTTATGATATCGTTATCATAGATCGTAGACGCACAAGAGATGGTAACGTCTTTCTGAGTGATTTTAATGATCATTTTGTAGTAATTTCGATCAGACTGTCACTATTGAAAGGGGTTTAAGTGTGCCAAATAATATCCAAGTTTAATGTCTATGGTTGAATGCACTTATAAAGAAAATTGACTTTTGAGATGCAGTGACAAAAGGAAAGCATCCAAAGAGAAACACCTGTTGTCTTGCCAACCCTTTGATTACCCACCATTTTGTGATGTATCACATGCAGTTTTACAGAAGTAAACTGAATAAAACTTCTTTAACATATAGTCATGCCTTTTGGCACCCAGGGTCTTCCTTCTCCATGACAGCCGAAAGTTGCAATATGACCTTAGCTGTTGGGTGCGACGTTAAATCTGAATAAATTGGCACAACACAATCAATCTTATGGGCATATCCCATAACTTTTGAATGACATTAAAAGTTGTTCAACCCATTAATTTTCAGTTCAGTTTTGTCAAAATCAATTTCTCAGTTACGATTCACAGCTTAATACTTCATAGGGTAGGTGAACATAATCACTGAATGACATAATGTAAGCACATGGGTTCCTATCTCAAAAGTAAAGTCTACACAAATGGTGAAAGGTCAAAACTTGTGGACAGTTGTGTCTCCAGTTTATAACTTTACTCGTGCAACGGTTGTCCTGATATTCACACATGTATGTGTACAGTCTATTTTGTCCTGATATTTACACATGTATGTGCGTAGACTATGTTGTTCAGAGACAATCGATCATTTAGCACTTTCAGTCCTTTGATTTAACATGCAGTGTGATATTCTAACTAAAAAAATTAAGATCTGATAAATCGGAAGAAAATGAAGAATACTGCTCAAGCTGAAGGGGATAAACATGTCGACTGTGATTAAATAAAGGAGAAGAAAAATTTAAATCAATGACAAACTAAGATTGATCATGAATAATCTGTTATCTTTTGTACAAAATAGATTGCGCTTTAGTGAAAGTCAAATACTGAAATTCTTAGAATAAATACAGTAAACTGCGTTTGTAACGGACTCCGTTTATAACGAATTCTTGTGACAATTTAAATGTGTTCCTTATAGCCCGAGTTTGTTATATCCATAAACTATTTTCATGTAAAATTAGGAAAGACAAACTTGGGCAGAGAATATAAGTTCCTTATATCCGTTTTAGCGCAATACCCAGAGTCGTTATTTCTTGCATATCGGATCGGCATTTCCTGTGATTTTGTCCATGCCGGAAAAACCGGTCTGGCACCCCTCCTATGACAGACGACTTTCGTGAATTACTTATGACGTTTCGTTATAAACATTGTGACGTTAATTTCCCAAACACAACGGCGGAAAATCGTTTGTTTTTCATGATAATTCTTCATTTTGATAAGTGTGCATATAGAAATCTACTTAAAGGGAAAGACGGTGTGCAAGAAAAAGTTTCCATCATGAGACACTTGGCTCAGATGGAAATATCCGTCACCTCGGGTAACTGTTTTACGGGAGCCTCGTTCCCGCCAAAACTGTTACCCTCGGTGACGGATGTTTCGATCTGAACCTCGCGCTCATGACAGAAGCTATTAATACGGAGTATGCGGGTAAACCTTGGCTTAATGGTAACATTACATTTTGGACATTGTTCTAAACTGTTATCAATGAACGATTTCAATTAACAATGCTCACTGAGTTATATTCACTGAATTGTTCAAATGAGAAAAGTTAAGTTGGTACATGTACTGTTATGAGGGTAAATCTAAGTGAGCGTTTTTCACTGAAATCGTTCATTGATAACAGCTTAGAACATTGTCCAAAGTGTAACGTGACCCTTACGCCAAGGTTTACCATAAAACGACTCTGGGTATTGCGTAAAAACGGATATAAGGAACTAATATTCTCTGCCCGAGTTTGTCTTTCCTAATTTTACAGGAAAATAGTTTACGGATATATCAAACTCGGGCTATAAGGAACACATTTAAACAGTCGCAAGAATTCGTTATAAACGCAGTCCGTTAATACCGGAGTATACTGTATTTATTCTAAGATTTTCAGAAGTTAACTTTCCACTTTAGGTATGAGACGCCTAAACATTTCCATAGACTTACATTATAAGGGTTTCTTCCGGTGCGACTACCCAAAACTCACCGACTGCTGAAATGAACTTTATTTTGTAGAATCATCCTAGCCCACATAAAAAACAAAATTTAGGGGGGGTACATGTGATCCAATACTTTAGCCAGTAATTTGGAGCTCAATGACACCACCCCCATTTTGTGGCAGTTTTAGTGGTCACCGACCAAATATGTCAGTATTTTCAAATACCAAAATTTTGATTATAATTTATACCCAGATTTTTCTCTTCATATTTCATTTGTGATCTATCATGCAGCGATTATGTCAAACTAATTTTTCTTGTATGCATCCACTTAGTTTCAGCCAATCAGCAATCAAACACATAGTGTAGGTCTGCATGTTCCCTAGACAAAATAACCTGCTTCCGGTTTTCACCGATTTAGGCGTCTCATACCTTTAGCGCAATCTATACTGACCCGACATGGAAACTTTACATGATTATAATGGGATTTTGAGTCTAAACTCTGATTTCTGCATTGTGTTTTCATAAAACATTGATGAGTTTTCTAGTCTTGACATTAGTTTCTCTCAACTGACAGCAAAAAGAATATTTTGTCTTGACAACCAATTTCGTTTTTGATAAACTGACGGTTTTCACTTTATGAGTTATCTCTCTTTTATGCATGATAAATGACTTCAACTTTTAGGCTTATTATCGCCTTTGTTATTTATCTTGTTTTATAGAGTCAGAGTGAAATACATTGATTTAATATTGTGTTAAATATTTGTACAATAAAAGTGTAAAGTTTTCATTTTGGTTGAGTATATTTTGTACAGATTATTCATGATCAATCTTAGTTTGTCATTGATTTAAACTTTTCCTCTTTTTTTAATCACAGACGACATGTTCACTCCCCTTTTAGCTGGAGCAGTATTCTTCCTTTTCTTCTGATTTATCAGATCTTAAAATTTTCAAATCTATAGAAATTTATTAAAATCATAGTAGAAGTAGCAGAAATTATCAACTTTACCCACATCGATCCATTATCGTATGGTTCTTGAGCACTGCACTTCCCCTCATTGTGCTTTATCATGGTATAAGTTAAGTTATTCATTTTAGTACTTTTCAGTTATGCTACGGACAAAAAAGTGGGATGGACGGACGAGTCAATTTCTATCTGGCATTCGAATTTCCTTCGTGAGGTATGATAAGCGTAAACCTACCGGAGTGCCTATTCAAGTGATAAATTTGGTTTTAGAAATGTTGACTCATTATCGCAATACCGAATCATTGTCATTAGCCCTATCAAATATGATATATATTACATAGGTGGAAATTAATGTTTATAACGATACGTCATAAGTTATTGATGAAAGTCGTCTGGTATAGGAGGGGTGTCAGACCGGTTTTTCCGGCATGGACAAAATCACAGGAAATGCCGATCCGATATGCAAGAAATAACGACTCTGGGTATTGCGCTAAAACGGATATAAGGAACTAATATTTCTGTCCAAGTTTGTCTTTCCTAATTTTACATGAAAATAGTTTATGGATATTTCAAACTCGGGCTATAAGGAACACATTTAAATTGTCACAAGAATTCGTTATAAACGGAGTCCGTTACAAACGGAGTTTACTGTATTTATTCTTAGTATTTCAGTATTTGACTTTCACTAAAGCGCAATCAATTTTGTACAAAAGATAACAGATTATTCATGATCAATCTTAGTTTGTCATTGATTTAAACTTTTCTTCTTCTTTATTTAATCACAGACGACATGTTTACCCCCTTCAGTTTGAGCAGTATTCTGCATTTTCTTCAGATTTATCAGTTCTTAAATTTTCATTTAGAATATCACACTGCATGTTAAACAAGAGCTGTCAGTAGGACAGCGCGCTCGACTTTTTTAGTGCTTGCCAATAAAACAAAACTTTGACAGTTAAGTGCACACAAGACTTTAACTGTAACTAGGAATTTCTATGTAAAAGTCAAGAAACATTTTCACAGAGTTATCTTCTCTTGCTTACAGATAGGTCTCTTGATGGTACATAAGTACTCCATCTTTCAAAGAAATATCTCAAATGGTTAAGTCAACCATTGTACAAGGATGAAAATTTTAACTGAGTTTCTAAGTAAAAAAGGGACATAATTCAAATACAGTCCTTGACAGAATTACCTTCTGTCAATGTTTGGGGATCATGATGGTAAACAAGTATTCCAACTTTCAAATTAATATCTCAAACAGTTAAGTCAAAAAGTGGACTGGTACGAAAAACTTAACCAAGATTCTAAGTCGATAAAGGGCCTTGATTTTTAAAACAAATCCCTGACAGAGTTACCTTCTCTTGCCTACAGATGGGGGTAATGATGTTAACAAGCATTCAAAGTTTCAAAGCAATATCTCAAAGGGTTAAGGCAGTAAGTGGATTTTACCCATTTTCAGTGTATTTTCAAAGTAAAAAAGGGGTATAATTCTGTCAAAAACCTTGACAGTTATTTACTCTTTGTCTGTAGATGAAGGTTATGAAGGTAAACAAGTATGGTAAGTTTCAAAGCCATACCTCTAATAGTTTTGAAATAAAGTGGGGTGGTACGAAAAGTTTAACCAACGCGAGTAGAATAGCTCCCCTTTTCTTCGAAAAGTCGAGCTGTTGTTAGAGTTAAAATGAACTCAACTGTTTAACGTACGTGCGTTCTTGGAATTTCCGCCCTCGAGTTATCCCTACTCACTAAATCCAATCTATTCCCACAGCTTGAATCTTTAAAAACTTTAAAACATTCTTTGTAAATATGCGTTTACCCATTTAATTAGTAATTATAAACACATTCAGGCCCCAATTTTATTCCTTTTTTAATATGATAATGTTTTACGGATATACGGAACATATTTAACAGGTTTTATCTTTGAATATGTGTACTACATTGTATTTTGGGTTTGGACTTGTATGATGTCGGTTCGTTATCAGCTGTGCATATTTTTGTCCAGTATGAAAGATGTAAATCTATACAAACTTTTGAAATAAAACCATAGTAGTATTTATTTATAGTTTACCCACATCGATCCATTATCGTATGGTTCTCTGGCACTGCACTAACCCTCATTGTGCTTTGTCATGGTATAAGTTTCAAGTAATTCACTTGAGTACTTTAGTTATGCTCCGGACAAAGTTTGAGTCAATTTCTATCTGGCATTCGAATTTCCTTCGTGGTGCATGATAAGCGTAAAACCTAATGGAGTGCCTATCCAAGTAGTAAATTTCGTTTTAGGAATGTTGACACTACTATCACGATACCGAATTAATCAAATATAATTTTATATTACACAAGACGGTTTTTGGTGGATGGGAATCAATCTGCTTACTCTGTTACAGAGCTATCAGCCGATTTGTGGATTTGTTTTAAAGTTGAAGGATTTTAATGTTTGTAAAATGAGTAGGTAGGGGGTCAAGTTCAAAGACAAGTAATGCCAACTTGCACACGAACGCTCGAGTAATTCGGGTAATGTTCCGATGGTTGTATGAATGAATCATTTACTGACAGAATATCCAATAGTGAAACCCTTCGCCTGATTTGGATTTTCAAGTTGATCCTGGTCTGCACTGGCCGTAAAGGCAAAATGAATTGCTTGTCGGACGGGAACGCCAATTCACGAAACTCAGTATTTTGCGTTTCATAGTAGTTTGGTGATAGATAACACAAACATTTGTGAACATTAAAAACAGAAATAAAACAGTTATTTCAAATATTTTACTATGTCTTAACAATGTACATTGAAAATCGAATCCAATTTTACACAAGACACATCAGAGTCGCCAGGAAGGACGTCAGCAGCAGGCCTATTCCATACACTGAAAATTGAATGTCAAAAATTAGTTGAAAACAAACTGGCAAAATATGCAGTGAAATAAAATCTACACGTGCTATTGACAAAACGAAACTAGAAATGCATCTTTACTTCGCTATCGATATCCCCACTTCATGCCATGTAGTGGTGTTTTGAGTTAGTGAAGA
Source organism: Saxidomus purpurata (assembly GCA_022818135.1). NCBI lineage: Eukaryota > Metazoa > Mollusca > Bivalvia > Venerida > Veneridae > Saxidomus > Saxidomus purpurata. The sequence goes on from JAFMSR010000003.1 coordinate 14,252,276, forward strand.
TGGTTTTGAACCCATGACCCTGGCTCAGAGGTAAAACATTTATCAAATTTAATTTGACACAGGTTGGCAAAGTCGGGGTCGTTGAAGTCTGCATCACACGTGAAACCCTATACAATCGCTAGATGTTCAAATGTTCAAATGCTAACATATATAGTTAAATGGAAAACAAAATCGGCTAGACAAATCCAAGAACCGGTCATCTAAAAGCTAATCAAATATTTGCAACCGTTCTTGTGCCTTTAAAACACTGATAAGGGATTAGGTATGGTTCAAGAGCAAACCGAAGGGACAAGATTCTAATGCCTTTGGTATCACATATGCCTAAATTTTCCGACGAATAATGGATTTGAAAATGATTACTCACATTGTGTAGCATCGCTTGTATCCGGTACATCGATATGTAAAACTCTGGCAACGCTGGTCTTGTAGGCACCATTGTCATCTCTAGGTTGAGAACTTCTTCTTTTCCTCTTACCACCACAGCTAGTCTGCAACGTTTGTATATTAGTTGATAATTAGTGTACCTACTTTTATAACATCTGTTTACCACGTTTATCATTGCAATTAAGGGGGGGGGGGGGGGTAACTCGTAAAAAAAGTAAATGTCTAGGTAGACGAACATGGCTTACTCAAACAGCTCGTTTCAACTACATAGTGAATAGCATAAGTGAAGGAATCCCGGATAACATGTTATGTCCGACGTGGAAAAAATAAAAATTTAACGGAAACAGATAATCGTTGGATCGACGTTTAAGGTTGAAGTTTATTATATAGATCAATATTAAATTTATGTAAGTACATGTGAAAGATTTTACTTACAGTACATGTGCCATCGTCGTTGGGACATACTAAAAGATCACATTCCAGGTAAACATTATCGTTGTTGTAGAATTTGAACGCTTGGATTGTTGCCGAGGCTTCAGTATTGGCGGAATTGGTAGTGAAATCCGAAATAAGCTCAGATTCATCAGTACACCTTCAATATAAGAATACGCAGTCAGTCGACAATATTTTACCAAAGAAAAATACGACAGTGTACGATACATATTTAGTCTCGAATTACGAACACTGCATTTATACACTATGGTCAACTGAATGTGCTATGGATGCGCATGAAATTGAGCATAGATTGCTCTAAAGTTTGATACCAATCATATATCTAGTAAAATATATAAAATCAATGAAAAGCTAAATACACTTTTTTCAACATAATATATTATTTACAAGACACAGCCTTTGGTCAGAGATATAAATCAGTTTTTAATAAATTTTAGATTAGGCAGACATTTTATTGAAATCAACTTCCGTCAAAGGGTTGAAACTATTCAAAGTTAGAACGACATTGCTTTGTGTGCAAGATTACCCCACGTTGAGTAATATTCTATCATCACCTTGTGTCTACATATGTGACATATTAATTAATGTAACATACCACATTGAGATCAGTCCAAGAGAATTTGAGGAAGAAATTGCTGTTCCTGGGTATGCTGTGCATGATGTTATTTGCAGTGTGTAGTTCACTGAAATGTAACGATCAAATTATCTTTGAATAACATGCTACATGTATTTGTCGCAAAATTACCAGTTTTTAGCTTTGTACAAATTGTAAGAAACTATTCAATGAATTGACACATTACTATTCTCTAATATCCCATGGTGGGTAATGATTTCAACACAAGGTAATAGACAAGGATATTTGTTAAAACGGTGATAACTCTAACAAGCAGCTTCACAAAGATTTAAATTTTGCAGAAACTCTGAAAATAAAGAGTAGTTTGCACAAGATATTTGCATTTAAAGTTCTTGTATCTGTAATATTTGTAATATTAAATGTGAAACAAAACATGTAAAATCGTCAGTAACAGTTATTTACGTGGGAAAACGATTGTCCATTCGACGGGTTCCCCAACATTAGCGCTTGATACATTCAAACTGGATGTGATGTCATATGTAACATTCAATTCCGTTTCTTCTTCAAAGGCAATGCTGCAAATAATGAAGCACGGTATTCTTAATACAGGTAACACTCGATTGCTTTATGAAACTTGTGTATATTCTTTTATTTCTTCCTATACTGGAGAGCATTTGTATTTAAATGCAAAAGAAGAGAGAGATTAGAACTTTCATATCATGTTTGTTAAATAAAAATTTAGTGAGAGATGCAGAATTCTCATGTTAAATATTAACTGTGTGTCTATATATGTGTGACAAGCTAAACTGGAGGCGTAAATCAGATTTAGCATGAAATAAAGCTGTACTCACATAGCAGTCAAGTTGTTCGAGATGCTATCTACTACACCAGAAGAACTGATCTCGAAGCACGTGATGTTCAGAATCTCGACATCTTTCCCACCTTGAATTTGCTTATTTAACATGCCAGAGTATGTACTAAATGTGAAGTAGATCGGGAGATCCTGCATATCAAAAATAAACAAAGTTTATGTATGTCCTTCATAAATTACAAAATAAAGAAATACAACCATTTTCTACATGCACGTTTGTTGTAACTGTTGAATCAATAAGGTAGTAACCAAGTTTCATTGTATTAATTCTGTCAAAAGCATGTGGATAAATGCATAAAAAAGTGTTTGTCTATAATTATTGGGAAGTTTGAAAAACGTAACTATGCAACAAGTACATTTAGTTTGTAGGAAATACGCGCTTTTGTTGCAGTAAAATGCAATGTGCAGACATGGTGTGAATACTCACTTTGTTACAACCGTCAATTTCCGCCGTTCCCGCACTCTGGTTACCGGTTACTGTGCAGTTTGTTCCGTCTGATTGAATCGCAAAGTAGTTCATCGATGTAAGACCCATTGGTAAACCAGAAATGGATATTGTGTTGTTCGGAGAACAAGCTGAAACACATCAATATAAGCATATAGTTATTACTGTTGTATATTTGAGAACAATCGTTAATTTGAGTGTCAGGATTGGGTAATTCTGACCATAGTGATTTAATTTATAATCGACAACAATCGTAGTGACGAAAAGCACAAACTCAGGAATTTAAGCAGCTATTTATGGCTATGCAAGCTTTTAAGGAAATTATTAGTGAAATACGATTTAAATACAGTTATTCAGTAATACAAAGTGTAATACAGTTCATAAGGTATTTAGAATATATTTTAGTGAAATAGTTATGAAACATGAATAAGATACTCACTGTAGGTGTAACCACCAGCCTTGACGGTGCAGATCTGGAATACTGCCGAGCAGAATAGGGCAATAATCAAGCTATACATGGCTGTAAAGTCTGAAATAAATAGAAAGACATGAAGCAGTCTATATAGGTGGAAGTCGTACACATGTTATCTTTGTTGAATAACTAGGAAATCTCGACTTATAAAAACCGTTTTTAAGATATATATTTGTTAGTCTGTACCATATGTCTGGAGTTTAAATATCTTGCGTAAAATAAGCAAGTAAATGCATTGTAACCAGGTCATGTGGTCCAAGTGGTTTATACATTGTATACACCCTTTTGGAGCAATTCTGTACTAGGTATATAGTTTTTTTTGTGAGCTTGTGTTCTTTAAAAATAAAGCTTTAGTTTTGATTAAACTCGATGCTTTTTAATTTCAATGTTACAAGATAGAAATGGAAACTCCAGATTTCTTTTGAGTGACTGTCAAAATCATCATGCAATAAAAATAAATCTCAAAAACGAGTCGGACATGGCATGGTTAAAATGCTTGAAAATTGAAAATATAGGTTCCACTTTTTATCACAAGCCGACGTCACTGACTAGACTTTCTTTTCAGTATGTACAACATATAATTATGAAAGGATAAAAAAAACTTACCTTGATTTGTTTTCTAGTTCTGAAGATGTCCTGTCCACTTCTTACTGGGCGACTGACTGTAAAATAACGACCGTGCTCGTCCTTTTTATCCTCTTTTTTCCCGCCAAAAGGTTTACCCGCAAAAAACGTGCATTTCATGCAAATTAAAAAGGAAGGTAATGCATTACGTATCGACCTACTTGATAAATACAGCACTTGTATACCGGACATTACCGTATATGTGATGTCTACAGTCACACTTTTTGAACTCTCCCCTTTTCAGCATTTTTCTTTCTATTTGATTTCAACATTTCAAATATCTGTCATGCGCACTTTGTTTTTCTATGTTTGTTTGTCAAGTGCATTTCTATGTGATAGCTAGGTCTCATGGCAGAAATATGCCACCATACATTACATTTGTTTCGTATGTAAAATGTTTGTTGAATTTGCAATGGCAGGATTCATTCAACCCTGTGACACGGATCAGCAGTGACCACGAAGCGTTTTGAAAACACTCGTCATCTAATAACCACCTGGAAAACATATTGTATTTGAACTACTGTTCTTAGCTTTTTCCCCACTTAAAACTATACATGTACAAGGCATTAACGAGTGAACAACTATGCTATACCGTTTTCTTTAAAGTCATGTGGAAAGAAATACCTGCTGAAAAATCGTTTCCGTTTTAGCTTTGTGCAACTGTAGCCAATTTAAGAAAAATCACGAAATTCACGACGAAATCTTCGAACATGTACAGTGGAGATGTGTTAAGTTTTCTAGTACCAGTTAACATGTATCTATACAAACAAAATATGCTGTGTTTTCATGGTTCCAGTTTCAGGCATGAAGCTTTCATATATTATATAAACATACCTATATCACGATTTAGACATAAATCAATTGCCCCCAAAACACCCAACCGTTTTGCACACTGCAGGTATTTGGCGCGTGATCAGTATGAGTCATTTTTGGGGGGTTGGGGTTTGTAGCACTGGGGCGAATGTTGACGTTTATGTAGACTTGGTCCTTGCCAAATACCTGAGATTTTTTCATTCACATCTAATACTCATCTGAATACTGTTTAAAGCAGTATTTTAAGTGGCATTGTCTATCAAATGTTATAACTATCCAGATTTACCCCTGTAATGTCAACCCCAAAGAGTCGGACATAACTCCTGATCGTTTGTTCCAAATAGAGTTTGGATATACATGTAGTTTCGAGGAAATGACTCGAACACGAATATATAGTTATCTTTTGAGGTAGGACGAAAAATTCATGTGAGTATATGTAAAGGCCATTTTTTTCCATTTGATTGGACATTTAACATGCCTATTTTTAGCCACATAAAATAACTGAAATTTGCAGGTCTATTTTGAATCATAGAATGAAAAGCAAAACAGTTCTTGAAAGAACAAATTGACAGGACGTATTCATGTTTGAACGTTTGGACTTTTCACTGTTTTCCCCATAGGGGTCTGTAACATTATTATATACATGTAAATTCACAGACGGGTAGACAATGTTACAGACCCCTTAGGTTTTTCCCCATGTCAGTCTGCTCACTCTTTTCGAATTCATTTGAAAGTTTTATGTAAAATCATTAATAGATCCAGTGTATACTATTATTGTTGCTGCCACATTTCTGAAATCCAGTTACGTCATTTTCCCAATTTATGCCGATTTTTATGAATGTTGGGTCTATCCAATGTATTGCCAAGGTCAATTTTTGATATAAATGTATTGCCACGTTCACACATATTTGACTTTCAATGACTACAGAGAGTTTCAACTATATTTATTAATAACTCATTTTCAGTTTAATTTAGTGATGGTTCGCAAAATTACTCTATTAAAATGTCTATTACAGACCCATGAATAAAATATATAAAATGTTTGAGATATCATTTTGTTGCTTACAGTCAAAATATAATAAAACATTTATGGACTTGTGAGGCATCAAATATGTCAAACATGTCCATAATTGTATAATATATCCAAGACTCCCAGTCCATACTCAGTGAGTACTACTCACTTAAGATTACTCAGCGAACACTGTCCAATATACGTTACTCAGTGAGTACTACTCACTTAAGATTACTCAGCGAGCACTGTCCAATATACGTTACTCAGTGAGTACTACTCACTTAAGATTACTCAGCGAGCACTGTCCAATATACGTTACTCAGTGAGTACTACTCACTTAAGATTACTCATCGAGCACTGTCCAATATACGTTACTCAGTGAGTACTACTCACTAAAGATTACTCAGCGAGCACTGTCCAATATACGTTACTCAGTGAGTCTACTCACTAAGATAAGATTACTCAGCGAGCCGTCAATATACGTACTCGTGAGTACTACTCACTTAAGATTACTCATCGAGCACCGTCCAACGTCTCGTGAGTACTACCACTAAGATTACTCATCGAGCACCGTCCAATATACGTTACTCAGTGAGTACTACTCACTTAAGATTACTCATCGAGCACCGTCCAATATACGTTACTCAGTGAGTACTACTCACTTAAGATTACTCAGCGAACACCGTCCAATATACGTTACTCAGTGAGTACTACTCACTTAAGACTACTCAGCGAACACCGTCCAATATACGTTACTCAGTGAGTACTACTCACTTAAGACTACTCAGCGAACACTGTCCAATATACGTTACTCAGTAAGTAGTATTCTTTATATACATTACCTAACAAGCAATACTCAGTGAACAATATTCAGCGTGTACTTTTCCGTGGGTATTACCTCCTGTGAAATATATAGTGTGCAGAGAGTATAGGGGTTTACCCGAAGTCGGACATTTGTATTCTTTTTTTTCTTTGATTGTTTATAGTCCCGACCTACTCTGGGATATCTGCCTGGGTGAACTTGCCAAGACAGATTCAGATACAAGGGAATCAGGGTACTAGACCCTAGCTCTTTTACGAGTAGACCCCTTGGTTCTTTTACGTGCCCGGTGTATAGCACCGATACACATGAGACTACCTCTGGTTTTCTGCCACTTATACATGTGTATTCTTATCTCCATATCACTATAAACTAATTACAAAACTAATTAATCAATCATAGAATAGAATATTCTTCCAATGATAATTAAAGATACATTTATTGTTTATTATAATAAGACGATTAATTAATTGTTGTTAATTCATTTAAAATCCATTTTTGGCTTTGTTGTAATTTAACTTGAAAATAGAATGACGTGCACATGAAACACTGCATTCCTAGTTGATTTCAGCTTGCAGAAACGATATTGGTTTCTTTAGACATTTCATATTGAAAATCGGTCTAATAAAACATAATTTACAAACAAAATAATGTCCGCCAATCTCGGAACAAGGCGATGTGAATTTTGAATATTCCTTATGGTGGCTAATTTCAGCCATGTCGCCTTTCAGGACAGCGGGGCAGGGCGAAAATGCGAACGCAAGTCATTGGGCGCCAGGTGACAATTGTTGACCCGCCAGAGCGTTATAAATAGCCTCTGTTGACCAAACTAAGTTACGCTATCATCACTCTAGATCATCTTACATATTAGCACACCTACCTACAATATGCTAAATCGCAATCATTATGCCATTCCAATTCTAGGGCGACAGACCTCTGACCCGCAGGGCGCGGGTTCGAATCCCGTCAACGCAGTCCCTTTCACGGCGTAGCTACTGGTCAGAACTGTAGAAACCAGTCATCGAGGGCAATTTATATGGCTACAAGAAAGTTAAAACTAATATGAATAACCAATAGCAAGAAAACCCTAAATTTACTGTCACTTAAAGTATAGCCATAATGCTGTATTAACAGGAAGTTCCTTTTTTCAAGTCGAGGCTTATGATAGAGCATAGTTATAAGGCGGCTGCTTCCTTTGCGTGAGGTTGTGGATCCAAGGAGTATGTATGTAGCCATGCATGTATGGAGCGTAGCGGAGTATGTATGTAACCATGCATGTATGGAGCGTAGCGAAGTTTGTATGGAGCATTTATGTATGGAGCGTAGCGGAGTTTGTATGGAGCATGTATGTATGGAGCGTAGCGGATTTTGTATGGAGCATGTATGTATGGAGCGTAGCGGAGTTTGTATGGAGCATGTATGTATGGAGGGTAGCGGAGTTTGTATGTAGCCATGTATGTATGGAGCGTAGCGGAGTTTGTATGTAGCCATGTATGTATGGAGCGTAGCGGAGTATGTATGGAGCATGTATGTATGGAGCGTAGCGGAGTTTGTATGGAGCATGTATGTATGGAGCGTAGCGGAGTTTGTATGTAGCCATGTATGTATGGAGCGTAGCGGAGCTTGTATGGAGCATGTATGTATGGAGCATAGCGGAGTTTGTATGTAGCCATGTATGTATGGAGCGTAGCGGAGTTTGTATGTAGCCATGTATGTATGGAGCGTAGCGGAGTTTGTATGTAGCCATGTATGTATGGAGCGTAGCGGAGTTTGTATGGAGCATGTATGTATGGAGCGTAGCGGAGTTTGTATGTAGCCATGTATGTATGGAGCGTAGCGGAGTATGTATGTAGCAATGTATGTATGGAGCGTAGCGGAGTTTGTATGGAGCATGAATGTATGGAGCGTAGCGGAGTTTGTATGTAGCCATGTATGTATGGAGCGTAGCGGAGTTTGTATGTAGCCATGTATGTATGGAGCGTAGCGGAGTTTGTATGTAGCCATGTATGTATGGAGCGTAGCGGAGTTTGTATGTAGCCATGTATGTATGGAGCGTAGCGGAGTTTGTATGTAGCCATGTATGTATGGAGCGTAGCGGAGTTTGTATGGAGCATGTATGTATGGAGCGTAGCGGATTTGTATGTAGCCATGTATGTATGGAGCGTAGCGGAGTTTGTATGTAGCCATGTATGTATGGAGCGTAGCGGAGTTTGTATGTAGCCATGTATGTATGGAGCGTAGCGGAGTTTGTATGTAGCCATGTATGTATGGAGCGTAGCGGAGTTTGTATGTAGCCATGTATGTATGGAGCGTAGCGGAGTTTGTATGTAGCCATGTATGTATGGAGCGTAGCGGAGTTTGTATGTAGCCATGTATGTATGGAGCGTAGCGGAGTATGTATGTAGCAATGTATGTATGGAGCGTAGCGGAGTTTGTATGGAGCATGTATGTATGGAGCGTAGCGGAGTTTGTATGTAGCCATGTATGTATGGAGCGTAGCGGAGTTTGTATGTAGCCATGTATGTATGGAGCGTAGCGGAGTTTGTATGTAGCAATGTATGTATGGAGCGTAGCGGAGTTTGTACATGACGTATGGAGCGTAGCGGAGTATGTATGGAGCCATGTATGTATGGAGCGTAGCGGAAGAATAGCGGGGTTAACAACCGTGAGTGTCCTACAGTTATTTTAATAATGACCATAACAAGCTTATTATAATTGGTTTCACAATGACAATACGTTTTGCTTATTTTCGACCGTAGGTTCAATAAACAGTTTATGTTTTCATTAAATGTATGTTGTATAGATATGAGGAGAAAGAGAATGCATTAAAGGTAAAAAGTAAAAACTGTTGCGGACGGCCTGCATTTTCATTAAAACATGTTGCATCCGACAAATATAGATCTACATAGTGTAGAAAACCGCGATGCAATTGGGATGAAGTGTAAATAATAATTTATCCTCTTGTTCTGGCAATGGTTGTGTTATATCGTTCAACTGAGTCAGCTCAACACATTTTATCACGGATGAATGATGTAAGATGATATCATTTGTTGACCTTCCTACAGTGCTATAGCTGAACTGATAACTGACTATAAAGTTGGTTACTTATTCTTTATTCAGGAATAAGGAATAAGGGATAAGCAATTTATAGATACAAAGTATATGGACATGTTCGGAAACTTATTGCCTAAGAACAATTCACATTGAGGAAAAAAGACACAAAGCATTCCTCGGTATTGAAAGTGACAACAGCATTAATTCAGGAATAAGGAATAAGGGATAAGCAATTTATAGATACAAAGTATATGGACATGTTCGGAAACTTATTGCCAAAGAACAATTCACATTGAGGAAAAAAGACACAAAGCATTCCTCGGTATTGAAAGTGACAACAGCGTTAATTTTGAAATTTTGGTATAAAAAAGGTCATAAAGTGCCTGAAATTCGGTCAGACAGCAACAAAAATGTGCAAGACCGGGCAGACAGGCACTGTATGGGAAGACTGCAATCGGGGGTCACTTTGCATACTCCAAATGTCTATGGTTTGCAGTGACAGAGTTAACCACCAAAGAACCAATTTCAATGGAGATAATAGAATGTAATTTAAATTCGCACGTTTGATTTCAATAAGAGACAACAGGGGACTTCGCATCAAGATGCAATTTATTATTTGCCTTGTTACATTTCATGATCAATGTATATCTTGATTTCAAGTAATATCCGGTAATTGCATATTTTGAAAACATGTATATTCAGATGCATACATTCCCTTCGAATTTGAATACAGTGTACATTTGTAATTTCTTTCTCATTTGAATTCGTTTGAAATTATTTGTGTTATAAAGCAGTTGCTCGTTAGGAAATTATCATTTTGATGGATCGACCTAGCAGAGAAATCAACAAAATTTAGTACACTGCGAAAGTTAATATGTGTTTCGCAATATATGTTACGTCATGGTGTTGTTTTTGTTAACATAATTGAGCCAGACTGTGCAAAAAGCCGCCAACAGTTATCTTTGGTCAGTATCAATCCAGTCGGTTCAACAATCCCGGTAACATTACATCTCTTGTTATATTTGTGGTTTTCCCGTTATCACTTCTTTTCTTCTTCTCCTTTTCACAAAGATTTTAGACGTAACAACAGTAGTGTTTTGCGTGAGTGAGCTCAGTTAGTTCCTGGAATGTGAACATTATTATGGTCGCCACCGTCATATTAAAATTCACCACTGGCTCGATTTATTACCAAAATAATAGGTCACTTTCATTAACAAATTGAACACATGGCAACAATTCCGATATATTATTAATAAATGCGTGTTTATGTAGCATTTGCATGTGCGCTGTGTTTTAATTAACTAATTAGTATAGATTTAAATATGGAAAGGCCAACCCGGGCTGAAACTGTCATTTTGATTGTGCTACCTAGTGGTTTTTAGTTGCCGTGTTTACACCATTCTTTTCCTTTCACTATCAGGAGACAGCTACGGCGTTCATACTTTTTCATTCACTTATGAGAACACTGCAGTTAGGTTTAAAGTTCACTATAATGTCTAAGCTGAATCCACTTTACATCGTCATATCATGTTGTACTTTCTTATGTCGTACTTTCGCATCATTCTGTTTTGTTTTCGTCCTTTCGTATCATCATGTCGTGTCTTCCTATCATCCTATCGTGTTGTAGTTATTTAACATGGTTCTATCGTGCTGTCATCATTTCACATCATCCTATCGAGTTGTCGTGTCATCGCATCGTCCTGTCGTGTTATCGTGCTGTCGCATCGTTTTAATGCGTCGTAGCATCATCATGTCTTGTCATCGTGCTGTCGCATCGTCTGTCGTGTTATCGTGTTGTTGCACCGTGTTATCATGCCTTCGTGCAGTCGCATCGTCCTATCATGCTGTCGCATCGTTATGTCGCGTTATCGTGCTTCCTTATCGTGTAGTGCTGTTGAATCGTCCTATCGTGTTATCGTGCTGTCGCATCGTCTGTCGTGTTATCGCGTTGTTGCTTTGTATTACCATGCTGTCGTGCTGTCGCATCGTCGTATTGTGCTGTCGCATCGGTTATGTCGTATTACGTGCTGCCGCATCGTCCTGTCGATTTATCGTGATGTTGCATAGTCCTGTCGGGTTATCGTGCTGTCGTATCGTCCTGTCGTATTATTGCATTCTATTCAGTCACCAGTAATCACTGACCATTACTTACTGAGCAATTTTTAGTGATCAGTTTTGGTTATCATACTCACTTGTATTTACTGAACATTACTGACAATTTGGTCTTAAGAGAACGTAACTTGGTGATAAAGTTACTAACTTTTTCAGGGAGAAGTTCGTTATTACCGTCTCCAAGTGGATCTTCAGTGAAAAACGCTCACTTAGATTTACCCTCATAACAGTACATGTACTAACTTCAGTTTTCTCATTTGAACAATTCAGCGAATATAACTCAGTGAGCATTGTTAATTGAAACTGTTCATTGATAACAGCTTAGAGCAATGTCCAAAGTGTAACGTGACCCTTAAGCCAAGGTTTACCCGCATACTCCGTATGAATAGTTTCTGTAATGAGCTCGAGGTTCAGATCGAAAAATCACATTTTCCGTAGATCTAATAGCAACAAATTAAACTCCGTTCACACATTCAGGTCCTAATTTTATTCCTTTTTTTTAATATGAAAATGTTTTATGGATATAAAAAAATCCGGATATACGGAACATATTTAAATGGTCCCAAGGAATTCGTTACATGTATATATATTGTGTTTACTGTATAACAATGATGAATTTAATGTTATGTCAAATGCACATTATTTCATATGTAGGCAAGGCTATTTAACACGTGTTTTCTTTGAATATGTGGAGGAACTACGACTATTTTGGGTTTAAAGACTTGAACGATGTCGATTTGTTCTTATTAGCTGCGCATATTTGTCCACTATGAAAGCTGTATATGTATACACATTTGAAATAAAACCATTAGTATTTAGTTAACCCACATCGATCCATTATCGTATGGTTCTATGGCACTGCACTTTCCCTGTGTGCTTTATCATGGTATAAGTTTCAAGTAATTCGTTTCAGTACTTAGTTATGCTCCGGACAAAAAAGTGGGATTGACGGACGAGTCAATTTCTATCTGGCATTCGAATTTCCTTAGTGGGGCATGATAAGCGTAAAACCTACTGGAGTGCCTATTCAAGTAGTAAATTTCGTTTTAGAAATGTCGACAAGATTATCGCGATACCGAATTTATCAAATATAATTTTATATTACAATTACACAAGACTGTTTTTGGTGGATTGGAATCAATCTGCTTTAGCAAATTTGTTAAAGAGCGATCAGCCGATTTGTGGATTTGTTTTAAAGTTCAAGAATTTTGATGTTTGTAAAATGAGTAGGTAGGGGGTCAAGTTCAAAGACAAGTAATGCCAACTTGCACATGAACGCTCGAGTAACTCGGGTAATGTTCCGATGGTTGTATGAATGAATCATTTACTGACAGAATATCCAATAGTGAATTCCTTCGCCAGATTTGGATTTTCAAGTTGATCCTGGTCTGCACTGGCCGTAAAGGCAAAATGAATTACTTGTCACTAAACTCAGTATTTTGCGTTTCAAAGTAGTTGGGGTAGATAACACAAACATTTGTAAACATTCAAAACAGAAATAAAACAGTAATTTCAAATAATTTACTATGTCTTAACAATGTACATTGAAAATCGAATCCAATTTTACACAAGACACATCAGAGTTGCCAGGAAGGACGTCATCAGCAGGCCTATTCCATACACTGAAAATTGAATGTCAAAAAGTAGTTGAAAACAAACTGGCAAAATATGCAGTGAAATAAAATCTACACGTGCTATTGACAAAACGAAACTAGAAATGCATCTTTACTTCGCTATCGATATCCCATGTAGTGGCGTTTTGAATTAGTGAAGATGGTCTTGAACCTAAGACCCTGGCTCAGAGGTAAAACATTTATCAAACTTAATTCGATACATGTTAGCAAAGTCGGGGTCGTTGAACTCGACATCACACGTGAAACCCTATATAAACCCTTGATGCTCAAATGCTATCATATATAGAGTTAAATGGAAAACAAAATCGGCTAGACATATAAGATCCGGTCACATCTAAAAGCTAATAAAATATTTGCAACCGTTCTCGTGCATTTTAAAACACTGGTAACGGAGTACGTATGGTTTCAAAAGCAAACCGAAGGGACAAGATTCTAATACTTTTAGATATCAGATATGCCTAAATTTTCCGACGAATAATGGATTTGAAAATGATTACTCACATTGTGTAGCATCGCTTGTATCCGGTACATCGATATGTAAAACTCTGGCGACGCTGGTCATGTAGGCACCTTTGTCATCTCTAGGTTGAGAACTTCTTCTTTTCCTCTTTCCGCCACAGCTAGTCTGCAACGTTTGTATATTAGTTGATAATTAGTGTACCTGCTTTTATAACATCTTTATGTTTACCATGTTTATCATTGCAATTAAGGGCGAGGGGGTACTCGTAAAAAATAAGTGAATGGCTAGGTAGACGAACATGGCTTACTCTCGTTTCAACTACATAGTCAATAGCATAAGTGAAGGAATCCCGGATAACATGTTATGTCCAACGTGGAAAAATAGAAATTTAACGGAAACAGATAATCGTTGGATCGACGTTTAAGGTTGAAGTTTATTATATAGATCAATATTATATTATGCAAGTTCATGTGAAAGATTTTACTTACAGTACATGTGCCATCGTCGTTGGGACATACTAAAAGATCACATTCCAGGTAAACATTATCGTTGTTGTAGAATTTGAACGCTTGGATTGTTGCAGAGGCTTCAGTATTGGCGGAATTGGTAGTGAAATCCGAAATAAGCTCAGATTCATCAGTACACCTTCAATATAAGAATACGCATCAGTCGACAATATTTTACCAAAGAATAATACGACAGTGTACGATACTTATTTAGTCTCTCGAATTACGAACACTACATTTATACACTATGGTCAACTGAATGTGCTATGGATGCGCATGAAATTGAGCATAGATTGCTCTAAAGTTTGATACCAATCATATTTCTGGTAAAATATATAAAATCAATGAAAAGCTAAATACACTTTTTTCAACATAGTATATGTATATTATTTACAAGACAGCCTTTGGTCAGAAATATAAATCAGTTTTGAATAAATTTTAGATTAGGCAGACATTTTATTGAAATCAACTTCCGTCAAAGGGTTGAAACTATTCAAAGTTAGAACAACATTGCTTTGTGTGCAAGATTACCCACGTTGAGTAATATTCTTATCACCTTGCGTCTACATATGTGACATAGTAACTAATGTAACATACCACATTGAGATCAGTCCAAGAGAATTTGAGGTAGAGGTTGCTGTTCCTGGGTATGCTGTGCATGATGTTATTTGCAGTGTGTAGTTCACTGAAATGTAACGATCAAATTATCTTTGAATAACTTGTCAAACTGCAAGAAAATATTCAATGATTTGACACATTACTAAGTTGTTTCCTAATTTGTAATCGAAGAAACTTTTAGACGTTTAATGATTTGCCAGCAGAAATAAGTACAATGCAGTACATGTCTCTTCGCTTTAAATAAAGTTTCAAATTTGTCAAAAATATTTCATGGTGGGCAATTGTTTGAACACAAGGTAATATATCAGGATATTTGTTAAAAGTGTCACAACTCTAGCAAGTGGATTCGCAAAGATTTAAATTTTGCAGAATCTCTGAAATAAAGAGTAGCTTTCACATGATATGTTCTTATAGTGTTCTTAATATGTAACACCTGTAATATTAAATTTTAAACACAATATGTAAAATCGTCAGTAACAGTTATTTACGTGGGAAAACGATTGTCCATTCGACGGGATCTCCAACATTAGCGCTCGACACATTCAAACTGGATGTGATGTCATATGTAACATTCAATTCCGTTTCTTCTTCGAAGGCAATGCTGCAAGGAATGAAGCATACTATTGTCTATAAATAGACCGATATGGAAATTTGTATGTTTCATGAAGAGCATTTATATATGTATCATGTATTTACCAACACTTGATTGCTCTATCAAATATTTAAATGCGAAAGAGAGACTAGAACTTCGTAATATCATGTTAAAGTTTCCAAGAACAGAGAAGAAAATCAAAAGTATAACGACAAAGGATATACTCCAATATGGAATTAAATCTGCGATGTTAAATGAAAATTAAGTGAGAGATGCAGAATTTTCACTTATACTGTATTTCTAGTATATGTGTGTGACAAGCTCAACTGGCGGCGTAAATCAGATTTAGCATGAAATAAAGCTGTACTCACATAGCAGTCAAGTTGTTCGAGATGCTATCTACTACACCAGAAGAACTGATCTCGAAGCACGTGATGTTCATAATCTCGACATCTTTCCCACCTTGAATTTGCTTATTTAACATGCCAGAGTATGTACTAAATGTGAAGTAGATCGGGAGATCCTGCATATCAAAAAAAAAACAAACAAAAAAACATAAAAGTACATGTATATCCTTCATAAATTACAAAATAAAGAAATATAACCATTTTCTACATGCACGTTTGTTGTAACTGTTAAATCAATAAGGTAGTAACCAAGTTTCATTGCATTAATTCTAATGTCAAAAGCATGTGGATAAATGCATAAAAAAGTGTCTGTCTGTAATTATTGGGAAGATTAAAAAAAATAACTATGCAAGAAGTACATTAAGTTTGTAGAAATCACGCGCTTTTGCTGCAGTAAAATGCAATGTGCAGACATGGTGTGAATACTCACTTTGTTACAACCGTCAATTTCCGCCGTTCCCGCACTCTGGTTACCGGTTACTGAGCAGTTTGTTCCGTCTGATTGAATCGCAAAGTAGTTCATCGATGTAAGACCCACTGGTAAACCAGAAATGGATATTGTGTTGTTCGGAGAACAAGCTGAAACACATCAATATAAGCATATAGTTATTACTATTGTATATTTGAGAACAATCGTTAATTTGAGTGTCAGGATTGGGTAATTCTGACAATAGTGATTTAAATTATAATCGACAACAACCGTAGTGACGAAAAGCACAAACTCAGAAATTTAAGCAGCCATTTTAAGCAAGCTTTAAACAAATTGTTAGTGAAATGTGATTTGATTTAAACACAGTTATTCAGTAATATATAGTGTTATACAGTTAATAAGCTATTTAGAATATATTTTAGTGAAATAGTTATGAAACATGAATTAGATACTCACTGTAGCTGTAACCACTACCAGCCTTGACGGTGCAGATCTGGAATACTGCTGTGCAGAAAAGGGCAAGAATCAAGCTATACATGGCTGTAAAGTCTGAAATGTCAAGATAAAAATATGTAGGTGAACGTTCTGCATAGCTATATGCTATTTATTATCGGTTTAGGATTAGGTAACTGGCAAACATTTCTAACGTTTAGAGAATCAGCTATACGGATATTTTATACAACATTAAAATGGGTGTAGCTGCGTAAAAGACGTGGTAATCGTATGGTCAAAGTCGGATAGAACCGTTGTTTATATACAACTCGCCCGGCTTTTTGTATATGTATCCCGTAGTTAGTATAAGATTAGATATATATGCTCAGTACATTTTAAAACCAGTAAGTGAAAAAAACAGTTGCATAGATTTTAACTGTCCTTTCCGCTGACTTGTGTAATTTTGTGAAACACGACACGAACAAATCTTGAAAGAGCAAAAATCATAAAAATCAATATTATATTAACATTCTGATTCTATTATTTTTTCAAAAAGGTTATCAAAGCAAAATGTTAAGAATTTAGGTCACCTTAGAAAAATTACTTAACAGTGATAATGTTTATCATTAGCAAAATAAAAACGGATTTTTAAAATCGCCGAAAATCGTAAAAATTTGGTATGTTTATTCATTTCGTAATTATGTTAAAACTTGGCTATATACCCCTTGTTTTGTTAATGAAACATTATTTTAAGCATCAAATTTGTAAAATGAACCATTTTTCCGACAAATTTTATATGACATAAGCGATATTCCCCCGTGTACTGTATGGCAAATTTTTCTTTTAAAAATATACCGGAAAAAAATAATTTTTCATTGGTGCAAAACCAATCGCAACATATTTCAGACTAAAACAATTCTTCAGAATTAACAAAATGCACGAATTATTTCCCATTTTCTTTAATTGAAACACTCATTGATAACGGAAACGACTGTTTAGCTAACCATCCCCAACTATTTTAACCATCGTGTATTGGAAAACCAATATGCGTTTTTACAAAGAGTAAAGAAGGATATTATTAAATAACTCGTCATAACTTTCTTTCTGTTTAACATAAAAAATTTGTCATTATCACAAATGTTAGTTTAATTTGTCTGCCATTTCATGAATATTTTTTGTCAATCTAAAAGTATTAAATCAATGGTCCTTTTTACGTTTAAAAACCATTACCGACCGTTTTTACGGGCATTGAATTATAGTGGAAACGCGAAACAATGCCAGTTTAGGTGCAAATATTGCACTTTAATTCAAATTTTCACCCTTTTGCTAAAATAACAGAACAAAGTCACTATTACGATGTCTTGATATTTCATTTTACTTTTTAGATATATAAAAATAATTATGTTTAATGGATATATTTGCAGTCCTTTTTAAGTTTAACTCAACTAACCTGTTATGTTTAAATAAGAATTTACCGCTTCGGCAGTACTCGGCATTTTACGTAAGGCACATTCTTTTAACGCCGATACTAATAGTTTGTCACTTAGTATGTTTTTTAAAGTTAATTCGCCTGATCAACGTTAATAACTATTTTTCACGAATATTACCAAGGGCATGTTTATAAAACTAATTAACTGATTCGTATCCCAAATACAACTTCATAAAACATATGAATAAAAAATTAAGTACATTGTCGTTGAAAGCATAATTATTGAACTGATACAAGTGTTATAATAGTTATGAATTCAAACAAAACTTTGTGACCGGATCGCACCTTGGGTAAGAGGGGTAGGGGTAGTGTCATCAGGGCACAGGTGATATTACTTGTTCAATGTATATTGTCAATTATTGTTCACGTCTTTTCATTAAAATAACGTAAGACTGTTTTCAACGCGATTGTTACTCTTATTCTTCACACGGTACTTGTAAATGGAATTGAATTACATGTTTCATTAACAGTTATAAGTAAAGCAAATGCATCATAATAAGGATAAATAGATATAATCATCTAAATTGATATTACAAATTGACAACGATTCAAATAATCTTTACACTTGAATGGGGTTAAAGTGGATCAGTTTTATGACCCTTAATCATTTTTCCTTTCTATTATCTGGATATTGCCTGCGGGTAAAGTAATTTCCTGTCTTTGTTTCACGGACACGCGTTTCTTGCATACGCAGTGTTGTATAATATATCGGTCTGTACCCTCTGAAGCTTTTATAAACATTTTACAGTATATAATTTTTTTGATAAGAAGTATTTTTGACACAAGTTTATTAAATTATATACAGCCGCGGCCCGGCTATATAAGATTCCAGCATGTCGCATGTATGTATTTATTGTATAGTTGGATAATCCATATTACCAACGCCTCCAGAAGAGTTTTAAAGTTGTTTTAGTTTTCGGGGGATAGTGCATGATACAGAACGCGTCCCGTTCAAGAGACAGTCCCTCGTTATTTAACATGCCCGATGTACAACACCAATACATCTCGGTCTTAGGTCTCATCCGTAAGATCATTAGTTTTGTTAATAGAGGTGCGGGGTCGAACTTGCGACCCTTGGATACCAGTCCAGAGCGTTAACCACTAGACCACTGAACCGCTCAAACATGTAGCAGAGTGTCACATACAAGGCTAATACACACCTGTGATTTACTATACATGTTTATAATTAACTACTTTAGTGATGAAATTTAAACTAATGAAGTTATTTAATAATCATAGAGGCATAATCACATACAACATTTCCCCTTTTTAATGATTTCTGCCTTTTTTGAGACTTCATTAATTTTGCATGTTTTAAATTTAAAACCACAACTGTCATTTCATTATAGTAAAACGCGCAAAATGTGCCAGTTTTACTGAAAAAGAAAAAGCGTAGCGCATACGCTATAATAACTTTTACGATCCCGAACGGAACAGAATAAAACATTGTGATATCATTTTAATAAAAAAGGAATAATAAAACATGTTCGTTTTTTCGTTTTTTGAAACGTGTATATGTATATTTTATTTTTCCAACTGTCGCGCTCGAACACTTCCGAAGATCGACCCGTCTGCTCGGTTATAGTGTTTTATGGCCGGACATTACGTAACATTTATAATGACCCGTAATAAAATACTTTAAGCTGTATATTGGGTTTTGTTTTATGCTTCATATACCGATTCAAAAGAAAAAATATGTCTATGAAACGAAAATATTTTACTGAGTTCTAGAACTATACAATGATAATTTATATAACTTTTCATCATATTATATACAAGACCCGTATGTTTTATTAATAATACTATTATCATTCACGTAATTTTAAAAGTTTGTAAAATGTTTAAAAAAACTATTTATGGTTTTTTTTCTCTTTTTAATCATTTGGACAGAGACATATTTTATACATGTCTAAATTGAAACAGTGGTTTTCACTATTCTTTGACCCCAGCGCCAATTGATTTCATTTGATAGGCAGGTGAAAATGTCACTTTATGAAGTAGTGTAGAAAGGGAATGTCTTGAAGATCCACTTTTGTTTGCACAATACAGATGCAGTCTTTATTCGCGTATGTTTTGTCTTTTAAAGCTTTCCGAAGAAATGAATTTGTTTTTAAATTTTGTTTTCTCCTTTAACAGTGTAACTTTTAGTGTGAAAAAATGTATATAAACAAATCATTGATATGTGGCAAACTTTTAAATTGGAAATGACCCAAACTTAGTAAAGGATGACATTTAAAGTTGTCTACATTTAAAAAAAAGCATCGTGTCTTTCCCATGCCCCAATAACAATTGATTTGCCGTGCACGCATGTTCTTGAATTCCATGTC
Source organism: Saxidomus purpurata (assembly GCA_022818135.1). Classification (NCBI taxonomy): domain Eukaryota; kingdom Metazoa; phylum Mollusca; class Bivalvia; order Venerida; family Veneridae; genus Saxidomus; species Saxidomus purpurata. Next base: position 14,272,805 of record JAFMSR010000003.1, read on the forward strand.
CATCATTAAATTTTTCATAAAGGTATTTGTTGACATGAACAAACAAAATAACGCGCGTGCGAAGAGGTCAGTCGACAATTTAAGTTCTCCAATGAACACATTTTGATTCATTCAAATATGTCAAGAACAACGAGTGTAACAGCTTTTTGAGTTCCTCGATCTGTTACTATTGTCAACAATTATTATTACTAGTATCACTGGATTCGTATTTTCAACGCGCTTCATTTTACATTAGATATGATCAAATTCATTAAATTTTATAAACACGTTTTAAATGATATTTAAATTTTAAATTTAAATTTTATTCATATTTTTTTTATTGAAAATAAAGGTGATATCGTTCGGTATATAATAGTCAGAAGAAAAAAACACAATACCTAAATTTTACCTAAATTAGTAACATTTCAACTTTCACATCTCCCTTAAGCTATAAATAATCTAGGTTAAAAAAACAACGATATATTGATTTTTCCAGTTTGGCAGGCGCAGTTACACGTGACTGGTTTTATGGCCCCGTAAATCACACACGCTCGCAAATATCGATAAAAGATGGGTAACTCTGTAGACACCGTGATGACACATGAAATTTGACTTAATTCCCTTGATTTTTGTGATATCGGTAGTGGTCATTATAGTTCCCCATGTTCCCGCCTGTTAAAATGACCCAAAACACGGTTGAAACGGCTGTTAAAACTCCTACAACACAAAATGCAAGTCTTGTGTTTTTAAATGTACTGAATATACTTCTTCCAATGAAAAATAACAAGTTCCTCGTTCAGTTTGCACGGGTGATAGAAATAAAAATTAATTTCTCCAAAAATGGTATACTAAAATAGAATGTAAAAAGTAATTGCTAGAATGAACACACTAAAAATGAAGGTAGGAATTCGAGAAAATCTGTTTCAAATGTAGGTGGTCACTACACTTTGACATTTTATAATTTAGTAGCGTATAATATAAGAAAACAAACATTTTTACTGGAACCTATTTATTTGACTACATGTTCAAAAAAAATAATTTTCATGCATTTTGAAACACTTGAAGGTTCCGATAGCGAGCAGCTTTAAGAAAACAGATAAGACATGGATCTTTTTAGATAAGCATATGAAATAATAAAGAAGAAACCCTTACCTTGATTTGTTTTCTAGTTCTGATGATGTCCTGTCCACTTCTAACTGGGCGACTGACTGTAAAATAACGACCGCGCTCGTCCTTTTTATCCTCTTTTTTCCCGCCAAGTAGTTTACTCGAAAAATTCGTGCATTTAAACATAGCTTTCCGACGTATTGTATAAATATGGTACTGATGTACCAAACATTTTATGAGATGCTCTTTTTCGAATTTTCCATGTTTTCTTTATTTGGAATTTTTCAAAAGCTGCAGACCTTGTGTTATGCATATAAAACTGTGTAATCCTTATTATCAGACATACCTTGTGTCATGCATATTGAAACGTGGCATACCTTGTGTCATGCATATTGAAATGGGACATACCTTGTGTCATGCATATTGAAATGGGACATGCCTTGTGTCATGCATATTGAAACGGGACATACCATGTGTCATGCATATTAAAACGGGACACACCTTGTGTCATGCATATTCAAACGGAACAGACCTTGTGTCTTGCATTTTCAAACGAAACAGACGTTTTGTCGCGCATATTCAAAAGGTGCATGCCTTGTGTCATCCATATGCAAACGGGACATACCTTATGCCATGTATATTTGCCTTGTGTCATGCATATGCAAGCGGGACAGACTTTGTGTCATCCATATGCAAACGGGACATACCTTGTCTTATGTATATTCAAACGGTGCATACCTTGTGCCATCCATATTCAAACGGGACATACCTTATGCCATGTATATGTAAATGGTGCGTGCCTTGTGTCATGCATATGCAAGCGGGACAGACTTTGTGTCATCCATATGCAAACGGGACATACCTTGTCTTATGTATATTCAAAAGGTGCATACCTTGTGTCACCCATATGCAATCGGGACATACCTTATGTCATGTATAATTATTCAAATGGTGCATGCATGCAAGCGGGACAGACTTTGTGTCATCCATATGCAAACGGGACAGACCTTGTGTTATGTATATTCAAACGGTGCAGACCTTGTGTTACGCATATTCAAACTACAAACTCCATACTACATGTATTTTCAAAAGACAGACCTTGTGTCACGCATATTCAAACTACTTTACTTATAAATGAGCTACTTACAATTGTATTTTTTGATTTGCTTTACAATCATTTGGTCAGCCAGAATTTATACTATTCGCCGGGCGGAAAATCTTTCCCATTTTAGTAATGTATGAATGTATTCAATCACATCAAAAGGCACGAAATGCACGAGTAAATCGTTGAGACGACATGTACATTGAAGAGTATGAAGTCCCGTGTATTTTGACAAAGGATGCACGAAATACACGCCGAGTAAACATTGTACAAGTACATGTAGATGTGTAAATTATACGTGTTCAGTAAAACGCAAAAACATGCATGTATAAAAGACTGTATCGTCCTTTGATGTAAATTCCGCCATGTTAACACGTGCGTACAAAAATGCAAAGTGATTGTACTCCTATATATACTGTTACAACTAAATGACTACAAAAACACTACAAATTCTCATTTAGTTTGCTCATCCCGAGAATATTAAATTCAAAGATTTGTAAGGCAAGCCGGCGTTCGCCTCCGAGAATCGTAGGGTCCCGGGTTCGATTCCCACCAGTGCCCAAGTAGTGGTAGTGTCCATAGGCAAGACACAGATTCCACATTGTCTCTCTCTCTCTCTCTCTCTCTCTCTCTCTCTCTCTCTCTCTCTCTCTCTCGAGGTTGATTACATCTGCAGTGAGTCGAGAGAGCGATTAATATAAGTTGTAAGAACGTGTGTTGCAATCGACATTAAACAACCTTGTATATATATATATATAAAAACTTTTTTTATAACGTAGGTCAATCTATACTACAACCAGGTTACCTATCTCCGGTACTACATATGACCAAGTATGATACCTTGTTATAATAAAACAAAACACGTAACTTGCACTGAGTTGGGCTTAGATATTTACTCTTATCAGCAGATAGTATGAAAAAATAAGTTTGCTAGATACATACTTAAAGTTCGTTTATAACGACCTCGGATATAGCGAATTACACATATGAGGAACATATTTTCTGGGCACCGATTTTATTTCTTCTTTATATGATATGAAATTTTTATACAAATTTAAATGGTAGTCTGAAGTTCCGTCCCCTTATTACTGCGTAATATCAATATCATAGGAAGTCGGGAACCAGACTATTTCAATGGTCCCCAGGAGCTCTTTATATCAGAAGTTTACTGTAGATGAGTTACCCATTTCTATAAACTAGGATAGTCAAAACAATCAAATTCTAGGAATTGGTATTCCTAATTGATTAGGTTAAGACAAATATATAAAAACAGCCCCAATTCGTTAAGGCCTCAATTGAATCAAAGTTTCAAAGAAGGGTCTTCTGTAAGTTGCTTTCAACTTTCAGGCCCCTATGACCTTAACTTTTGACTATGTGACCCTACATTTTAATGTGCACAGCTAGCCTTCATATTTATACTTTCCACAAAGTCTGATGAAAATCTAACGAGAGGTTTTGGGATGAAGAGCGGACAAGGTTAAGTGAACAAACGGACATACATACCGACAGCAAAAGGGGAAATAATACGGTTTGCGATATATAACTACAAGTAGCTCTTTTCGGGCATTATTTTTAATTGAAAACCATGCACGTGACATGTCATCTCCATTAATTCAAAAATTGTGCTAATCCTTCCATGCATGACAGAGCTGTCATGTGTACAGGACTCCACGACCTCAAAACTATGAATGTGACCTTGACCTTTGAGGTAAGGTCGCGGTTCTTGCTCGCGACACATCGTTTTGATGTGCTTAACAGTTGTGCCATGTTATTTAAAATCCTTCAAAACCCCAGTCACGAATGTGTACAAATATATACACAATTCCATTACCTTTAAACTCGAAGCATGAGCTTGACCCTTGAGATAGAGACGTCGTCTTGATGTGCTGAACATGTGTGCCAAGTTATTTTATGCACGACAAAGTTACAGTCCGGTATGAATGTGTGTATATATACAGGATTCCATTACCTTGAAACTCAAATTGTGACCTTGACCTTTAGTTTATACTAAATAATTTATTTTAGCTCGATTGTGGAGAAAGCTTGAAGCTTATCGAGTCACTCTCGGGTCCGCTTCCTGGAAAAACCAGTAATGGTGTCATATGAGGAAGTACGGTCGTGACCCTATTGGGGCTCGAATCTACAACCGGGATGAGCGACAGACACCTTAACATCTACACCACCGCTGACCTTGACCTTTGAGGTAGGGACGTGGGTTTTGCACGTCGTCTTGATGTGCAGAGCATTTGTACCAAATTATTTTAAAACCATTCAATGCCTGACAAAGTTATAGTCCGGACTCGAAAATAATGGAAGAGTAATAATGATCTTTATAAATGTTGGTAGACACGATCATTAAGTGATTGTTTGTCAAATTTAATCTAATTCTGGCGATTTGACAAAATGAATTTTATAGTTTCTACATGGGATATATCAGAAACAACATAGCCCACATTTGGCCCCTAAATCTAAGTAATCACCTCTATTTTACAAATTATACTTTTGCGAAATATTTGATACCGTGCATGCAGTATGTACCCAGACAAGAATCCAAACTGAATACTGAACCATCACAGACAACCCGAGTTGCAATCACAGACAACCCGAGTTACAATCACAGACAACCCGAGTTAACCATGCGACTACGTTTCTTTCTCGTCTGCTTACAAGGGCCATATATACAAAAGGCAGAACATTTGCAAAATTAAAAGAACACCATCATTAAACTCGGAAATTTCATTTCTGTTTACTATGAAAGTATCGGTTACACCTATAGACCCCCCCCCCCACCATCGCGCCCGCCCCGCCATCATCCCCCGACGCAAGCACAGCCAGTCGTCTCTCTAATTTAAGTGATCACGTGTACATTTTTTTTACAATGTAGTATATCTGAATATAGCAAAAGCCTTTTTCAAATATTGTTCTGTCTTCTAATACTATGTACCATCGACTCGTCTTGTAAGACCTTTTTCGTTCAAGATAATGATGAGGACTGTAATTGATAAAAGACCTACATTCCTGCATATTTTTTACTTTGTCTAATTTACTTTTTTTACCATAACGTAAACTTTTTTAAAACTGTCAATGAATATATTTTCGCTAACTTGAAGTTCGCGTTTTGCCATTGTTCGACTGATATTTAGTTTCAAGTTTTCGCATCTTTTACCTCAATATAGTGAAACCGGGTGAAAGACTTTCATTCAAAAAAATCTAAGTACGGAAAACTTATTCGCGTAATCTAAATAAAGCGAAAATACGTTTCCCGCGAAAATTATTTTGTTTACAAAATTAGTTTCCATGTCAATTTTTCCCGAAAAAAAACCCCAACATATCTGCTTGAATAAATTTATGAGAAGCAGATATATATATAAAATATTTTTGAGACAGGAGGTCATAATTTTGTCAGCATTTCTAATTTCAACCGAATTCCAAACTAATCTCCGTGCAATCAAGCCGCTTATCTCAATGTATCCTCTGTACTCACGTGCATTTAAATGCACATAACTCATCGTTATCATGCAGTTTTGGTATTCAGTTCTGTTAATATATCGCTTCTTTTTTCATGGGAATATTTCGCGACGCCTGCACTTTATCAGGAGTTATTGCACTACAAGGTCTTAACTCAGCGATTTCTCATTTGCTACATCTTTCTATCTCATGGAAATGGAGTGTAAATGAAAAAAGTAAGAATACAAATGCCTTTCGTATTACCCGAAATGCCGATGTGATGTATCACATAATAGCGATAGTCATTGATGAAAAACTAGCTTACAGTTCCAATTGCGTTTGAAACATAAAAGACACAAGAAAACAGGTATTTTTATCAACTACAAAAAATTCGAAAATTAAAAACAGGGCACTAAAAACCATTATAGGATGTCCGGGGCACACCCCAACCCTCTCTTTACATACCTAGACCGCCATGATTCCACTCCCTCTGCATGCAGAAAGAACTTCAAGCATTAAAATACTGGGCCAAAATTTATCTATTAATGATGAAATATATTACCACCCTGCATATTTTTACAAAACCAAATGAAATAGAAACCTAAAGAAACCTTACTCACAAACCATAAGGACATTAATTACAGAATACGACCTAAGCGAAACCCAAATTCAACAACCATGCTACGAACAACTTATCAATATTGAAATGCCTGAGATTAACCTAGATCTATAGTTGGCAAAATTAACAAAGCAGAAAATAATGAAAGAAACAAAATTATTTGAAAGGGGACCGGTATAATGAAAGGATATAGACAAGTAAACAGTTACTTGTTATACAACTGACTGCTCGCCACACACATGAACACATACACCCATATTACAAATCACAAGCAAGTTAATGTGTACTGCAGATTACGGACGTGTAGATCGACTGGGCCCTGCATTTTACCTAAATGTGGGACTCCCACTGAATGAAATAAAGCGTAACTCGCAACGGGGCAAAACCCGGGCTCGGACAGTGCACGGTCGTGGTATGTGGAATACATTAAAAAGTCCGATACACACACAGTTAAGACACAATCACATTAAATAAGTGTAAATATAGCAAGTCTAATAGTAGTAAGAAACACAACATGTAAGTCAAAAGATCAATACGCGGTGTGCTGTCCGGTCATGGGCCTCCAGGGTAACAGCTAGCTTTGCTGTCGGTGGGAATCCGGCAAAGAGAGATACCAGTTTGACACATACTTACATGTACATATGTGCAAAATTGCCTTTTTATATAGGTTTCATTAGTAAGGGAAATAACTGTAAGATTCCGAACTATATTGTGGCGGTGCAGTAGTGTCCCTTTGTCCTACTGTTTTCCCTGCGTTATCATATACATTATAATATTTTTAAACCCATACACCTGCATGGTTACCTCACTTAAACTGTGTGTTCATGTATGTATTAAAATAGCCAAATTAGTATTTAATAGGTTTTATCTTGCGGGGGTATTCAGTAATAATACTGGAATCACGCTTGTCTATTTATCCTTAACTTGTTTTTTATTGAATATTTAATAATGCCATGATGTTTTACACTTTTATGTTATCAAATATACATTTGTTTGTCGGCAAAAAGCTACATTTGTATATGTCATACTGGTATCCAACGTAATATAAAGTTTCTTGCAACGTAGAATCAAAGTAACGATAAGGAGGGTTTAAAAATGAGAGAAAGGGAAGATTTGCACTTTTGGAAACTTTGAAATACGTTATAATAAATCTAAAACCCACAAAATGTCAAATATACGTAATAAGATTTCTAACATCTGGTTCTTGCCTGATGCGTGGCTTATAAGTACTAAAAGACCCATTTATAATAAAGGGGTCATCATTAGAACCAAAAAGCTATAGTCCAATTACTATATTAGGCTGTTAAGGAGGGGGCTGTTTACCGAACGCATCACCGTTTTTCTAAACTGTAACAAAGAAAATCAAGCAGGCTTCCGTGCCAAATATTCAACATCTGATTACATTTTAACTCTAAAACTTTGGATCGATAAATTTAGACTGCGAAAAAAGAGACTTTTCTTCAGCTTTTCAGGCATTTGACTGATCCAGTTGAATTTAAATGCGGTACATGTAGATAAAATTGTTGAATTAATTCTTATCGACCAATTCATACAAAACTGGAATGAGTCGTTGAGCAATTCTTCCAAGGGTAAGAACTACAAGATGTTTAAAACCAACATTAGAGTCGAAACATATTTGACAATACTACCGGCAAATCTTCGTTTGGCACTTTCTAAATTCAGAACCTGTAATCATCATCTTCCAGCAGAAAAAATAAGATGGCGACAGAATTTCATCGCACATAGTCAAAGGAAATGTACACTTTGTAGTCTAGATGACATAGCCGATGAGCATCACTACAAGCTTAAGTGCCCAGCTTTCCTCACAGGTACGAAACAATTTCTTCCAAGAAGATTTTACCAGAGACCAAATACATTTTTATTTGGTAAGCTCCTTAACACCAGATCTCCAGAATTACTTACAAATATAACGCTATTTGCTATGCGCATAATGATTCATTTCAAAAGCTAACTTAAGCCAACATGTTCTGTAATGTTCACATATAAATGGACATTATACCAAGCAAGCATGTTAACAAAAAAAAAACGTTGTGTATTGATATTGTAGAGTTGTTTCCCCATTGTGTATTTTTCAGTACTCTGCATTATTATGTTAGTTTACAGCAACCAGTATAAATGTTTTTACTATAGTACTTCAGTATAAATGTAAAGTATTTTGAATCATCATACACTGATCATAATCGTATGTTAAAAAGTATAATGATAATTCTGACCAACATGATACTTGAAAGGGACACTTCGTCCCATATATTCAGTTTCTTTTTCTTGGCTTTTCTAATTAATATATATTTATGCCAGGATCCAAAAGTAAAAGACAGTACTTACTGTTATTCATGTACTGTATAAGTATTCCATCTAAATCAAATACATCCAGCAGTAATATATCCTTGTGAATAAACCACAAACATAAGACAGAAACACTTATAACTCGAACTCATTTAAATTCGCTATAATATAATGACGTGTTTTTATTTACAAATCAGCCGTCAATGACATTCCTTTCTTACTACAGCGAGAATTATGAATGGAAAACCCGTGTATCTCGAGCATTTGCTGCTTGCCAATCAAAGTAAATAAACCACCTGACCTATAAATTTATTTCAATTTACGTAACAGTAGGATACTCCTCCCCACTCCTTACTTCATTTAACTCCCGAATTGTTTTTCAATTTTTATTTTCTTAGAACTCAAAGATTTTTTAAAATAATTGTTTCAACCTCTCCCGCTATAGCTTTAATTATTATACTAGTTACATGTTTAATGGAACGTTTAGTATGATTATCAATAATAATAATAATAATTAAAAATTAAACAACAACAAAAAATAACATAAAAGTAAATTATGACCTACTATCTCCTGCTTTTTCAGGTGTATGTTTTGTATAAGAATTGATAATATTATTTAACAATGCATAAGTATGGCGTACGATAAGGGTCAAAAGTAACATTTAGTAGTTACCTACTACTTTTTTTGTAATATTTCGAATATATCATATTGTTATTATGTAACCTGATTGGAAAATAAAGAATGTCTGTCTGTCTGAGAAGGTAGGGGTAGTGCATTGTATAGTGCACAGCCGTTTTAAACGAATCGTTTATTTATACAATGTGGGTCTCATTTTAAGTAAATAAAGTTTACGGATAAATAAAAAAGACTTAGATTTATAAAAAGTCTTTCAGACTGAGAGATGTCTTTTTTTCTCATGAAGTTCTTAGAAAATATCTCTATCGAACACATGTCTCAATCACACCTCATCTAAAAAAAGTCAAAGGAAGGAGAAATTGTGAAGATGTTGACACAGTTGTAAAATGTCTAGAAAAGACACGAGGTAATTACTCTAACGACTGCGTTACTTTGAAAATGCAGTATACCTTCTCGCTATATAAATATAGATATATATAAATATATATGACTTTTACTCTGAATGTACTATATGTATATAAATATGTTGTCGGAAGACTTAAATATAAAGATCTTAACATGATATGATATGTGAAAATACTATTCTGTTAATTATTTCAGTATCTCTATATACTGATATAGATTTTAATCCGACATTAGACATATATTTCACTTTGTAGTTTCTATGCTACTTTCAAAAGATTGGTATCTTTTTTTTTCTCACTAAAATCATGTTTGATAATTACAATAATAATAATTCAACTAGGGATCTTCACATCATAAGGACCGCCACTGACAAAAATGATGGTTCCGCTGAGGATCGAACTCAGGACCTTCTGCGTGTAAAGCAGACGTGATAACCACTACACTACGGAACCCGCCTTACATGGTAAAGCTGTATGTGTACCTGTTCAGATAAAACCAAGTCAAATATGTAATCGATGAAATTGTTACTGCAACTTCGTGTGTGAGTAAAAGTTACATTAGTTATATCGCATACCATGTATAACTGGTTCCGTAGTGTAGTGGTTATCACGTCTGCTTTACACGCAGAAGGTCCTGAGTTCGATCCTCAGCGGAACCAAACTCTTTGTCAGTTGAATTAAGCAATTATTGAGATTATCGAAAAATGATTTTAGTGAAAAAAGTTATCACTTTATATAACTTTTGAAAATAGAAACTACAAAGTGAGAGATATTTCTAATGGTTATATTCTGTATCAGTATAAGGTTAAACTATACAAGTATCATAAAGTAAAACATCTTTATATAAGGTTAAACTTTGATACCTTCCACGCTACATTTGTTATAAGTTATAAAACCAAGGAATGTGTCAACTGGTTCCGTAGTGTAGTGGTTATCACGTCTGCTTCACACGCAGAAGGTCCTGGGTTCGAGCCCCAGCGGAACCATAGTTAGACTTTACGTTTTGTCAATGTCTGCTATATACCATTAGGCGATCTTTTCTATCAGGGTGCGTATAATACACGGATCCTATTTCTTTGTAAAGATTAATAAATTTGAAAGCAAATCAAACGTTAAACATCTAACCGTAAAAAAGCATAGAACTGTTGATGCAGATATACATTTTCCTTTCCAAAATATTTTGACTTCTTTCAGTCAAACACGAAAGCTATACTGAGGTGATATGAAGAACATTTTATGCAATTCGAATACAGTAGTTATAAAAAGAAGCAAATAAAAAAACATGCATCGGCCGGGAATCGAACCCGGGCCGCCCGCGTGGCAGGCGAGCATTCTACCACTGAACCACCGATGCGACTCCGACGTTGTTGCGGTAACAATTTCAACCAGTACATATTTGAATACATTAAGTGTACCGTGTTTTATATGAACAGCTACACACTTTAAATTGATGTTAATAAGTGTGACACGTATGAGGGGTTCCGTAGTGTAGTGGTTATCACGTCTGCTTTACACGCAGAAGGTCCTGAGTTCGATCCTCAGCGGAACCATACTTTTTGCCAGTGGCGGTCCTAATGATGCGGAAAAAACTAATTGAATAACTTGAACAGATACTGTGATTATCAAACATGATTTTTGTAAAAAAAAAAATCAAACTTTTGAAAGCAGAAACTACAAAGTGGAAGTTCTAATGAATATATTCTATAGATCTATCAGTTTAATATATAATGATATTCTTACTTATTCACAAATACATACATGAACATGTATTGTAAACTAGAAGTCTTTATACATAAGTCTTCTGAGTACATTATATGTTATCTGGTTTTTTGAAGTGGTATTTGGGGATATATTACCCGCTTAGATTTATATTTCCCGAGCCGTTAGGCGAAGTTGATATGACACCGATGCGGGTAATATATCTCCTATACCAAATAAAAAAAGTTTTTACAAAAACAAAATAATTTATTACCCGTCCCTTTCTTGAATTTTGAAGGATTCGGTACATTTTAAATTCATTTACCGACTGAACGTAAGCCCTTAAGAAACCTCAATGTAACTTCGTGACGTCAAAAAACAACGTCACAAATATTGTAGGTTATTGAAATTGCCGCCGGCCATCTTGTTTTGAAAAACGAAAGAATTTTCCTACGAATGCGGGTTTGTACTTTGAAATGTGAATTAATCATGTTCATATTCATTCCTAAAAATGTTTTCATTTTCTAAAGACTCAATAAAACCCCCATTCTTCTTTTCAATCAATGCTCCGTTGATATACGTACCAATAATTTTCGCAACCAGAGCCGTTATAGCGTTCCTTAAAAATTTCGAACCATCAATGACGGGGTATGCCAAGTGTATATTACCGGCTTGCCAGTTAATATGAATTCATATTTACGGATCATTGGCCAATTAAACGACTGGACATTTCCTGGAAGGGTAATACATTGATATACAATGAGCACAGGGTAATATTAGAACAGGAAAAAAGCATATTTTTGTCAGAAGTGGAAAACTTCATTTGAATTCAGTAGATATGATGATTACGAAACGCGAATATATCAAAATTATGAAAGAATCATGGACATTACATGCAATATGAGAGGTATTTCTTGTGATTATAGTCTATGAAAGTGTTAATACAAAATTGACAGATGTATGTTTTGAAAAAAAAAAAAAAACGCTTTTATAAGTTTTTTTCGAGACATATGAAATTCTAAATATTTTCAGATATGTATCAAGGTGTTCGTTTACTCGACAAAATGAGCTATGGACATTATGAAAGTAGCGTGAAAACTAGTGAGGCATAGTTCTGGTAGTCTATTCTACATTTGTGAAATAATATAATTAACGCTTTTTGAAAGTTTCCCCTCGACGAAAAGCAGGAAACTACTGTCTGTTGAGATGAAAAACTTTGTGTCCCTATATAAAAAGGCTATATATCATTTACTTCGGATAAATAACACTTTCAAAGGAAACTTTTCTGTCAAAGTTAAGAGTTAGGGGTAGGAGATGTGATAAACATTCTATGAAGGGAATATTGTTTGAAGTGTTCGGATGGACCAAAACGGCTGATGCCGGTCCAATCTACTTGAAGCCGTACACATATATGTCTTCACATTTGTAGTATCTGGCTACAAACAGTTTCGATTTTTGTTTATCAAAGCACAGTCCAGTTACCCTTTTAGAACCCGATGGTATTATTTCATCAATAACTTGTCCATTAGACGATATTTGCACAACAGTTCCCGACCTCCCCGGACACAAATATGCTACCGAGTCCATCTGTACAAACGGCATAAGCAGTTTCCAGAGATGTATCGGAGCATTTCCAGATCACCTCGCCGTTTCTGGACATCTTGATAAGTCCTTCACGCCCGTCGGTAACATAAAATGCACTTCCGTCGTCACTTTCTGCCATAAACCGATTCCATGAAAATATAGATTCACCATAAATTTTCTTCCGAATGTTCCCATTCATGTCATAAACAAACACGTTTCTATTCTTGCCGTCAGTAATGTAGATATTGTCCGAGATAACGCAGACGCCCAAACAGCAGTGATCCATGGACAGGGTACGAGTTGCCACAAGTTCGTTCTGGGTAGAAACAAATTGTATGCTCTGGTTTGACAGTGCGACAATAGCTTCGGTTCCATTAAATTTACAGACAGAGTATGATGTCGAAGGTAAGTCCAAGAAGAAACGTATTTTGTTCGTATCACCATTAAATTGTTTCAATACAGGATTTTCCGAATCAGCTATCAGTATATCACCAGAGTCAAGCATGCACAATGAACAACTTAACTTTGCGCAATTTCATTTTGAAGGTTTCGGTTGTTTATCGATGCCTCACCTTTCGATATATAAGAAACGATTGCTTGGTCGATTGTGGCAAAGGTGTCTTTTTCTGGTCTTCTTTCTGTCTACTGTTGATTTCGTCAGGGTGTCTGTTAAAAATTATAAAGAGTATGCTCAATATAATTTTAATAATTGGTCACATACATTCAATATTCATTTTCTTTTATTTACCAAACCTCTATGGTGTACAATGTTTATTTACAAATGGTTGATTTGCAAAGTTTCTTCCCGTGTGGCCTCAAAATACAGGTATGGCCATATTCAATATTAACCAGTAAAACGGGTTGTTAGTCAAACTCTCACACTGTAAACATCATACGTGTCAAAAACTAGGACATGTGTGTTGATCGGCAGGTTCCTATGTGTAAAATTACGTATAACATTGCTATTAAATATGTACGGTTTAATCATTTGGATATGTTCTTGCCTTTTAGGTCATTTCCCCCCCAAAATGTTACGAATGTATGAAGGTTTTGTCTCCGTAGACATTATAGCACATTAATTTTCTCATACCTTACAAATGCATCTAATTTCCTGACTTCGCTGATTCTCGGTTTCTTCTTTGGCGGAGGGGAAGAGCTGTCTTTTTCTCCCTTTAAAGCTTTCGTTACAGAGCGAGTAGCCGGACGTTTTCTGTCAGCCATGATTTCCACGTCCGAAATTTAGAGATATGTATATAAAACTGTTTTAATAATTCTCTTGTCAAATATATCAATATATCACGTGATTAAACATGGTAAAATCGGAAATCGTTATATTGAGATCACTATATATATGTTATCCGAAGACTGTATTTTGGCCTTTTTATATATGACAAAGCGATTTATTTGAATATAATCCGAGTGTGGGATTTATACACATGTTAATTTTCTGTATACAAAAGTCTCAAAGTAAACTGTCTAATTTAAAATGGTTTATTACAATAGTCAGATCTGTTCAAATTTATTTTGTAGCGATACGGATCGTAGTCGGTGACTCATAGTTGTATACGTTTAGAGTTAATATGCACACTGTGCTTATTCACACCCGACCATATTTCAAAGTGAGCTTCCTCAAATGCTGGTTCATATTTCTGCACTATTTAGTTTATATGCATGTTGACAAAAGCTGACACTGCAGATTTAGATCTAGTTTCATAACTCAACCCAACGTGCACACCTTTATCTGCTGTCAAACATAACCATACGATTCGAAATCCATGATTCTAAGTAGAATATTTATTAAGCTGTTGTCAGAAGATTGAACAGAGCATGCTTCTGGATAGACACACACAAACCTCTATGGCCTCACTCTAAAAAAACAAATACTTTTCAAACATATGCTTGTGTTCTTACAACTACAATTGTTAAAGGCATATTTGCAAGAAAGTTGTCAGTTTGCTACAGATATTTGACACGTCAGTGTGACATTGACCTTGAGTCAACACAGCTATAACATAGGCTCTACACTTTTCAATAAGATGAACGTAATTAGGTATTAATTTGTATCGAATATTGTAAAAGTATGACAAGCAGTTTGAGTCGTTGTTAGTTTAAAACGCCTAAAAATTAATATGTCTGAAACTACTTAAGTAAACACTTTTACGAAACTTGCCTGAACCTTTACATGCGGTTCCCGCGTTATCAAATACTTCTACCAAGTTTTATAAAAATCATTCCAAACATGTCTTATTGAGAGCGAAAATTGAATTTCCTGACAGTGAAAACAAATGTTCCAACGAAACAAAGTACAAATGCTTCTCAATGGTCCTCAATTGTTTTCATGTGACATTTATGGATATATTTTAGAATTTCTACCGTTGGTACTGGATAATCCATATGACCAACGCCCCCAGAAGAGTTTTAGATTAGGTTTCTGGGGATAGTGCAAGATAAAGCACGTGTCACGGTCTAGAGACACCCACTGGGTCTTTAACATGTTTGGTGTACAGCACCAAGTAATGGGCCCTAGGTTTTAAGGTCTCATCCGAAAGACCATTAATTTGTTATGTTAGTGGAGGGGCGGAGGATCGAACCTGCAATCACTATATTAAAAGTCCTGTGCGTTACCACTGATTCGCTCCTTTCATGTGTTATACATGTATGCGTAGTTTTAAAGTAAGCTTCGAACAGACTGTGAACAGTGAGACAGACAGACGGACGGACGGACGGACATGTCTGTTGCTCTTCCAATGTGATAAGACGCTGTTCGCTGAAAATTTTAATAATCTTTACAGCAAAATGTTGAAATGTTGAAACATTCAATCACAATCCAAGAAAACAGAACTGTTGATGTTAGTTATGGATGAACATTCATTTAGCTTTCCACAATCCTTTGACTTTTGGGAGTCGGACACCAAAGCATCTGTAATTTAACCACAGTAAATGAAATAGTAAAAAAATGTCTTGCATCGGCCGGGAATCGAACCCGGGCCGCCAGCATGGCAGGCGAGCTTTCTACCACTGAATGGCAGGCGAGCATTCTACCACTGAACCACCGATGCGACACAGACGCAGATGCAGTAACAATTTCATCGAGTACATATTTCAATACATTGAGTATACCGGGTTTTATCTGAACAGCTACACACTTCATATTGATGATATAGTTTTACCACGTAAAGGGGTTCCGTAGTGTAGTGGTTATCACGTCTGCTTTACACGCAGAAGGTCCCGAGTTCGATCCTCAGCGGAACCATCATTTTTGTTTGTGATTGTACTTTTGATGTGGAGAACGCTAATTGAATTAAACAGATATTGTGATAATCAAACATGATTTTAGAGAAACAAGTTATCGAGCTTTACAAAATGAGAGAAATTTCTAACGAGTGTATTCTATATTACTATAAAGATAAGCCTAACTGTGATTTGCAGATACATGTATATACATAAAGTTTTGATGTTATTAAAGTTTATAGATCTAATGTTATGTACTTGAATGGATTGAGTAGCATGGCAGGCTCGGCAATCTTTCTCTTTTTTAAACCGCACGCATGGCCCTAATAATAAAGTATGACGGTTTGTCATTATCAGAGACGACCTCAATAGCCCCGGATGGCAGCAGTTCGGACAGTAATAATAATGACGTCAAAATCGCCGGAATAGGCCTAGTTGGTCGGACATTTAAAAACACTCAGCGCATATCCAGCGTATCATATAAACATTAAAGCTTTATTAAACCACGTGCAGACTCCGGGTACATTTATAGAAATATCTAGAATTGAGTATATCTCCGCAAACTTGCATGAAGCATTTTTCCTTTCTTGTACTTCGGCTGCTGCATACATCTCTAGGAAAACACTGAACTGTATTTCTGATCATTTGCACAGTGTATAGGGGCGGAGCTTAACTGTAATCTATCTGTAATAGAACACATGATCTATCTACAATAGAGAACAGTTACAATAGCGCAACAGAACATTTATGTGCCATAATACAAATATATAGATTACTGTTGAGTCGAATAATTACGTCATTTTTCGCGCCTCCTCGAAATAACGTAATTAATCTCGCAAACAGAACTCTATCTATTACATATTATACATCTTTTAATTATATTTTTACACTGACATAGAATGTAATATAAGGAATATACCTCACTATATAATTATCCCCCTCCCCGACGCGATGGCAAAATTATGAAAAAATACATGAACATTATTTCTTATGATTACTGTATACTCTATCTTAGTGTAAATACACAATTAAAAAGGATGTATCGTTTTAATGAAAGGAAAAACGTACAATTTGTCTTTATTTTATTGGTAAAGTTTTTGATACTTATACACAATCTAAGAGCAAAAAACGATTACAGAGTCAATGAAAATATTTGATATTTATTGTACTTTCAAGTAAAAACAAGTTTGCTTTAAACTGTATAAACATAAATACACAAGACGTGGCTATAGACATAGTGTACATATTTGATATATATAGTGCAGTACATTCTGATGTAAATATTTACACATGTATCTGATATGTACACCGCTGTCTCATACTAGTGCTGATAATGTTGCTGAACATGTAGAACGAATAGTGTCAGTCTGATTTTCCTACTTTAATTCATATATCTTGATAGTTTCACCACTACCCATATACAGTTTGTCTCTGTTTGAGAAGGTGATGCATACTCCATGTTTGCCTTGAAAAACTTGAAGTTTGGTACAGTCTGCAGACAGCTGATGAATAATACGCCGTCCACATTGCTGCAGACATATACATAACCTTTATTATCAACTGTTATACCCCGTGGCATTTATTAATGCAGTGTCTGTATAGATTTGTTTTACTTTTCCTTCCATTGTCATGCTAGTAACAGTGTTCTTCTTATAGTCTGACACATAGATGGTTTTATTGTCAGGACTGATTGTTACACCTTCACAATTTGAAAACAAATCTTTGCCGTTTGAATCAGTTTCCAAAACTTTCAGAACTCTGCCTTGCATGTCAATAATTGCAACTTGATAAACTTGTGCTACAATGAGCTTTCTGTCATAATAAACAAGATCATTACATATCCTATCAACATTAATTACATAATCCTTACTCAGTGAACCAAATCTTGACACAGATAGGAACTGGATTGTATCGTCTACTGCTACTGCAATTTTATCATCATTCACATTTGTCACATTGCACACATTGCCTTCCAGGGTCATTTCTGATGTCACCTTTTTAGTCCTCGTATCAATCACCTTTACTGAACAGTTGTAATTATCAGCAACAACAGCATAGTGTTCTTGTACCACAGTTATTCCCCATATAACTGGTACTTCACTGTCGTTTCTGGTGCTAATATCTATCTCTGTCTTTAGACTCAATGATTTCAAGGCTTGTAAACTTGATTTCTGCCCATCCTTTTCTGTTGTATCTCGTCTTTGAGGAGACAGTGCTTGGTCACTTGCATGTTGTTTGTTACTATTTATACCAATATTCTTCCGTGGTGTATTTGTTTTTGTTTTTAGGGTTTCTGTTAGAATTTTAACCTTCGGTTCATTTTGATTCTGGTAGGATGCTGCTGGTTGGCTTGCTTGCTTCTTCTCACTTCTGCTGTCGACATCCATTATCAGTCTCACTTTTTCTGTTTCCATCCTGCATATTTCAGCTGTATTCTTTATCATGTCTTGAATCTGTGTCATAGGATGGAGTTTGTACTTTTGTACCTCAGTGTTTGTCCCCATAGCTTGGAATTTACTTTCAAGTTTTTCTAGGTCTGGATATGCTCTCTTAATGGCTATGAATACTTCACAATTATGTCCGGCATTTTGTTTGGTATCAACATCACATTTCATACTCACTAAGTCCTTGATAATTGAATCATATTTTTGTGAGGCTGCTGTTAAAGCGGCTCTGTTACTTTTGTCAGCATTATCAATTTTCTTTTCCATGTTTGCCTCTAGATCATCAAAGAATTTGTTTATTTCCGCACGCTGCTTCTTAAGCACTGCCTTAGCTGCGTTTTTGAGCTCGTCTGAAGTGTTCAACATAGATCCGACTGTGCCCTTACTTTCTGTGACATGACTGCACATTTCATCTAGTTTCCCTTGAAAGTCATTGAATATTTCATTATTTCTGTTTTTTCTAACAATTTCTGGAATGAAGTCAACGTTGTCACATTGTTTATGATCAAGTGTTATACAAGCAGTACATCCAAGTGAGTCACATGTACAACAAAAATACTCGACAGTCTTGAGATGTTGAGCACATTTTTGTAGACAAACGTCTTTTGTATTTGCCATATTAACATTCAGGGGCATATTATCCTTGTCCTGGAGTACATGATGTCTGAACGCTTTATTTCGTTTATGATATTTGAAACATTGTACACATAAGTATTCAGAACAGTCCACACAGAAACCTTCAGCTTCTAAATGCTTCCCACCATGTTCACAAGGTTCACAGAATATATCCTTCAATTCGTCTGAAGCACCGAGAACTGATCTACTGTAATCTTCAGCACTAGTCGCCATTTTAACAAAGTTAGATATTTACAAAGAAATACATTTGCTAATGCTTTAAACGTAGAGCAGATATCGAGTGTTTATTATGGTGAAGTATTCCTTTGTCAAAATATCTACAGCCTACATTCATCACGTTCTATTTCAATAAACGTAAGCGTTGCGGCTAACATGTCAAAACAATATTTCACCCACATGTACATGCACAATGCCCTTGAACTCATACCATTTGATAAACTTATAGCGTCACACGGAGTGTTATCTATTTATGTTACAAACGAAAATCTAGTGTATATTTAGTGCAGAATTTATCTCTTATCTAGTACCAGTGGCCCGGTGATTATAAAACTTCATTTCATTTTTGGCTCAGTTTTAACCTGAAATCTTATCCAAAATATATGTACCAGTGTTCCGGCTAGGATTTAACAAAGGGAAAAGGACACTTGAGAGTACGCAAAACTTGATAAAAAAGGCATATTCAGATGCTCTATATTTAAATTAAATCAACATTTTCAATACTGATTTACTAACGTCTGGGCGTTTCTTAACTCTTATTAAACTATTGGTGCCTTTAAGAGAAGTAACCATGTGTATTTTGTCATTAAATCTATGAAAAATGCTCATTAACATAAAATGCAAAGGTCCTGTCAAAAAGAGCATAGCAGGGTGCCAGAGAAAAAGGGCAGGGTGCACTCTAGAACAGGGGCAGGGTGCTGCACCCTTTAATTTGTGCTAGCTGAAACACAAGACACATTTATAAAGATTTGTATGTGATTAACTATGAATGGGCTTTTTCGAGAAAAAAATACTCGAGTAACCTTTGCGCATGCGCTTAATCTCTGATCTACCTAACCTACATGTAACCCCAAGTTCCCAACTCCTGGGTAGCTGGGGATTTAGACATTGGTTGGGTATATCAGAGATTAACCGCATGCGCAAAGGTTGCCCGAGTTACTCGGGTAACTTTTTTTCGAAAATGCCGAATATCTTTGTACTTATAATCATTACAAATATATTTCACTTTGTAGTTCCTATGTTACTTTCAAAAGTTTGAAATTTTCTCCCACTAAAATCATGTTTGGTAATCACTATATCAATCTTACTGAAGTGCTGGACACACCACTTGAGTTTAGAAAAGAATTTCATCAAAATTATGAAAACAGCATGGAAACAGTAAGCCATATTTCTTATGATCATATTATAATCAGTGTAAATAATTAATTTAGAGATATGCATCACGAAGGAAAGTTTTCCGATACATATACCAATTCTGTATGTATACATTAAACAATAGCAAAGACAGATGTGTTAAATGGTTCCAAAGTGTCCGCTTCATCTACCCAGTAATTGACTGGGTCGTATTGGGTAAGCAACTAGGTCACCGGGTCTGATGTAACCCTGAGAACAATGTAGATGCAACATTTATTTAGGTATGTTTGCGCTCATGTTTGTTGTTAAACGGCGACGTTGTCAAAAAATCTAACACTATTAAGGTTTTAACTTTTAAACTAATGATGACGGACATTTTTTTCTTTTCAGGGTCCAGTGCCCAGGATCCGGTTGTTTGAAACTTTACATCTATAGCTACTTTAAGGCTCGTACTTCTGCCTTTTAATCAACGTTTTGAAACAAATGCATGTATTTAAGAAAACAAAACAAATAAGTTCTACAATATTTCCCCTATCTACTGACTGGATTGGACAAACACTGAAACTACCAACTTGCTCACATACAGTCATGCACAAGAAGTGATCCGAAAGTGTTGTCACTCCTTTGATCAATTTAACGTCATTTGGTGAAATAAAATTCAGGTAAATGAACAGAGTTGTCCATTTTTTAATGTTTGAGCAAGTTTTGTGCATCTGGCCGATGTCGGCAATTCAAATCTGTCCACTGGCGGTATCCCATCAAATTAAGTATATTGCAAGTAATTGATTCGGAAATTATATACATAAATTAATACAAACTTAACATGTCAATCCAGATGACACTTTACTAAAATGACTTTAGTAACGTCACGTCGTATATTCGTAGGGTCGACCGTTAAAATTTCGTCAATGTCACGGCACGTTCTGCCTTTTAAACAACCTTTTCTACTGTCGTATCTTTTCACATGAAAGTTAAACCAGGAACCGTCTATTAGTGGGGGTTTACACCTTCCAAGTTTCTTGTACAAGACATTAAGATAAGTACTATTTATGTCTTGTACAAGAATTTTTCATATGTAAACACCCACATTTGAGCAACTTTCGTCAGAATTTATGTGACATAATATGTGATAATTTTCTTGCACGAGAATAGAGCCTGTTCTATTTTTTCACAATATCTTGGCTGTCAAATTACTGATAAGAAGTGTTTAATGGGAAAAACAGATGTGGGAGAGGTAATTCAGGTACATTTTTTAAAAATTTGTACAAAATGGCTTGGTCAAAGGACAAAGTTGACCAACTGATCAATTTATACCCAAAAAAGGGAACATTTATATGATACAAGTGCAAAGTACTATCACACTGAACAAAAAAGAGAGTTTTTAAGATGAAATTTAAAAGCCATTTTAATATGTATTCAATGGTTATTCAATTAAAGATTTTTCTCCATAAGAACACTTAATGCATTTCTTTTAAAACATAATCCATTAATTTCATATTTTCTTAAAAAATTCAGAAACTCGTCTGCATACTTGACAATATTATGTGCTGAAGACATCTTCCCGCTATTTTGTGATTAATTGTCAAAGCAATTCTTGCTAGATCTTGTGTAGAAAAATTTCTTGTACAAGTCATAACTTTGGCTTATCTTTAATGTCTTGTACAAGAAACTTGTTGTATGTAAACGAAGCCTAAGAGTATTCCTGGTTAAACATGTCAAGACTAGACCAAAACGCCACACATTGGTAACAATTGTGCCAAGTTACATAACAAGAGCTGTCCATAAGACAGCACGCTCGACTATTGTGGGTGTTTGCTAATAAAACAAAACTTTTATCAGTATAATAGCAAAACAAAATTCTGCTAACTATTAAGTATAAACTAGGAAAGTTGAATCATAAAAAAATCAAAATCTATAACTATTGATTTAATTTTTAGGAAATTAATTGTTTGATACAAAATTTACCCCTGAACACTTTGCAAGGTTTGATATAACTACCATAAGTGGTTACTGTGATATGTGCATGATAGTACCTTGCATTCAAAACTTTACCAAATTTTCAAAAGTCAAACAAGGACCATAATTTGCACTAAATTTAAACAAGAGTTATCTGTCTTGACTGTGTGACACCTCTTAAGACATTAAAAAAGTTTCAAGTCAATATCATAAGTGGTTACTGAGATTGTGCATGATAGTACCTAGCAGGCAAAACTTTAACCAAATTTTCAAAAGTCAAACAAGGGCCATAATTAGTACTAAATTTATACAAGAGTAATCTGACTTGACTGTGTGACACCCTAACGACATTAACGAGTTTCAAGTCAATATCATAAGTGGTTACTGAGATAGTGCATGATAGTACCTAGCAGGAAAAACTTTAACCAAATATTCAAAAAGTCAAACAAGGGCCATAATTTGTACTAAATTTTTCAAGAGTTATCTGCCTTGATTGTATGACACCCTAAAGACATGAACAAAGTTTCAAGTCAATATCATAAGTGGTTACTGAGATATGTGCATGATAGTACCTAGCAGGCAAAACTTTACCAAATTTTCAAAAGTCAAACAAGGGCCATAATTTGTACTAAATTTTTCAAGAGTATCTGCCTTGATTGTATGACACCCCTAAAGACATGAACAAAGTTTCAAGTCAATATCATAAGTGGTTACTGAGATTGTGCATGATAGTACCTAGCAGGCAAAACTTTAACCAAATTTTCAAAAAGTCAAACAAGGGCCATAATTTGTACTAAATGTTTTCAAGAGTTATGTGCCTTGATTGTATGACACCCATAAAGACATGAACAAAGTTTCAAGTCAATATCATAAGGGTAACTGAGATTGTGCATGACGTCTTAGCAGGCAAAACTTTAACCAAAGAAGCAACGCCGCGTCGCGCCGACGCACAAGTGACTGTTAGCTCTCCATATTCCCGAATAGTCGAGCTAAAAATCGGTCTATGCTTGAGGAAGATACAGATCGGAAACAAAATTACATCTTGGTCCTAATATAATACATGTATTACATTGAACCTAGATTGCATGTAGTAGTAAGTTTTACCCCTATGTGTGACATCGACCTAGGGACTAGGCGACTGGTTGTTGTACATGTACACGACACATCCCTGTGGTATTGGTAACAATTGTGTGAAGTTATTATACAGGGATCTTATAAAGAGGTAATATAATAAATCCAGAGTTATATCACAACTGGTTTGGTTTAAACAATATTTTATTGAGAAATCATATGTTATACATACTTATATACAACTGCATAAAGGATTGAGTAGAAAGCTCTAAGCTTATTTATAACCTCTCTTCTTACAACTGGTTTGTGCATGTGGAATATACATGCAAGAAACGTAGAAGTGTTTGAGCCCCAAGAAAGACATTGACTTTGGGAGTAGGTTGATATTTATTGTGTGTGACACATCTTTATGGGTATGGGTAACTATTGTGTGAAGTTATATTCCAACTGGTCCATGCATGTGGAAGACACATACAAGAAACGTAGTAGTGGAAGCGAAAAAGCAGACAGATAGAACAGCTCAAACCTGTAGTCCCTAAACCCGCCATATGACTGGTTGGGAACAAATAAGTAACCTGTGACTGTCGGCTAGTACAGATTATGCAAATGTATTCCCGAAACATAGAATTAACAACAGTCATTAAAAAATTACTTTATTATCAACAAAATCTTTAATAACTCATTATCTCATCATTTTAACAACTGAAAAGAAAGTAAGTTTTGCCTCAAATCACTTGGAACACGGTATAGCATTGTTATAGCATCAAATAATAGCAATATAGTTTGTATGTGTAAATATACAGGTAATTAAGAACACTGGTAGTGTAAAGGGCTATCATATCTCTCACACATTCCATGCTGCATTAAACCTTTATTCACAATGAAGCATCATATAAATAAGCAAAGGAAAGACAATTTGTAATTCCCAGCTTAGTCAATCAGTTTATTTGAACATCCAAAGACAATAATTTTCACACTTGCAAAATTTTCTGATTTTAGAGCAGATTTTATCTGCAATATTAGTATAGTATGGAAGTTCATAAACGAATTGAAATTATTCTGCAATAGTGAACTCCTGGTACTTTCTCTTCTTGGCTTTCTTTGAAGGTCTCATATGTTCCATTTTTCTTTTCTTTGCTGCAATCTTGTTGAGATTTTTCTTCAACTTTCTCCTTGCATGCAACTCTGGATTTGCAACAGCCTGCAAAAAATATAAACATAAACTCTTATCCTGCTTGTGGCAAGTGATTCTGCCTTTATGACCATCACAAATATGCAGTTTTGTCATGATTTAAATTGTTTCATGTTAAGTTAGTTTATTTTCAATGATTATCCCTCTCAGCAATAAATGGTACAGTCTAAATAATGAAGTTTGGAGACTGTGGGTCACATGGATTTCCAGCTTTTGAATGATATTGAATTTCAAAGATTGAGTCACTGTGACCTTGACTTTTGAGCTACTAACCCAAGAAACAAGAGGGATCATTTACTCAATAAGACCAATCATCCTATGAAGTTTGAAGATTGTAGGTCATGAATATCAAATTACAGAAAGACAGACAGATAGGGCAAAACAATTATGTTTCCCCCAAGCCAAAGGGAGACATAAGTAATGCATCTTGCCTAAGTGCACTTCCACAATTGTGGGGATCAAACCCTGAGATCAAGAGGCAAACATACTACCACTTTGCTATGACAACTCCATAAAAATGCTCTTATATACTGAATGAAGATCTACCTGAAAAGCTCTCTCCTTCTTCCTTTGATCTTTTCTCTCTGCTCGGACCTTCTGGGTACTGGCATAGGAACTAGTGAACTTTTCTACTCCAATTGTCTTCTTCAGTAAATCAACTACCTCTTGTGCTAGGCTCCTTAAACTTGCATCTGAAAAATAAATATTCTGAAGTTACTCTATTAAAGATGGGCCTCTTTTCTAGGGACTACAGACTGGTAAAATAATCCGATAACCTGAAAACACGGATCTACATACTATATGTGTATATAGGTCCATTCCTGAAAACTTTCAGTTGCATGGCATATTCAGTTTGTGTATAAAAAAAGTGACAAAATATTGCTATCTACACATGAGTCCCTGATACATTGTTAATTTGAATGCAGAAAATGTTTTATTAGTGTGCAAGGGGGGTTAAATATATGGAGTGTATGGACTGGTCTAAGGGATATATTCTGGTATACAAAATGGACAAAAAAAAGAGATGTTTTAGTATCAGTTACATAAAACAGCTACATTAGATGATTAAATGCTGTCTACAATAAAAGCTCCCCCTCGCCACCCCTACTAACATACCATGCCTATCACAAACAAGTTTATAAAATGAAAACTACACCAGAAAATTACAAAAGAGGTACTACACAAGTTTATAAAATGATCATGTTCTGTTTGTAAGAGAGGTAAAAACTGTTTTCCTTTTCACTTCTCAGTTACAAACCTTGGCAAATGTACTGTCAATTACGTTTTACAACATGGGAGGTTATAAATACTATAAGTTACCTACCTTGGTACATGGACAGGTCATTAAGGCTATTTGTTACATTCCCTCGGCATATGCCGGTATATCGGCAAGACCTTAGTTTCATCACCCAGTTAAAATCCCGCGCACCATCGGCATAGCCGTAAACAAGAGGAAATTTACTAAAACTATGTATTTTGGAAATAATCTAGCCAGAGTAAAGCTATTTATTCTAAAGATATGTATAATTTAATGGAATTGTTAAAAATACTGTTTCTTTTCTGCTTATATTTGGTTGCTGGGACTTCAGCAACAGGCAAAATTTCTTGCCGGAGTCCCGTATGGGCCCCCCCCAAGTTCTTTCAGCAAGGGAGGTAACAAATGCCACCCAGTTACCTACCTTGGTACATGGATTGGTCATTAAGTTCTCTCTGCAGGGGAGGTAACATGGCATTTAATACATTGGTTTCCGTGGTTTCACCAAGGTCTAGTGATATTGCAGCCATCCATTTAAACACATGGATTCTCTGTAAACAAATTGAAGCATGTAAGTTTTATCCCTTGTAAAAAAGGGGGGAAATTGAAGATCGTATTGACCAATTACAATCCTCTAGCTACAAGTTTGAAAGGTTGTAAAATCTGTGTATGTTATCAATGTAAAGACAAAAGAATTTCTCTATTAGTTGTTTTGCAATATTAACATTGAAAACTAACTAACATTTCTAAAACAAAGTATGTGTCCACATGACTATCCCAAACTTACCATACCCAAACTTTCTAATACGACACAAATCAAGGACATAACTAGCTTAAGGTTTATCAAAGTTAAAACTTTAAGCCATAAGACTTTGCTACAGTTGAAGCAACTCTTTGATCGTTAACCTTAAAAGTTTCCAACAACCGACCTTGTTCATGCCTCTACAATAACATACCGCATTGCTATGACCAGCGTGAAAGCCGAGACTGGAGAAGGAGAAAACTACAAAGACCAAGACTCACTTTTATCGTGACCTTATTGTTATGTATAGCTTCATGGTTAGCTTCTCTAGCCATCTTCCTGACCAACCACAACACAGACAATCCCTTAACTTTCTCGTCGTCGTCTTCTTCGTCTAAACCTTCCGGTTCTGCCAGTGACATGTGTCGCGCACATTTAGTCAGGAATATCATATTCTTTATAACCTGCAAACACATGTAACACGGTCAGAGTATCTGGAGTTACTAGACTTAGTTTATACTTCTTTGTTTTACCTGAATGGCAAAACATATTTTCTACATTTATATCAATTTTTCTTGAGACACCTGTCAAGATCTAACCAATCTCTGATACTGCATCAATTAAAAATGCAAAATACCATCGCTAATACATAATTATTTTCAAACCAGGTTACCCTAAAACTACCTGATGGAAGGTGTTTACTTACCTGACTGGCAAGTTCATCATTCAGGAGCTCGGACTGCAACTGGGTCAGGAAATCACCTGCTAGTGTTCTCAGCTGAAAATCAGAGAGAAATGTTATTATAGAGTTATGAACATTACAGTTATTGTGTTTAGGCATAAAAGTTTCATGTAAGTAGCTCGCTTTAAGTGTTTTAATATGGTTATTGAAAAGTTCATACAAAACACTCCTGTGTTGACTAAAAATGCCTTCTGTATATAATTTTCAAGTTTCTGAGTAAGCACTGCTTTAAAATACCTTGAGGCTGGTAGTGAAGTTTTGTCACAGCCTACTACATACAGACTAACAGATCCTTGTCTACTTAATAATATCTTATTTTGTTTATGTAAATGCACACAAAAGATACTCCTAAATAATACTTATGAATGCTTAAAAGCTGTCGAAAAACTAATAATTAAAGTGAAATGAGATCTTTCCAGACACTGATACCTTTTTATATGTATCCATGGTTATATATTGATTAGAACTTTTTGTTGCCATGGTTACAAGTTGATCTGGTTGCCAGGCAGCAAACAGCAATCCAAACAGCTGCGATGCAGCAAGCTGTACCCAAATATGAGGATAATTCAGGTAAGATTCTACATGCTCTGCAAAGCAAAAGAGAAAATAAAAGTAAGTTACCATGGTTACATCATCGGGTAAATCAAATTGATAGTAGAAAGTCTGATGTCTTCTAAATAATTGTAAAGCTTGACACTTTTTAAATAAGGGCAAGGCTAAAGAAAATATCTATGCCACTAAGGTGAAGGTCATGAGTATTGTTAATGCTGGTTTAAAACAGAAGCTATCCAATACATTCACATGAGGAATTTGTAGACATAACATTCATTTTGGTGTCCCGGTTTCAAGTCAGTGTATGGCATAATTACCAAACATTTCACTCCTGCTGGTCTCTGTTTTGAGCAAGAATCCAGAAGATACCAGACAAACTTACACCCCCCCCCCCCCCCACCATATAAGGTTAATACATGTTCCTAGCTGGTTCCCAGAAGGTTACTGGCAAGCTAACCCCATATCGTTCATGTTGGTTTCCCCCTCTGAGCTGGTAACCAACGGATAACCTACCCCAAATTAATTTCGTGGCTTGAATGTAGTAACTTACACTAGTTTCACCTTCAACCCTCCTTTCATTTGGTTTCCTACTGGTAACCAGCAGATAACTTACCCCATATAACATTCATGTTGCTTTCCCACTTTGAGTCGGTAACCAGCTGTCTACACTCCCTGAGAATCTTCAGTAATGTATTTAATGTGTTATAAATCATCTGATCCTGGTTCTGCTCTACAGATGCTGAATCAACCTACAATAATTGTTGTACATTAGAAAAAAGAAGTACAGACTTCTTCTGCCTGGAAAATATGACATTGTAAAGCTTTTCAGCAATATTAAAGTAACTCACACTTAAATTTTATTATGTTGGACAATATGACTGGCCTTCGACCAACTAAGACTGTTGCCATACATTGTAGGTGCAGAATAATACCCATTTTATGTTATGTACTATATAGCATCTCCTAAAATAACTAAGGACCATAACTCTGACAGTATTTGTGACATCAACACATTTTTTGCTTCATTAACACCTGCACATCATGTGTAGTAACTGTGCCAAGCTAAAAAGCATCTGATGAAAGACTGTAGAAGGAATTGCATCAACAAGATTGTGTCTACAGATGGACTGACAGAATTATACCTGTTTATATTTGCCTGGTTCCAGTTGCTGTTCTATCACAGGAAGTGTATCCGACAGTCTCGACTCAAACTGGGCACTCTCAACCTCCACAAACAAGCCACACAACTGGGCAGCAAGACTTCTGTGTCTCAACTGAAAATAATGTACATGTAATAATTGAGCCAAGCTGCGCAAAACCCTGTATAAGACTGGACACTTACATTGTCCTCCATAAGTAGTTCAGTATCAATTTAAACAAACTAGTTCTCTTGTTTGATTTAATTTGACTAAGTCCTTCACGTGCAATTTTATATTAACTACATAAATTTGTACACCAAACAGTCTGGTTGTATGCTTGAAATCAGACAATGTCCCTATAAACCCATTGCATAACTACACAAAATAGACTGGTTCTGTGCTTGTTCCCAACAACCCATTGCATAGCTATACAAAAAAGCACGGGCTAATAATGAACTTGATGCCTTATTTTAATAGCTATACAAAACAGACTGGTTCTATACTTAAAATCTAATGATGCACTTGAAAACCTGCTTTCATAGCCATATAAATCAGACTAACTGAATTCTCTTACGGTACCTTATCATCCATGAACCATTTCATTGAGATTCCAAACAGACTGGTTCTAGCATTATGGTCTAGCTTTCCCAAAAGTGTCTTTATCGCAAGGGCAATTAATTTTCGGCATTTGGCTGACTCATCGTTGACTAGACTGGCTGCCATAGGAACAAAAAACAATCCTGAGTGGCTTGTCAACAGGTGCTGGAAAGAAAATAAGTCTATTTATTGCATCTTTAAATTCAATACTTGTTAAAAATTTCTAAACTCAAAGAAAAAAAAAAATGATGAATTTTATTTTACTTTGAAAAAAATTAATTAAGTTAATAAAATGGCTTAAAATTAATCTGAAGTTCTGTACATTTTGCCAACAACTTTCATAAATGCAATTCATGTGTTATATAACACATAAACCAGTGGCCCGTAAGAGTTGTTCTAATATTCCTCGCAGCATATTCGATAACATCTGGAACGTGTGTTTGAGCGCAACTTAATAAGCTACGGAGTTTTCTTCGTAACTGAACTAAAATTAACCCATATAAACTAAACTAATTTACCTGAGGAAACATAGTAAAGAAAGAAGCCATCATTTCGAGAGCCGACTCTCTCCCCGTCTCAAGACTGTACGTCAACTGGGAAACGTAAAACTGGAGATGTCCTCGAAGCTTCTTCCCGAGACGATAATCTAATAAATACTGCATCATTGCCTGTAATTTATAAAAAGAATACTATTTCAACCACAAATTAAAGTTTTGCAAACTGTTTTCATTCTAAAAATTGAGGAATAAAAAATCATAAAAATTAACATCCTCCAGTTTACTACATGTATACAGTACACGACTGTCAATTCATTACAGGAGAATATATATGTAAATTGTAAACATCCTTCTCTAAATAGCAGTACCTGTCTGCACTCTCTCTGTACATGGGCGGAGTCAGCAGTGATTGACATTTCCTCCACCTTTTTCATCAGTTCATGTATCTCTGGAATTTCCAGATTCCGTGACAAAATTGCCTGTAAACACAACAATTAAATCTGTTAACTACATGTATAATAATCTAAAATGGACTTGTCTATCTGTCACTACTGCATTCACAAGAGAAAATTAATAACCTATTTCTACAAATGACCAGCATATGCATGTACATGTAACTTGAAATAAAGAGCTAGGGTGCAGTTGAACCAGTGTTGTATACATATACCTGAATTTACCAGCCACTTGCCTCAAGTAGCAAATACTTTATATCCTTTACACCTGTTTCAATGATAAATACACTTTTATCAGGCAGCTGGTACTTTTATATCCTTAACACCTGTTTTAAAGACAGGCACACCTGTATAAGACAGTCACCTGTTTTACATGACCACTTTTGTTGCTTCCTAAATCTGGTTGCTTAACACAGGTATGACTGTAAATGAAACTTGTAATACCAAGCTACAAAGACAATACTACCTTGAGTAGAGAGAATGCTGTACTCTGTCTGCTGAAGTCATGTATATCTTCCTCACAGAATGTAAGCAGGACCTGTAATTGGCTTGGTTCCAAGCTGTAAGTTTTCACTTCCCTCACTAACACAGTCACAGCCTGTAAATATAATAAGTAAATATGTAAATAAGTACTGTAAGCACTGGAAACCAGTAAATTCTAGTGGCAAGTTTTGTTCTAATATTTCCCCTGCAACAAACATCCATGTCATTCAAATACACATATTCACACACTAAACAGGCCATTAAGAATATTTTCCTCTCAATATTTTGGACTACTGTACCAAACTTCAATTAATTTGGCTAGCTAGTGGCTTTGCTTATTTCTTTATTCACTAATTTAAAAATGATGCCTATCAATTCAAGATTTCTGCTCCGTAAGTGTCTAGAGAAAAGCACTCCACTGACTGAATGACCGCTCAAGGTGACCTTAAAGTCATACTGATCTCCAAACTAAAAGGCTGTGCTTTACACTGAATAGCTCTTGTAAATAAAGTGTGCTCACCTTTTTTTGCTCTCTAGAACTATTTGAACTTACTGGTAACCAGCTAAGATGCTGCGTTTTAATCGCACACAGCTCATGATATAAATAATCTACTGTAAATCGGGTAATGTTCGTGATGATTAAATTTTCCCTATTTTCGTAATTTTCCCAAATTCCCTTATTTAAAAATCTAGAGAAAGATTAATTTCATATAGATTTACTAGTAGAGAAATCTTCTTTTGTGAATTCAAAATTTGTGAATAAGTCTGTCTGCTCACAAATCGCGAAGTTTTGGTCACGCAAAAATTTCCCAATTTACAGTATATTACTGTACGTTACCATCCAGAAAATATACTTGCCCTGAATAGCATGGAGACCAGCTCCAAGTTATCTCCCCTTGCTGCACCCGCAGAAGCGTAATTTCGTAGCAGTATGAACATTCCGTTGGCAATTCGTGTTATATGTTCTTGTAGAGAAGGGATAGGGAATCTGACAATCTTACACAGCACCCGCAGGCTGTTAGCGTTCACCTGCAACAAGATACAGCAAGAGTTATCGCTGAAGATGATGTATGCTGCCTAGGACAAGACATAAAGTTGGAATCACCTGTTTTACAGTGAAGTTCATCTTTTAATACCGACCGATATTCTGACCGCCCTCGATATTAAGACCAGAAATTTCAGAACCAAATGCTACATTTCTAAGTAAAAAGGACTCTTGAGGCAGACTCTAGTGTATCTGATTTTAGAGAATTCTCCTATTGCAAATTTACTATTAGCTAATTCTCCTTCTGCAAATTTAATAAGACCACTTTTGACTGGCCCTAAAGCCTGTCTCAACTAAGGAACTTTACTGTGCATGTATATGATTTTTTCTTTAGCTCTTTCATTCTCATCCTGTTGATTACAAGCGTGTCTTACACTGAAACCAGTGCAGATCATGATCAGCTTGTACATCCCAGCACTCTTGATTATTATCTACACTCTTAGGTTAATTTAACGGGATCAGCCCTTTAAAACAATTTGTAGCCCTAATCAAGTTAAAAGATAGACAAGTTCATTTGAGTAATTTACCATCGTCAGGGGCCTACAAACATGGTAACCATGGTAACTGACAACCAATAGAGAATTGCAAATGACCGTGACAAAATCAATTGCACATGGAAATAGAGGGCTATCATCAAACAGGCTTAAATTTAACATTATTATGTGTACATACTATAGGGTTAACTGTTTTGTAAATTTGATATTTGCTACTGTGTATACGGTTTTTAACACGTCACTTACCATGACATACTTGGAGTCGAGGCAGTCAGCTAGCATGGGAATCAGCGGGTCTAACATTTCTATATGTGAGTTATCTGTCTTTAAAACTTTCTGCTTCTTCAGACACATACTCAGTACCTGAAATCCAAACAAATCATTAACACAAACACATAAAAAAATGTTAAAGTCCCAGGATCACTTTGAATCTACCGATACAGTAAATTTAATTTACTGATAGGATAATGATAGAACCATGTTCTATTCACTCTAGAACCATGTTCTATTCACTCTAGAACCATGTTCTATTCACTCTAAAACAATGTTGACATACACCTTTCTTTGGTTTTCAAGTTGTTCCTTCATGACTAATAGTTCCCAGAAAGCCTTTATAATGTTTTGTAATGTCATTGAAATAAATACTGTGCTATATTTCTAACATGTTCTTATCAATTTCAAATGCAAAGTTAGGAATGTTTTTGTTACAAATAAAGGTCATTTCTGCCAGTAAAACCTCTTTTTAGAAAAATAATAGCCACTTGTAATTGTGCTCCTGGGACTTTAAATCACAAAAATGAACAAAACAAAACAAAGTAAAACAACTAATCTTAAATTTCACTCATTCCAGGGTAAAACAAACATAAACACTAACATAATATTTCCTTCACTTTATTTCTAAAATTGATCAATTAATTCAAAATTGATATAGCGGAATAAACCAGTCAAACATGTGAATAAAACGACTGCCCAGAAGAAACTACAGCTGTCTTTGTTGAAAAATTGTACGTATTGCTACTTTTGACTGATATGGGGATTTTTCTAGAGCCTTTTTTCCTTAGTCTGTAGTTGCATGACGGTCTCAATATGGAAATAGCTTTTATTAAGATGGTCTTTGTCACTGGTTTAACGGTTCTAAATTCTTTCTGCAAGTAACTGACAAAAGTTTCAATGTGAAACAAGGAAGGTATGTTATAGAACTTTCCCAATCGGACCAAGCAAGGTATTGAGACTATGGCTGCACTCAGGATCTAACTTCTGCCAGCTTTATTAATCAGTATACATGCCAGGTGCAACTGAACTTATAAAAGACACTAACCTGTAATCCAAACTCCACCAGCACATGTTTATTGGTCTTCTTGCTATACTTAGGTTTGAGCCCACCTCTAGGTGCAGCCTTGGGTATGAGAAGACAACTGGGTGGCTTCTGACCTGGCTTCTTCTCAGATTTGTCTACCTTTGGCACACTGTGTAACAGTAATTCACATGTTTACATTTTTGTTCTTTTCTTAATTTCCGTGCCGGCACTTCTTTTCAAATTTTCTTGTGCCGTTTGCATATTATAATAATTTCATTACTTTTTTCTTAGGGTTTAATGCCAGTTTCAGCAAAATCATTAATGTAATTTTACATGTGTGAAAAGGATAAGAGCCGGAAGCTAAACCTTATAAAGGTCTTCTCCAAATCAGTTATGTACACATGGGCAGTTTACATAAACATCGTTCCTGGGAGGGACCAGTACATGTACTAAACTCTTAAACTCACTAAGAAACTGCTAAATTTCTCACATAAGACAAATTTTAGTAGCGGGCCTTGAATCCATGACTTTCCATCAGTAAAAAGGTTTGGTGATTTCCAGTCAACTACTTAAATCACTCGCCCTTGCAGCTAAGTCAATACACATTCATGTTTATAAAATTCTAGAAAATGGATAGCAAATACATGTAATATCACTATGCCACGCAAATCTGGATATGTACCCTGTTTTCACTTAATGTCGCCAGAGTCATTAGGCAAATATGTACATGTCTCGATCAACCAATAGAAAAGTAAGAATCTTGGTTTCCATATTATATAAACAAACTTTTGATAACCAGTCTGTTCATGAAACTATCATAAGTACCTACTAATTCAGCACCTGTTCATATAAAATTATCTGCTATTTATAATAAGCCATCTGATTACACTATGACAGTTTGTACATTGAAGTAATAACACTAAAAATCATTATATCTTACACTTTTTGTTCTGTCAGCAAGGGAAGAGTCTGAGTGGTCAAACCGTGCACAAATATCAGCAGTGTTTCCAGGCTCATGTTCTTGTTGTCCATGAGACCGGCTGTGACCCGCTTAAGCACTTCCTGTACTTTTCTAGCCGACTTGTGACTACTTGTTGAATCTAGAATCTAAAATACACATCCTTTCATGTTAAAAATCTGTTAATTACACTGTTTTTTAGTAACTAAATATTCAATTCATACCCATAGTATTTATAATCAAATGTCTAATCACAGA
Source organism: Saxidomus purpurata (assembly GCA_022818135.1). NCBI lineage: Eukaryota > Metazoa > Mollusca > Bivalvia > Venerida > Veneridae > Saxidomus > Saxidomus purpurata. The sequence goes on from JAFMSR010000003.1 coordinate 14,308,080, forward strand.
ATAGGTACTTTTTAATTTGAAGGAATATTATGTCAAAATGATATGATTTGACATGATATGATGGAATGTGAAATGACATAACTGAACGGACATAATTTAATCAAGACAGAACATGATTTCTAGTTTCATTCAATCTGATGTGATACGTTATGTGAAACGATACATGATGTTTAATCCAACACATAGCAGAGATACAAAAAGTTACCTTTTTGATTGGATCTAAAAACCTCATCAGAGATCCCGGACTGAGATATCTAGCAATGAACTCATAGGACTCGTAACTTTTGCTGCTCCTTGCTTCAAACACCTTTGACTTGATGCCCTCTATGTCCTTCTCATCCGACTGCTCTCCAAATATCTCCTCGTTCAATACCTATAAACAAATTAATACTTAAGATACAACTGTAGCAACCTTAACATACATTATACCGAGGTCTGATGCCAACGCTGAAGCCGAGGCACGTTGTATAGCTCCCATTTCTTAAAAAAGTTGAGTGTTTGTCTATAGAAAAAAAGTCACCCCTATTTAAAGAGCCAGTTGTACGAGTTTAATGCCCGTTTCAACCATATTTCAATCATTTTTACAGGCGGGCAGTTAACCTTACCATTGTTCCTAGTCAGAACCAGTACCAGATTACTATCCTCAGTAAGAAACTGCCAACTTTCTCACAGAAAGAGACATGTTCAGTTGCACGGCTCCTACCAATGACCCTTACTCAATAAGAGGTTACAGTGGTTTTAAGTTAACAACTCTAACCACTCAACCACGTAGGCCATCTTACAGAGCCAGCCATTTCAGATTTGTTGCATACCTTTTTGTTTTGTACATTTAAACATATTTCCCCAATCCTATCCCAGTCCAGTGTAGTAATTAATGTGAAATTGTTTACAGCATACACCATAAAGACAAAACAAATTACTGACTTCACAAAACTGGTGTGTTTTGCCAAGCATGAATGGATTGGTTATCACGCACTAAAGAAGAATGAAAGGGAAAAGGTGCAGTTCCTAGAGAATTTCTTATCTTTGCAAAATTGTTCTTCTGAATAACAAGAATTTAAAGAATTTCTTGAAATTAATAAACATTGTTCAAGCTTCGCTGACAAACTAGCTGCTATTTAAAGAGGAACGTTTTTTAACCAATCAAAACCCTTGTTACAACTCGGTTTGCAAATGACTATCCACCAACCTCCTGCAGACTTTTAAGGCAAATGTCAACATCTCCTGGCTTGACCACAGTCTCCATATACTTCAACAACTGATGGACCGTGTAACACAACACGTGTCTCTGGTAACCCCTTCTCAGCGTCCCTCGCAGCTCTGACAGAATGAACGGGAAGAACCGTGGTCCCAGCGTCGTCTGGATCTTGACGAGAGTATCTCGGGATGTGTTCCTGATCTCTATAGAACGTGACTTGAGGAAGTTACACACCTTCAGCAAGATCCTGAAATTCAGAAAATATTTCTGTAAAGTTGGTTATATTTGAGATGATTTAATTTTTACTTTTTTTTTTTGCTTATTTCCCTCTTCCCTAATTTTAAAATCTCGCAAATAAAATTCATTTTACTTAGATTTACTTTAAAAAAAATTCGCCTATCTCGAACTTAAAATTTGCGAATACCACTAAGTCTGTCTGCTCACAAATCTTGAAATTTTTGTCACACGAAAATAACCTAATTTACAGGAACAAGTCTGCTTATGACTTAGTACTATCTTTTACAGCAATAGATTCAATATCCAATTTCAGATTATCCTTAAGATTATAACGTATTATTATTATTGTGTTATTATCATTATTATCATTGTTAAAGACTTTAATTTCCAATTTACAATTACATTCAAGATTATATTTTTATTACTGCAAAGTGGGTAATTTTCGCCTGAGCTGACGGATTTCGCGAAAGGAGAACTCTCTATCTGTAAATCTATGTGAAATGAATTTTTCACTAGATTATTAAATTAACAAAGTTGGGAATCCATGAAAATAGCAAAAATAAAATCATAAACGAAAATAACCTAATTTACAATATATATTTAAGACCATTGAGGCCCATTATCTTTGTGTAACATATTCTGACACTAAGCATTATGCCTCCGAATACTTTGGTTGAAATAATGAACATGTATATTTACCCTGGCAGGTACCTCCCTAATGCCCCTCTAGGCAGATTTTGTAACAACTTGACCATGGCCAAAGCTATAGGAACCCTCAAGATCTCCTCATCTTCCGCATACTTTGATTTGACGATTTTATGCTCTCCGTCACTTTTGGCCTGAAATATACCAAATATGTAACCATGGCTTTAATACTAATATGAGCCAATCCATAGTTAAGTGGTGACACACAGGTCAAGATGTCCAGGAGTCCCAGGTTCAATCCCTCGATCCACTTTTAAGAAAGTGAAGGCATAAAAAGACAGACCAATGTATAAGAGATATACATGTACATCAGTTACATGTAAAGAACAAGGGGTATCTCAGGAAACATGAACATTTTATATGTCTTGCACTCTTCCCAAAACTATTTGGGGCATTTTGAGAACAACCAACAATTAAACAATAAAATAAGATATAAATAGCTCAATATCTTTTCATTTCTGCAGGTGCAAATAAAACAGAAAAAAAGAAGAAAACATAATCTAAAATCCTTCATGATAGAGCTATGACATCTGAAAAGTTGCAAGTATGCCCTAATTTTTTACTCTAAAATTTGTCATTTAGTCATGGAAAACTACAACACAAGGGACAAATGTACATACCTTCTGCACAAGAATTCGATGTAACTGATGTATCACAGTTTTCAGAATGGTGCCATGTATTTTAGTAGCTAAAGGCTCTGAGCAGAGTTGTTTCCCTTTTTCTGGTTCAGCATCAGCAGCAGTTGTCTCCCCTTCCTCGTTTATTTCAGGAGCTGGTTCCTCAGCTTCCTCAGTCACAGCATCCTCATCTTTGTCCATGTCTATCTCTTCTAAAATTAGATATAAACCCAAAGTTTGATGGGTACATTAAAAAATTCTGATTATCACTGAACTTGTCAGCTGAGCTAGAAAATAAGGAAAAGCATTTTGAAAGTTTTCCCCCTTAAAATTTCTTAAATACATGTAGGTACATGTATCTAAATTAATGCACATGTAAATCCATATCATTTTACTCAAAAATTGTTGTTTGTATGTTCTTTGACTGTTGAAGAAACTGTGGCAGACAGATGGATCGACAAACATCTATTGCAAAAACAATGTCTCCTCCCCATTCTGGGGTGGAAAGGGAGTGGAAAATTGTGTAGTCAAGCTGAATGAACTTAAGTCCTTGCACTTATCCCACAAAGAAGTTGAAAAAAGAAGGTTTTTAGACGGAAACAAATGTCTCCCCCACTCCCAATACCACAACAGCATATAATTGCGATTTTGGAAAAAAAGAATTAAAAGCAATTTTTTGGATATGGGTGCGACACAAAATTTGTAAAGGACACACAGACAGACAAAAACAAAACTCCAGGAGCACAACTTAACATGCTGATAAACATTCCTGTAAACTTTTGACAAATTTTGTGACAGACAGACAGACAACCCTGCCAAAACCAATGTCTCTCCCCTATAAATTGGGGTTGGGGGTGGGGGGATCAGGGGCAGACATAATTAAATGATAGGTAATGTCAGTGTAACGCAGTTTTCAACTGTGCCACTACTTCAGTCATGTTCAGATGGGGAGTAAACCTTCACGAGAAACGCCAATACAAGACTTCTATCCTCTGTACAAAATTTACCAACTTCCTCAAATAAAGTCAGGGTAGTAACAGGTCAAGAACCCATGACCGTCAACCACAGAGAAGTTAAAGTGATTACAAACCAGTGACATTAGCCACTCAAACACAGAGGTTGGTCCTCAAAAGAGATCGGTAAAAGGTAAAACATATATATGATTTCACAAATCTTGGCTCTAGCCTATACATTACCTGGTTTTTTGTCTTTGTTTTCAGGTGGTTCTCTTTCAACCTTTGGTACAGGTGTATTCTTCACATTCAATGTTGAACTGCTCAAGTCAAAGTGGAAATTGTCAAGCACTGCCACAATCACCCTGAAATAGCATCATTCTTTTTCTGCTAAACATATTTCCCTGTACATATTTCTTTAAAAACTGTTTATCTTGTAAAGTTTTATTCTGTTTCACCACTGTTTAATGATGCCCCTTTCAATATATTTCAGTTACATGTTATATAATGTACAGGTGGGCAGTTTACCTAACCATTGTTCCTGGGAAGAACCAGTTCTAAAACCCGATCTTCAGTAAGAACTGCCAACTTTCTCACATAAAGAGACACAGTTTGTAGTAGGGCTCAAACCTATTTGAGGTATTTAAGCAATTTTTCTTCCCATGACTTCAGACATAAACTAATTAAAATTTGTTCTTATTCCTTACTGCGCTAGATTTCTTAAATATAAATAATATTAAATTTAGCCAGTACCATTAGCTGTTCAAAAGTATGCTTCGAAAATAGTATTAAACTGACTGAAGTAGGAACAGTGTAGATCATGATCAGATTGCACATTGTGTTAACTATTTGCACATTGCGTTAACTATTTATAAACTGAAAATCGTGTTACCTGACCAAAAGCTTCTGTTTCTCCAATTTCCGTGACAGCAAAATCAAGTAATGCCTCAACTGATTCAGGTATGATTTCCATGGCAACAGCCTACATATAGTTCCTATACCTTCTATCGCGGCATCGAGAACTGAGGCATGTTTCTTGTATATGTCATCAATAATGAATGACGACACCATGGGAAGGAAAATGTTTGTCAGAGTGTCGTTATTCACTTTGTTGAAGTTAAGGTATTTGATAAGTCGTCGTAGAGCTCTCGACCTTTTGTACACCTACAAAATTGTAAGTTGCAAATTCAACCATTCAATTTAATTTACCAGTACGCATGCTTTGTTACTGCTATCACAATCTGTCCTTATTCCCTACACAAGTAAAATTGTATCTGATTCAGTGGTTTATGATCATAAAAATTATCAACATCTTCTGTTCAGTATGGAAGCTATATACAGTCAAGCCTGTCTTAAAGACCATCTCCAAATAAAGACCACCTGTCAACAAAGACCGCCAAAGCATCTTCCTGGTTTGCCTGTAGTGGAAAAGCAGTTTATCTTGTTTCTTGAAAACTAGGTGAGTTTCCAAAAATTAGAAACACACAAGTAATGATTTAAGATAATTTAAAATCTTACTCATATATTTCAGTATACACTGTACAAATGTACACAACAATTTATTTATCATGCATATTATATACATGTTCATCAACAATTTATATTTTCTTTACAATCTTGTGATCTATGACAGTGTACAATTAATTTTCTTCTCTTTTTGAGTTTAAACAATAATTGGCGGAAAGTTTTCTCACGGCAAACTCAAGTCTTTGGAAGGATTAGCACTACACAATACTGCAAACTTTATCATATTATGGGTCAGGTCCTTAGCATGGCTCAAACCCATGACATTCAGATGGCTCATATCGATGACATTCAATAGCGACAGCTTAGGTGGTTACAAATATGACACTAAAGCCATTTGGCGATGAAGTAAGTCACTACAAATTCACAAACATGTACACAACCTGAATATGTTTGATATTTTCATAGAAGTCTGCATCAATATCCTTGTCACGCAGAGGCTTGAGATCTGTGAATGAAGACTGGTCTCCAAATGTGTCCACCAAAGTAGCAAGTATAGTCACAAATTCATGGAACACAGTCTGGAAAACATTGTAAAAAAATATTATGGCAGTAGAGATGCTTTTATTTTTCTCACTGTGAGAGGTAAGGAAATGTACCAACATAAAAAACTGTATTAATTTTTTCATATTTTGATGAAAATAAAAATAATCTTATAAAATTATCTATAGAAACTTTTTCTCGAAAGTTTGTTTGTTTCAGTTCACATGAAGTCAACAAATCGTATAGTATCTTCTGCAAATTACCGTATTTACCTCTTTTTTTCAACTATGTCCTGCGCACCAATGAAACTACATGTACATAAAAAAAAATTCAATGTGATTTACCTGTGTTTTGCTTCGAAGTCCCATTTTGATATGTGGGACCAGCGCTCCAATGATAACCCGTTTGTAAGCTTCATCGTCCCATGGTAAAGAACCAAACTGGTTCACCATGGTTACCATACAGAGCGTGGAGCAATCTCTTAGAGACATATCTTCAACCTGATATATGAAAATACATGATAAACGTTGGCTAAAAAAGTGTGCAAGACAATTCTGACATTTGATCTTCAGGTGTTCAAGCACTTCAACCTTTACCATGATGGCTACTAAGCAACAGTTGTTCCACAGGCATGGTCCATGATAAGCTTGCACATTTATTATGTAGTCTTTTCACTGTTCATTCTGCTTGCTATTCAGTACGTTAGGTAAAACTTTAATTTTGTACCCCTTTTAACTATAGGTAAACTTGGGTAAACAAACCACCTTAGAAATTTCATAGGGGTAGTTTCTTCATGTGGATTGTTTTTAGTCCCTGCCGTCCCTGGGATTTCTCGCCGGGTGAACTTGCAAAGACTCCAAACAGGCTCAGGTTGAAGAGACAGATGCAGATACAGATACAATGAAATCTGGGTACCAGACCTTAGCTCTTATAGGGATAGGCTTAAAAAGAGATTCCACACGTTTGTAAATTTGTTGTCAGTATACTATGGACGCGAAATTTTAGGTCACACAAAATTTACCCAAAATGTACAATATAGAAACTTCCACGACACCGACAGTTTACTCACAGTTGATATAAAGAAGCAGCAGTTATAAACTAGAGTGAGACAGATTTGTGTATCCATGGTAACCATGCTCTTCAACAGACTGGTTGCCGACCTGTAACCTTCAAGACGTAACATGTAGTCTGGTTCATCCATACGGGTACGATCCCAGGAATTCAGCTGAAAATAGACATAATCACAGTATTTAGCACTGACCCCTTAAACTGTTTTATGTGTGCATAGAAATGAAAGCAGACAAAACATTTTTGCAGTCATCCCTTGCCATGCAGACCGAGATAATTCAAAGACAAAATGCTTTTTATGCTCAAACGTTTATAAACAAAGCTGCAAAATATCAACTCTTTAAGTATGCACAGATATTTTTTTATTTCAGAACTAAGATTTTTGTACGCTACTGAGCATTTAACATTTATGAACAAAGAGAGTACAAAAAGATCACTACTCACACTTTTTTGAAAATGGTTTTAAACCTGATTTCAGCATATATAAATACTTACTGTCGTGCAGTTTGTTAAAAAAAAATTTCTCGGAAAATTTTGTATAAAATCGAAGCCAAACATGTACAATATCACATGACAGTCTTCAAGTTTCCTTTAATGCTTTCTTTAGCTACTGAGAAACACTACTAAATTGCTTAGAATATACCCTTTCTAAATCGTACCTGTTGAACAATACTACTGAGTGGCCTGAGGTCTTCTTCTTTGTCACAAATAACCTGTGAAATAGACATCAAACTAAAATCTTTTCTAAATACAACTTGTGAGCTGGCCATGGCAAAACAGTATTACCTGCTTTATTCACGTTAATCATCAATCTATATACAAAAATACGTATTGGTACAATTCAGTCAGAATCTTAAAAATTCTATTTTAATAACTGAAATATCCTATTAAAGTGAACTAGAGCTATCACTAAATGTGATTAATACCCCCAAAAGACTGCTTTATAAACTGAAGAAGTTCGTAGTAACATAATGCCTTGCAAACAAACTAAAAAGAGATATTGTTCTTGGCAATAACTCTGTAATTTGTCAAGATAGAGTTATGGTTCTTGTACACTGCACTTCCTCTCAATGTGCTTGACCATTGTATGAAGTCGTATCGAATTCCAACTTGTAGTTTTCAAGTTATGCTTCGGACAAGGAAAACTAACAAAAGGCAATAACTCATTAAATACTCAGAATAGAGTTATAGTTTATATACACTGCACTTCCTCTGTGTTTGCTTGATCATTGTATGAAATTGTATTGAATTCCAACTAGTAGTTTTCAAGTTGTGCTCCGGACAAGGAAAAGTAACAAAGGGCAATAACTCTGTAATTAGTCAAGATGGAGTTATGGTTCTTGTGCACTGCACTTCCTCTCAATGTGCTTGACCATTGTATGAGGTTGTATTGAATTCCAACCAGTAGTTTTCAAGTAATGCTTCGGACAAGGAAAACTTATAAAGGGCAATAACTCAGTAAATACTCAAAATAGAGTTATAGTTCTTGTACACTGCACTTTCTCTGAGTTTGCTTGATCATTGTATGAAATTGTACTGAATTCCAACTAGTAGTTTTCAAGTTATGCTCCGGACAAGGAAAAGTAACAAAGGGCAATAACTCTGTAATTAGTCAAGATGGAGTTATGGTTCTTGTGCACTGCACTTCCTCTCAATGTGCTTGACCATTGTATGAAGTTGTATTGAATTCCAACTTGTAGTTTTCAAGTTATGCTTTGGACAAGGAAAAGTAACAAAGGGCAATAACTGAGTAAATACTCAAGATAGAGTTATAGTTCTTGTACACTGCACTTCCTCTGAGTTTGCTTGATCATTGTATGAAATTGTATTGAATTCCAACCATTAGTTTTCAAGTTCTGCTCCGGACAAGGAAAACTAACAAAGGGAAATAACTCTGAAATTAGTCAAGATGGAGTTATGGTTCTTGTGCACTGCACTTCCTCTCAATGTGCTTGACCATTGTATGAAGTTGTATTGAATTCCAACCAGTAGTTTTCAAGTTATGCTCCGGACAAGGAAAAGTAACAAAGGGCAATAACTCTGTAATTAGTCAAGATGGAGTTATAGTTCTTGTGCACTGCACTTCCTCTCAATGTGTTTGACCATTGTATGAATTTGTATTGAATTCCAACTAATAGTTTTCAAGTTATGCTCCGGACAAGGAAAATGCAATAGACCGCCCGACCGACCGCTCTACCAACCGACCAACCGACCAACCACCGGGTGACTCCTATATACCCCCCTAAACTTCGTTTTGGGGGTATAAATATCAGCATCGAGTATTTCTCTACATAACATTCTCCCTACAAAATTTCTAATATACTTGTCTATCTTTCAATTTGATAAGTACCATAATTGTTCATAGTCGAGTGCTCATAGAAAATCTACTGACTGAACAGTGCAGATCATGATCAGACTACAAAGCTCAGATGTGCATGCTGATCATTTTCTACAATAGTCACAATGAAAAAATTTAATTGCTTCCAACAGAATAGGAGTTAAATAATCTGAAACAGAAGTAAGAATCCTGTTATAAAAGAATGATTTTAAACAGTTAAATGTTTCTTACAGTAAATGCCTGGGCAAGTATAAGTCGGGACGGCCTCTGTGACAGGGTGGCAAACAGTTTGCTGATTGGTTTAAAGAACTGCTGGGTGTCGATAATATGTCTCAACAGGTTCAGAATGCTGGTCAGTATGTCCTCTTCTACTTTCTGAAATACATCAATGGAAATCATAATACAGTAAACTCTGTATATAACGACGGATAAATCGACTGTTTATAACGACCTCTGATATAACGACTCTGCATATAAAGTCTTTGTTTATAAAGATTACGGAAATAACAACTCTGGATCTAACGACTCTATTTATAAAGATTCCCTATATAATGACTCTCTTTATAACGACTCCAGATATAGGGAAATTACAGATATAAGGAACAAAAGTATATAGGCCCAAATTTATTTCATGTGTATTGAATATGAAAATGATACCAGTATGGATATAACATACTTCCGGATATAAGGGACAAATTGAAATGGTCCCAAGGAGTTCCCTATATTCCCAGTTTACTGTTAATACAAAATTTCTTTTTAACCCTCCTCCTTTCAGTCCACCCATATATTAGGCAAAGCGACGTACCTTTTGACTGAATCAATCAGATGTATTCTTCTCAAAACAGAAAGAATCTCAAAAAAAAAAAAAAAAAAATTGGCAATGGCCAAAAAGACAGATTCTGAGAAAAAAAAAATTTTGTTGACAAAACAGATTCTGACAAATTTTTCTTCTCTCCTTATAACAAAACAGATTTTGACAAAATACTTTTGCCATGGCAACAAACCAACAATCTTATTACCATAAACACTTAAGAGAAAAAACTTACTTGAGGCTTTGTATACTTCGGGTTCAAGAAAGGCAGTAACAGCCTGACTAGAGTAGCACTCATTTCTTCATCCTGAACAAAGCTGCTGATTCTACAAAATATAAGAAACTTACATTGTACATAATATGCTTGCAAATATGTCTATTTAACTTAGATGTTATTACTTACGCTACTAGCAGTAAGTCCATCATTCTGTCTGCAACAAGTCTAGATCATTGTCAGCCTGTACATACATGCAGGCTACTCATAATCTGCACTGTTTGCTATTCCATCAGTAAATCTTCACATAGCATCAACGGCATTGTCCAAATTAAGAGGCGTGCATACTGATCATGATCTGCACTGGTGCTAAAGGCAGAACCATTTTCCTTCAGCAGGTTAAAAGCTAAATATTTAATAAGGTCTGACCAATGATGCAATACCAGCCGCTTAAATGCTGCTTATTTGAAGTTTTAGCAAGTTCAACTGTTAGTGATTTTCTAACTGCGCAGATGTATATTCTGATCATGATCTACACCAGTTCACAAGATGGAAATACCTATTTGGAGCAGGTTCTGGAGCAGGGTAAATGTCAAATTTGAAATAACATCTATGTCAACTGAAACTCAACTCATGCTTGGTGCAGCCAACTTTTCATTAAACTTAAGCATACTTTGTTTACATACTTTACAGTAAGTTTTCAGTGATTTTTAAGCAAGCAATTTACCAAACCATTCTTCCTGAAAAGGAACAGTGGTAGACTCCTATTCTCCATAAGAAACTGGTCAAGGGTTTAACACAAAACAGTTGTAAGTCCTTCCTTATTTCACATAATTTGCCACTGTTTTGCATTGAACCCTAGTCAGGTAACTTTTTTGCATAAAGGGTCAGGTCAGTAGCGGGAGTCAGTAACTCATTCCTCTCAATCAGTGAGAGATTATGTGATTTCAAAGTCTGCAACCCTAAGCACTTGTTGACAGAGGCTGGTCCTGATTTAATCCGCTTACCTTGAGAGGATGTCCAATTCTTTGCCAGAGATTTTACTTTTCTTGTGTAGTTGTGTATTTAATGTAGAGACAAATTTCTCGATGTAGACCAGGACATCTTGTACATGAGGTAACAGCAGCCGGATACCTATGTCCCTCTCTGTTAAAGTGGAAAAGGAGCAAATTTGAGCCTATTAATTCACTGTTTGCTATGCTATTGTTATATTTCAACATCTTTTGATTTTCTTTCATTATACTATACAGTCAAACTTCTTTGCGAGACCATGTGTATTATGAGACCATGCATACTAAGAGACCAGTATTTTTGAAGGTGTTACATAAATGTATCTCTAAAGTCTTAAGAACTTTGTTCATCCCTCCCTAAAAAGAAGTTTTATGTAGCTAATGGAAATTGGGCAAATTTTGCGTGACGAAAATTACATCATTTGTGTGCAGACTTATATCTGAATTTTATATATTCGCAAAAGGAATATTCTCCGATAGTAAATCTATATGAAATGAATCTTTGGCAAGAGTTTTAAATTAGCAAAGTGGGAATTTCATGAAAAATAGCAAAAATTAAATTACAGTGAAAATTACCCATTTTACAGTTTTTAAGCATTTTAATCTCAAACAAACACAAAAAAATAGTTTACGTCATGAGTCATCTACAACCTATCAGATCAGTGGTATAGAACCATTATCCGTAGCCACACTCTATAACAGCTAAGTACCAAGTAAAGAAATGTGACAGCAATATACATGTAACACCGTCACTTTACAGAAATACTAACCTTTGACATTTTCAGCAGACGGCAAGTTGACCATGTGATTAATCTCAACGACCTTCACCTCTTCCTCCTCATCCGTTTCTTCTAGAAGATTGTAGACCATCTCCATGATACAGCTGATCACATGACTAGCCACATCTTTCTTCAACAGGAGTTTCATTACCATTGGGAGGGGAGACAACTCTGAGTTGTCTCTGTGATGCTTTCCAAGCAGAGAAAAGTATCTAAAATTAAAATAAAACTGAAATTACCCTGAGTGAAAGTGTACATACTAACCATAAAGTCTTTACATGAAATCTGCTCACTTAAAAACTGAATATGTACACTATAAACTATAGATATACATTGACCTTCAAACAATGACCTTTGCATCAGTTTGATCCGGTACTCAGACTATCTCAGCTTGTGATTTTCATGAAAAAAATAGGTATATAATGTCAGAATGTGTTATTACAGTAAACCTAAAAAAAGAAAAAGAAAAGAAAGATAAAAAATTTAAAAAAAAAATTAGAACACTTTTTTTTATGCAATACTTTATTCAGTTTCCTACCTTGGATTTTTGGTGCAGCACAAAAACAGTTTGAGCAGTGGGGTAGGATGGTAGAGCCCCTCAAACGACAGTTTATCAAGCTGGGGCCAAACAAGTGCCTCAAACATGGCGTCAAGCTCAACTGGTCGCCATGGATACTTGTCGTATTCTTCCATTATCTGTAAATAATGTCTACACATTTTAGAGGGCTGACAACAAAGGAGTCCCATTTGCTATTATTTCTACCAGTACAGTAAAATTCTGCTATTAAGACCGCCCTAGATATCAAGACCAAACATTTCTGAACCAAAAGGCCAATTTTATAGCAAAAAGTCTTGATGAAAAGACCATTTAGATAATTAAGACTACTTTATGCAGGTCCTAATTGTGGTCTTATTACCAGAACTCTACTGAATTTATGTTTTTACTCAAAAGCAGTTTTGAAAATAAACCACCCCAGCCCATTTCTGAATTACCCTTTGACTGAATGCTAAACACCAGTTCAACAATATTGTTTAGTGTAACACTGTACTGGGAAAAATAAGAACAGGTAAAAGTATTAGTTTTTACCGGTACTTCAAACTAGAGAGAAATCAATTTCAACAAAGACCTTCCGTCAACCCTGATATTTACTTACACGGTGTTAACTGGTAACAATAGCAACTTATACTCAAATCATCTATACCTGAATCATTCTATAAATAGAATGCTGCCGGATATCCTTGAGTGGATTGATCACATAGGGCACGAGCCTCTCACGGTTATCCAGTAACACGCCACACAATGTTCCCAGCCCAACGATTATCTGTACAATATCCGGCAGAAACGAGTCCATTAGATGTCCAAGCTTCTTGAAAATTTGATCTATAGAACTCAATGCCCTGAAAGAAATAACGCTTATACAGTAAAGTTTTGCTATTAAGACCTTCCAATATTACAACCACCCTCGATATTACGACCAAACACTTTGGGAACCAAATGGCCCATTTTATGGTAAAAAGGTCTCAATAAAAAGACCATTTCATAATTAAGACCACTTTATGCCGGTCCGAAGTGGTCTTATAACCAGAATGTTACCGTACATATCAATATCATTGTTGTCTTCTGACTAGTGGTCTTTGTTCACAGGTTTAACTGTAACTCGCGAAACTTAATTTGTCATTTTTTAAATTGCCGAATAAATGCATTTTTCTACAATTAACACAATCTCTTAAATACATTCAAGCTCATAATAGAACTATAATTATGTACAAGAATTCTGTTGAAGTAAAGAAACTTTTCACAAAGTTGTGTGTCAATCTGATTGAATTGCTATGGGCACTGCCTACCTACCCTTGTACTTTCTTTACAGGTAATACATTGGTCAAGTCTGTATTTTCTCTGACATCTCTCGCCATCTTGTAGGGATTGTCTGAAAAATAAATTAAACGTTTGATATGATTTATTTCTGTTTGCCCTTTCCTTTCATCTAAATGATATACGCAATGTATATTACGTTAAGTGTCCTTGATAGCTATATACATGTATATATTGACGATTTACATAACAATCAGCTGGACACCTTCGGGACTTGGATTATTCGAACCCATGGATTATTCGAAGTAAAATCTTGGTCCCCGGCACTTCGAATAATCGAGACTCAATTGTATAAAAGACTAATAAAATAAGGCCATTTCAGTAAAAAGACCACTATTTAGTTGTCCAAACAGTTCGTCTTAACGCAGGAACTTAACTGTACAACTAAAAAGTCACCTGTAACAAACTGCTGAAATGGAGCAAACACCAGGTCCATAAACACCTTCAGTTCATCTGTCTGACAACCGTTGAGGAACCGGAACACTATCGACTGTCGTATCTTGCTGAACTGTTTCCCGGCTGTCCCCTTCCCCGTCTTTACGTGCATCTTCCCATATAATATCCTGTATGAAAGTAACAAATTACCCAAGTTCTCATTTGTTAATGCGAGTTACCTACTTTTGTCATCCAATCAGATTTATTTATTATTGGGTAATACTGCATTAACACAGTATAGTTTATATCTCCAACTTTCGGCAAAAAAATTGTATTAGATTTTATAATAGATAGGAAACATGTTGGGGTCTCATTCATTCATTCCTAGAACAACATAAGATGGACTTTTATAAAACCACGAAACCAACAAATTACATTTTCAATTAAACTTTGTATGTGTTCTTCCATATGATATCACATAAATTAATTCAGGCAAGCAAGCATGACGAATAATGAAGATAAATCAAGTATAGAATGAAATTTTTCATTGTAGGCCTGTAGTTAATCAATGAAGAGTTACGTAAGAAAACTCTACCTCATAAGGACAGGAAGAACATCATTTCTATGTTCACGGCTAATAGCACTGTTTTCATTGTCGATGCTAAACAGAACTATCTCATTCTTGAAGGATCTATCTTCTAGAAGTCTGTTGAAGTTTTCCCTGGTAAGTAGAAATATACGCTACATGTATATACATGCAAACATTACTTGTTCATTTACAAACTGCACAGCTGTATGGTATATTAGGGTTTCATCGTTGGTACCGGTTTCCCATATGACCAACGCCCCCAGAAGAGTTTAGTTATTTTAGGTTTTCGGGGGATAGTGCAAGATACAGAAAGCGTCCCAATTCCAGAGACACCCCTGGTTCTTTATCATGCCAGGTTTTCACCCATACATGGGACCTCGGTTTTAAAGTCTAATCCGAAAGACTGTTAGTAATTTTAGTTGGTCAGCCCTGGGAATCGAACCCACAACCCCGAGATTACAAGTCTCGTGCTCCACCTATTGAGCTATCCGGGCTAAGCTGAATATCGTTAGCCTAGTAAATACTGTAAATCACTTTGAATTCGTGAGACAAAAGTTCACGATTTTTATCTACGGGTCAATTCACTAGACCATGAATTCGTGAACAAACTGGTTCACACTGTTGTAACCATATCGATCATTCCCGGAGAACTTTGAATTAACAATTCATGAATTCACGAAGGAGCGCTCTTGCGAAAATAAAGTTCTCGTGAATATTTCATGATTTACAGTACAAGGTTTGTGACTGGTAAGCAATTTTGAAGAGATATCTACCATATTAATTAAGCTTAAAACCCCTTTAAAAATGTTTGCTGTCTTACTACGGGATGTATTTTTCATAAAGGATTCATTGCATTTAATACTAAACTTTGTCGAGTCCAAATGTTTTAAAGAAAAGCTCAAAATGTTCAGTCTTACTGGGAGATGCCTTTTTCATAAAGGATTCATTGCATTTAATACCAAACTTTGTCCAGTCCAAACGTTTTAGAGGAAAGCTCAAAATGTTCAGTCTTACTGGGAGATGCCTTTTTCATAAAGGATTCATTGCATTTCAAAACCAGACATTGTTGAGTCCAAAAGTTTTGAAGAAAAGCTCAAAATGTTCAAAGTATATTTGAATTTATCTATTAACCTTTACTCTATGGGTGGCAAAAGATTCTGCCTTTGCACAATCCATTTAGTCTGATCATGATCTGCACTGTTCACTACTCAGTCACTTAATTTTCAATCAGCTTCCCTCTGAGAAATTAATAGTTTTGTCTAAATTGAAAGACGGACCAGTCTATTTAACAAATCGAGGGGTGACCACAAAACTGTACTAAGTCCTTCTTTATTTCAAACAAGTTACAATAGTTTTGCAGTCAGCCAACAAAATGTAGTCAGGTAACCTTTAAAACAGTTTACAGCAAAAATATTTGAATCCTGTTTCTTCCAAATTTGTAGAGTTGCTGCCACTCCTGAAAACCTTTTAAATCTATAAAGACTTTCAAATATTTTCTTTTCTTACAAATTTAAAATGCATGAAAAAAAAGTTTTGTTTCATAAAAGAAAACATTGAACACGCAGAATATATTAAATGCTAACCTGTATGGCAGAAGGTATTTGTACTTGTATGTCATTATACACTGGAACGCCGTCTTCTGTACATCTGCATTTTTATGTATCAGCAACTGAAAGAAAGTTATTAAGTTTGAAGTATATATTGCTTTCGTATGGGTTTGTAAAATCATGAAGTGATTAAAACATAAGATTAAAAGCAGCAGAAATTTCCAAAAGTCTGTAACGGGTAGGCCTATATTCAACCTTTGGGAAAAAAAACACAAAAGTAATGCTGTAAATTACCCAAAAAAACACTTCACAGAATGATGGTTATACTCAGATTTGTTCAAAAGGTTAAATGGGCATTTATGTTTAACAAACAATTTCATGAAGAAGACGATGCAGAAACTACTATAAACTATATTAAAATAGCGTCAAATTCAATTTACATCTCGTTCTCCAAAAAAATGTAAGAACTAAATAAACCATGTGTAAATGGTCTGATATAAAACTATTCACATCATGACCCAAGTATGATTCAAACATGCACACTTCAACATCTACATCGCTATCCCTCTATTTACAAAGAAAATCATAAAACCAAATAAATGAACCATACATTATTACTTACATCAAAGTAAAGCTGTCTCAACTCAGGTTCCATGTACATAGATTTAGGATCCTTAAACTTGGCAAATAGTTCCAGTTGCACTAACAAAGAACTGGTTGCAGCTTTTCTTTTCTTTTTTTCCACAACTTTACTGCCATCATCCTTTCCAGCTTTCCTGGCATTTTTACTTTCTTTACTGACTTTCTTGGACTCATTATCCAACATCCCTTTTTCATCAGCTTTTTCTTCAGCATCTGTTTCCATATCATCACTCCCTTCATGTATTGCACTTAATCTTTTCTTTTCTCTTTGTAGATTTTCCTTTTTCTCTTTTTGCTTTTTACTATGCTCTGCATCATCATCACTTTCAATATCATCATTTTCTTCATCATCATCTTCATCATCATCATCAACATTGTCATCATTATCATCGTCATCAGTTTGTTCCACTTCGCTTGAATCAATTTTCAAAGACCTAGTCCTCATTCTCCTTACTGAAGTCACTATCTTCTTTGTTTGACCTTTAATCTTACTTGAATTTTCTGCCTCATTTTCAGAGTCACCCATGCTTCTGGTCCTAACCCTTGTTGGGGCAACTATCTTCTTTTTCCTAACATCTCTACTATCTACATCTGAACCTTCTGTTTCACTATGTTGTCTTTTTCTAGTTCTCAATTTCTTAGAATATTTAGAATCTTCTTTGTCTTCATTCGACTCCTCCTCTACACTACACTGACTTCTAGTTCTAATTTTACTTGAGACAGCACCTGATTTTTTGCCAGAGCCGTCTTTTTTTCCATCATTTTTACTTTCATTTTCTTTTTCTACATCTGTATCACCTTTATTATTACTAAATATTTCAGCTTCCATACTATCTGACAAATTCATCTCTTCTGTTTCCATAGCAACCTGTTCATTGTTTTCTTTCAGTACATTCTGAGTTGGTGCAACACTTAAATCTGTCAGATAGTACTCATTTCTGCAAACAAAGATTCAAACTGTAGTGTAAAGGACATATACTTGCTTATTTACATACCCTTCTCTTTTTGCGGTGGTTTTACCGCAGATTTTTTCATTAGTAACACTTTGTCCTACTAGATTACCTTTTTCTCAGTACACACTGATTATACAGGAAGACAGTTTAGCAAATGAATGGCCAGGTACAGTGCAAAACATTTTGTGATTTTTTTAGACAGTTATGTAAACAATTCAAAACATTTTTTGATGAAATATTACTTTTTACCAACCATCTTTACTGATTGCGAGCTTTGATGAAATGATGTTTTTGACAAACTGTCCCCATTTGTCCAACATACTATAAATGAAATTTCATAGACCAAAATGTCTAGCCAAAAACAAAATGCACATTTCTTAAACAGCACCTTTGTATTTGATAAATTTGCTGAATTTTTCCAAGATTTTGTTTAGTCTGATACAAATGTAGTAAGAACGTTAAATGTGTCTGTTGTCAAATCAGCAAACAGACATTTTGCTGGTCATCCCTAATTTTATCCTCGCAATAATGCTAACTTATCAAATTAATTACAGATAACCTTTTGTGTTTGTATAGCATGTTACCACCATATGAATGAATACAAAAAAATCTGGCATTTGCTTTACTGTAGAAATGCTTACTTAAGAAATTTAAACAGCAATGGAACAAAGACTCTAGATTTCCCTGAGCATTTCTCGGGAAACTCCTGCATGGTTTTCCACAGCTGTTCCCTGAAGTTGCTGTAACTAGGTGTTGTTTCATTGTCTCCACAAAGCTCCTGTATACTTGTAGTGAAAGCCGATACTATACTGTCTGAGTCCGTCCCTTCTAATTCTTGCTCCGTTATTTGTGACGGTCGCCTAAACAACTGCTCCTCTGAAATTGTAGTGAACTGTACAGTAGGCTAATATGTGGAAGTAATCTTTCAAGGTGAAATGAATTTCTTTGCAGTCTTTGTAACTCGCACTGTTGTTACAAATGTTTAGGCAAAAAAAGCATGTGTTTCCCGTCTCTGTACCGAAAAATGTAAGGTCTAAAGGTTGGCAGTTTTTTATATATTTATTTTGCCTTTTTTGCTCTGAAACACATGAATTCTGTTTGTTTTGTCACTTCCTCATAAAAGATTTTGAGGTTGGCAGTAATAAGTTGGGGTCAAAAAGGGTGGTCAGGAGATCAGAAACACATTTTTCTTTTAGGCCTCAAGTCATTACTTCTTATTGATAAATTTAAATACAGATCTAGTCTTGGATTCTTGAATTCATGGCGTAAAGAAAGATAACAAAATGTAAACCCACATATCAAACAGCCTGCTATACATAGGGTTGTTTCCCATTAGTTGTCATTGACAAAGTGCTTGTTGCTACATGAATCACTTTTACCTTTCTCACATCTTCAAATTATGAGCAATATTTTACTCAGATTTTCCAGTGCATGATATATAAACTTAACAATTTTAAAAAGCGCAATCTTTTCAATCAGTCATGGATTTTGAGCAGTGAGTAAAATTGATATTTTTTATTATCAAATCACGTTTCAATCAAATTATGTTCGAATTGTATATTGAACGTGTTGGAAAAAAACAAAGGAATGGCAAAAAGCATGGTGTTCTTGAATTTTCCAAATTACACTTGTAATAACGACAAAATACCTGTCAAATTTTAAAAGTTGTTAAGTAAAGATATACAGCTGTATTCAAACAGCCATAATTTTTACTTATTAAGCTAAACTAATTCATTTATCCTCAATTGCGAAACAAGTTCTTACAACTTAGATTAATCGCTCGAGACTCATTCCAGATGAAAAGAGAGAGGAAAAGTGGAATTATCTTGCGTCTTGCCTAAGGACACAACCACCATGGCACTGGTGGGGAACAAACCCAGGACCCTCCAATCCTGAGGCATACGCACTACCACTGTGCCTCCTTTGTAAGTATTTCGTGGAACAATGTTTATTCTTGCAGTGATTTTTTTGTAAGTTTATACATGTATCACTTTTTCCTCAAGATGTTCTTATTGAAAGGCATTTTTGTAAAATATATATGATGAAGGTCGCTAAATATTTCCAGAAATGTTGGCCTCATTCTTACAATTAAACAAACACAATGTAGAACTTACCTGATCTCTCTGAAGCCATTTCCAGCTCACGACCATAAATTTTCCAGAATTCCTCTCTTTCCATACCCTGAGCATGACTAGATATCAACGTTCTGACTGGTTCCCATAATAGTTTGAAATTTACAAACACAGTACCAATTAAGTACCTCAGTGGAACCTGAAAGAGAGAAAACTAGAGCTATCACTAAATGTGATTAATACCCCCAAAAGACTGCTTTATAAACTGAGGAAGTTCGTAGTAACAGAATACCTTGCAAACAAACTAAAGAGAGATATTGTTCTTGGCAATAACTCTGTAATTTGTCAAGATAAAGTCATGGTTCTTGTACACTGCACTTTCTCTCAATGTACTTGACCATTGTATGAAGTCGTATTATTTCCAACTAGTAGTTTTCGAATTATGCTCCGGACAAGTAAAAGTAACAAAGGGCAATAACTCTGTAATGAGTAAAGATAGAGTTACTGTTCTATTGCACTGCACTTCCTCTCATTGTGCTTGACTATTGTATGATGTTGTATTGAATTCCAACCAGTAGTTTTCAAATAATGCTCCGGACAAGGAAAAGGAACAAAGGGCAATAACTCTGTAATTAGTCAAGATGGAGTTATGGTTCTTGTGCACTGCACTTCCTCTCATTGTGCTTGACCATTGTATGAAGTTGTATTGAATTCCAACTAGTAGTTTACAAATTATGCTCTGGACAAGGAAAAGTAACAAAGGGCAATAACTCTGTAATGAGTAAAGATAGAGTTATTGTTCTTTTGCACTGCACTTCCTCTCATTGTGCTTGACCATTGTATGAAGTTGTATTGAATTCCAACCAGTAGTTTTCGAATAATGCTCCGGACAAGGAAAAGGAACAAAGGGCAATAACTCTGTAATTAGTCAAGATGGAGTTATGGTTCTTGTGCACTGCACTTCCTCTCATTGTGCTTGACCATTGTATGAAGTTGTATTGAATTCCAACTAGTAGTTTACGAATTATGCTCTGGACAAGGAAAAGTAACAAAGGGCAATAACTCTGTAATGAGTCAAGATAGAGTTATTGTTCTTTTGCACTGCACTTCCTCTCATTGTGCTTGATCATTGTATGAAATTGTATTAAATTCCAACTAGTAGTTTTCAAGTTATGCTCCGGACAAGGAAAAGTAACAAAGGGCAATAACTCAGTAAATACTCAAGATAGAGTTATGGTTCTTGTACACTGCACTTCCTCTGATTGTGCTTGATCATTGTATGAAATTGTATTGAATTCCAACTAGTACTTTTTAAGTTATGCTCCGGACAAGGAAAAGTAACAAAGGGCAATAACTCTGTAATAAGTCAAGATGGAGTTATGGTTCTTGTGCACTGCATTTCCTCTGAATGTGCTTGACCATTGTATGAGGTTGTATTGAATTCCAACCAGTAGTTTTTAAGTTATGCTCCGGACAAGGAAAAGTAACAAAGGGCAATAACTCTGTAATTAGTCAAGATGGAGTTATGGTTCTTGTGCACTGCACTTCCTCTCAATGTGTTTGACCATTGTATGAAGTTATATTGAATTCCAACTAGTGGTTTTCAAGTTATGCTCCGGACAAGGAAAATGCAACAGACCGCCCGACCGACCGACCGACCGACCAACCACCGGGTGACTCCTATATACCCCCCTAAACTTCGTTTTGGGGGTATAATAAGGTTTATGGTAACAGGTATATGACAAAAGCTATGCTACAGGAAAACCTACCTAAAGGTTTATGATGATAGAGATGTGGGAATGAGATTATAAATTTTCTACGACATCCAATCTCATTCTTGTGGCAGGTACATTTTGAAATTGCACTTTTTTCAAGCCTGTTTTGAGACAGACGCATTAGACTGGTCCAAGAAAAAGTTATTACAGGCTTTAACCTGAAATATTTGTCTATGTGTACCCAAATGATATTGAAAATTGCAAACAAACCTTTTTTATTGGGGTTGAATGCCTATTTTTGAAATTTCTTAAATAACTTACAGGTAGGCAGTTTATCTTATAGACCTATTAAACAATCGGTCCTGGGAAGGACTAATACTTGACCCCTATTCTCTATCAGAAACTGCAAACTTTCTCATCTAAAGAGATACAGCTAGTAACAGGCTTACACCCATTACTCTCAGTCATTAAGAGGTTTCAGTGATTTAAGAAAGTGGCACGATATAACCACACAACTGCCACTTTGTCAACAATTACACAGCAAAAGCACAACAAATCCAATCAAAATCTGTTAAGGTTACAAAACATTTGTGTAACCAGTCACAAACCTCTTGCTACTTACTGGCTAGATGTGAGCTCAGTTTTCCAAATTGACCAATCATAAGCCAGAGACTGCAGACTGCTCTTTAAGTGAACTTTCATTAGATTAGGTGCTGATATATGATCTTACCTGAGCAAAAGGTCCTGCAGGGATACTGTTCTGTACTGATTTATGTTCCAACTTCTGTAAATGCCTCAGCTTCTCTCTATAATCCTGTATGCTGGCAGATGTTGTCTCTGCAGAGAGGCAAATCTTGAAAACATCTATAGCCTCAACTTCCTGGAAAGTTCAACACAGAAATCAGTAAGACTGTCATAAAAAAGAAAGACTGTCACAGGTAACATTGTTATAAATCAGGATGGTCACAGGTAACATTGTTATAAATCAGAAGGACTGTCACAGGTAACATTGTTATAAATCAGAAAGACTGTCACAGGTAACATTGTTATAAATCAGAAAGGCTGTCACAGGTAACGTTGTAATAAATCATAAGGACTGTCACAGGTAACATTTTTATAAATCAGAAGGACTGTCACAGGTAACATTGTAATAAATCAGAAGGACTGTCACAGGTAACACTGTTATAAATCAGAGGGACTGTCACAGGTAATATTGTTATAAATCAGAAGGACTGTCACAGGTAACATTTTTATAAATCAGAAGGACTGTCACAGGTAACACATTGTTATAAATCAGAAAGACTGTCACAGGAAAAAAAATTATAAATCAGAAAGACTGTCACAGGTAACATTGTAATAAATCAGAGGGACTGTCACAGGTAACATTTTTATAAATCAGAAGGACTGTCACAGGTAATGTTGTTATAAATTAGATGGACTGTCACAGGTAAAATTTTATAAATCAGAAGGACTTCACAGGTAACATTGTTATAAATCAGAAGGACTATCACAGGTAACATTGTAATAAATCAGAAGGACTGTCACAGGTAATTTTGTTATAAATCAGAAGGACTGTCACAGGTTACATTGTTATAAATCAGGACTGTCACAGGTTAAATTTTTATAAATTAGATGGACTTTCACAGGTTACATTGTTATAAATCAGAAGGACTGTCACAGGTAACATTGTTATAAATCAGGACTTTCACAGGTTACATTGTTATTACAAATAAGAAGGACAGTCACAGTTAACATTGTTATATATTAGATTGACTGTCAGAGGTAACATTGTTAGAAATCAGGACTGTCACAGGTAACATTGTCATAAATCAGAGACTGTCACAGTTAACATTGTTATGAATAAGATGGACTGTCACAGGTAACATAGTTATAAATCAGAAATACCTTCAGGTAACATTGTATTAAATCAGGACTGTCTAGGTAACATTGTCATAAATCAGAAAGACTGTCACATGTAACAGTGGTATAAATCAGAAGAACTGACACAGGTAACCTAGTTATAAATCAGAATGGGTGCCATGAGTAAGTTCATCAAGAATCAGAATGACTGTCATCAGCATGACTGTCATCAATGAGCTTCCCACAAAGGATAGTGCATACTAGTTAAAATCAATTGACTGGTTACTGAGAAATAGAAGACCCTAACTAACAGACCATCAGAGCAAATGGCAAACTGTTTACAAACTTCTGCAAGTAAAATTTCAAGTAACTTTTTGAGGCAAATCTGTAATCATTCAAATATAATACTTACAGAAGGTGGCAATGGAAGTTCAAAGTTGGCAAATATCCGCAACGTATGTAAACGTACCTGAAAATAGGAAAACATGAACATTTTCTAAAGTAAAATAGCTACTGTGGAGTTTCATTTTTTATGGCCAATGAATGACTTGAGCAACAACCATATTCTGATAATAGCATT
This sequence comes from Saxidomus purpurata, assembly GCA_022818135.1. NCBI lineage: Eukaryota > Metazoa > Mollusca > Bivalvia > Venerida > Veneridae > Saxidomus > Saxidomus purpurata. The sequence continues at coordinate 14,332,223 of JAFMSR010000003.1, forward strand.
CACTGTAAGCAAAGTGGCTTTTTGTTAGGTTGCCCAACTGCATAAAAGCTGGGTTCTAAAGATAAATTTCTTTAAGGTGAACAACAGACCAAAACCTGCCTCAAACTGGAAGAATTGTTTGTTCAATGCATCAATAAGTTACAGCTCAGATAAGCCAAAACATAGATGCACACATGCAAATACACTGAACCGCTAAGGTGAAAACTATGTAAAGCCAGCCCCAGTTGGCTTGACAATAAGTAAACCAAAATAAGTACATGTACTAATTTCAGATCATTACTGAATGCAGTACCCAGTGGAGTTTTTATTTTATTTAGAACAACTCTAAAGGTACAAATAAGATTTTTTTTAGTTCAATCTCAGTGGTAGAGTGGTAAGGGTCACTGACTTGAAATCACTGTAACCTCTCATAGATTGAGGGCCATGGGTACGCTCCCTGCTACCGACCATGTCTCTTTATGTGAGAAAGTTGGCAGTTTCTTACGGAGGATAGAAGGCTAGTACTGGTTCAATCCAGGAACGATTGTTAGGCAAACTGCCCGCCGGTTAAAATGACCCAAAACACGGTTTGACCCAGCGTTAAAACTCCTACAACAACAACAGTTGTAAAAACATGCTTAACTTGGAAACATGCGGGCGTTTGCCATTGGGAACAAGTCAATTAACTGGATCCTTTTAAAGAAGGTAGAAAAATATGTGGGTATTGAACAATTCTGAAACTAATATATCTACAGTATCACACGGCAGAAGTTCTGTGTCCGAGCATGTATTTTGCAGTAATCTACAATTTGGCACAAAAACATGTCGACTGAATTGTCAAAATAAACTGGTTGAAAGTGTCTCTTGCACCGGAATTATTCACTGGCAGATCGTAAGTTAGTTACTAGTTGTTTAGACGGGCCCTGCCAGATTAATGATATTGTACCGTATCGCCTAGACCCCAGCATGTCTACCGTCACGCTGCTAAAAGTCTGATGTCAAAAGGGAGACATTTTGCCCACCCACCACCAAAGAACAATCTTTGAAGCCAAACATATGTCAACAATGGTGATCTGCAGATCATTGTCATGCAGATTTTAGAAGTTCATCAGACTAAGCAGGCTGCTTTCTACACCACTAAAAGTCAGAATGACATTATGACTTCCAACAAGAACACAGTACAGGTAATTGTGACACAGGTGACCCAACACTCTCCTTATCCTTTCTTGAAATTTTAAGAGAAAAATTGCCCAAAATGTTAAAATGCATATGAAATGTAGTAGTTTTCTGAGACAATTTTTGTTTCCACAAATAATGCTTATTGAACCTCAAACGAATGAATGAGTGGTGTTTTATGGTGCATCCACTTTCAAGGTCATAAAGCACGCATTAAATTTTTTTTTCAAGAATGTTATATGCATGAATGTCGCTAAGTGTTAAAACAATGTTTATAACAAAGATGTGCAGCCACCTCCTTGCTGGTTTGAGTCACAAGTTGCATTGGGCTTTACCATATCTGTATGGACCTCAGCTCTCCAAGCCCATTGAGTTGGCTTTTACAATACACGCAGGGCCTCTCCCACGGTGGCTGCAATTATTATCAAACCTCAGCTGCTGTACTTTATAACATGTCACACCTACCAATGACTTGGGTGATGACAGATTTTCCTGAAGCGCAGGGAATATGTTCAACAATGTATCAGAGGTAAGAACATCTTGGTGACCTGTGTTGACTGCGTGTGTGAAGTATAAATCTACCAGTCTCAGCATGTGTACACTGCAGCTTCTTTCGCTGAAATCGGAACAAAAATAGTATATAGTTACTGTAGCAGGAAAGGTCATTACCATACGTCCTTCATAGTTACATGTTCAAATCACATCATCTTGATCACAGAATTCTCCCAAGTTAGAACATTATCCAGTTAGCCAATGAAAGGTTATTCGCAGCAATTAGCTAACTTGACATGCATTATTTGGGCTGTGCTGTGCTAAGCTATGCTGTGCTGTGTGCATAGATGAGTTATGCTGTGCTTAGCTATGCTGTGTTAAGCTAACTAAGATGAGCTGAGTTGAGCTGTACTAAGCTCTGTTGTGCTGTTTTATACTGTAACTGCATCATACTAAATTGTATTGCTATTCTGCACTGCATTGGTGTTTTGCATTGTATTGTAATGTATTATATTGTGTTGCACTGTGTTGTTTTGTTTTGTCTTGGGTCTGAATTGCGTCACAATAACAAAGAGCCTGCTGGTTTCTGATTTTTCCTTGGCAAACAAACTCTGGTTACTTCATATAAACAACATATAAAATGGTACTAGCTATAAGTGTTATAACAGCATAAGCTTCTGCCTTCAGATAAAAAGGAAAATGTACTCAAACATCAAGTAAACATCAGTTGTTGGACTATTAAACAATGATAATAATTAAACTTATCATCTCTATCTTTATTTTAATTGTTAAAATTGTTTTGTGATAACAACATCTGACAGACACTAATGTTTCAGTAGGCAGAATTTGCTGCAGCTACTCTCTTACTTTGGCACTAAAAATTACAAACTTTTGAACAAACAAGAGGTGTCCCTCACAGGTGACAAATGCCCCGAAAGAGGTGTCTCACAGTCTGTGTCCTCTCCATGTGCTCAACAATTGTGCCATGTAATTTTAAAATCCTTCCATGCATGACAGAGTTACCATGCATACAGTATTCCATTACTTTTAAACTATAAGTGTGACCTTGACCTGTGAGGTAGGGACTTGGTTCTTGCATGCCATACATCATCTTGATGTGCTTAACATTTGTGCCAAGTTATTTTCAAATCAATCAATGCATGACAAAGTTACAGTCGAACACAAATGTATGCATATATATAGTACTCCATTACTTTTTAACTCTAAGTGTCACCTTGACCTTTGAGGTAGGGACGTTGGTTTTGCACGCGACACATCGTCTTGATGTGCTTAACATTTGTGCCAAGTTATTTTCAAATCAATCAATGCATGACAAAGTTACAGTCGAACACAAATGTATGCATATATACAGTATTCCATTACTTTTTAACTCTAAGAGTGACCTTGACCTTTGAGGTAAGGACGTGGGTCTTGCATGCGACACATCGTCTTTATGTGCTGAACATTTATGCCAAGTTTTTTTTAAATCCTTCAATGCATGACAAAGTTACAGTCTGGAAACGAATGTGTGCATATATACAGGATTCCATTACCTTCAAACTCTAAGTGTGACCTTGACCTTTGAGGTAGGGAGGTGGGTCTTGCAAGCAACACATCGTTTATGTGCTGAACATCTGTGCCAAGTTATTTTAAAATCAATCAATGCATGACAAAGTTACAGTCCAGACAGGAATGTGTGTATATATAGAGGATTCCATTACCTTCAAAATCTAAGTGTGACCTTGACCTTTAAGGTAGGGACGTGGGTTTTGCATGCGTCTTGATGTGCTAAACATTTGTGGCAAGTTATTTCAAAATCCTTCAATGCATGACAAAGTTACCGCCCGGATACGGAAAAATGTAAGGGCGGGCGTCCCCACATATGGATACATATGTGGCAACTCTATTGTTCTCTCTATTGTTCTTAAGAGAAAAAATAGCCACGTAAGAGCTTACGGAAGAGTATTTACTGTTACCTATTGTTCCTATAGCCACCTAAGTATCCAAATGTAGGCACAGACAGACAGACAGACGGAAGGATGGACAGACAGACAGACAGACAGACAGACGAATGGTGCGATTTTAATATGCCACCCTTCGGGGGCATAATAAAAATCTCCTATTTAGACACAAAAACAAACATTCACAGCATCAAGAGAGAGCACAACGGACCTTTTAATTCTCTAAACAACATAATGTTTTAGTACAACAGATCTGACCTACTTGTTTAAATTTTAAGCACAGCCAGGAGCTGGCGTTCTACATTCTGATACTGCTGACATAAGATGTACAGCGGTGTAGGAGTGAAGTGTATGACTCCCAAACTGAAGGACACAGGCTGAAGTTCAAGTTATGCTCCAGACAAGAAAACCAACCACTGTGTGACACCTAAAACTTCGTTTCTGGGGTATAAAGATGGAAAAGTCTATTTCTGAAATTCTGCGGGTCATGGTTAACTAAAGTCATATGAATAGATTAATGAAATATGCTTATATGGCATTTATATCAATGTGATGACACTTAAATCTACTTTCAACAGATAACGTGATTGTCTTATCATCAATCGACTATAAATAGCTTGCCCAAATTCAAAAATTATCTTTGATTCCTTACTTGAATACTCAGACTTATTCCCTATGTGCACATTTTGTTGGGACATTTGAAAAGTTCTTCAGTTATGTAGAGGTGGACAGTTTACCTAATAATTGTTCCTTCAAAGGACCAGTACTAGAAATGAATCAATTATAAAGAACAGCCAACTGTCTCACACATATGGCCAAGGGGGTAGCCTGGCTCGAACACGTGACCCTCAATCAGTGTTTAACACCCCAAAAAAAAAATTCAACAGTATTTCAGCAACAGTATTTCAGCTATATATAAGTGGCAGTTTACCTAACCACCAGAAGAACAGTGGCGTACCTATAAAGGGTTGGACTCCCAAAGTGAAGGAACAGGCTTAAGTTCAAACCCCCAGTTTAATAAGCTAAATAAATACAGACTAACCTGCATTAGTGTTCACCTCAATTACTCTAGTTTGCCATTTTCATATTGAATAAACCTGTATAAGCAGTCACCTACTTTAAGTGACCACTTTTGACGCATCCCTTAGCTTGCTGTCATAATGTAAGAAAGGATTGACTTTAGGTGTAACATTACCACTAACAATTGCAAACATACAGACAGAGATAGTATAATTTATGTCCTTTTTGTGGTAAGTCTGCCTATGACTGTGCTAGGGACAGATAATTCTGTATTTGGGACCAGTGTAGATCATGATCAGCCAGCACATCTATGCATTCTGTTCATGATTCATACAGTTTGTTATTTAGCGAGTAAGTTTCCTCCCTTTCACCTTTTAATGGACTCTCCAAACTTAAAGATGGACAAAGTCTATTTCAGAAGTTTCCTTCCTTTCACCTTTTAATAGACTCTCCAAACTTAAAGATGGACAAAGTCTATTTCAGAAATTCAGCAGGTCATGGTTAACAGAAGTCATACGAATAGATGATTATATGTTAATGTTCCAGTAGCAGTAATGTTAATGTGATGACACTTCAACCCACTCTAAACAGATAGCGTAACTGTCTTATCATTGATAGACTATAAATGGCTTAGCTATTAGTTCAAAAATGGAACAGTCAGTCAAGTCCCACATTATACCCAATATACTGTTTGTCTATACAAACAAAAATACGGCTGTCCAAATTGGATAACGCAACAATGTCATAATTCAATAAATTAAAATATTTCATAGTAGCTCCAAAGACTGGAAATAACTGCTAAAGATTAAGTGATACGAATGTGTTATGAAGTCAATAAGAAAAAGATAACTACATGTATTGAAAACAAAAATCGGAAGTTGATTTGATAAAGTAGGCGTTTTTTCAAAATGGCATTTGGAGGAAACACAAATACGGACTTTATGTCTGATGAGACATTTGACCTTCTATGCAGAGTGTGTAAACGTAACGGCAAAAATACAGAAGCTCAAAAATACTGCGTTGAATGTCATGACTATTTCTGTTTAACTTGTGTTCAAGTGCATCAAGATATTCCAGCATTAACTGGACATAAGATCCTAGACAAAAGCCCGTTCTCGTCAGGGACGAGCAAGCAATTGTCAAAGGGGCCACAGGGATCCAACCAGAGTCAGCCTGCAGCACCAACGGAGAGATGTGGCAAGCACAACCATTACTATATTGACATGTATTGTCAAAACCATGACGACGTTGGCTGTGCTACTTGTATGGCAGTAGATCACAAGTAAATATCTTTAACTTACTATGAAATATGTAAGTCTTAAGAAAATCGCTGTAAGGTTAGAAGGGTCAACTCTGCCAGAAACTTTGGTATGGGGAGAATATTTTGATAAAACCTGGATAGAATATGCATTAATGTTTTTGCAAAAAAAAAAGAACTTCTCCAGGTAATTAGGCACAAATTCATAAATACTGATTTTTTTGCAATTTTGGTGAATTTCACTTGCAAGGTCCACGAGACAATGAAAGTGCCATTCATTGTCATCAACGTTATACCATGAATCGGAATTATTCTTAAAATCTGTTGACTGCTTTTAATGAGGATATCTAAAACAAGAGCTGCCCATAAGACAGCAAACTCGACTATTGTGGGTGTTTGCTAATAAAACAAAACTTTTATCAGTATAATAGCAAAACAAAATTCTGCTAACTATTAAGTATAAACTAGGAAAGTTGAATCATAAAAAAGTCAAAATCTATCACTATATATTTAATTTTTGGTAAATTAATTGTTTGATACAAAATGTACCCCTGAACACTATTGCTAAGTTTGATATAATTACCATAAGTGGTTACTGAGATATGTGCATGATAGTACCATGCATGCAAAACTTTCACCAAATTTTCAAAGTCAAACAATGGCAATAATTTGCACTAAATTAAAACAAGAGTTATCTGTCTTGACTGTGTGACACCCCTTAAGACTTTAACAAAGTTTCAAGTCAATATCATAAGTTGTTACTGAGATATGTGCATGATAGTACCTAGCAGGCAAAACTTTAACCAAATTTTCAAAGTCAAACAAGGGCAATAATTTGTATCAAATTCATACAAGAGTTATCTGACTTGACTGTGTGACACCCCTAAAGACATTTACAAAGTTTCAAGTCAATATCATAAGTGATTACTGGGATATGTGCATGATAGTACCTAGCAGGCAAAACTTTAACCAAATTTAGTACCTAGCAGGCAAAACTTTAACCAAATTTAGTAGGGATGTCATTGATTAAAATTTTTGTATCAATATATCAATTTAGAAATATCGACGATACAGCGATATATCGATAAAAATTACAAGGGCGTAAGAAAGTCACTGACTACATATTCTACCAAATCTCTTTACTTTATTTGTACTTAACATGCACTTTTGTATGGTTCTGGTGTATAATATATATTAACCCTTGCAGTACTGAACAAATTTTGCCTATGAGACCACATTTCATTAAATTATCATTCGTTAGAAAAAAAGTGAACTCTGTGTAGAGTGATTGTTAATATTCTGGTTGAGTTTTGATTGAATTTTCAAACGTGAAACTGTAGATTATTGCACGGTGTAACATTATTTGATATACGATTTTTCAAAACGGCAATCGATATCGAATCGAAAATGTTTTATCGTTGATATATCGATTGAATTGATTACATCCCTAAAATTTAGTACCTAGCAGGCAAAACTTTAACCAAATTTTCAAAGTCAAACAAGGGCCATAATTTGTACTAAATTCATACAAGAGTTATCTGACTTGATTGTATGACACCCCTAAAGACATGAACAAAGTTTCAAGTCAATATCATAAGTGGTTACTGAGATATGTGCATGATAGTACTTAGCAGGCAAAACTTTAACCAAAGAAGCAACGCCGACGCACAGGTGACTGTAATAGCTCTCCATATTCTCCGAATAGTCGAGCTAAAAATGATTAAGATATGGCACATGTGTATGCTTAGAAAAGTTGTTCATTGAAGTACTGTGGAACTGAATAAAAGTCATACAGTCCAAGGAAGAATTTCAGAGTATTTTATGTACATCAATGTAAGAAGCTAACATTCCATTGTCATACATTAGCAAGTAGATTTATTACTGAAGCTTTGACACAGTTACTGTAAACCAATTAATTTTTGCGCCAAATGTGAATATAGCGAAAACAAATTTCAAACAAATATTTAGTTGGTTTACAGTATTCTCCATTTTTGCCCAATACAATATGACCGTATTTTCTTGAAGGTCATGCACAGACACCTTCTATATACCCGAGTTCATCCAAAACAATGCAAGCTCGTCTAGTCAGAGAGATTTCAAAAGCAAGCTAGAATCTGTGGCCAAGAGTCTGAAAGAGCATCGCGACCACTTGCAGTGTGAAAAACAGCGGCTCTTGAACGATAAGGCAGGGTTACTAGAAAAAATCAGAAACTTCCGGAAAGAGATCAACAAAAGGCTTGACGAAATAGAGAACAATTCCATAGCTGATATCGAAGATAAATACAAAGCCCTGATTGAAAAGATAGAAAAAGGAATGAAAATACTAGATGTAAATGAAGCCAATGTAAAATCAGCTCAAGACAAAGTAGGGGCTCCTGGCAACAATGTCTCACAGGACTTTGTCAATGCTAAGAAAGGAAAACATATTGCTAGGGATGTTTCTCAATGCATAGAACACAACAATATCCATACAGAAGAAATAGATTTTACACCAGATCAGAAAATTTCTGAATTATTAGGAGAAATAAATTTGCTTGGCAAAATTACACAAAGAAAGTTAGAAGCTACTGGATCAACAGCTACCAGCAATGTTCAGCTCCAGGCCAAAGGTAATCAGACAAATTCTGGTCCTGGTACTGCCCAGCAGACTGCTACCAGCAATGTTCAGCTACAGACCAAAGGAAATCAGACAAATTCTGGTTCTGGTACTGCCCAGCAGACTGTTACCAGCAATGTTCAGCTCCAGGCCAAAGGAAATCCGACAAAATCTGGTTCTGGTACTCCCCAGCAGACCGATGCATTACTTAAGGCTAAAGGAAGTAGGAACTATAATGTCAAAGTTCAATCAGATACTGATGACTGTAGTATTATCAGTGCATGTACAATGGAGGATGGGACAATTATACTGTCTGACAAAAGTAACAAAAAGCTGAAAAGTCTGGACAGTTCCACATTTACAGTCACAGACTTCTGTGACCTACCTGGACAAACATGGCAAGTATGTCCCATCAGTAAACAAGAAGTTGCTGTATGTTTGCCAGGTATACAAGTAGTTCAATTCATTTCAGTAGCAGCCAGACTGACAAAGGCAAAGCAGATAAACACTGACTTTGAATGTTATGGTCTGGCTTATTGTAATGGTAACCTGTATGTTTCAGACTTTAAAACATCAGTACATATATACAGTATATCAGGTATATCAGACAGTAAGCTGAGGCTGCTCAATAAGAACCAGCCAGGACAGACACTGTTCTCTTGGTTCATCAATTCAGCTGTTGAACAGATATTACTGTTCTCTGACATCCGCAGTCTGGCTGTTAGTAAGGACAGTACAAGGATTTATGTTTCTGACCTTGATAGAGGACTCATTGTACTGGACAATAATGGACAGATTGTTGGGCAGTACAATGGTCCACAGTTACAGTCAGCCTTTGATTGTTATCTTACAGCTACAGGAAATCTGCTTGTGTGTGGACTTCACTCAGACAATGTACTGCAGTTTGGACAGAATGGTGATCTGAGAAATGAGGTAGTAAAATTCTCAGACAAAGAAGCCTATCATCAGGCAATCTGTTGCAATCTGCAGATGTCAAAGATGATAATAGGGAGAAATAGAAATGAAATTGAAGTTTATGATCTTGTGAAATAAAGCACAAAAATGCACAGGGGGTGGTTGGCCCATAACAGTACTGATGTGTTTGGGCCTCTACAACAAAAAAATCCATATCACTACTACTATATATAAACAAGGGATCGAACTCACCATATGACGATTTTCACAGTAGTCCCAGTTTTGTAAGCGGATCTCGTACAAATGAACATATTTTAATCAAATCTTCAGACCTACCCCAAGAAAAATACGATCATTTGTACGAGATCCGCTTACAAAACTGGAACTACTGTGAAAATCGTCATATGGTGAGTTCGATCCCTTGTTTATATATAGTAGTAGTGATATGGATTTTTTTGTTGTTGAGGCCCAAATACATCAGTACTGTTATGGGCCGACCCCCTGTGCAAAAATGGGGAGGTGGCATAGACTGAGAAAGTTTAACACTGATATAATCATACAACTATACAGAATGTAAAATTACAACATGTATTATAATACAACATGTATATTTAGTCCTATGAATATAATATGAAACATTGAATTTCAGCAGAAGCAAACGAATAATGTAACTGTCTGGTAAAGAGTGAAAGCCACGGAAAGATTCTTTGATAAGATGCTTCAAAGTGAAGCTACATTTTTATCCTTTAAGCATAATGGATCAACAGTAATTACATAATAATGAACAAGTCTCACTGTTTTGATATCATAACCGGTATCGATAAAAAAAGGTTTACAGCAGGCCCATTGATAGGTTTATATTACGAAAACAAACATTTAAATTTGACAGTTCATAAATTAAATGTTACAATTCTTTCAAATTGTATGTCAAATTTCAAATGTATATCTTATCATTATAATAAATTTTGCCTACTGCTAACTTGGTGAAAATGAAATATTTCACAATTCTGTGTGTATGTTTGTTTCTCAGGGTTTTCACTAAGCAGGCAAAATGTAGAAGAAACACAATTTTGCAGTCCCTTAATTCTATTCTGTACACTGGGTAATTTTTACTGTACCTTTATTTTGTAACAGTCATGTTTTGAATTATCTGCCATCTTAAGCATTTGCAAGCAGACTCTGTAACAATTAAATTTGTAGCCTGAATTTTTAAGCACAAAAAAGACCATTAATTACATAAAACTATCCTGTTTTGTAATACAACATAATATGTATCCTGTTTTGTTATACAATGTATTATGTATCTTGTTTTGTAATACAACATAATAGTATCCTCTTTTGTAATGCAACACATCATATATGATGTTTTGAAGCATAACATGTTATGTATCCTGTTTTGTAATATAACATACTCTGTATCCTGTTTTGTTAATTTACATTCTGCCTGCAAAATGTATTGTAAATACTAAAGACTTTTCATGTATAGTTTGACTTAAATCAAAGTGTTGATTTTAGCATATTTTTGTCATGTTGATATTAATTGAGAAATTTCAGTTCAACATTCATAAAAGGTTATTTTGACTGTACTTATTTCATTTTTTAATATGCTTCACTGTTGTTGTATATTTAAAAGTGTTTATAGCTTTTAGTTAGATATAATACAGCAAATGTACTTGAATAATTGTGTCAGTTGTCATACATGGATAAAGGGGTAGCATGAACTATAAACTACAGTGTGGAACTAAAAACACCAAGCAGTAGAACTATGAACTAAGGAGTGTCAGGGTTTCCTCTGGGTCAATTTTAGTTTGCACCAACAAATTCGCCAATCAGAAAAAGTTTGCGCCAATGGCTCCAAAGTTGGAGCCACAAGTCTTCAAAGCCTACTGAACACTCTGGAGGAGAGAAGATCGAGTCAAACCACTTTTAGTAACAATCTGATAGCATGATAGCAAAAAATATTGGAAGATCTAACTGATACAAAATTTAATTCAAACATTTTTGTAAATTTTCAAGGGTCAAAAATAACATTTTCAGGAGTCAATGTGAAACTTTCAATGGTTGAGGCACAGGTCAGAGTTCATATAATCTAGGCTTGCATATATGATATTTTTCTGTTCGTCTTCTGCATCACCGTGAGCTCAAAAATAAAAGTAACAGTTCGCATTCCCCGTTTGACATATATTTTCGCGACCTCGCTTGTCCGTGAACTGATTTTCGTACACTTATATTTTTTGATTTTCGCGATTTAAACAGTTTGTAATAAAACAAAAAAGTATGTTGAATGGTTTTGAATAAGTGTTAACAAATACTAAAGACTAAGAAGGCGCCGATTAATATTGCCAAAGGTATACATGTATGTAGAGAAAAAAAGTACGTCCAAAATAATTTGCAAATTAAAATTGCAACACGTATGTCAATAATTTAAATACTGACAAAAAACAATGCCGAAATTTTTCAAGTTAGTAATGACACGTGATTATCGGAAAAACGGGTATACATGAATTGTGTTTTGATCGCCCAAAGCAATCAGTGAATGACAATACATGGAGCCGTGTCAACAAAGCATCGCTAATTACATCCGGTGTCCGGGTTACAGTGTATTATAAATTCGCCGATTATATTTTGTTTTATGATTGTTTATCAGTTAACACCTTTGATAACGACCTAAACAGCCACGTGCTCGTTATCAGGTAGCATCTAATTAGCTCCGCCTTCTTTCGCACTAGCCAACAGACATCGATCGATTTTTGATTGACATGGCGAAATTGCCGAGATTAATTTGTTGGCACCACTAAAATTCGCCAACTGAAAGATTTTAGCGCCAGAATTAATTTTTTGTCGCATTTGCCGCCATTGGCGACCGACAGCGGGAACCCTGAGTGTGAACTATAACCTAAGCAGGAAAAATCTGTCGAACTTTAAACTAAAAGGTGTGAACAACTATAAATCAAATAGTGTAACTATAACATAGAGAATGAACTATAAACTGTGAAGTAATTTTAGATCTCAAGAGTGTGAACTATAAACTTGTGAACTATAAACTAAGGAGTGTGATCTCTAAAGAGTGCGAACAACAAACTAAGCTGTGGAACTATAAACTGGAATGCCTACTTTTATAGACATGAAATACTTGATTGCATTCTCCTTTACATTAACTGACTATGATCACTTTCTACATATATATGTTACTGTACATATACTTATTCTACATTCTAACTCGCTACTGATGTAACGTTCATTCTGATTGGTTACCTCATTTAAATTTGTGACTACTAAATAATGTTTACATAGTCGCAAAAAACGATTAGCGTTTTAATTATCGCATTTAAACACATTGTGTGTTAGAATAGGGTTAACTATTTAGTTATTTTGACATTGCAACTGTATAATAGGGTTTTAATAGGCGCAAACAGTTTTAATAGCGTCACCGTAAAAAATATTTGCGACCATTATAAACCGTTTATACAGTCACAAATATCAAAATTACAAAACAGTTAACCCTATAGTTCATCATTATCCATGAAATATTCATGTTATTGAACATTTACTGATTTCAATCAAACTTTACTGACATTTATGGATGTCCATTCTGAGTTCAAACTGATTTTCTCAGAGAACCAATGAATTGTCCATATGACTCTGTAAAACAGTGATTCTGTATTGTTTTATGTACAGTACATGATTTCATATGCAATGTAGTTGGTATATCATGTATTTGTGTATTTTATCATTAATTTGTGTATTTTATCATTTATTTGTGTATTTTAATGTATAAACAATAGCATAACCCTTACCCTGCTGGTAGCAAGTGATTCTGTCTTTGTGACCAATTAGTAAATATTCAGTTACCACCCCTGTGAACAGTTAATGGTTCTGTCCAAATAGAAAGATGGACAAGTCCACTTTACAAGTTAAGCAGGGTAAGGGTTAACAGAACTATAAAATATTCAGTGACCACCCCTGTGAACAGTTAATGGTTCTGTCCAAACAGAAAGATGGACCAGTCCACTTTACAAGTTTAGTAGGGTTAGGGTTAACAGAACTGTAAAATATAATCTATAATCAAACACAGTCCAACCTGTGTTCAACAGCCAGCAAGGAATTACAGTAAAACTGTCCACTAAAAGCAGGTTGTTGCTTAATGTAGGTGTCTTTTGTGTCAAACTTGCTGTTTTGGGTGAGGACATTGCCTAAAAGTTGGCTACATAATTCAGGTGACTGTAAACACAGGTTTCACTGCATTTCACTTGTATTGCATGATATAATTCTCAACTTGAACCAACCTACATGTAAACCTCTCTTAAGCAGTCAGTCTAGGAATGCATCAAAAATGGTGATTGTTCAATACAGGTATATTGAATGTAAATATAGCTAATGGTATAACAGGAGTATTGGTTTCTTTAGACAGGTGACTGCTTAACTGAGGTGATCACAAACACAGGTTTAACTGTACTCAGGTACCTGAAACAGGTAAAGAAGTTTATGGCAAGTTTGGGGGACAAGACTATTAATAGGAAATATAAGTACCCTCTAATAATTTTATTTATCCTCTGGTGTGAATGTGATAGTATATGTGCTTCAATAGACAATAAAATATAAAAATCATAATCCCTTTGTTTCCTATATGCAACTCATTTTCATTTTCTACATGAAGGACATTGAAGTCTGTACCACTCCATCACTAAACATTGGTATCTTTGAATCCTTACCTGAATCACGCCGGGAGAACCCGCCTATCAAGTGCAACATGCACTTCGGTAAAAATCATATGCGGAGCTTCCGGAACTCCATATGCGGATGAATTTAAAGGAAAAACAAGGTAGGTGATGTTACATGTGTCCATTTTTCATATAATCAAAGAAAAATTGCAAAAATAACTCGAATGCTATTCGACCATCACATAAATTCCGCATCTCTCCGTATATGTTGTTTGCTTGAACGTTTAAAAATGACAATGAAAACTTTGAACAAAGTGTCTGACAAATGTAGTCAACAATTATGAATGATTATGTTTTTGTTGTAAATCGCATTTCTAGCGAGGTATGAACGAAGTATATTAGAAAATATGTACATATATGCTCTTGGAAGAAAACAACATACAGAAAACTAGAACTGTGTCCAAAGGACACGGATGCCCCCACTGTGCAGATGTGCTCGTAAACAAGAGCAGCTTCATTTAATGTCTACAAAATTCTGTTCTTATCATAGCGTTTCAGTTGAAATTTCCTCAATTCATGTATTAATGATAAAAAAGTTACCTAACTCTTGAGGCATCATATTTGGTCTCTTTACAGATGGAATACAATATTAGTGTCTGAATAAAACAAAATTTTGAAACACATGTCTGGTCTCCTAAAACTGCAGGAACACAATGCTGTGATCAGAGAAATATGTTGGGTATACAGTTACTTTTGGCTGTGGCAACTCATCTTTTAAAATCAACAAAGGGCCATAATTCTGTTAAATTTGGTCGCCGCAAAAATTCCTTCCTTTACTTCCATCTACACATTAAGGTTGTTCATCACTGGAAGTTTAAGCAAAATCTGCCATCCGGTTTAAGAGGAGTTGCTTTCACAAAATTTCTATATGGTATATAGTGAAAAAATCAACAAAGGGCCATAATTCTGTTAAATTTGGTCGCCGCGAAAATTCCTTCCTTTACTACCATCTACACATTAAGGTTGTTCATCCCTGGAAGTTTAAGCAAAATCTGCCACCCGGTTTAAGAGGAGTTGCGTTCACAAGATTTCGGGACGTACGGACGGACGGACGGACTGACGGACTGACGGACGGACGGACGGACAAGTGCAACGCTATATGCACCCCACTTTGTGCGGGCATAATGATCTAGGAAAGAATCCCTCGGCAAAAATGTAGATGCACTACATATGCGCAGTGTGCACTCCATATGTGCTATAAGATGTTATATGGGATTGTTCAAAACTGTTATGATTCATAACGCACTGCTTCTTGAGTTATTTTCAACAAAGTTAGAATGATACACTAATAGAAATCCGTTTATTGTAGCAAATGTCATTTGTAAAATTTTAACAAGCAAAGAATAGTGTGATACTAGTAGCTTAACTTATTGTGATATATGGCTTTACACACGTTTATATACATCAGCATATAACGAAATAAGATTTTTATCACAAAAGCTCACTTGACCCCTTCTCCGGAATGTGAGCTAAAAGTTTAGGTGTACACTGTGTAGCACAAGGATTAATGTCTCTCACTGGCGGGCTGAGATCAATCATGGGCCCAGCAATTATATTTCACATCGGCAACGTTTAACCCACAAGACCATCCCAGTTTGAACAAAATTCATGATTTCTCCCAAAACAGTTTTAATTTTGTGCCTATAAATGAAGATACCATTATCTAAAATAATTGATAAGTTTAATGTGAGGCTATAAAATATATTATGTTAAATGTTTAAGTATGGTAAATTTTCACTCATTGGACCGCTTACTGGTTTAATAGATTCTCCATCTACTCTAACAATTTTCCAGACAGATTAGAATAAGCACAAATAACACGTCTTTTTAAGAAGAATGACGCTTTATTTCAATCTAATTACAGAACTGTAAGTATTCTGCGCATACCTTCAAAAATTTTAATGATTTTTAGCTCACCAACTTTCAACTTACGTTGACACTATTTTTGACAATTTTTATGCTTTCAGGAAAGGTCATGGTTGCCAGACTGAAATACTAACATTGTTGGATGACTTGAGGCAGGCCCTCGACGAAAATGAGTATGTAACAGCAGTTCTCATGGATCTGCCAAAAGCCTTGATTGCCTCCCTTACAATATTATTCTAGCAAAATTGTTATAACACGGCTTGTCTGAACTCATGGACTTGTATAACTGAAGGTGTGCCTCAAGGTTCAATTTTAGGCCCGGTACTGTTTAATGTATTTATAAATGATATTCTTTTGTTTCATACACAGGTGTACATATTATAATAACTATGCTGACGACAGCACCTTGTCAATTCATTCGCCAAACGTTCATGCATTAATACAAGTTTTGCAAAATGAAAATAATGTACTTCTTGACTGGTTTAAATGTAACAAAATGCAAGCCAATCCAGACAAGTTTCAGCCAATAGCAGTAGTCAAAAGATCATTTTTGAAACATCCAGTTTTTGTCATAGGGTCCAGTAACTATCCTGTGAAGATACAGTTTAACTATTGGGTACAGATACGGATTACAAATTAAGTTTTGACAATCTGTAAAAAGGCCGAAAGGCAGCTAAATATTTTGAAACGAATTGAAAAAGATTTAATTTAACTTCATATATTCATTTTGTCGAATTTCAATTTCTGCTCTATGGCTTGGCACTTTTGTTCTGAAACAAATACTTGAAAAAAGGAAAAAAATACAAGAAAGGGCTCTGAGATTTGTGTATTAGATTACTCCTCTTCCTACAATGAACTGCTATACTGTAAACTGCATGCTTTGTTTACTGTTTGTAGTATTTCCGACAAGAAATAGAACTTACCTTTTCTTATCTTATTTCAACCCAGCTTGACTATATTTGTTCACCGAGACGTACATTTAAGTCACTCTCTGAAGATCAATGTATATAACTTACACAAAATATGTGTAATGCATACAAAGATATAGCACATGCGTCAAACATTCAGCATAAGTGATTCTTATGTAGTGCATTCGTCACATTTGCAGTAAGCACATGCTTCTATGCGATACATAACGAAGAACATGTATGCGTTGCATAAGTTATACATGCGTAAAATTATGTAACTTGCTTGCGTCACAAATGAAATGCATGCATCACATGTACAGTACATGCGTAACATAATTTAGTGCAGTTGAAAATTTGAAAGGATGGCCCTGTATCGGGAAAGGCTGTACTTTTATTCCGTAATATGCCGATGTATACAAATGTGTGTAAAGCCGTGTAAATTTATAAGTTTCGGGGTGGACAAGAAATTTTTCTGATAATATCAGTATCAAACAAACTTTTCTTTCCTTGTAAATAATTTTACAAGTGACATTTGCTACAAAAAACGGACTTCTTTAGTGTATCATTCTAACTTTGTTGAAAATAACTCAAGAAATAGCATGTTATGAATCATGACAGTTTTGAACAATCCCATACAACATCTTATAGCACATATGGAGTGCACACTGCGCATATGTAGTGCATCTACATTTTAGCCACGGAATTCCTTCCCAGAACATTTTGTGTATGTTTTATTTCTTCCAATAGCAGGTTTGTACATATTTTCTAATATTGTTCGTTCATACCTCGCTAGAAATGCGATTTACAACAAAAACATGATCATTCATAATTGTTGACTACTTTCTTTCACATTTGTCATTGTCATTTCTAAAGTTCAAGCAAACAACATATACGGAGAGATGCGGAATTTATGTGAGGGTCGAATAGCATTCGAGTGTTTTTGCAATTCTTCTTTGATTATATGAAAAATGGACACATGTAACGTCACCTACTTTGTTTTTCCTTTAAATTCATCCGCATATGGAGTTCCGGAAGCTCCGCATATGATTTTTACCGAAGTGCATGTTGCACTTCATATGCGGGTTCCCCCGGCGTGTGAATACTCAAATTAATTCTATCTGTGTACATTTTGTTGGGATTTATCAGCCGTTTGAAAGTATTTCAGTTATGTACAGGTGGGGCATTTACCTAACCATCGTTTCTAGACCCGAATTCAAGTTTTGACTGTAGGTATCTGCCCACATAGGCTGGGGTAGTGGTTTGGGCTGATGTTCACAGACGACTAGTTTTGACTGTGAATGTTGGTTTGGGCTTGTTTTCTGGTATAGGCAGATGCACAGTCAACTAGTTTGAATGTGGGTCTAGCCTGTCTCAAACAATGCCGGTTGAGGGTTCTCCATAGAGAGAGTTGCTTTTTTCTTGGTCTACACTCTTGAGAGCCCGCTTCCAGCACTGTGCAAGGATGAACTATTTGGTACCCGGTGCATTAGGCACCTGTAGTGTGACAATCGAACATTCTGGCAGAGAGACACCAGGATTGCCTGGCGTGTGCTGAGGCAGTGGTCAAAGCCTGAGTAAACCACTTCCACCAGGGCACTAACTTCCTGATTACTCATTGGAAATCTGAACAGGAAAACTGGCCTATACTGACTGAAAATTGCAGTCAGGTAAATTTTCTCCTATTTTTTGAAAGGGGCATGAACAAGAGAACATGCCAGGTCGCACCGATTACGTTATCCCTGGTATTGGTGTGCATATTTTGGTTGAAATTTGTGTATGTTATATTTAGAGTGTTTAAATTAATACATGCATATGTATTCGTTTTTATATTTCATGCATTGTTTTATGCCATAAATTATCATTTGTACACTATACCTAATAAATCTATCTATCTATATATGTTACTTTCAACATTAATTAATTATGTCATTTATACCTAAACACTTCACAACTAAAAGTTTCTGATCACCACTTAAAGCATATCAAGAGTTGACAGAATGCTTGAACATTAAATTTTCACTGGACTGTCTTTCTATCTCATTCTCAATTCTACACATGTCATCAGACAGATCACACATGGTTTTGCTCATGCAATAAAATTTCCAACAGTTTCCCTCACCAATAATCACATCAAATGTATTAAATAATCAAAGGCAACCAATTATCGAACACTTCCGTGTCTTTGACCTTTACCATTAAGTGGTTGCTCAATTGTCTTTACTTGGTCATTAATTGTCGTAAAACTTGGGCAGTCGTATCATCAAGATGTAAACAATACACATGAAATTGAGGTGAAAACATGCCTTCAATTGCATTATCGGATTAAAATAGCACTTAATTAATGAAAAGGGACTGTATTTAGTGGTCGTAGTACGGAATAACAGGGTGGTCGTGTTTTCGGAGTTAGAGACCAATAAGATATATTATAGAGAAAAATTATGTTCTGAAAAATTGGTCTCATTAAAAGCGGGGTGGTCTCAAAATCAGGGTGGTCACAAAAATGGTTTTTACTGTAATATGATTTGATATATTCGGAGTACTTCAAAATGGCATCTCGAGAAAGTACAAATACCGACTTTATGTCTGATGAAACATTTGACCATCTATGCAGAGTGTGTAAACGTAATGGCAAAAATATAGAAGCTCAAAAATACTGCGTTGAATGTCATGATTATTTCTGTATAACTTGTGTTAAAGTGCATGAAGATATTCCAGCATTATCTGGACATAAGATACTAGACAAAAGTCAGTTCTCATCTAGAACCAGCAAGATATGGTCAAAGGGGCCACAGGGCTCCAACCAGAGTCAGCCTGCGGCACCAACGGAGAGATGTGGCAAGCACAACCACTACTATATTGACATGTACTGTCAAAATCATGACGATGTTGGCTGCGCTACTTGTATGGCCGTAGATCACAAGTAAAAACTTTTAACTTATTATGAATTATTAAATCTTGACTAATGTCGCTGTTAAGAAATGCACTCAACAACTTCTCTAAATGTTGCCGTTTAGATTATTTATAGTCCTGGCCGACCGTGGCATTTCTTCCCTGGTAAACTTGCCAAGACCCCAGTATAACTCCCATGCATACTGGTACCTAACAAAATTTGAAAATTTAGGCAGTTTTGTTTTACCTCACTGCAATACCCAGTCAGTTTTGTCCAAAGGTTACGATTATTTAGCCAAATTGTGTAAAATGCCAGTAGCCTAAAGATATTTTCCCCGAGTATACACTAAATCAGATATGTCACAGTTTATTAATTTTTTTTAATATTTTGATGACCATTTCATAATTATAGCATCAAAGACTGATCTTTTACATTCCACCAGAGTTATTATGATAGGTACCAATCTCAGTGGTCCATAGCACTGCAAAATGCAGTAACCCCATATTCAAAAGTCACAAAAATGTTAAAATAACCAGACTGTTAACAGTCTATGAGTAACAAGTATCATTTATGATTCGATCATTAATAATGACTAACCATCCAAATCCTTTAACATGTTCCTTGCATGATGTAAGGTGTAGAAATTAATTTTAAGAGTCTACCTAATTCTAATCCACAACTAAATCGGACTAAATCCCCCTGATGAAAATGTTATGGTAAAGAGCACCCTGGCGGCTTTTATGAATCATTTTTCGCCTGCATGTACCCACCTTCATTAATTTAATATTTGGTACTTCTCATGAATCACTCATAGTCAGTTTGTTGCAAGAAAAACACCTCTATGGAGAAATAGAGCAATGTACACACAACTGGTTTAGAAACGCAAAAGTGGCAAAATATTTATTTGAACAGTGTTATCGTGTTTCAAATTTATTCAAATTTCATACACAACAAAAACAATGTAAAACTGAATTCTTGTAAAAGTTTCAATAATTCATCGCAAAAAATGACTTAAATAGAAATAAAAACAATAGCGTCATTCAAATAAAAATGTTCAACAGGGGAAATCTTTGCGTTTCTAAATCGGTTAAGTGTATGGAACCAGTTAACCACTTAAAAAAGTTGTGTGGACCTAAGAAAAAAGTCGTACACAGAATTCCAAAGTATTCCATTTACATCAATGTAAGTGGTTTACAATCCATATTTATACATTTATTTATACATTTTACAAATGCAAGTAGAGATATTACTGTAGCTTTGAGATTTCGAAAAAAATATATATACACATAATTTTATAAAGTAAAGATAAATTATTCGCATACTCAAGTTCTCCGTGAATATAGCGAAAAAATTAATTTCCCACAAAAATTAGCTGATATGCAGTTTCCTTCATATTTTCTAATTGCAAATAATTATTTTTATTCATTTTAAATGGAAATGCCCAAATACAGTACGACCACATTTTCTTAAAGGTCATGCAAAGGCATCTTCTATATACCGGAGTTCATACAAAACAATGTAAACTCAGCAAGTCAGAGAGATTTCAAAAGCAAGCTGGAATCTGTCGCAAGAAGTCTGGAAGAGCATCACGACCACTTGCAGCGTGAAAAACAACGGCTCTTGAAAGAAAAGGCAGGATTACTAGAAAAAGTCATAAAATTCCGGAAAGAGATCAACGAAAGGCTCGATGAGCTGGAAATGAATTCAATGGCTGATATAGAAGACAAGTACAAAGCCCTGATTGGCAAGATTGAAGAAGGAATGAAAATGTTAGATGCAAACAAAGCCAATGTTAAATCAGCTCAAGACAAAGTAGGGGCTCCTGGCAACAATGTCTCACAGGACTTTGTCAATGCTAAGAAAGGAAAAAATATTGCTAGCAATGCTTCTCAATGCATAGAACACAACAAGGCACATATCCATACAGAAGAAATAGATTTTACACCAGATCAGAGAATTACTGAATTATTAGGAGAAATAAGTTTGCTTGGCAAAATTACTCAAAGAAATATAGGAGCTACTGGATCAACTGCTACCAGCAATGTTCAGGCCAAAGGAAATCAGACAAATTCTGGTTCTGGTACTGCCCAGCAGACTGGTACAAGCAATGTTCAGCTCCAGACCAAAGGAAATCCGACAACTTCTGGTTCTGGTACTGCCCAGCAGACTGCTTCCAGCAACGTTCAGCTCCAGACCAAAGGAAATCCGACAACTTCTGGTTCTGGTACTGCCCAGCAGACGGATGCTTTACTAAAGGCAAATAGAAGCAGGAAGTATAATGTCAAAGTTCAATCAGACAAGGATAACTGTGATATTATCAGTGCATGTACACTGGAGGATGGGACAATTATACTGTCTGACCACAATAACAACAAGCTGAAACGTCTGGACAGTTCCACATTTAAAGTCAGAGACTTCTGTGATCTTCCTGGGTATCCATGGCAAGTATGTCCCATCAGTAAACAAGAAGTTGCTGTATGTTTGACGAGTAAAAAAGTAGTTCAATTTATTTCAGCAGGAGCCAGTCTGACAAAGACAAAGCAGATAAGCGCTGACTTCAAATGTTATGGTCTGGCATACTGTAATGGTAACCTGTTTATTTCAGACTTTAATACATCAGTATATATATACAGTGAATCAGGTAGTAAGCTGAAGCTGCTCAGTAAGATCCAGCCAGGACAGACACTGTTCTCTAGGATCTTCAGTTCAGCTGTTAAAAAGAAATTGTTCTCTACCATCCGCAGTCTGGCTGTTAGTAAGGACAGTACAAAGATCTATATTTCTGACCTTGATAGAGGGCTGATTGTACTGGACAACAATCGACAGGTAGTTGGGCAGTACAATGGTCCGCAGTTAAAGGGAGCCTATGATTGTTATCTTACAGCTACAGGAAGTCTGCTTGTCTGTGGACGACACTCATACAATGTACTGCAGTTTGGACAGAATGGTGATCTGAGAAATGAGGTAGTAGAATTCACAGACAGAGATGCCAGTCATCATGCAATCTGTTGCAATCAGCAGATGTCAAAGATGATAATGGGGACAGAAGGAAATGAAATTGAAGTTTATGATCTTGTGAAATAAAGCACAAAGATGAACGGGTGACAGCGGCTGAGAAAGATTTACGTTGACATATTAATCATACAATTATACAGAATGTAAAAATACAACATGTTTATAAATGATGTATATTTAGTCCTGTGAAAATAATATGAAACACTGAATTTCAACATGAGTAAAAGAACAATGTAACTGTTTGGTAAAGAGTAAAGGCAGAGGAAATACTTTTTATCAGAAGCTTCAAAGTCAAGCTACAGTTCACTTGTAGCAAATTCATCATTTAAACAAAATAAATAAGCAGGAATTACATAATAATGAACTAGTCTCACTGTTGTGATATCATTGCAATAAAAACAACTAGAGCTATCACTAAATGTGATTAATACCCCCAAAAGACTGCTTTATAAACTGAGAAAGTTCGTAGTAACAGAATACCTTGCAAACAAACTAAAAAGAGATATTGTTCTTGGCAATAACTCTGTAATTTGTCAAGATAGAGTTATTGTTCTTGTACACTGCACTTCCTCTCATTGTGCTTGACCATTGTATGAAGTTGTATTGAATTCCAACCAATAGTTTTCGAATAATGCTCCGGACAAGTAAAAATAACAAAGGGCAATAACTCTGAAATGAGTCAAGATAGAGTTATTGTTCTTTCGCACTGCACTTCCTGTCATTGTGCTTGACCATTTTATGAAGTTGTATTGAATTCCAACCAGAAGTTTTCGAATAATGCTCCAGACAAGGAAAAGTAACAAAGGGCAATAACTCTGTAATGAGTCAAGATTGAGTTATGGTTCCTGTGCATTGCACTTCCTCTCATTGTGCTTGACCATTGTATGAAATTGTATTGAATTCCAACTAGTACTTTTCATTATGCTCCGGACAAGGAAAAGTAACAAAGGGCAATAACTCTGTAATGAGTCAAGATGGAGTTATGGTTCTTGTGCACTGCACTTCCTCTCAATGTACCTGACCATTGTATGAGGTTATATTGAATTCCAACCAGTAGTTTTCAAGTAAGCTCTGGAGAAGAAAAAATAACAAAGGGCAATAACTCTGAAAATACTCTAGATAGAGTTATGGTTTTTGTACACTGCACTTCCTCTCATTGTGCTTTATCATTGTATGAAATTGTATTGAATTCCAACCAATAGTTTTCAAGTTATGCTCCGGACAAGGAAAAGCAACAAAGGGCAATAACTCTGTAATTAGTCAAGATGGAGTTATGGTTCTTCTGCACTGCACTTCCTCTCAATGTGCTTGACCATTGTATGAAGTTGTATTGAATTCCAACTAGTAGTTTTCAAGTTATGCTCCGGACAAGGAAAAGTAACAAAGGGCAATAACTCTGTAATTAGTCAAGATGGAGTTATAGTTCTTGTGCACTGCACTTCCTCTCAATGTGCTTGACCATTGTATGAAGTTGTATTGAATTCCAACAAGTAGTTTTCAAGTTATGCTCCGGACAAGGAAAACTAACAAAGGGCAATAACTCTGTAATTAGTCAAGATGGAGTTATAGTTCTTGTGCACTGCACTTCCTCTCAATGTGCTTGATCATTGTATGAAGTTGTATTGAATTCCAACAAGTAGTTTTCAAGTTATGCTCCGGACAAGGAAAATGCAACAGACCGCCCGACCGACCGACCGACCGACCAACCACCGGGTGACTCCTATATACCCCCCTAAACTTCGTTTTGGGGGTATAAAAACAACCAACGTTTGTACAGCAAGCCAGTTGAATCCACAGGTGATAGTAGCATAGCTAGGACCCAAACAGTGTATTTTAGTTAGAAATAGCCTAGTGACTATATGTCAATGAAAAGGTAAACAACAATGTTTACACATCAACCCAGTTTCAGCCTCAATTACTTCATCTAGAATAATGCATATTTATTAAAACCTATTGCATATAATAGCCCAAGTACTCATATTTTCTTTTTACAATTTTCACTAACCCGAATAAATCTCACACATTTCGGGTACGTCTAATTTCCATTGCACAACCGTCACTGTAGCCACAGTCGACAAAATTGGCACAACACTGCTAAATTTAAAGCTGTACATGACAGCTGTATATGAATATATATTCTACATGTACAAGTAGAAACTAAGTGATAAATGAAACAATATAGATCTACATTTATATATTATTACGGGAAAAAACACTCCTCGAACTTCTTAACATTTAAATGTTAAACAATGAATAGGGATAAGAAAGTGCAAAACCATCTAAGTGGAAAGTATAATTTCAATGGCTCTTGAATGACTTCTTCGAAAATCCCACTTGCTTCAATGATTCAGAAAACAATTCAATTACTTAGAAAAACCAAAGTCTGAATAAGCCTAAGTTACTAGTTTTAATTTCCTTTATATGATACGGTTTGTGGGCGTACATAGTTTCCATACAGTGTAAGCAGAAAAGAGGTCGATTGGACCTCCAAGGAACACCGGCAATTTGCAGTATTCATACCATTCGAACAAGGCAAAACAGTAATGCAGATAAAAGACGCCGCCAAAGATTTTTTTCCATTTTAATAGCACTCTTTTATGGAAAATATAAATACTTTGGCTATATATGAATAGGTTTTAATAAATATGCATTGTTATAGACGAAGTAATAGAGGCTGAAACTGGGTCAATGTGTAAACACTGTTGTTTACCTTTTTATTGACATATAGTCACTAGGCTATGTTTGACTAAAATGCACTGTTTGGGTCCTAGCTAAGCTAATATCACCTGTGGTTGAATCATGCTAATGTTAGCATGGAACACTTTTTCCTGTTCAAAAGCTGTGAAAAATTACACACAATCATCTCAAACATGTAATTTTACTACATTTAGCTTTTCTGCTTTGAAGATATTAAGACAATATGAAAATTGTATTCTATACACATTGTTAATTTTTGCACATTTTAATTCAGAGTTATTAAGATGAATATTTAAACTTTATTTTAAATTTAAAAAATGTCTATTTATAAAGAATATAAAACATTTAAATCTGACAGTTCATCAAATAAATCTTATAAGTCCTGCAAATTGTTTGCCAAATTTTGTGTAGATATAAATCATATCTTATTATATTATAATAAATTTTGCCTAGGTGTCAACTTGGTGAAAACCAACACTTTTACAATTTATATAAACTTGCTGTTGTATATTTTAAAGTGTTTTATAGTTTTTAGTTAGATATAATACAGAAGATGTACTTGAACAATTATGTTAGTTCTCATACATGGATGGAGGGGTAGCATGAACTATAAACTATAGAGTGGAACTACCACATTAAGCAGTGGAGCTATGAACTAAAGAGTGTGAAACATAAACTAAGCAGTAAAAATCTGTTGAACTTTAAACTAAAGAGTGTGAACAACTGTAGATCATACAGTGTAACTATAACATAGAGCATGAACTATAAACTGTGAAGTAATTTTAGATCTAAAGAGTGCGAACTATAAAACTTGTGAACTATAAACAAAGAGTGTGACCTCTAAAGAGTGTGAACAACAAACTAAGCTGTGGAACTATAAACTGGAATGCCTACTTTTATAGACATGAAATACTTGATTGTATTCTCCTTTACATTAACTGAATTTGATCAACTTTTACATAATATATGTTACTGTACATATACTTATTCTACATTCTAACACACTACCGATGTAACGTTGATTCTGATTGGTTACCTCATTTAAATTTGTGACTATTAAATAACATATATATAGTCGCAAAACCGAACGGCGTTTAAATTATCGCATTTAAACACATTGTGCGTTAGAATAGGGTTAACTATTTAGTTATTTTGACATTTGCGACTGTATATAGGGTTTTAATAGGCGAAAACAGTTTAAACAGCTCCGGCTAATGCGTCGCCGAAAAAAATATTTGTGACCATTAAAAACCGTATATACAGTCGCAAATATCAAAATTACAAAACAGTTAACCCTATAGTTCATCATTATTCATGAAATGTTCATGTTATCGAACATTTACTGATTTCAATCAAACTTTACTGACATTTACGGATGAGGTAAATTCAGAGTTCAAACTGATTTACCCAGAGAACCAAAGAATTGTCCATATGACTCTGTAAAACAGTGATTCTGTATTGTTCCATGTACAGTACATGATTTCCTATGCAATGTAGTTGATATATCATGTATTTGTGTATTTCATCATTAATTTGTGTATTTTAACAGTTCTGTAAAATATTCAGTGATCACCCCTGTGAACAGTTCATGGTTCTGTCCAAATAGAAAGATGGACATGTCCACTTTACAAGTTTAGCAGGGTAAGGGTTAACAGAACTGTAAATATTCAGTGAGCACCCCTGTGAACAGTTAATGGTTCTGTCCAAATAGAAAGATAGACATGTTCACTTTACAAGTTAAGCAGTGTAAGGGTTAACAGAACTGTAAATATTCAGTGAGCACCCCACTAACACAGGTTTAACTGTACTCAAAATGATATCAGAATACAGTAAACTCCCTATATAACAAAATTCCGGATATAATGAACACATTTTCTGGGCACTATTTTTTTCCTTCTGTATTTAATATGTATATGCTATATGGGTAAAAACATACTCTGGATATAGGGAAAAAATTTAAATGGTCAAAAAGAGTTCATTATATATGGAGTTCATTGTATGTTCAACCTTGCAAGGCCTAAACATTAAGAACCTGTTTTGGAAATTTTAAGTAGCAATGTTGATCATTTTACTGATTTATGAAACAGAATTAATCACCGAATGTCCTATATTTATTGTTATTGAGTTCATGAATGTAAGTTCTGTTTGATGACATGATGACTATTCAAATTTAGGAATGCATGATGCTCTTTTCCTTAATTCTTTACTGTATGTATTTATATGGGAAGGAAAGAGTAGATTTTTTGTCTTTTGCTTTGCTTAGTTATTTAACTCGGATGTAACTGGCTAATACCGGGGAATGAAGCAACAAAGAACAAAGAGGGGTAAGAAACGAAAAAGACAACTTATGGGAAAACTCTCAACACTGTCTTGATTCTTTCCCATGTGATACTCTTTTTGTTGCCCCATTTCCTGTTAACAGCTGGGTACCAGTCCTTTCATACTTAAAATGAGTCCAGTAGATGGACACATCTCAATCAGAATAATAAAGAATTTTTGCTAATTTTGATTTTTCACTGGCTCAATGTTTTGCAAATTAGTACTATTTAGACTTTTGTAAAAAGTGATGTACAAAAAACTAAATACTACTTGTTTCATTAAAGTCCCCTTAGCCCTTCGGATAGAAAATTACTTGTAGCTTTTACATAACAAAGAAAGATATCTTACCAGCAAAACTGACCACTATTTATTCAAAAAAAATTCCTAACACTGCTTTTTAAATCGAAAGTACAAAATTTAATATAGTGCAGTATATTTTCCAATGGATTGCAAAAAAATAAGAAATGCTGTCTGACAATGCTTTTTCATAGAGATGCAACAAAAATATTGATACAGTTCTATCATTATTATCACTGTAAATTTATGATCTATTTTAGAGTACCTAGAGAGCTCATGGGACTTTAAATCACTTTCACATTGTTTTTTTCTCCATTATATTGCATGGACCATTTACAAATGTAAAGACACCACTTTATGTGGGAATATGATCATTAAAATCCAGATATTAATGATTCTGGCTCCTTGAACCCTTGACGAATAAGAACCTTATTAATTAATTCAAGGTTCGGTCAACACCTTAAACAAAGAGATTTTTTTCCCTATTTTGCGTTTCAATGTAAAAAGTCATTGGGCTGAGATTTATTTGAGATTTATTTACCAAAATGATTCTTTGTAAAGCCAATTCTCTTCTACCTTGAAACAGGAAGAAGTTTGGCAAATTAGGGAGACAATTCGTTGAAAATCTCCCTCTCCTAATATTTTATTCATCATTTATCATTTTATATCATTTGTGTATGTGATGGTACATGTGCTTCATTGAAAATTAAATATTTCAATCACAATCATTTTGTTTCTTATATGCCACTCATTTTCATGGTCCACATAAAGGATGCTGGTCTGTACCGCTATATCACTAAACTTTGGTATCTTTGAATCCTTACTTGAACATTCAGACTAATTCCCTCTGTGTACATTTTGTTAGGATTTATCGGCCATTTGAAAAGTATTCAGTTACATAGAAGTGGGCAGTTTAACTATTCATCATTCCTGCGAAGGACCAGTGCTAGACCCCAATCCTTTATACAGATCAGCCAACTGTCTCGAACCCATGACCATCAAGCAGTTCTATAGAGGTGGAACAGTTTACCTAACCATTGTTCTTCAAAGAACCAGTGCTAGAAACCAATCCTAAGGAACTGCAGACTGTCTCACATGAGTCAAGTTGCCAGCCTGACTCGAACTCATGACCCTCAATCAGTATTTAACAACCATTTATTTAATAGTATTTCAGTTATACGGAAGTGGGCAGTTAACCTAATTATTTTCATCACAAAGGACCAGTACTAGACTCAAATCCTTTATAAAGAACAGTCAACTGTTTCGAACCCATGACCATCAATCAGTATTTAACACCCATTTACACAGTTTTTCCGTTACATAGAAATAGGCAGTCTACCTAATCATCGTTCCTACGAAGGACATGTACTAGACCACAATCCTTCATAAAGAACAGCCAGCTGAGTCACATGAAGAGTCAAGTCCATAGCCTGACTCGAACCTGTGACCCTCAATCAGTGAGAAGCTGGCAGTTTACCTATCCATTGTTCATACAAAGGATCGGAGTACACATATAGACCGTTCTTAAATCTCTTCCTAAGGACCAGGGAACTAGGCCAAACTGTCTCTCATGAAGAGTCAAGTCGGTAGTCTGGCTCGGACCCGTGACCCTCAATCAGTGACAGGTTTAGTTAATCAAAGTCGGCTACCAAAACTACTCCATACAGTGGTGTGTTACCAATTTTAGTATTACTTACCATATACACTTGATGACAAGTTCTACAGGAACCTTCTGAAAGACATCCTCATCAGGTAACAACATCGTCGAGGTAACAAGAACTTGGCATGCAAGGAAATCATAGCTCCCTCCAGATTTTTCAGAGTCATGTGTAGAGGTCAATAAACTTTTGATCAACTCTGACAACATTTCAATGTACTTTTCTTTCTCTTTCAGGGGCCTGAAACAAAACATATTATACAAACACATGCCAGAATAAACTACAATACATTAGCATTGTTTAATCCTTCATAAACATTTAACTTCATCTATATCTAAATGCAGACCATATTCAGAGTGTACATCAATGTAGACCATGACCAGACTGTATGCCAATGTAGACCATGAACATACTGTAGACTAAAGAAGACCATGATCAGACTACACATCAGTGCAGACTATGATCAAAGTGCACAAAATAAGACCACAATAAGACTGCACATCAATTTATACCATGAACAGACTGCACATCTATGTACTGCACATCAACGTAGACCATGATCAGACCACCACGATCAGATTGCACATAGATTTAGACAATGATCAGTCTTCAGACAAGTGTAGACCATGATTAGGATTCTCATCCATGCAGACCATGATTTGACTCTACATAAATGTACTATAACCTGCCAGAAAGATTGCATTACTCAAGGTTTACACATATTATTAAAGCCCTGTAAACTGAGGAATGAAATTATACCTAGAATTTCTACATACCTTACATGAGGCAAGCACACTAAAACCGCCCATAGCCTGGCAATACTGTTTCTGTTGTCTGTTTCTACACTGTCTTCTAAAACATTTGCAATAAAGCAAGGGAAACTTCTCTCTGAAGACCTGGAGAAAAGAAAAATTCTATTTTCTCATAACCTTGAAATCTGTCCAATGCTCAAGTTATTAAATGGTGTAAAAAAACTTTAAAAAGTAAAACTTCGTTAACTCTAGGAAATGGGATAACTCAAGATCTCCCATCGGTCCCAGCCATATTTCCTATACGTTTAACTACATATTAACATGGATAACTCGAGCATCAGTCACTCAATAACTTGAGGAACACCTGCGGTCCTGTCAGTTAGTTTTCTTACTACTTTACTTGCGGCAACTCGAATCCCTAATGAAATAAATCTGTTCACACTTTCACAGACATCAAAACATGTGGAAAAAAAAAGTGCCATCTGTTCCAAAAGCACTAAAGGATAGTTACCCTCCTTAAAAAGTTATGTGGGTCACCTACCCTCTTCAAAAAGCACTGAGAGCTACCTACCCTGTCCCAAAAACACTGAGAGTTACCTACCCTGTTCCAAAATCTAACATGTACGTATCCATGCTCTCTAGATCACCGCCGTCTGCAGGTTGTGGGCATTTGTTCAGTAATAACTGCGTAACTAACAATAACGTCTGCTCCTGCACGTCACTATTTTCCTTCATACATCTATCGCAGTACTTCAGAATGGAAGGTAATACATCTTTCTCAAAAAGGGCAAGGTCAAACAATTGCCTGGTGAAGTCAAATATCATCTTCACAGGATAGCTTGTCTTGTATACCTGAAAGTAATGTTTCACATATAAATACGCTAACAACAGTCAAGCAAAGAGCTGCAAAAACAAGAACTTAACGGTAAACAATTATTTAATGTTATTCCTACAGCATGCTAATAAATACATTGTTCTGTAGCCAAGTTTGATTAAAATTGGATCAGAGGCTCTTAGAAAGTAGGCACATTGACGGTTGACTGCAGAACTGATGCAAGTACTTCTTTGTTTCATACAAGTTATGACAGTTTTGCAGCCAACCCTCGACATGCAGTCATGAGATTTTATTCATCAAAATGCCATAACACCTGTTACAACATGACAATCAGACATTAAATGCCCTACATTACTGTTTTTCTGTCAAGACACTGAAATCAGCAAATTATAATTCATTTTGTACCAGTACCCACAAAATTGTATTTTATTGAATGTGCCCTCAAATTTACATACATTCACAGCTATACTCTCTTCTGGAAACTTAACTATGCTTGCTTCAGGAAACTAAACTATACCTACTGCAGGGAACTTAACTGCACTTGCTTCTGGGATCTTAACTATACCTACTGCAGGGAACTTAACTGCACTTGCTTCAGAAAACTTAACTATACTTACTGCAGGGAACTTAACTGCACTTGCTTCAGGAAACTTAACTATACCTACTGCAGGGAACTTAACTGCACTTGCTTCAGGAAACTTAACTATACCTACTGCAGGAGAAGTTAAGTGCACTTGCTTCAGGAAACTTAACTATAGCTACTGGCAGGGAACTTAACTGCAAATGCTGACAAGGGGAAACTTAACTATACCTACTGCAGGGAACTTAACTGCACTTGCTTCAGGAAACAAAACTATACTTACTGCAGGAATCAGCTTTGATGTGTTCTCAACTGCAATCTTCATGTGACTGGTTGTCAGCAGACAGGAAGTCACATCTAACAGAACCAGTCCAGTTGTATCTGGCAGACTGGGTCCTCGCAGAAATTCTATGAAAACCTGAAAGGTGGAAAATTAACAATGCTTAATTTGTTAGCTTCATTTGTATTAAGATGGCTCAACACCTTTTATACTCATCATATAATCACTGTCAAACCTGAGATCTTCTAGTTTCCATAGCAACCTTTGTTTGAGTAACAAACAATATAGGATACAAATGCTATAGTGGTTAGACTGATCATTGGGTGGTGACCATCAACAAATCAAGTTACATGTACCTAACACTCATTAAAAACAAGAGAAAAATCAAGTCATAACAGTACAAAGACAGCGTGTCAACAAATATAGTAAACAAATATACAATTTATCATAAAGAATGTTACAAAGTGACTACAGCCACAACAGAAACACTCAGTTTTTATTAAGGCAGTGCAGGATTGGAACAATTTTAGTGAAAGTGAGGCATGTGCTGATACAATCCAGGGTTAAAAGCTGCCCTCTCACATGGCTACTAAGCGACCAGACACTCATCCATCGTGTTATACCGATATTGGGGCCTACGCCAGTCAATACAGAATAATGACTTCATTTTAACAGTATTTTACACCAAGTAAACACTGATTTACTAAAATAGGGAATAAGCACTCACAATTAAAGAACATAACATATTATATAGTACATGCATTGTACTTAAAGCTACTGTTGGCATGTTCTTGACACTGCAAATAAAGTCATGATATATTGAAATTTCAAAACTACAGTAAAGCAAACTTCTTCTAATTAACAGTATTTATATTAATACCTTAGCTATAGAGTCTGGTTTAACAATTAATTTCCCATGGTTAAAGTCCAGCAATGATTTGACCAGTCTCGTCTGCCTCTCCAGCATCTGTGTCATTCTTAGCTTCTCCGAGTTGGTCTTCTTGGTTTCCCATCTTTTATACGTTTCTGCTAATGATTCCTGCAACCCAAGGATTAAAATCATTCTTGCACCTGATTCTCATTTTCCCGAAAAATCTCAAGCGTTCCTCCCCATATGAGCTACCTATGAACCAAGTTTGGTTACAATAACTCATTCCTTAGTTATACAGTAAGACGGTGCTACATAAAATATGTAACACAACAGTGTATGTACGATCCAACACAATAAAGGACTCATACAAAATCCTACTACCAAGCCATGAGTGCTGGGGGTATAAGTTAATCAAGAAATATTCATCCGTCCAGGCTCAAATTTTTAAATGCAGGATTTTGCACTTTGCAGCTCAATTTGTTATCTTTTTTTTTCTTTATACTAAATACAAATTCAAGAGTATTTCAGTTAATTTACCGGCGAGCAGCTTACCTAACCATTGTCGTAGTTGTTGTACGAGTAAAAGACCTGTTTCAACCATATTTTGATCATTTTAAACATGCAAGCAGTTTGCCTAACCATTGGTGTCCAGGGAAGAACCAGTATTTGACTCCTATCATCTGTAAGAAATTGTCAACTCACACACAGAGTCAAACCAGTAGTAGAGTTCAAAGAAATGACTCTTAAGTCAGAGATTCAAGCCAGCAATCCTAACCACACGACCACAGAGGCACGGGTCGCTCACCTCTGAACAGACAGTGGGTAATACGATCTCATTTCAAACACAACACTAAAATGTTTAAATGTTTACCAGCATCATGTCCCAGATCTGTGTTATATGTTCTTTACTGGTATGACCTGCCATTGACTCTACTAATGTTGTCATGGATACCTCCACCTGTTGCCATGGTAACACAGTCTGTTTCTCATCTCCACCTAGCTTCTGCATCAGTACTGGAAACACCTGATAGAAGTTTTAAGAATATTTACAATCCTCTACAACACGTAAGTTGTTATTATCACATGACTGTTTTTTTAAATTTGATATTTTGTGCCAGAATATGAGGTTTTTAAGATTGCAACTTGCAACAGTCAGTAATGATGACAGTGTCAAAACTGTCACAACAATAGTTGTATGTGACCATTACAAACCATTAAACAGTTGCAAATACCAAAGTTACTGCCTACAATTGATCCTATTAAAAGTCATAAATCAATGTCTATTCTAGAAATTCAAAAATAGGGGTGAACTGCCCCACTCACTTTAAAACTTTAAAAAACAGAGGGGATTTTCAAAAATATGTGGGGCAAACATCGAACACCTCTTTTGAATCATTATACATGTTTACATGCACACCAAACCGATCAAAATTGATATATTTATATTAATAAAAGTTGCCTCCCTTTAATCTTGTTGAACAAAACAATATTTATGTCTCTTAGAGTTGCCCCCCTTTTGTTTTTCTTACAAGTGTTCATGTAAACAAAGACATAGACTAGTTACTAGTCTGATAAAATTTATGTTTTTTTCTATATACTATATTTCATGCACTATTTCCAGTCTATTTTATATGATTTTGCTTTGTACACTGGGGCAGTTTTATCAGACTAGTAAAAGGCGGAAATGGCCAGAGAAGCATGATTGACACCTAACAGCTATAAAATAAACCATGGCTAATTCCTCTGATTGCTGATAACATCTTGTGGTCAGTAATTCATTTGTATAACTGCTGTGAAGTCATTTATCAAGATGCAGAATGAACTTCACAAATGTTCTCTGGTGAGATATTGTATAATATTCTAGGAAAGATTGTAAGGCCTACTCTAAAATTTCAGGATTATGCTACTTACAGTTCACCATGGAAGTATAATGTATATGGACCAATTTCAAAATTCACAGGTTTTTTGTCCTTGGATGGTAATTTTAAAATAAAGTATAAGAGAACTGATTATTAAAAGTCTAATGAGTTAATTAATATCAATGAAGTGTTGTTATTAAATATTAAAACACAACCTTTAATAAAAGTTTATAGTATTTTTACACTTTGTATAGCCAAAACTTCAAAATTCCATTATTTTAGGAGATATATTTATGAAATAATCTAGAGATTTCTCTTTTTTTATTAAATAGTAAATTGTCTTGCCATATTAAACCCTTTTTTGCCTTCTACATGCTTTATATTGTGTACTGAATATCATACATGTTGTCAGTTGGTACTATTCTACATACTATGTTATTACTTTATTGGACAATGTTCCCTCTTCATCAATGTATTATGTTTATTGTAAAAATGTTCTGCAAAATATATTATACTCTACACGCTTTATTTTTCATTTGATTTTCAGAAAACTTTAATTGATGATATTATTTGGAGTCTGCATGATCTGTATAGAAACTGGGCAATTTCCCCACTTCACCAGGTTATTGCCTAGTACAGTAATACACGTCATCTTATTGTCAATACTCGAAACAATTCTTGCACACACTTTGATATATTTGATAAATGTACATGTCTTTAAATATTACTATGTAAATCAGGAAGTTTTACTATAATTAATGTGAAAAGTGTTCTACAGTGCATTTTCATTAAAAAAAAACTGGCACACTTTATGCATAAGGCAACAAATGTAACCATGGAGTCATTTCAAAAAGTAAACTTTTATCATTGCCACTCTGTGAACAAAAAAAACGTAATTTCAATTCAAGATTTTCATCTGACATGTAAATCCTATCTTCTAGTTTCAAGATTCTAATGACAACTGACCACTAGTTACCGCTAGAGATTTTATCGGCTGTATATTATAAACACCAGGCAATAAAATTTAATCACCTGCTGGGAGAGAACGGTCAAGATTTGGCATTGATTGAAGACACCTCAGTTTTCTGAGATGTTTTGAATCACCTTTTACCAGGCCCTGAAATCGGCGCTGGATAGTAGACTGGCTCTAGAACAAAACTGATAGATATTTATTAGTAAAAGAGATATTTCAGGGCCTGGTGACCAGGCTAACAAAGACACAGACAGGAAATTGAACGATTTTTGAGTTTTCCAATTTATATGCAGGATTTTGATGCACATGTTACAGATATTTTCGCAATCTTTGAAAAAATAGGGTGAATTGCACATCCTAGAATAGAAACTGCAAAATTTAAGGATGCAACCAATCATCAACAAAATAACATTAAAATGAATGTGCATTTAAAAACCTCTAAAACTGTATAAACTAAATCCACCCATCATATTTCATCACAAGCCAGACTTTTTATGCCAAAAATGGAACAGTGCATCAAACATGAAAAAATGCTTGTGACTGAATCACCTTTTAATTAAAAGCAATATCATTGAAGTTTTCCTCTTTTTGACCCAATCATCTAACATTCGACCCAATTTCAATCGCAAACAAGAATTATTTGCGGGCAACATTCAAGACCACATTTTCTTGAAAACTTGATGATTACAAGACCTGCTAGAGAGTTAACATGGGAGGTAACAAGGTTTATCTTCTAATTGAACCCATGACCCTTTTTTTCTCTTTCTGAGAAGACCCCTATTTAATTCCAAGCAATAATCTCTCCTTACGAACATCGTGACTACCCACCTTAGCTGTACAGCTGTGAAACTGTTCTTTCACTCCTTTCATCATTTCAAACAGTAGTCTGCCAACACCCTCTGCTTTCTGGAAACGAAAAAAGCAAGCATCAAGTCATATCAGTAGTGTCCTTGGGCAAGATACAAATAATTTCACATTGCCTCTCTCTCTTAGAGGTTGATTTCATCTGGAATATGTTTCGACAGCATTTAATCTAAGTTGTAAGAACTTGTTTCGCAATCGAGAATAAAGAAAGTATACAAAAGATATAAATTTGGTTATTTTTGTTCTGAGATTTTAATGTATTAATGTTTTTACCGTATTTCAGGTGGACACTGCCTTACCATTGTTCCTAAATAGAACCGATACTCGTATATTCTGTAAGAAACTGCTACCTTTTTCACAAAAAGAGTCAAAGTCACGTTGGTAGTGGGGCTCGAACATATGACCCTCGATCAAAGGTATAGTAATTACAAGTCAGTGACCAAATCCACTCAACCATGAAGGCAGGTCCATCGTTTTTGTATTTGTATAAATTTGTACAAGGTATAACAAAGGTAACTTTTTCAAAGCTATTGAGCTAACATTAGTGATGCCCTGTCACAGAAGTGAGTTTTCTTCCTGCTGCAAATTCAACACACCACAAACTATGGAAGCTACATATTGATTAATGACTTTAGAAATTCTAAGCCCTTATTTATGGTAACATACAGAAAAACAAATATATAGAAAAAGATGCAAATGTTACCCTCACAAAGTCAAGCCTCTACATGTATACAGTAACACTTACATCAGGTTCCTCTTCCAGTGTAGAAAACAGAAAATCAAACAGCTCTGATGGGTCTTTCGCCTGCAAAAAAAATGGGAATAAATTTGATGCTATAAACAAAACTTATGTGGGCACTAAAACTGATTTTGTGGTCATGTGGAGCTACAAATTCAAAATACAAAGTAAATGCTTTAACCATTTGACCATTAAGGCCAATGCATGCCTGTATACAGTCAAAGCTTAAGCAGCAAGCGAAGGAGCTGAAAATGGCCACTTTAAGTAAGTGATTTCTTAATACAGGTTCATTTAGGATAGAAATGGCAAATACAGCAGTAACTGCTTACAGACAAACTGCAGAACATGGCAAAATGACTGTATCACAGTTAATCTTGACATTCTGAACAGATTTTAATCCTAAAACTGTTACACAAAATACAGGTTGTGGCATGTCTTTAATGAAGGTGAGTTGAAGTGACCAAAACTGACCATTAAAACGAGTTCAACCATACTGTAAAATGGGTAATTTTCAGGGGACGAAAATTTTGCGATTTGTGAGCAGACACAATATATTTGTGAATTTTGAGGCGGGATATTCATGAAAACAGCGTAAATTAAATCCTCACGAACATTATTCAATTTACAGTACATGATATCGTGCCATATCTATCACTTGCACAAAACTGCCAACTGTTTTTATGGTACTTACCTTTCTCATAAGGAAAGCAAAACTCTCTGCTGCAAAGTTGCGGACATATACTTTGTACCGTTTACCCAACAAAGAAGAAAAATACCTGAAAAACATCAAATCAGTCAGGTAACAAAATCTTCATTATCTGTGTCTATATGCAGATTAGTTACAGGGACAGTGCATATTAAGTAATCTTTTCGAAGCTCATACAAAATTTGACCAGATGCCCCGACTGACTGATTAACAAAGGGGCCATATTGGTTGGAGTATCATTTCACTTTAAAACAACAAATTAGGTCAAAAGGTCATTATCAAGGTCAGTCATTGATATTTCGGAAATTGGTTTGCAAATCTGCACAAATAGTCCATTTCATCATTCTAGCTTAAAAAACAAAAACTAGGCTAAAGGTCAAGTTCAGCCAAGGTCAAATTTGAAATCTGCCTTCAAAACTGTACATAATGTTATGGTTAAAATGTCATTGCTGTAGCTTCAAAAACAGGAAAGTAGGTCAAGGTCATTCAATGCTGAAGTTGAAATCTACATGCAAAACTACATAATTACATGGTCCAAATTTCATTGATAAAGCTTCTAAAGAGAAAGGTCAGACGGTCAAGGTTAATGTCAGTCAAGGTCAATCTGCATGCAAAACTATACATATAGTTCAAATTTTATTACTGTAGCTTCAAAAAAAAGAAAGCAGGTCATTAGGTCAATGGATCTTGCTGATAAACAAGTCCCGTGGAACAAATTACAATTAAACTTGCCGATAAAAATGCTCTGTGCCATAAATTACATTTGATCTAGCTGATAGAAATGCTCTGTGCCATAAATTACATTTGATCTAGCTGATAAACAAGCTCTGTGACATATATTACATTTGATCTAGCTGATAAACAAGTTTTGTGACATACATTACAAGTAATTTTGTTGATAAACAAGCTCTGTGACATAGATTACTTTTGACTGATATTACCGATAAACAAGCTGTATATCTTTGAGCAGGTATCTCCATAGGAACTTGAAGATGTAGGAAAGGCAGGTGAATGTGCCTTCTAGAACTTCCGTGTCCTGAGTGTAAGTGTTCAGAAGGTTCACAAGAATATCAAAGAATTCGTGGAAATGTCGATAAAAGTCTGCCTGTAAATCTCTCGCTAGTTGCACCACTAAACTGGAGTAAAAAATAAAATAGTTACTGACTAAACAGCATCATAGGTATATTGTTTGTACCATTATTAGAAATACTTCATTATGTTGTGTGGTGGATGTTGATGAAAAAAATTAAACTGGTTATTTTGCAACCATTATTGGGTTTAGAATACCAGTTGTGGTGTAACTAAGATCTGTGCACAGTTTCATTCAGCTAAATGAGACTTTGTTACATTCCATCTTTTCATATATATTTCACTTATCATACCTCTTTTCCTTTTGACTACCAGCTTTTAAATACACTACCATACCACGTAAACTCTGAAATGTTACTTTGCATTTGAAACCGTTCAAACAGATCGGACGCTACCCTGCCCTAGAACTTATTTGCGAACTTGCCACTATAAAGAGGTTAAAATTGAGTCTGCTTGAAGAAATAAATGTAGCACAATCTAGTGATATACAAATGTATCACTTACTCTAACAGTGCTGGTAAGGCCATGCTGTTTGGCACAACAAGATGTTTCTTCAGTGCTGAGACAATGTTCTCCTGTAAAGAAACAGTAAATAAATCAAAATACAAAATTTCATAGACAGCATAATCATATTTTTTCACCCAAAAATTATTCTCTTGAAATCTTATGTTGACTTATGGATACCTGCCGAAGGATTCAACAATCAAATACTACAGTTAAAAGTTAAGCTCAGGGTAACTACAAATTAACCATGTACATTGAAGGAATATCGTAATACATACCTCATGGTATACCAGTTGAGCAAATGTCTGCACCTTGTCGGAAATCTCTTTCTTGAAATGGGCTAAAAATAGATAACAAAATACTCCAGAATCATTCTGTCTTTTTTTTATTTATTCTTGGCAGGATGCAATAATATACCTCAAACCTTTTTAATGAGAAAATGATAAAAAAAGACAATTATTTAAGTGTTTCAGAGCCAAAAAGGCAGGGAAAAGGGCAGAAAAAAAAAGATTTTTTAAAATATGCCAAACAACCTAAAACATGTTCGCCAAAGACACCAGAAACACACATTTTTTTTTGCCATAAAGAGTTGATCATTATAAAATAAGCATCACGACTGTAAAAGATACCCACCAAAATGATCTGTGCAGTTGAGTTCTGACTGTTTATGCAATGCTTCCGCAAAATATGACAGCGTCTCCTGAAAAGAAAGGCACCAAAGAGGAATTAATATCAACTCAAAACGTACAATA
This sequence comes from Saxidomus purpurata, assembly GCA_022818135.1. NCBI lineage: Eukaryota > Metazoa > Mollusca > Bivalvia > Venerida > Veneridae > Saxidomus > Saxidomus purpurata. Next base: position 14,372,795 of record JAFMSR010000003.1, read on the forward strand.
TTGAACTGTGGTAATGAATTAATATGCCTTTACTGGATCTATGATTGAAAACAAATTCCTACCAGCATAAGTCTACTTGCTCCAGACTAAACAGTTTGTCCATTTATTGTAATTCTGCTAAGGTTTAATCATAGGAAATCATGTAATGAATCCTAGCTTTGAAGTATCTGTTGAAACAGATACAGTTTTCTACATTAGACACACAGCTTACTTTTAAATATTTGTTATTATCGTATTTAAGAGCATTGTGCATTAGAAAAGGGTTAACAGTTAAATGATTTTGACATTTGCATCTTTTTACAACACAATATTTTTAATGGTTGCAAAAATCTTTTACGGCTCGAGCTAACACTGTCACCATTAAAACCATATATACCATCGCAAACATCAAAATTACAAAACAATTAGCCCTTATACACTAGAACATAGCAAAGGTTTGAATCCAACTGTAATATCTACCTCGGGCGTGTCATCATGATGTCGTATTTGATGTATAACATCTATATTGATGTTCGTTATCCTTTCCGAAAATGTCTGGAACTAAAACAAAAACACAGGTGTTAATATATGGGTTTTATACTGATATTTGATTTACTACATCTATACAATCCAAGTGAACTTGTCAAATTTACAGTCTGGCAGACATAACTGTACTAAGTGCACAAAGAAATATATAGATGCCCCAGTGTTTCACGATCTGTACTCCAATCATAGTATGATTATCAGTGTACTCATCTACATGTGGATACCATTATCAAAACCGGTTACAAATACACTCAACCACTTTTCTAAAGCATACACTGAAAAGGTCTTTTGCAGTTTATTCAATTTTCAAGATATTTTCATGATCAGAAGGTCATCCTGCCACCTGTCATCTTTAGCCATGTAAAGTAGCATTGTAAAAAAGCACTGTAAATACAGTGACCCCAATATTCAAATGTGACACTGCCAATCATTTATGAATATGTAAAGTAATACACAAGGGTAATGGTTGATCACTCTAATCCTGAAAGAAGACGTTCTTGGGAATATGCAAGGTGTTGAAAGGAATTTTAAGTGTTTTTACTCAATCTAATCCACAACTAAAAGATTTGCTTAATAACATGACTAAATATCCCCAAAAAGATATAAATGCACTGTGCATTTATACGTGTGTCCATAACCGGCATAAGGCACAATTTCACTTTTTTTATGACATGGTAATGGCTTGCAAGTCAAAATGTTGTTTATTGCAGATTTAACAACAATTGATATCTTTTTTGTTTAACTGACAAACTGACAAACAGAATGTCATGTTAAAATCTAGCGTTTTACTTAAATTTTTGAACATGTTTATTCTGCAAGCCTCAGCGGGTCTATTTACAATGTGTTTTAGCAATTTAAGCAGAAGAAAAGTGTAAAGATATGTGAATTCGCTGTTTAATCAATTGTTCCACTTTTATTTGTTTCCAGCAGATGCTGATTGTTTGAAATATTTGACAATCTGATGTATATTCAACTGCTGGCCTTGTAAAATAGGCCCGCTGCTGAAAAGGTGTCAAATACAAGAGAACCCTAAGATCACAGTGACTGAAAATTCTTTTTTTACACATCTTAATTTATCAATGAAAACACTTTCTGTTTTATAATGTATGCATAATCTAGCATTTTAAGCACGTTTAACTAGCCCCACACCAAACCTGCAAAATAGACTTGTCCTTTTTTTAACACTTTAAATCTTTAGCAAGTCTTCAATTCATATAATTTGCAAAAAAAATAAATTCTCTAATGCAGTTTTCTGTAACCCTGTTTTAATTTGTTTGCATCTTGATCAACATATTCATCTTTCATAGAAGTTTCTTTGATTATAAGATTTCTTGCCGTTCTATCTTCAAGTCAAATCCTATCGAAGACAGTTATTACGTCGCGAAAACATATAACAAATATAGTTACCCGGAAAGTATTTTCCTTTTTATGATGACCAGACTTCCCCATGGTGACCTGAAATATAATTCAAGTAACTAAATATCTCTGTGCTAGTTTAATTAAATTATATTGAGAACATTTCGATTATTTCTCATTTATTTCAGATAAATTTGTTTTCCATGCTTTCCGGAAGTTGACATTCACCTGTTTATTTACCTTTGGGATATGGAGAGTTTACCGTATTACCTAAAAATGAAACCCCAGAGTAAGTTACTAGTGTGCTTTGTTTTTCCCACGGACCTATATACACATGTGTATATAGGTCCGTGGTTTTTCCACAGCTGTACATTCAATAAAAATGAATCAACAATAGTAGAGACTATATCAATGCTTAATAAAAAAAACATTTATTATCTTTATCTAGAGCTTCATAAGTCCGTTTTAAATTTGAAATCTGTAAAGTTAATACTTTTCATATGGTAGATCTATGTGGATACATTCAGCAGCCAAAGTTATCATTATCACAATCAAAAAGTTGATAAGTTACGATCCGTTTAAAAGGTTTTCTTTTCGACCGCAATACGTTGTAATTTAATACCATTTATTGCCTATCAATTAATCAGTTGAAAATTTAATTTTCGAATCGTGTGAGATCCGTTTTAGATAAGGAACTGAGAACAATAAGTGCTAGACTATTAACATGTAGTGAAGGAACAAAGGTGGATGAACTACGATCACAAAATTGGGTGGAAATTTAATTACGTTAATATAGTCAATTGATTAATCAAAACCTTAATTGACAATTAATTTGCGGATCGTGCGAGATCCGTTTAAGATAAGGAACTGAGCACAATAGGTGCTAGACTATTTTCTACTGGAAATTTTTTTTCTGTCAAAGTTTTTTTTACACCCTCCCCTATAGAAAGCTACTGTTTTCAACATTTTGCTGAAATATAATATAATTAAATTAATAATCACAAATAGAAATTTCCCCAAATATATTGCATTGAAATGTACACTGTTATGTTAAACATGAAAGCTGTGAATGTTTGAGAGAAAACCTGAGTTGAACAATAATCTGACATGTTTCATGACAGCATTTGTCATTTTCTTCATATTTACTCTCGCCGTTATTAGCGCATATGCTGTATATAGGCAGACGAGGGACTGTATATCTTCATATGTAAATAAAATTCTATTCTGTTCTCTGTTCAAGATAATCGCTAACAAATCTACCTAACGTATTAAAACATCGTCATTTCCCAAATCTCAAAGGACGTACGGAAGATAGAACGATTGTGGAAAACCCGAACTGTTGATCATTCTATAAGCTGTTTAATTGCTGTTCAATAATTTGAAAAGGTCATCACACAAAATGCAGAGACAAAAGCTTTTTCAGATGAATATTTTTGTTTCTGAATAAACTTTGTATGTGAAAATAATCAAAATATGCCATCATCTTTGTAATTTATTCTTCCACGTTTAAAAACAGTTTTTGGAGAAAAAAATCTATCCCGTTTCAAATTATGAAATGATAATTCTCCACAGCTATAAATTTAAAGGAAATCCAAATTCTGTTTTGAAAAAAAAATCTTGGCATTTAAAAACCTTTTATTATATAAGTTTATTAATGTGACGCTGATCTGAATGATATCCAATACCATAACCTTTTCCACAGATTTGTTCTAGAACCAATAAAACTTAAAACGGATATAATCAGGACATCAATGCAGACATAAACCAATTATCAGTTTGTTCTTACCAGACATAATTTAATCATTGCGTAACAATTAAGTTTGTCTACTTGTTTAATCGCGCCTATCATTTCTTAAGTGGCGTTTTTCACAGTCTATCAAAAGTTGATCGACGATCATTTGATGGGCGAGTGAACAGGGTCAATTACACAATTGGGTATATAACAGAGTTTTCCTGATTCCATGTCATTCCAACTTCTATCTGATAAATATATTATATATAGCAAAATAGTTTATGCGTCAAAGTAGTGTCTATGTTCTAAAAATGGGTGTTCACGATATGTCGTTACGTGATTTCAGGAGGACTTCCCGTTCAGTGAAGGAGATTGGCAATGCATCTTTATGTTCATACGATTCCCCAGCTAAATTGCAGCTCAACAGGTCCATAAAGGGATTATTTGCTTCTTTTGGATTGACACCTCCTCCTAGCATTTGTAGAAGGTAAGCATTGTGGGGCATCAAAATATAACTCATACTTGATTCATATACAATGTTACAAACATGTTTGAACATTAACGTTTGACATGTAAAAGTATAAAAGATGTCAACACTCATTCTTACATGTTTCATTACTGAAAGATTATGATAGGATGACAATTTAAACATATTTTCATTAGAGATTTAATGAACACAAATGTTAAAAGTATTTCGTTATTAGATTTTTACGGTAATATTTTATTACAGCGGAAGTCGTGATGCATTATGGTTTAGTACGAAATTTGAAAAGAAAATGGCTGCCATGGAGGACGAAACACCTGCCAGTCCCCTGTCCAGATTTCAAAGAGCTGTTCCGCTTAGACAGTCAAAAGCTAATGCAGGTAATACAATTAATTATGTGTTTGTATTTGTACAACAGTATAGGAGTTTTCATTTACTGCTGGCATTGGATTTATACTATTTGTTATTTGTTGACTTCGTTCTTTTAATTTTCGACCCTACCATCAGGCAAACATTTTAATCGTGAATTTAAACTTTTCATGGGTAAAAGTTGCGTTGATTATTCCAAATCCAGCAAATTGTCATTGTGTTCATTCAACCTTCATTGAATGATTCAAGTTATATGAAGCAAATTTGATTTGCAAGCGTGTGCATGATGATCAAGAAATTAAAACTTGTAGTATATGTTTTATCTCAAAAAGTGATGTATTGTTGGACACATATGGTAGAAAATGTTTTAAAGTTTTTAAAGAAAAAGTAAACATATTTGTGTCACTGACTTAAAAATTTGAAATTTTGTATGTGCCCAAATTAAGAAACCGATTAAATCTTTCAACAATATCTAGATTTACAAATAACAATAAGCGACAGTGTTTGGACATTAAAACATCACTTTTAATTGCCAGTCGCCACTTATTTCGACAAAAGTAACATTATTATTGCTGATTTTACAAGATGGTAAAACTTAGTTGTCAGTCAGTGTAATTTTTAATCTATAAATCTAACAGACTGTTGTTTTCCACTGTCTGGTAAGTGATTTATGTTGTCCTGATAAACAAGATAATATTTACATTATGAAAAAGAAAACAAAATAGTTAAACTTTCACAGTCAACTTTGGAAGTCAGACCTAACACGACAGTTGTGCAATGAGTAAGTTTAAACTATTTTGTAAATTGCAATTGTTTTTACAGAATTTATATATAATATTGACAGTTTACTTACTTCTTTATTACAGGTCCTTTCAAAGCGACCCAAATTTGGAATGAGGTTATTGGTCACTTGAAAGAGAAAGTGGAGTTGAAGAAGAGACGCTACAAGTTACGTAACTATGAGGATTGCTTTACTGGTACCGATGCTGTTGATGTTGTTCTCCATTATCTACTCAGTGATCAAGACACATTTTGCAATCTGTCCAGAGAAAAAGCTGTTAAGGTTTGTACATAATGATTTTTGTTTTTGTATTTTTAATTAGTCGTGAAGTTGTCTCTTCAATGCTTATACTTTTAAATAATGTCAGATACAAAGCTTTTAGTAAATATAGTGTCGATTAGACTCTGCATTGTCAGATAGATTTCAAATGACCAAAATGATAATTATTATTATGAGTGATTTAATTTATTATTTGAGACTGTCAATATAGCATTCAGTTTACCAAAATAATAAAATCAAATCAATTATTTCAGCTGTGCCAAACATTGATGGATAAGAAGGTATTCCGCCCAGTTGGCTGCAAGTCAACAGAGAACAGCAAACATCAGTTTGAAGACAGCAGCAGTAAACTGTATCTGTTCAGTGGTATCCATAGCAACAAGGAAAACATGACCACAGGGACCGATGTCAGTGACTCTGAGGATGAGACAGAGGGCCGTGATGAAGCATGTGAAAACATCATAGAAGAGGGTGAAGAATCGATATGTACACCTTCAGAACAGATGAGGTAACTTGAGATTCTAACATCAGATTACTTCTTATTGAATTTCCTGAATAAACTTTCTTAGATGATCTTTCTTAGAATCACATACTTTTAACATGATAGAGGTCATGAAAAAAGGTTGCACATTAGGTTGTAAACTGCTTTAATAGACATTGTTTCTTGTGCTGTAAAGAGGTCTTTTTGTCTCAATTCGAGAAATACTGAAATACAATCAAAATGTTGCAGTAATCCACATTACTTTTATGCCATATTTCTGAAAAAGCCTGCTACATTTCTTTGTCACAAAAGTTGGTACCAGTATTTCATTGCTAAGATTTTGTAACACTGTTTTTGCTGTATGTATTGATTAAAAATTAAAGCAGAATAATTTTCATGTTTGCATTTGCAGGCTAAGTGGAGACACAGAGGCACGTTTACACGGTGCCGATAAGGTATCAGACATGACAGAAGAGGAAGATGAGCACGACCTGATGGGGTCCAGGAAGAGGAAGAACCTAGATAGCTCACAGAGACAACATAAACGTCCCAAACTGTGTTCAACACCAGCATCGTCATCTACAGAATCTTTAAATGAAGACAGTCTCTCTGAAGAACGTAAGAACTTTTACATTGTTTTGAATGTTGACCCCCAGACCATTCTGTTTATTAAATATGTTACTGGGTGTGCTCTACTGTCTTTTAGAGTAAAAATAGACTGGGCTGGGATGGGATGCTGACAATTTAGGATTTGATATACGGTCGTTTATGAAATTAACAGTGATCTGTCTTAAGCGTTAAGTTTTCAGGTAGTGTGATGTAATATCCTTAATATGTTCTACTGGCAAATTTAGATGATGCATATACAAATTTCCTGATACATTGTTGAGTAATTTTTCTTTAGAAATTCATGCTGATCATGGTGATTGAATTATCATGATGTATATAAGATGATTGATAAATCACATTATTATATACATTTTTCAGAAATTCAAGATATATGGAAAGAAGTCGCATTGTGTCAATTACTTACCATCATAGATCTTTCATTCTTGGACGGTGTTCTTAGTGAGGAAAAAGACAAAGATAAGCCAAATAGGAAAATTATTCGACCTCATCATCACAGTGGTGTCGTATCTAACATTGTCGCAAAACACTGGAGTATGAGGTGTGCGGCAAAAAGTGCGTCTCACACGGACCCGTTTATGAAAACGGCACTAGACTGTATTGCTCATATACCTCGTGGTGTGTCTAAGTTTGATACAGACTTCACGAAATCTAGTGATCCCGTCACCAAGTTACAGGCGTACAACATGATTTGTGAACATTACAGTATGCGCCCAGATGCGATATTTCCGGAAAGGTTTCTTGACCTGAATTTAGCGATCATGAAACTGATTTTATCCGAAAGAAACAGTGCAGCTCTGCATGCAATGCAGTTGAATATGATGTTACTGCCAAACCGACAGAAGGAAGAGCTGAGACGGTTGCTGAAATTCATGTCTGTGGCAGCCACTGATAAGGACATACAGCTTGACCAACAGGTATGAAGAAATTTTGAATTTATCTCTGTAACATCACATAATGGGTCACTTTCAATATCATAAGTTATAATGATTATTAATTATTACCGTTTATCTTTTCGACATTAAATTTGATAGAATTGAGTATTTGATTGAATCGATTCAATTTGCGTATCAACTTAAATACATTTAGTTCACTACCATTGCATATTACAGAGCAGGGATTTTGGTGCTGATGGTGAAAACCATCTAACTGCACTACTAGAATGGCACTTCTGAAGTTTGTTGAAATTTTGGTAGACTACATACATAGACATTCTTCAAAAGTCATGATGCTTTTAGTTAATATGTCATATTTGCATGTATTTTCAGATGGAGAATGAGCAGGCATTGCTGAACCATCTGTCAGAATGTGTGCTGAAACATAAAGGATTACCATGGGACCTTTCCTCCATAGTCGTACGATTCCTTATCCACAATGTTAGTTGCTTGTTCACTGTGCCAGATGGGTTCCAGGAGAAAGTTAACACAAGGATTACCAAGAAAAAAGAAGGCATTGTGCCTGTTGTTAAAGGTATGCTCAAGACATTTTACTTAAAAAAAAACAACATAATGATAAAAAAAACTAGAGCTTTTATAAATATAAATGTTTATACAATACATACGGGTTAATTTTGAGCAGGTGGGCGTGTCTGCGTTTTTTGGCCTTATTTGTAAATTGTACTTACCAGATATACAACATGAGCAACAGTGCTCACTGCTGGAAATATCTCTGTAAAAGCACCAGTATCTTTGCCTGGTTATACATTTGTACTTCTGTTGTACAGACTTTGACAGTTGATACAACACTAAGAGCTTAAGAATGACAAGAAAGAATAGCTGGCAATGGGAATTGCACATTTTTCGCAGAGCACCCCTATGAACAACACATGGTAGTGTCCAAAATGAACAAGTCTATTATAGAAATTGGGCAGAGTCAGGTTTAATAAAAATGTTTTCGGTCTTTTCTTTCAGAAACAGCATTTTGCAGTCAAGTGCCAATATCGGAATACCAGAAACAGACGGAAGATTGCACCAATCAGAGTTTAATTCTGATGATGAACACTATCATAGACAATCCGAAAATGGCGCTGAAGGAGAAGAAACAGAGATTGCAAAAATTCCGAAAATACCATCCAAATATATATGCTAAACATTTTTCTGGGATGGTCTAGAATAAAGGGAAAAGTACATAAATGAATGGTGCTAAGTTTTTATGTAGTTGTTTGTTACATGTTTTCTTGTTGATGAATTATGAAGGCATGGTGTACATGCTGTAGTGATAAACAAAACATTTCTTGTTAGTGCTGATAGAGTTTTACAAATAGTTGAATCATTGAAGAAGTTACATATCAGATCGTACATATGAAAACAGTTGAAAAAGAGTTTAGACAAGATGTAATTGTTCAACAATATGTGTTCAATATATAGATTATTTGAAGTGTTTGTATGATGTTTAAATCAGATTTTAAGAATGTCGCTCAAAGACGTTAAAATTAGTTTACATACGTGTATACAAAATTTCTGTCTCTTTCCGGTGATCTCGGTTGCATAATCAAGCCTCGTTGTGAAAAACCAACCCCTGTGACCTTTGTTCAATAAAAATATGGTTTGCTGGACATAATGTTAATAGTGTAAATACAGGTCATGTTTGTTGTTACAGTGCATCTCCATGGCGACAATCTGTATGTGTTACCTAAAATGTGTCCCAGCATGATAGGACTTTGTTTTTATAGTCCAGTATCAAACTAAGAAAAACACAATGGTTGGTTTTATTACAACATGGCTCATATATTACATACACTTTTTATCTCAATATACATGTGTGTAATATGAAATTTGGAGAATAATCAGTAATATTTTTTTTTACACATTTATGGAGTTTGATCTCAAACTGGCCAGTATACATGTATTTCAATTTGAGCTGACCACAATCTTACGCAGAATACTTGTGTACTCATGAAAAGGAGCCCCACTGTGCAAAAACCAAAGTTAGGCATTTTGGCACTCCTGAAAAGGAGTGTCTCTGTGTAAAGACCAAAGTTAGGCAATTTGGCAGATAAAGACTAGCTTACTCCTGTGTGAAATTTTAACACATACTGTTTCCATATCCATAACAGATGATTTATGACTTGTTATCAAATCTTACAAATCTATGTGTTCCACAGTAGTGAATTTTTTTAACAATGACCAGAATGCAAAAGCTTTTGCACAGTAGGGCTCAAAAGTTTTGCATGTTATGGCATGTAAAATAACAAACACATAGTGCAATAAAACTGTACATTTTACTTGTATATAATATCATTGCCATGTTTTGTTGATAATATATAAAATGTGATAAAGATGCAACAGTACTCATTGTTTTGTTCTGTTTTTCAACAAAGAAAATAGATTATGTAAAAGTTTTAAGCGAATATTTGCCCACATGTTCAGGTTTATTAGTCAGTCCCCTATTGGGTCATATGACCGGTTTGGGAACTGTAGTGTTCGCTGTTTCCATCTGTCCGTCAGCAATTACATTTTCATTCTGCATCTTCCAAATGCATGGACTGAATTTGATATAGTTTCAACAATGGTTATTCATACTACAAGGGTGTGTCATGCACAACAAGCCACCAACTTCCAGGGTCATACTTGAGACTCGAACACTACCACATACAATTTCGTTTCCGGTCTGTATCCACATGCTGCATTTGCATGAACCGATTACGATATAACATCACACAATTGTTACCTATATCCCAAGGGTGAGTCATGCATAACAACCTGCCACCTACTTCCAAGGTCACACTTAGGCCTCAATCAAAACCACATGAAATTGCATTTAGGTGAGTAAGGACGAACTCGCCTGCAGCTGGTGGTATAACTTTAAAGGTACATAGCATAAACTTATTAAATAATTCGGCATGGAATGATTTTGGTGTTTACTGCATAGTTTACATACAAAGTCGTATTTAGTCGTGGATTTCAAATTACAATGTAGTAGATTTGGTGATAATCAAATGTGGTGTTAAATGAAGTAAAATAATGTATCTAAGTTTATGAAAGTCAAATGAATAGTAACAAGTGTCCTCTATAGCTCACCTGACGATCATTGCACTCTTAAAGAAGTATGTCAAAAGTTTATAATCGAGGTCAGTCGGGAGTTTTGAAAATTAGTTTACAATACTAAACAAGGTAGTCCGATTTTCATCTCTAAGACTAGGCTAAAGGTTAAGGTTAAGTTGAAAACTGCATTCAACACTGCATATGGTTCAAGCTTCAAAATCAAGAAAGTAGGCCATGGTCAAAGTTGAATTATGCACGCAAAATTACAAATTCAGTTCAAATTCTATTGCTGTAGCTAAAAAGAACACAACGTTAAGTGACCCCGAGGCAGTGTCAACTTTGTTCCAAGGGATATGATTTAAACGATAATGGTACATGACGACTAGGCAATGTTACCAGCCAACTATCTAAGCTCTGTGCTTTGTTGTCTGAGGTAAGAAGATTTTAAAATATATTCCTATGTATCTCGATTCAAAATCAAGGGTCGATTTTGATTGTTGGTCATAATTTGAACAATATTGGTAGAGGACTATAAGGCAATACTATCTGCAAAATATCTAAGGTCTACACCTTGTGGTTTTGACACGAGAATATTTTAAAGATTTTATTATATAAGCCTTATGTAAGAACTGGTGACCCTGGGGCAGAGTCAATTTTGACCTGGGGGTCATGATTGATAGAGGAACCGACTTGGTAGTGGTTTACATGACGATATTATTTGCCAGATATCTAAGCTCTGACCTTTTACCTTTGGAGAAGATGTTTTAAATGTTTCACTATTTGTAAAATCGAGAGACGTTTGAGCGGGGTCAATTTTGATCGGGGTTCATGATTTCGACACTTGGTAGTGCCATAATTATGGTACTTTTGCAAAATATTGAAAGGAGTAATTATGTACCAACTTCATTATCTTCAGTTTTGTATAACTGTGTCGTGCCATATTGCTTAATATTTAGTACAGTATACCCGGTAAAAAAAAGTGTTGCGACATGGCGTATAGTTCTGAATGTATCTAGAATGACTGAATGTATTTTATATATTTATATATCAAATAAAAGAATGATTTAAAAGCTTCCTCCTGATATCACTTTTGCAGGGATTTTTTCGCATATATACTGATTGTTTTAAGGCTACAAATGACGTAGGGGTTGTCACTAAAACAGTCAGAAAAATGGCGGCGTTTTGGACCTGTAAAATGATGAAGACAGTTATAACAACAGTGATACTGTTCTATATTCTTTTTTTGAAAATTAGTATCAAGTCCAATAAAATTTCATTCGTTTTCTTACATTTGTTATGAAAAAAAGAGTTCATTGATCGACTGCCTCCATCATTCTGCGGGTCCAAATCGCCACCAAACGGCCGTTTTTCTGACTTTATCGTTGGCACTTGCTTCCCATATGACCAACGAGATTGGATATTTTAGGTTTCGGAGAAAAGTGCAAGATACAGAAAGCGTCCGAACACAGAGACCCCTTTTGGTTTTTATACATATATTATTGGTGTTTAGCACTTATACATGGGACCTCGGTTTTTAAGTCTCATCCGAATTTAGTTGGCTAAAGCCCCAGGAATCGACCCCTACGTCATAAGCCTTATAACTAATCATCCAGTCAAAGATCCTACATCACGTCAGGAGGCAGGTTTAATGTTTTCTTTCATTTGATATATATAAATATACAGAATACATTCAGTCTTTCCACAGACATTCAAAATTAAGGTCCGTGCATAAGAGCAACTATGTAAGCTTGTATTTGTGGATGAGACCTCGGCAAGTCTCCCATCATGTCTCGCAAAACTTTTCTTATCGAGTATGAATTATATTGTTGCTATGTACATGGGCCATAAATGGCTTATTTCATCATTTAAGTACATGTATATATTCATATGTGTACCAAATTTTGGCTTAGTTGACCAAATAAAGTTTTAAAAATTTAGTATTTAAAGGTGAAAACTCATTACATATAGTTCCAACATCGACACTATTACCTCCCTTGTCCTGAATTGACAGTCATTTTGTATGGCAACTTCTCTTAAAGTTGATAGGGAACAACTTCTACTTAACAATTACAAACTACTCAGATTTATAAACATAATTAATATGTGATGCTGATATGGGCAGATGACTCAGCAGGTTCAAGAAAATGTGGTTGAAGTACAAAAATTATCTTTTTCTTAATTATCACATATTATAATTTAGAAAATTCCTATTGATGAATGCTTTATCAGTTTTGCCATTCAAAATGGCTGCCGATTCAGAGCAAGGGAGGTAAATATTGTGAATGTGGGAACTATGTATATCATTTTGCAATAAATCGCTATTCAACCAAAAAATTAAACTCAACTTTTAAAACGCTTTTTGACAGAATACCGGTATATCAAGTCAGTTAGATGTAAATGCATAATCTTTGGTATATATTTGTATTAAATAAGTAATACCAACTTGTCAACAGGTTCCGTAGTGTAGTGGTTATCACGTCTGCTTCACACGCAGAAGGTCCTGGTCGAGCCCCAGCGGAACTACATTTTAACTGTACTGGAATGCGATAAGACGCTTTTTTACAGGAAATAAAACATTAAACATTCAATCAACGGCAAAAATATAATTGTTGGTCATAATACAGGGCCGTAGCCAGAGGTTAAAAAATAAGGAGGCACTTTCTACGGGGGTCCGGGGGCATGCCCCCCCTGATTTTTTTTTTTTCGAGGGTGCCATTTCGTGCATTTTCCTGCATTTCAAACATGTTTTTGATACTTTTAAGATACCGATTTCGGAAACAATAAATGACATTAAAAAGATTCGCGTACACTTTAGTTACATATAGATCTGCTTGTACGAAAACTGTGCTATAGTGTAATTATTCGTAATATTAAAAACGAAGAACATAGTTTAAATAAATTAAATTAAATAATAGTGCCTCAGCTCGGCTATGCTGAAAAGATGGTGCCACAAAATACACCCTTTTTTCATAATCTTGGCAGAAAAACAGGGAGGCACCGGCCTCCCTGTGCCTCAGTGTAGCTACGGGCCTGTAATAATGTATCTTTAGCTCTGCACAATCCTTTGGCTTTTCGCCAAACCCAAAAGCTACTAGTTATTATTAAAAAAAAAAAGATGCATCGGCCGGGAATCGAACCCGGGCCGCCCGCGTGGCAGGCGAGCATTCTACCACTGAACCACCGATGCGACATACATGCTAACGCGGTATAACTTTTAACCCGTATATTATACCAGGTTTTACCTGAATTATCAAATAAAGTTGATGATATCGCTGTGACATGTATAAGTGGTTCCGTAGTGTAGTGGTTATCACGTCTGCTTACACGCAGAAGGTCCTGAGTTCGATCCTCAGCGGAACCATACTTTTTGTCAGCGGCAGTCCTGATGATTTGGAAGCCGCTAATTGAATTAAATATATACTGGGATTCTCAAACATGATTTTAGTGAGAGTAACATGTGTAACTTGGCTGTATCACTCATAAAACATCTCTTTAGGTGCCAACTCGGTGTAATCCACCGACACCATCCACCGTCATCGTTCGATAAATCACCAAAAAAACATTAAATAAATATATGTATTATAAAGTAAAAATCTTTATACAAGTGTATCTAATATGAAACAGTCAAATAAAGAATAATGTTACATTTGATCAATATGTGTATACAGAAATGATTGCTTAGTGCAAATTGAATAACTTTCATATACACAAAGTACAATATGTTACTAAGTAATATATCTAGAGCATACGGACATGCCACGTTTACAATATTAGATAATTTCATTAGTTTACATCTATCTTTGATATTCATAAGTGTGTGAGTACTAGGTTTTGTAAACTAATAACTATTTAAAAATGTCACATTCAAACACATAAAGAAATTCATCTCCTAAACAATTTCTAGCACCAAGATGATAAAGCCTTGACTGTCGTTCAATATTCAATATAGGCCTACTATGCATAGCTATGTTTTTGTTGTTCGAAATTTGCATAATATTTTACTCAAGTTACAAGATAACAAATCTAAATACTGTTCCAAATTATGCTCTGTTTTAAAAAACGATACATAAGTCATTTTGGGGAGGTAGACAATGAATTATTGAAGATACATGTTTAAACTGTGATGAGTCTAATGAATAAGAAAGTGCGATGTATCCACTGGTTCCGTAGTGTAGTGGTTATCACGTCTGCTTCACACGCAGAAGGTCCTGGGTTCGAGCCCCAGCGGAACCACATTTTTACTGTACCTTTTTGTCAATTAATGTTACTCGTTAAATACAATAAGAGATTTCTCTAATAAGGTTAATTACTTTTACCTTCTAAAAACACACATTTGTTGTCCTTAAAGGTCTACTACTAAGCGAAAATCAAATGACAGTTATTTCAGTGGCAAGTACATTACCTTATGCAAGACACTAAATAATGAAGATTTGCGGGTTAAAATTTACAGAAAGTGTTTGGAACACGAAGAAAAGTATGTGTATTATTTTGAAATCTCAATGATTCGACAAAATGACTACCCAGGTCTTTTTAACTTTGTTAAAGACAAAGATAAGCCAAATAGGAAAATTATTCGACCTCATCCCAGTGGTGTCGTATCTAACATTGTCGCCAAACACTGGAGTATGAGGTGTGCGGTAAAATGTGCGTCTCACACGGACCCGTTTATGAAAACGGCACTAGACTGTATTGCTCATATACCTCGTGGTGTGTCTAAGTTTGATACAGACTTCACGAAATCTAGTGATCCCGTCACCAAGTTACAGGCGTACAACATGATTTGTGAACATTACAGTATGCGCCCAGATGCGATATTTCCGGAAAGGTTTCTTGACCTGAATTTAGCGATCATGAAACTGATTTTATCCGAAAGAAACAGTGCAGCTCTGCATGCAATGCAGTTGAATATGATGTTACTGCCAAACCGACAGAGGGAAGAGCTGAGACGGTTGCTGAAATTCATGTCTGTGGCAGCCACTGATAAGGACATACAGCTTGACCAACAGGTATGAAGAAATTTTGAATTTATCTCTATAACATCACATAATGGGTCATTTTCAATATCATAAGTTATAATGATAATTAATTTTTACCGTTTATCTTTTCGACATTAAATTTGATAGAATTGAGTATTTGATTGAATCGATTCAATTTGCGTATCAACTTAAATACATTTAGTTCACTACCATTGCATATTACAGAGCAGGGATTTTGGTGCTGATGGTGAAAACCATCTAACTGCACTACTAGAATGGCACTTCTGAAGTTTGTTGAAATTTTGGTAGACTACATACATAGACATTCTTCAAAAGTCATGATGCTTTTAGTTAACATGTCATATTTGCATGTATTTTCAGATGGAGAATGAGCAGGCAGTGCTGAACCATCTGTCAGAATGTGTGCTGAAACATAAAGGATTACCATGGGACCTTTCCTCAATAGTTGTACGATTCCTTATCCACAATGTTAGTTGCTTGTTCACTGTGCCAGATGGGTTCCAGGAGAAAGTTAACACAAGAATTACCAAGAAAAAAGAAGGCATTGTGCCTGTTGTTAAAGGTATGCTCAAGACATTTTACTTAAAAAAACAACATAATGATAAAAAACTAGAGCTTTTATTAATATAAAAGTTTATACAATACATACAGGTTAATTTTGAGCAGGTGGGCGTGTCTGCGTTTTTTGGCCTTATTTGTAAATCGTACTTACAACATGAGCAACAGTGCTCACTGCTGGAAATATCTCTGTAAAAGCACCAGTATCTTTGCCTGGTTATACATTTGTACTTCTGTTGTACAGACTTTGACAGTTGATATAACACTAAGAGCTTAAGAATGACAAGAAAGAATAGCTGGCAATGGGAATTGCACATTTTTCTCAGAGCACCCCTATGAACAACACATGGTAGTGTCCAAAATGAACAAGTCTATTATAGAAATTGGGCAGAGTTAGTTTTTAATTAAAATGTTTTCGGTCTTTTCTTTCAGAAACAGCATTTTGCAGTCAAGTGCCAATATCGGAATACCAGAAACAGACAGAAGATTGCACCAATCAGAGTTTAATTCTGATGATGAACACTATCATAGACAATCCGAAAATGGCGCTGAAGGAGAAGAAACAGAGATTGCAAAAATTCCGAAAATACCATCCGAATATATATGCTAAACATTTCTCTGGGATGGTCTAGGATAAAGGGAAAAGTACATAAATGAATGGTGCTAAGTTTTTATGTAGTTGTTTGTTACATGTTTTGTTGTTGATGAATTATGAAGGCATGGTGTACATGCTGTAGTGATAAACAAAACATTTCTTGTTAGTGCTGATAGAGTTTTACTAATAGTTGAATCATTGAAGAAGTTACATATCAGATCGTACATATGAAAACACTTGAAAAAGAGTTTAGACAAGATGTAATTGTTCAACAATATGTGTTCAATATATAGATTATTTGAAGTGTTTGTATGATGTTTAAATCAGATTTTAAGAATGTCGCTCAAAGACGTTAAAATTAGTTTACATACGTGTATACAAAATTTCTGTCTCTTTCCGGTGATCTCGGTTGCATAATGAAGCCTCGTGAAAAACCAACCCCTGTGACCTTTGTTCAATAAAAATATGGTTTGCTGGACATAATGTTAATAGTGTAAATACAGGTCATGTTTGTTGTTACAGTGCATCTCCATGGCGACAATCTGTATGTGTTACCTAAAATGTGTCCCAGCATGGTAGGACTTTGTTTTCCTAGTCCAGTATCAAAGTAAGAAAAACACAATGGTTGGTTTTATTACAACATGGCTCATATATTACAATGTTTACATACACTTTTTATCTCAATATACATGTGTGTAATATGAAATTTGGAGAATAATCAGTAATATTTTTTTTTAAACATTTATGGAGTTTGATCTCAAACTGGCCAGTATACATGTATTTCAATTTGAGCTGACCACAATCTTACGCAGAATACTTGTGTACTCATGAAAAGGAGCCCCACTGTGCAAAAACCAAAGTTAGGCATTTTGGCACTCCTGAAAAGGAGTGTCTCTGTGTAAAGACCAAAGTTAGGCAATTTGGCAGATAAAGACTAGCTTACTCCTGTGTGAAATTTTAACACATACTGTTTCCATATCCATAACAGATGATTTATGACTTGTTATCAAATCTTACAAATCTGTGTTCCGCAATAGTGAATATTTTTTACAATGACCAGAATGCAAAAGCTTTGTGTTTTGCACAGTAGGGCTCAAAAGTTTTGCATGTTATGGCATGTAAAATAACAAACACATAGTGCAATAAAACTGTACATTTTACTTGTATATAATATCATTGCCATGTTTTGTTGATAATATATAAAATGTGATAAAGATGCAACAGTACTCATTGTTTTGTTCTGTTTTTCAACAAAGAAAATAGATTATGTAAAAGTTTTAAGCGAATATTTGCCCACATGTTCAGGTTTATTAGTCAGTCCCCTATTGGGTCATATGACCGGTTTGGGAACTGTAGTGTTCACTGTTTCCATCTGTCGGTCAGCAATTTCATTTTCATTCTGCATCTTCCAAATGCATGGACTGAATTTGATATAGTTTCAACAATGGTTATTCATACTACAAAGGTGTGTCATGCACAACAAGCCACCAACTTCCAAGGTCACACTTGAGACTCGAACACTACCACATACAATTTTGTTTCCGGTCTGTATCCACATGCTGCATTTGCATGAACCGATTACGATATAACATCACACAATTGTTACCTATATCCCAAGGGTGAGTCATGCATAACAAACAGCCACCTACTTCCAAGGTCACACTTGAGCCTCAATCAAAACCACATGAAATTGCATTTAGGTGAGTAAAGACGAACTCGCCTGCTGCAGGTGGTATAACTTTAAAGGTACATAGCATAAACTTATTAAATAATTCGGCATGGAATGATTTTGGTGTTTACTGCATAGTTAACATACAAAGTCGTATTTAGTCGTGGATTTCAAATTACAATGTAGTAGATTTGGTGATAATCAAATGTGGTGTTAAATGAAGTAAAATAATGTATCTAAATTTATGAAAGTCAAATGAATAGTAACAAGTGTCCTCTATAGCTCACCTGACTATCACTGCACTCTTAAAGAAGTATGTCAAAAGTTTATAATCGAGGTCAGTCGGGAGTTTTGAAAATTAGTTTACAATACTAAACAAGGTAGTCCGATTTTCATCTCTAAGACTAGGCTAAAGGTTAAGGTTAAGTTGAAAACTGCATTCAACACTGCATATGGTTCAAGCTTCAAAATCAAGAAAGTAGGCCATGGTCAAAGTTGAATTATGCACGCAAAATTACAAATTCAGTTCAAATTCTATTGCTGTAGCTAAAAAGAACACAACGTAAAGTGACCCCGAGGCAGTGTCAACTTTGTTCCAAGGGATATGATTTAAACGATAATGGTACATGACGACTAGGCAATGTTACCAGTCAACTATCTAAGCTCTGTGCTTTGTTGTCTGAGACAAGAAGACTTTAAAATATATTCCTATATATCTCCATTCAAAATCAAGGGTCGAATTTGATTGTTGGTCATAATTTGAAAAATACTGGCAGAGGACCATAAGGCAATACTATCTGCAAAATATCTAAGGTCTATACCTTGTGGTTTCGACACGAGAATATTTTAAAGATTTTATTATATAAGCCTTATGTAAGAACTGGTGACCCTGGGGCAGAGTCAATTTTGACCTGGGGGTCATGATTGATAGAGGAACCGACTTGGTAGTGGTTTACATGACGATATTATCTGCCAGATATCTAAGCTCTGACCTTTTACCTTTGGAGAAGATGTTTTAAATGTTTACCTATTTGTAAAATCGAGAGACGTTTGAGCGGGGTCAATTTTGATCGGGGTTCATGATTTGGACACTTGGTAGTGCCATAATTATGGTACTTTTGCAAAATATTGAAAGGAGTAATTATGTACCAACTTCATTATGTTCAGTTTTGTATAACTGTGTCGTGCCATATTGCTTAATATTTAGTACAGTATACCCGGTAAAAAAAAGTGTTGCGACATGGCGTATAGTTCTGAATGTATCTAGAATGACTGAATGTATTTTATATATTTATATATCAAATAAAAGAATGATTTAAAAGCTTCCTCCTGATATCACTCTTGCGGGATTTTTCACAATACCCCCCCCCCCCCCCCCCCCCTCCCCCTTTTTTTTTTTTTTTTTTTTTTTTTTTTTTTTTTTTTTTTTTTTTTTTTTTTTTTTTTTTTTTTTTTTTTTTTTTTTTAAAAAAAAATAATATTTTTTTTTTTTTTTTTTTTTTTTTTTTTTTTTTTTTTTTTTTTTTTTTTTTTTTTTTTTTTTTTTTTTTTTTTTTTTTTTTTTTTTTTTTTTTTTTTTTTTTTTTTTTTTTTTTTTTTTTTTTTTTTTTTTAATTTTTTTTTATATAATATTTCTTTTTTTACAAAAAAGGGGGAAAATTTTTTTTATTTGGGAACTATGTATAACTGATTGTTTTAAGGCTACAAATGACGTAGGGGTTGTCACTAAAACAGTCAGAAAAATGGCGGCGTTTTGGACCTGTAAAATGATGAAGACAGTTATAACATTAGTGATACTGTTCTTTATTCTTTTTTTGAAAATTAGTATCAACAAAGATTTTATCAAGTCCAATAAAATTTCATTCGTTTTCTTACATTTGTTATGAAAAAAAAGAGTTCATTGATCGACTGCCTCCATCATTCTGCGGGTCCAAATCGCCACCAAACGGCCGTTTTTCTGACTTTATCGTTGGCACTTGCTTCCCATATGACCAACGAGATTGGATATTTTAGGTTTCGGAGAAAAGTGCAAGATACAGAAAGCGTCCGAACACAGACCCCTTTTGATTTTTATACTTATATTATTGGTGTTTAGCACTTATACATGGGACCTCGGTTTTTAAGTCTCATCCGAATTTAGTTGGCTAAAGCCCCAGGAATCGACCCCTACGTCATAAGCCTTATAACTAATCATCCAGTCAAAGATCCTACATCACGTCAGGAGGCAGGTTTAATGTTTTCTTTCATTTGATATATATAAATATACAGAATACATTTAGTCTTTCCACAGACATTCAAAATTAAGGTCCGTGCAGAAGAGCAAATATGTAAGCTTGTATTTGTGGATGACACCTCGGCATGTCTCCCATCATGTCTCGCAAAACTTTTCTTATCGAGTATGAATTATATTGTTGCTATGTACATGGGCCATAAATGGCTTATTTCATCATTTAAGTACATGTATATATTCATATGTGTACCAAATTTTGGCTTAGTTGACCAAATAAAGTTTTAAAAATTTAGTATTTAAAGGTGAAAACTCATTACATATAGTTCCAACATCGACACTATTTACCTCCCTTGTCCTGAATTGACAGTCATTTTGTATGGCTACTTCTCTTAAAGTTGATAGGGAACAACTTCTACTTAACAATTACAAACTACTCAGATTTATAAACATAATTAATATGTGATGCTGATATGGGCAGATGACTCAGCAGGTTCAAGAAAATGTGGTTGAAGTACAAAAATTATCTTTTTCTTAATTATCACATAATATAATTTAGAAAATTCCTATTGATGAATGCTTTATCAGTTTTGCCATTCAAAATGGCTGCCGATTCAGAGCAAGGGAGGTAAATATTGTGGATGTGGGAACTATGTATATCATTTTGCAATAAATCGCTATTCAACCAAAAAAATAAACTCAACTTTTAAAACGCTTTTTGACAGAATAGCGGTATATCAAGTCAGATAGATGTAAATGCATAATCTTTGGTATATATTTGTATTAAATAAGTAATACCAACTTGTCAACAGGTTCCGTAGTGTAGTGGTTATCACGTCTGCTTCACACGCAGAAGGTCCTGGTCGAGCCCCAGCGGAACTACATTTTAACTGTACTGGAATGCGATAAGACGCTTTTTTACAGGAAATAAAACATTAAACATTCAATCAACGGCAAAAATATAATTGTTGGTCATAATAATGTATCTTTAACTCTGCACAATCCTTTGGCTTTTCGCCAAACCCAAAAGCTACTAGTTATTATTAAAAAAAAAAAAGATGCATCGGCCGGGAATCGAACCCGGGCCGCCCGCGTGGCAGGCGAGCATTCTACCACTGAACCACCGATGCGACATACATGCTAACGCGGTATAACTTTTAACCCGTATATTATACCAGGTTTTACCTGAATTATCAAATAAAGTTGATGATATCGCTGTGACATGTATAAGTGGTTCCGTAGTGTAGTGGTTATCACGTCTGCTTTACACGCAGAAGGTCCTGAGTTCGATCCTCAGCGGAACCATACTTTTTGTCAGCGGCAGTCCTGATGATTTGGAAGCCGCTAATTGAATTAAATATATACTGGGATTCTCAAACATGATTTTAGTGAGAGTAACATGTGTAACTTGGCTGTATCACTCATAAAACATCTCTTTTGGTGCCAACTCGGTGTAATCCACCGACACCATCCACCGTCATCGTTCGATAAATCACCAAAAAGCATTAAAAAAATATATGTATTATAAAGTAAAAATCTTTATACAAGTGTATCTAATATGAAACAGTCGAATAAAGAATAATGTTACATTTGATCAATATGTGTATACAGAAATGATTGCTTAGTGCAAATTGAATAACTTTCATATACACAAAGTACAATATGTTACTAAGTAATATATCTAGAGCATACGGACATGTCACGTTTACAATATTAGATAATTTCATTAGTTTACATCTATCTTTGATATTCATAAGTGTGTGAGTACTAGGTTTTGTAAACTAATAACTATTTAAAAATGTCACATTCAAACACATAAAGAAATTCATCTCCTAAAAAATTTCTAGCACCAAGATGATAAAGCCTTGACTGTCGTTCAATATTCAGTATAGGCCTACTATGCATAGCTATGTTTTTGTTGTTCGAAATTTGCATAATATTTTACTCAAGTTACAAGATAACAAATCTAAATACTGTTCCAAATTATGCTCTGTTTTAAAAAACGATACATAAGTCATTTTGGGGAGGTAGACAATGAATTATTGAAGATACATGTTTAAACTGTGATGAGTCTAATGAATAAGAAAGTGCAATGTATCCACTGGTTCCGTAGTGTAGTGGTTATCACGTCTGCTTCACACGCAGAAGGTCCTGGGTTCGAGCCCCAGCGGAACCACATTTTTACTGTACCTTTTTGTCAATTAATGTTACTCGTTAAATACAATAAGAGATTTCTCTAATAAGGTTAATTACTTTTACCTTCCAAAAACACACATTTGTTGTCCTTAAAGGTCCACTACTAAGCGAAAATCAAATGACAGTTATTTCAGTGGCAAGTACATTACCTTATGCAAGACACTAAATAATGAAGATTTGCGGGTTAAAATTTACAGAAAGTGTTTGGAACACGAAGAAAAGTATGTGTATTATTTTGAAATCTCAATGATTCGACAAAATGACTACCCAGGTCTTTTTAACTTTGTTAAAGACAAAGATAAGCCAAATAGGAAAATTCTTCGACCTCATCACAGTGGTGTCGTATCTAACATTGTCGCCAAACACTGGAGTATGAGGTGTGCGGTAAAAAGTGCGTCGCACACGGACCCGTTTATGAAAACGGCACTAGACTGTATTGCTCATATACCTCGTGGTGTGTCTAAGTTTGATACAGACTTCACGAAATCTAGTGATCCCGTCACCAAGTTACAGGCGTACAACATGATTTGTGAACATTACAGTATGCGCCCAGATGCGATATTTCCGGAAAGGTTTCTTGACCTGAATTTAGCGATCATGAAACTGATTTTATCCGAAAGAAACAGTGCAGCTCTGCATGCAATGCAGTTGAATATGATATTGCTGCCAAACAGACAGAAGGAAGAGCTGAGACGGTTGCTGAAATTCATGTCAGTGGCAGCCGCGGATAAGGACATACAGCTTGACCAACAGGTATGGAGAAATTTTGAATTCATCTCTGTAACATCACATAATGGGTCATTTTCAATATCATAAGTTATAATGATTATTAATTATTACCGTTTATCTTTTCGACATTAAATTTGATAGAATTGAGTATTTGATTGAATCGATTCAATTTGCGTATCAACTTAGATACATTTAGATCACTACCATTGCATATTACAGAGCAGGGATTTTGTTTGGTGCTGATGGTGAAAAAAAATAAAATAATATCAAACAGGGAAAGCCACGTACCAAAAACGCCATCTAACTGCACTACTAGAATGGCACTTCTGAAGTTCGTTGAAATTTTGGTAGACTACATACATAGACATTCTTCAAAAGTCATGATGCTTTTAGTTAACATGTCATATTTGCATGTATTTTCAGATGGAGAATGAGCAGGCATTGCTGAACCATCTGTCAGAATGTGTGCTGAAACATAAAGGATTACCATGGGACCTTTCCTCAATAGTCGTACGATTCCTTATCCACAATGTTAGTTGCTTGTTCACTGTGCCAGACGGGTTCCAGGAGAAAGTTAACACAAGGATTACCAAGAAAAAAGAAGGCATTGTGCCTGTTGTTAAAGGTATGCTCAAGACATTTTATTTTTAAAAAAAACATAATGATAAAAAAAACTAGAGCTTTTATAAATATAAAAGTTTAAACAATACATACAGGTTAATTTTGAGCAGGTGGGCGTGTCTGCGTTTTTTGGCCTTATTTGTAAATCGTACTTACAACATGAACAACAGTGCTCACTGCTGGAAATATCTCTGTAAAAGCACCAGTATCTTTGCCTGGTTATACATTTGTACTTCTGTTGTACAGACTTTGACAGTTGATATAACACCAAGAGCTTAAGAATGACAAGAAAGAATAGCTGGCAATGGGAATTGCACATTTTTAGCAGAGTACCCCTCTGAACAACACATGGTAGTGTCCAAAATGAACAAGTCTATTATAGAAATTTGGCAGAGTCAAGTTTAATAAAAATGTTTTT
Source organism: Saxidomus purpurata (assembly GCA_022818135.1). Taxonomy (NCBI): domain Eukaryota; kingdom Metazoa; phylum Mollusca; class Bivalvia; order Venerida; family Veneridae; genus Saxidomus; species Saxidomus purpurata. The sequence goes on from JAFMSR010000003.1 coordinate 14,397,422, forward strand.
CGGTCTTTTCTTTCAGAAACAGCATTTTGCAGTCAAGTGCCGATATCGGAATACCAGAAACAGACGGAAGATTGCACCAATCAGAGTTTAATTCTGATGATGAACACTATCATAGACAATCCGAAAATGGCGCTGAAGGAGAAGAAACAGAGATTGCAAAAATTCCGAAAATACCATCCGAATATATATGCTAAACATTTTTCTGGGATGGTCTAGAATAAAGGGAAAAGTACATAAATGAATGGTGCTAAGTTTTTATGTAGTTGTTTGTTACATGTTTTGTTGTTGATGAATTATGAAGGCATGGTGTACATGCTGTAGTGATAAACAAAACATTTCTTGTAAGTGCTGATATAGTTTTACAAATAGTTGAATCATTGGAGAAGTTACATATCAGATCGTACATATGAAAACAGTTGTAAAAGAGTTTAGACAAGATGTAATTGTTTAACAATATGTGTTCAATATATAGATTATTTGAAGTGTTTGTATGATGTTTAAATCAGATTTTAAGAATGTAGCTCAAAGACGTTATAATTAGTTTACATACATGTATACAAAATTTCTGTCTCTGATTCCGGTGATCTCGGTTGCATAATCAAGCCTCGTTGTGAAAAACCAACCCCTGTGACCTTTGTTCAATAAAAATATGGTTTGCTGGACATAATCTTAATAGTGTAAATACAGGTCAAGTTTGTTGTTACAGTGCATCTCCATGGCGACAATCTGTATGTGTTACCTAAAATGTGTCCCAGCATGATAGGACTTTGTTTTTATAGCCCAGTATCAAACTAAGAAAAACACAATGGTTGGTTTTATTACAACATGGCTCATATATTACATACACTTTTTATCTCAATATACATGTGATATAAAATTTGGAGAACAATCAGTAATATTTTTTTTACACATTTATGGAGTTTGATCTCAAACTGGCCAGTATATATGTATTTCATACTGAGCTGACCACAATCTTATGCAGAATACTTGTGTACTCATGAAAAGGAGCCCCTCTGTGCAAAAACCAAAGTTAGGCATTTTGGCACTCCTGAAAAGGAGTGTCTCTGTGTAAAGACCAAAGTTAAGCAATTTGGCAGATCAAGACTAGCTTACTCATGTATGCAATTTTAACACATACTGTTTCCATATCCATAACAGACGATTTATGACTTGTTATCAAATCTTACAAATCTATGTGTTCCACAGTAGTGAATTTTTTTAACAATGACCAGAATGCAAAAGCTTTGTGTTTTGCACAGTAGGGCTCAAAAGTTTTGCATGTTATGGCATGTAAAATGACAAACACATAGTGCAATAAAACTGTACATTTTACTTGTATATAATATAATTGCCATGTTTTGTTGATAATATATAAAATGTAATAAAGATGCAACAGTACTCATTGTTTTGTTTTGTTTTTCAACAAAGAAAATAGATATGTAGAAGTTTGAGCGAATATTGGTCATATGACCGGTTTGGGAACTGTAGTGTTCGCTGTTTCCATCTGTCCGTCAGCAATTACATTTTCATTCTGCATCTTCCAAATGCATGGACTGAATTTGATATAGTTTCAACAATGGTTATTCATACTACAAGGGTGTGTTATGCACAACAAGCCACCAAGTTCCAAGGTCACACTTGAGACTCGAACACTACCACATACAATTTTGTTTCCGGTCTGTATCCACATGCTGCATTTGCATAAACCGATTACGATATAACATCACACAATTGTTACCTATATCCCAAGGGTGAGTCATGCATAACAACCTGCCACCTACTTCCAAGGTCACACTTAGGCCTCGATCAAAACCACATGAAATTGCATTTAGGTGAGTAAGGACGAACTCGCCTGCAGCTGGTGGTATAACTTTAAAGGTACAAAGCATAAACTTATTAAATAATTCGGCATGGAATGATTTTGGTGTTTACTGCATAGTTTACATACAAAGTCGTATTTAGTCGTGGATTTCAAATTACAATGTAGTAGATTTGGTGATAATCAAATGTGGTGTTAAATGAAGTAAAAGAATGTATCTAAATTTATGAAAGTCAAATGAATAGTAACAAGTGTCCTCTATAGCTCACCTGACGATCATTGCACTCTTAAAGAAGTATGTCAAAAGTTTATAATCGAGGTCAGTCGGGAGTTTTGAAAATTAGTTTACAATACTAAACAAGGTAGTCCGATTTTCATCTCTAAGACTAGGCTAAAGGTTAAGGTTAAGTTGAAAACTGCATTCAACACTGCATATGGTTCAAGCTTCAAAATCAAGAAAGTAGGCCATGGTCAAAGTTGAATTATGCACGCAAAATTACAAATTCAGTTCAAATTCTATTGCTGTAGCTAAAAAGAACACAACGTTAAGTGACCCCGAGGCAGTGTCAACTTTGTTCCAAGGGATATGATTTAAACGATAATGGTACATGACGACTAGGCAATGTTACCAGTCAACTATCTAAGCTCTGGGCTTTGTTGTCTGAGGTAAGAAGATTTTAAAATATATTCCTATGTATCTCGATTCAAAATCAAGGGTCGATTTTGATTGTTGGTCATAATTTGAACAATATTGGTAGAGGACCATAAGGCAATACTATCTGCAAAATATCTAAGGTCTACACCTTGTGGTTTTGACACGAGAATATTTTAAAGATTTTATTATATAAGCCTTATGTAAGAACTGGTGACCCTGGGGCAGAGTCATGATTGATAGAGGAACCGACTTGGTAGTGGTTTACATGACGATACTATTTGCCAGATATCTAAGCTCTGACCTTTTACCTTTGGAGAAGATGTTTCAAATGTTTCCCTATTTGTAAAATCGAGAGACTTGAGCGGGGTCAATTTTGATCGGGGTTCATGATTTGGACACTTGGTAGTGCCATAATTATGGTACTTTTGCAAAATATTGAAAGGAGTAATTATGTACCAACTTCATTATGTTCAGTTTTGTATAACTGCGTCGTGCCATATTGCTTAATATTTAGTATACCCGGTAAAAAAAAGTGTTGCGACATGGCGTATAGTTCTGAATGTCTCTAGAATGACTGAATGTATTTTATATATTTATATATCAAATAAAAGAATGATTTAAAAGCTTCCTCCTGATATCACTCTTGCGGGATTTTTCACAATAACTGATTGTTTTAAGGCTACAAATGACGTAGGGGTTGTCACTAAAACAGTCAGAAAAATGGCGGCGTTTTGGACCTGTAAAATGATGAAGACAGTTATAACAACAGTGATACTGTTCTATATTCTTTTTTGAAAATTAGTATCAACAAAGATTTTATCAAGTCCAATAAAATTTCATTCGTTTTCTTACATTTGTTATGAAAAAAAGAGTTCATTGATCGACTGCCTCCATCATTCTGCGGGTCCAAATCGCCACCAAACGGCCGTTTTTCTGACTTTATCGTTGGCATTTGTTTCCCATATGACCAACGAGACAGGATATTTTAGGTTTCGGAGAAAAGTGCAAGATACAGAAAGCGTCCGAACGCAGAGACCCCTTTTGGTTTTTATACATATATTATTGGTGTTTAGCACTTATACATGGGACCTCGGTTTTTAAGTCTTATCCGAATTTAGTTGGCTAAAGCCCCAGGAATCGACCCCTACGTCATAAGCCTTATAACTAATCATCCAGTCAAAGATCCAACATCACGTCAGGAGGCAGGTTTAATGTTTTCTTTCATTTGATATATATAAATATACAGAATACATTCAGTCTTTCCACAGACATTCAAAATTAAGGTCCGTGCATAAGAGCAAATATGTTAGCTTGTATTTGTGGATGAGACCTCGGCATGTCTCCCATCATGCCTCGCAAAACTTTTCTTATCGAGTATGAATTATATTGTTGCTATGTACATGGGCCATAAATGGCTTATTTCATCATTTAAGTACATGTATATATTCATATGTGTACCAAATTTTGGCTTAGTTGACCAAATAAAGTTTTAAAAATTTAGTATTTAAAGGTGAAAACTCATTACAGACACTATTTACCTCCCTTGTCCTGAATTGACAGTCATTTTGTATGGCAACTTCTCTTAACGTTGATAGGGAACAACTTCTACTTAACAATTACAAACTACTCAGATTTATACACATAATTAATATGTGATGCTGATATGGGCTGATGACTCAGCATGTTCAAGAAAATGTGGTTGAAGTACAAAAATTATCTTTTTCTTAATTATCACATATTATAATTTAGAAAACTCCTATTGATGAATGCTTTATCAGTTTTGCTTTTCAAAATGGCTGCCGATTCAGAGCAAGGGATGTAAATATTGTGGATGTGGGAACTATGTATATCATTTTGCAATAAATCGCTATTCAACAAAAAAAATAAACTCAACTTTTAAAACGCTTTTTGACAGAATACCGGTATATCAAGTCAGATAGATGTAAATGCATAATCTTTGGTATATATTTGTATTAAATAAGTAATACCAACTTGTCAACAGGTTCCGTAGTGTAGTGGTTATCACGTCTGCTTCACACGCAGAAGGTCCTGGTCGGGCCCCAGCGGAACTAAATTTTAACTGTACTGGAATGCGATAAGACGCTTTTTTACAGGAAATAAAACATTAAACATTCAATCAACGGCAAAAATATAATTGTTGGTCATAATAATGTATCTTTAATTCTGCACAATCCTTTAGCTTTTCGCCAAACCCAAAAGCTACTAGTTTAAAAAAAAAAAGATGCATCGGCCGGGAATCGAACCCGGGCCGCCCGCGTGGCAGGCGAGCATTCTACCACTGAACCACCGATGCGACATACATGTTAAAGCGGTATAACTTTTATCCCGTATATAATACCAGGTTTTACCTGACTTATCAAATAAAGTTGATGATATCGCTAAGACATGTATAAATGGTTCCGTAGTGTAGTGGTTATCACGTCTGCTTTACACGCCGAAGGTCCTTAGTTCGATCCTCAGCGGAACCATACTTTTTGTCAGCGGCAGTCCTGATGATTTGGAACCTGCTAATTGAATTAAATAGATATTGGGATTCTCAAACATGATTTTGGTGAGAGCAACATGTGTAACTTGGCTGTATCACTCATAAAACATCTCTTTTAGTGCTCGGTGTAGTCCACCGACACCGTCCACCGTCATCGTTCGATAAATCACCAAAAAACATTAAATAGATATATGTATTATAAAGTAAAAATCTTTATACAAGTGTATCTAATATGAAACAGTCAAATAAAGAATAATGTTACATTTGATCAATATGTGTACACAGAAATGATGTTTTAGTGCAAATTGAATAACTTTCATATACGCAATAAGGTCTTTAGTACTATTTGAAAGACCTTGACGCAATGTACAATATGTTAATAAGTAATATCAAGAGCATACGGACATGCCACGTTTACAATATTAGATAATTTCATTAGTTTACCTCTATCTTTGATATTCATCAGTGTGTGAGTACAAGGTTTTGTAAACTAATAACTATTTAAAAATGTCGCATTCAAACACATAAAGAAATTCATCTCCTAAACAATTTCTAGCACCAAGATGATAAAGCCTTGACTGTCGTTCAATATTCAATATAGGCATAAGTATTATGTTTTGTTGTTCGAAATTTGCATAACATTTTACTCAAGTTACAAGGTAACAAATCTAAATACCGTTCCAAATTATGCTCTGTTTTAAAAAACGATACATAAGTCATTTTGGGGAGGTAGACAATGAATTATTGAAGATAGATATTTAAACTGTGATAAGTCTAATGAATAAGAAAGTGAGATGTATCCACTGGTTCCGTAGTGTAGTGGTTATCACGTCTGCTTCACACGCAGAAGGTCCTGGGTTCGAGCCCCAGCGGAACCACATTTTGACTGTACATTTTTGTCAATTTCTGTTAGTCGTTAAATGCAATAAGACGTTTTCTCTAATAAGGTTAATAAATTTTACCTTCCAAAAATACACATTTGTTGCGGATCTTCAACGTTCCACCATCTTTTGCAGTTTGGAAGTCAAACACAAAAGCTCCTGGGGTTATACGGAGAGAAACTTTGTAAATGTTCATGAAATTCACATACGGTATTTTTTAAAGGAAAAGGGGCTTGCAGCTGCCGGCAATCGTGACTCGGATCCCCGCGTGGAAGGCGAGCTAGGCGAGCTTTATACCACCGATACGACTACCGGGCTTTATCTGAACAAATCAAAGATAGTGATATAACCTCACCACATAGAAATGGTTCCGTAGTGTAGTGGTTATCACGTCTGCTTTACACGCAGAAGGTCCTGAGTTCGATCCTCAGCGGAACCATACTTTTTGTCAGCGGCAGACCTAATTATGTAAAGGTTATTTAAATTAAGTCAGTAGATATTCTGATTATCAAACATGATAATTCTATATTAGCTTACTTGTATAAAATTAAAACAAAAGCTTTCTTTTCAAGTTTCCGAAGACATATATTCAACAGAGTAATAACATAAATAAATAAAAAAAACAGTTGCAACGGCCAGGTCGAACCCGGGGGCGAGCATTATACAACAGGTGTGTATGTGATTGCAATTTTATGCAATACATACTTTTATATAGGGTATCATACTTCAAAGTTTGTGAAACTGGTTTACAACGCCGTAAAAATAAGACTATTCTCAGTGCTTGTCAACAAAACGGAACTTTTGTCAGTTAATGGGAAAAGTAAATATGTGTATTTCCAAAGTGGGATACCCATGAACACTGTAGTTGTAAAAGATAACAAGAAAACGAAGATAGCTGTAAAATTTAACCCTACTATAACGTCTAGCACTCACGGCGACCTTGGAGGTTCCATCCCATATATAGTGGGTATGTATGTTGTTCTATCCGTATGTCAGATTTTATTAAGATTGGAGCTGTGGTTGCAAAGATAAACGAAGTTTGCCATAAAACTGTAAACATACAATAGTGTATGTATAGCATTGACCTTGAAGGTCATGTGTCAAAACCTCATTATATAGTGTGCACATAATATGTAGTTCTATCCCAAAATAAATCCCAAAATAAAGTTTCTTTAAGACTGGAGCTGAAGTTGAAAAGATATAACAAGAAGACGAAGCTTGCCATTAAAAACTTTAACTTTACAATAGCCTAAGTGTACCACTCACGGTGAGCTTGACATTGGAGGTCTTGGGTTCCACCCCCGTGTATAGTTTGCATGTATGTTGTACTGTTTCACTAAGATTTGAGCTGTAGTTGAAGATACAACATGAAAACCACGCTTGTCATTAATTTTTAACCAACCGTTGAACACCAAAGCCGACGGTGGGGCCAGTAGAATCCTTCGAAACGTCGAGCTAAAACGTGAGCCGTAATTATTGATTCTTAAACAGAAAACTGATTATTCTCATCTGAAAATCGTCCGACACAAAATAGTTCAACTATCAGAATCAAACATTTAAGAATGTACGTATATTCCTGAAAACACTTTATGCTTGTTGAATAATTCATGCTAAACTCTATATAATCATTTATCATACAGAACCATTTTCGTCATATTTTGATATATTTATATATGTACCTACGCGTGGCTTAATAAAACTTTCAACAGTTCATATAGCAATCAGTATATGCAATGTGCGTTTTTAAATGTTCGTCTAATCATTTAGGTGGCGGCTATGACGTCACTTCTGTTCAAACTGATGTCCTAACGGCCTTATGAGGTCAATTGGGACTGGGTTGGTTGACATCAGTCCAGCGGTGTTAGAGGAGTTGCGCAGAATGACTGGAAGACGAACGGACGGACGGACAGGACAACAATAAAATGTTCGGGGAGATATATAACTAGGGAGGCATATTACTTATGTTTTATTCTAGCAACCAATCCGGCCCTTATAATGACGTCATCACTATTTACTCTTCAAACTACTGTCATCAGGGGCCACTGGGTTCAAATACATCACTCTTTTTAATATATCTTTAAAGCACGGGTCGCACCGATTAGAGGATGGTGGACCTAATAAGCACAATTACAAACAAAAATAGATATTTAAACTGTTATAACATCAAATTTATAATTATATTAAATAAGAAGGTGGTTCCGTAGTTATACGGAATTTGACCGGGACCTGATTAATTCCTCCTGTCTGTGCAACAAGTGGTCATATTCCAGGAAGATTCCGTCAGTATTATAGTTATTATGGCATGCAGCATTATGCGACAATTGATGTAAATAATTGAAATTAAATAAGGTTGATATTTTATTTTTCAGTGAAGTAGATATTTTATTTTTCAGTATGTAAATACGTAATCATTATTTACATGCTGCTTTGTTCATGTCCTTAAATCATTACTATTTTGTTATAAACAGTATTATTTAACTGAAAAAGTATCAAGTTGTGCATAATTTAAATGTTCATATATTCTAAGGACACATGTGAAAATAGCATTTAAACGCTTATGTCAGACATGGGGTAGGTGTACGAAAAGGTAAAATGACGAAATACTCGAGTCGGTGACCCCTACTTTTTAAAATGTCAACTTTTTACAAAACATATTGAACTTTAACGTTTTTTCATCGAGCCGATTTCTTACAAGTTTAATTTTACGCTAAAGTTTTAACAAAACTCGAAGTCATTTATTTCCATTTTGACGTCACAAATCCGTGCATAGCGGTTACAACGTCAAACTTTTTACGTCGAATTTTATATCAGTGTGTAGATCAAATTTAAAAATAAAAGATAAAATCAGTAGGTTGAAAATAAATAACACAGGTAAAACGCTACAGCTTAAAAACCTGCTGGCAGTGTAGGAAAGCGCGCTGGTAAAAAGGTGACGTCAGTAGCTATGTTTGGAGTACTATTAAAGAAAAAGTTTAAAATATATTACAAAAAGAAATTCCCTGTGCACTCGGAAATATGCTGAAAGATACATGGTGCAAATGTGAGAAGAAAATTCGAGAATTTAATTTGAGGCGCATTTCACCTTAACCCATTCTCGTACGTCCAGAGCATTCGTTACATAATTTCATGTCTGTTTGTCTGAAAGGTTGGCAAACCACTGATGCATGAGGATGACCTTAACCCAGTCTTAACGTGTTGCATTAATTAAGTAGGCCTACAACGTTAATAGGTCTGGTCACAGTGGGTGTAACGCGAAAAAGCGACCCCCATCGAAAGTGACCCAGCTGTTATTAATCATACAGCAGTTGTTTTTAAACCTTTTATTCTTTTGCTCTTTTTAACAATTTTAACTATCTTGATTTTCCCTGAATCCCAATATGGTTATATTAGGACCTAGATTTTCCTAATAATTATTGCAATAACTGTCTTGCAGTTACTTTATTTTACTTTTATCCGGCGTGCACCCTGATCATAATTCTCGTGCGAGGCGTAAGACAATATCACAAGATAGATAGACAGATAAATTGACCCACTTGACAAAAGTGACCCCGCCGGAAAGTGATTTGCCAACGAATGTTTATAGTCTCCTCCGATGGCCGAACAAGATTGTTCAACAACTCAAATAATTTCGGCGAGATTTGTCTTGCAGTTTTTTTTCTATTTGAAAAGTTAAAATTTAGTTCGTAAATCATTTTTGATGAATGCTATTTTGAATCATAGCTAGATCGATTTATATACAGATCTATATTTCGTGTTGTGCACTCTCGAATTGGTGCCTCTCCCCAGGTTACTAAATTTGAGATTGAGATGGTGCAGCGCCGTGCAATAGGATGGGTTAAAAACGACTTTTCAACTTATTCCAGCGTCACACAAATGCAATAAAATTTTGGTTGGAGATCCCTTGAACACAGTAGAAATGCTGCAATGCTTATCATGTTCTATAAGTTTTATCATAATTTATACGCCATACAACTCCCTCCATATCTCGTAGTCCCGGTCAGGTTAGGACCCAGATGATGCAGACCATTTCAGATTAATGTAGCATGGGGGGAGGGGGGGGGGGGGGGAGGAAAATTTGAAACAATCTGTGCCGACGTTTACCTGGCAGAGACAATATGGGTGCATGAGGCTAATATATATTAGGACCCATGCCTCATCACATTGCTACCATGCCTAGTTTGAACTCTTTTGTAAACAGGCTGTTTCAGATCTAGATCATTTGGGATGTTTTTACCACTTTAATTTTTCTCCCTATTCTACTTTATCAAACTGATTGCCTTTATTTTCTCTCTGACACTATCTGTAGGTAACTTTCCCTGTAGTATTTTGATGGTTTCCTTTCACTAATTGTATGGCACGCACTCCTGTCCATAACACTCGAAAGATGTGAGGTGTGGCATTATCAAGAGATAGATAGATAATAAATTCAATAGAATATAATACTGCACTCTAATCCAACTTTGAATCATGCATAAACTATTAAACTTCAAGACTTGTGGTTTATGAAAAACCTAGTTAATCTATGCATGGACCATATATTACAATAAATATACGGACCCTGATCTATGGCCGTTTTAAATTTACAGCCGGTTTAAAGTACGGCGTATACCAAGTCGCCGAAAGTTGCGTCCCTTTACTTTGGTATCGCCATTTGAACGTGCGTCGGAAAATGACAGAACTGTTTCGTTTCGGGGAAACTTTGATGATTTTGAGTGAGGAGGTAAATTGTAATATTTTTTTAATGTGAATAAGCAATACCTGATAAGTGATACCGGGCGAAAACACAGCTAAATGAAACGTACCGCCATGAAAATATGTACTGCTTGGCGACGTATTTCCGGACATGTTCTATTTCCGGACACCCCCATATTAAGCTATAATTTTAGGTGTTGTTTTGATCAAGCACAAGAAATCATTAGGACGCTTGCTTTTTGGCAGCTGAACAACACTTACTTGTTTCTGGTACGTATATGGCAACAAAAATACATTAAAAATGACGCGCACACTTACAACTTTTATTTTCTGAAAACATGCTTTGGGGAAAACGGTGTAACTGCTCATGCGCATCGTGCAGCCAGGGCTCTCATTAGCCTTTTGAGACAGGGGCCAGGGTCCATATCGGGGGAATTTTGCATGATTTTCAAATAATTTTCTTTGAAAGGGGAATTTTTGTCATATCAAAAATGTAAAGAAAAAACACTATCAAATATCATTTTGCAGCTATATTAATTTATTGAACACACTTCTCTCTAAACAACAGTGTGACACTTTTTACTGTCAATTTTTTCCGATACGACCGGGAATTGTGCGACATTTTGCACCGGAAATACTACGCTGACGCTATAAACTGTCAAAAACAGTACCCGGTATCGGCTCTCAAATAATTTTTTTTTTCGAGGGGGAATTTTTGGGCAAAAGGGGGGAGAAAAACACTTTTTTAAGGGGGAAATGGGGCCGATATTCGGCCCCAAATTTTGCCAAACGAGAGCCCTGGCAGCATTTTGAAGTGGCCCCAGATGTGCACTTCACATTGTAACTTAATGTTGCTGTTCTTGATAGCAGACGCACATATAATTCAATATAAGAATGTATACTTAAGGACAAAAGTTCTGTCCGGTATAATTAAAGTAACACAAAAACTGAAATTGGATATTTTATTCATAGTAGGAAAAACATAAGAACATCATCATTTTCGAATCAATAAACACACTTGCAATGTTCGTGACGTCGAATGGACTGTTCGTGGGCGTTTAACGCACATGCAACATGTGTTGTACGCTCACTGACCTCATGTTGACATAAAACGCGCAAATTTTGCTATCTTGAAGGCTTCGTAATAACAACATACGTTGTGTATTTGTCTAATTTTTTACGTCTTTCGATACGACTATCCTTTGGTAACAAAAATGACCTGAAATGTTTGTGATTATAAGCTTTATGTACAGAAAATGTGAAATTCATGGTTTATGCCGTCACGGTTGATTGAATGTCTTTGTATAGAATTCTTAGCACCTTGTGATGTAGCACGTAGTCTCAAAATATAGATTTGCAAATAAAAAATTAAAAGTAACGTACACTTAAAATTTAATAAGACAATTTTGAACCGGACAGAACTTTAGTCCTTAAGTATATAAACCTCATAAAACTTAAAAATACCCATTTCCAAAATAAATGCAGCGTTTTCAATTTGTGCACTGAAAATGTTTTGTAATTATAATCAACTTTATAAAGAATTGAAGACGCTAGACGTTAAAAGTCCAGTTTTCCAAAACAAAGGGAAGCAACTCGAAAACATACCTTTTCGTTTCGCCCATTTCGCCATTAAATTTCCACTTCGATGTTTATACCTACCCGCGTACAATATCGGTTGTTGACGTTGATTAGTAGTTTCTACTTTCTGTCTATAAATTTGCACGAAAAGAACAGAAATAAGCCAGCATTTAAATAAAATCAAAACAAAATAATATTCTTGCCCCAAACATTGCCTATTTTAACAAAAAATGAAAGTACAACGCCTTTCCAAAGTGTCCGGAAATGTATCCTGTTCTAGGTTTAAAACATACTGGAAAGTAAACCCCATTCGGTGCCTCATTATGTAAAACGGAAGTTGTCACAAAGCAAATCAAAGGACTGATAGTGCTGGAGGATCAATTGTCTCTGAACAACACAGTCTGCACACATACATGTGTAAATATCAGGACAACACAGATTGTACACATACATGTGTAAATATCAGGAAAACCCTTGCACGAGTAAAGTTATAAACTGGAGACACAACTGTCCACAAATTTTGACCTTTAAACATTTGTGTAAACTTTACTTTTGAGATTGGAACCCATGTGCTTACATTTTGCGTTCAGTGACTATGTTCAACTACCCTATGAAGTATTAAGCTGTGAATGGTAACTGACTAATGGATTTTGACACAACTGAACTGAAAAATCATAATTTGAACAATTTTTAATGTCATTCAAAAGTTATTGGATATGCCCATAGGGTTGATTGTATTGTGCCAACTGATTGATTCGGATTTAACGTTGCACTCAACAGCTAAGGTCATATTGCAACGTCCAGCTTTCATAGAGGAGGAAGACCCTGGGTGCTAATTCTGGCATTATTTCAGTCACGAGCGGGTACCTGGGTAGAACCTTAATAGCTCCCAGACATAAAAGAATTCGACCCAAGTAGGGCACGAACATACAGCAGTGAGGGACAAGTAAACATCAGTCAGTGATCTTAACCACTCGGCCACAGATGCCATTGTATGATGCCAAGCAATTGTCTGAAGTTTCAAGGCTTTAATGGTAACCGAGAAAGTGAATTTTAAGAAAGCTTAACCAGATTCAAGAGGACAGTGCTGACTGACGTCAAGAAGGTTATGACAATGGCTCTTCTGTTTTTCAATGAAAAGCTAAAAATTGATAAATCAATCTTTTGTTATAAATTGATTCAGTATATACCTATTGTAGAACAAGTACTTGCATCTTAAATTAACTATCCCCGTGAGTGCTTCCAAAATACTGCGAATTGCAATATACAGGGTCTATTGCGCACCCCTAGTTATTACCAGCCTTTCTACCATACTGTTTTGAATTTTCATAACTTGTCTAAAACAACAACTGATTGTTTTAATAGCAGGCTATTATCTTTCATATTTAACATATACCACGGATAGGTCTGTGCATATACTAGACTCTAGTAGTATTTTGTAACAAGTAATAACGATGATGATAATGATTATGATGATGATGATGATGATAATTATGATACTATATAATTAATATATGTAAGAACGTACCTGCCAAAATTTAGTGTAGCAAAAGAATCATGGTAAAGTTTGAAAGTTTTAGTTACAATACAATAAATTCTATTTGTTTTTATACTGAGTTAAAGGTCCCATTGATTGAAAAATGTTCTTTTTAGCATTTGAATATTATTCGTCAGCAAATGCAAATTTGATAATTTTTAACGAAAAATACCGAGTGGTTACCTGTCCGTAAGCCCCTAAAGTTCTCAAAAAACACACCTGTACGGAAAGTGACGATAATATTTCCGGAAACCTACGAGCGGCAGTTTCGGAATCGCTAACCTGGAGTGACGTCATAAGCAGTACAATCGTGGCGGATAACAGGTACTCTAACAACAACGAAAGCGATAATTTCATCTTATTAGGCATCTTCAGAGAGTAGAGATGAGGATATGTTGAGCCCGTGACGTATAGAACGAAGTCCGTGTAATGTTATAAAATTATTTGATTAAAGTATAAAAATACAGCAGTTATGTCGAGTTTTTTTATATGCAAATGACACCGACTTCTGTTTCTGTTTGTTTCTATCAAAATGAAATCTATGTTTCATTCTTAAATGTGTAAGAATGTATCGAAGCGATCTAAATGTACGCATGCACGTGACTTACAAACTATACAAATATGGACGATATTATTTCCATTGACGATGAAAATGAGAACACAAATGCCCGATCTAATTACAATATCTAAAATGATGAGCTTGATTTTTCATGACACGTTTTCTTGTGGGTAGTTTTATGAATTAGATTTACAATTGAATTAAGAATGTAAATCAAAATAGTTTACACGATTTTGTTGGTTAAAAAACAATTCTGACGCAAATCTATTTGAAAACTCATTATAATTAAAATCACGATATCTACCTAAATACGTGTCAGATTTCACTTTAAGAAAAATATTTCATTCCAGTACATAAAATGTGTCATAAGCAACCAAAATGATACACTTTCTGAACATTAATAGGGTTGCTGGAAACTTTCTTTTTGCTGAATTGCTTTTTACCAAGTTGTTAATATTTATGTTTTTCAAGATTGAAACTTTAAATCATAATTAATGGTTTCATAATTTTAATTGGGCACTTTGCATGTTAATAATCTATATTGTTGTTGTATATTGTTGTGTAATTATCAAATGCAATTGACCAGTGTGCAATATGCAATAATGTGTGACCAGTTAGATTGGTGGCAGGGGGGCGCCAATTATCAACAAATCATATCGCATCCTTTGTTGTGACTTATGCCCTTGGGCTAGATTAACTGTAATTCCTTCAATGGTTAGATCTATGCTAATTGTTTACCATGGCGACGTTGTTAAAACGAGATATTGTTAAGGATTTGAAACTTTTATGGATTACTGGAGTGTTCCGCACCATGTAAGTTAAACTTCTAGTAGAGTAACTGTTTTATTCTATAAAGGGCCTTTGTTCTACATTATTTCATTTAAATGATTTTGAATATAAATGCCAGATTTTTTATAAAGACTAGATCTTAAAAACATGTGTCTTAAATAATAATAATATTTTGTAATAAAAAACCTTTTGTAACAAAAGTTTCAACCTAATATCCTCGTATATGATGTAATTGGGCATGATTTAAGTTATACAAGTAAAGTTGCACTTGGGGAAATCTACATTGGAAAAGTTTGTAACAAACAAAGTCTTAAACTTATTCCTAAAGAAAATAATTAAATTGAATACATCGAGATCATTCTACAAAGGCCGAATTTAAAATACATTTTCTGTCTTTTCTTGTCGTGCATGAGCGACTGAGCGGACATTCAATGCTTTGACCGTTTCACGCAGTTACTAATCTAGAATTTTGAAACGTTCGTCTTACAGTCACATGAAGTTCGGACCCGAAAAGTTATATATTAAACACCACGGGCCGACCATAAAACATATATAATTCGTATTATATATGTTTGATAGTCGGGCCGGAGTGTTTTATAAGAATGACTTTCCAGGGCCCAAACTTCATGCGACTGCGGTTCGTCCCTATTGTCTTAGTCACTGATTTTTTATATTAGAGTCCCAAGGTTACTGGTGTAGGCTTATTCTCTCACTCCATTTGTTGCTGCATCCACCCAGAACACACCAAGCGCCTCCCATTTACAAAAATAATATAAATTCTAAGTTAATCGTGTTTTTACACGGAGTTTTGTGTGCTCGTTTACTATAATCAATGTAACGGATCTTTCCGAGTACTGCAAGTGACGTCACACGGAAACTTTTCCGATATTTTACGGAAGTCGCCGAGGATCGTAATATTTGCGTTTCGGTGAAATACCGGCCAATTTGTATTGGTGATTTATGTCCCAATAAACACGTTTCTTGTCGAAAATTTCCGCCCAACTGGGTTCAGTGCACTTAATTAACAAATGGCTTACAAAATATTAACATGTGAAATTTTCAATCAATGGGACCTTTAATATATGTTCTTTGTAAATGATAGCATGATCCAGAGAAATGAATTTGATTTTCCCTTTAGTTTATTGCATTTCTGTTTACATTTAAAAATCGTTTTTAAGACATATGTAAATCTATGTGATTTCTTACAGTTATTCGTACCCAGGTACGAACCGACTTCGGCAAAATGCGGACATTTTCGTACTGTTTTCGAACCACGCATTTACAAAAAATACAACAATTACAACGTGTTTTAAGCATAAAAATATGTTGTCATATTTCAAAAAGACATCTACAAGTGCCTCTGTAAAGTTAATTTGCTGATAAATTTCAGTTTTATACCTAAACGCATAAAGGCGTATTTAAGACTAGTGTTTCGGCATATCTTTAAAGACACTACAGGCCGAGCACTATTGATGACAGAGGCGTTGGCAAGTTACATGTTTTTGTGTTGAATTCCGAGTTTTGTAATTTAAAATTCAAGAGTACCTAATGGTTCCATAACGTATTACGATGTTCCAATACTTTATTATCACAAACACAATATTGGATAAAAGACATAACATTATTCGGCATAACTAGTTGTCTTCTAGTGTCTCCGGTCTAACTAGAAAACTGTTGTGATCAAAACCGCGTAGGAAAAAAGTTCTATACAGAACAGATACCTCGTTGACTTTTTAGTTACAAATTAGAACAAAAACAACAATATAATATGATGCTATTCTGAAATGTTTTGATTTTATTTAGATATGTTAGTTACTTTATAATTTTTAAAACAGAAGACAGTTTAATTCGAAACATTTATTATGTCAACTGAATATATGGAACTACTTGTTTGTATGTAAAGCGTTCGGCCGTAAGGAAGCGTTTTGAGAACTATCCTATCTGTTTCTATTTTCATATACACTTCGACTAGTTTTGCTTTGACCCCTTGTTATACTATGTTAACATTGGACCGATTGAAAATTCAATCGATCCAAAAAGTAGACAAATGTAGAAAATGTGTCATTTTCGTCCGGAAATAAAACGCCAGGCAGTACTGTATACGGGAGCTGTGTCAGAATATATACAAAGTTTGGACAATAAAAAATCATCCTTAAAAAACACCCCGGACCAATTATCAAGCATATATATATATATATATATATATATATATATATATATATATATATATATATATAAATAAATATTATAATTAAATAAAAAATGACTTGATATGGCTTTAAAATAATGATTTAATTAACTAAATTAACTGTGCTACGCGTTTCATACAATTCATCAGGCACAATCAGATCAGATTCACAACAATTGAACAAGGATGGCGGACCATAAGCAAATATAACAAACAAACAATAGAGTCATACCAGGTCAATCGCACTAACAGATCTGATTGGTCATTGCGGTTGACCTACTTTTTGGCAACCAATCAAAACACACTTTGGCAAAAACTGCCTGGAAATTGCAGTCAGGTAAATTTCTCCTTTTTTGGCTTCAAACAGATACTTTATAGGCTTGATGGGAGACATGCTGGGGTCTCATCCACCGCGGTTGACCTACTTTTTGGCAACCAATCAAAACACACTTTGGCAAAAACTGCCTGGAAATTGCAGTGAGGTAAATTTCTCCTTTTTTGGCTTCAAACAGATTCTTTATAGGCTTGATGGGAGACATGCTGGGGTCTCATCCAAATCACAAGTTAATAATTTAATTTACGGACGGACCTTGAAAAAATCTATTCAGATAAAAAATCATAGAGTCATGTTAGTGCCTACTGTCAGAGTTGGTAAAAAAGCTATTTTATATACCATACCGTGATCAAGTCACAGTCATTTATATTGTACTAAAACCAGTGTGTGCACTGTATGATTACAGGTACATTTTTATGTAAATGTTCAAAGATAAAGGTGTTTTGATATCTAAGATGATTGATATTTTTTATAAACATGTATAATGAGCTGGAAAATCCTCTGCTGTTCAGTCAGATCATGGTCTACATTTATGTGCATAATGATCATGGTCTACATTGATGTACAGTGTGGTCATGGTCTACATTGGTGTTATGTTGGATGATGCTCTGCACTTGATGTGCAGTTGGATCATGGTCTGCATTGGTGTCCTGTTGGATAATGGTCTGCATTGATGTGCAGTTGGATCATGTTCTGCATTATGTGCAGTTGAATCATAGTCTACATTGGTGTCCTGTTGGATAATGGTCTGCATTGATGTGCAATTTGATCATGATCTGCATTAATAGTCTACATTGGTGTCCTGTTGGATAATGGTCTGCATTGATGTGCAGTTGGATCATGGTCGACATTACTGTCCTGTTAGATAGTTGTCTATATTGATATTGAGATGGGTCATGGTCTGCATTATGTGCAGTCTTTTCATGGTCTTCATTGATGTGCAGTTTAATCATGGTCTACATTGATGTGAAGATTGATCATGTTCTACTTTGATATGTTGATACGTTGATATGTTGTTGAAGTCAATCAAAAGTTTAATTGCCTCTACACCAAACTGTGAAAAAACTAAAGTGAATAGTGCCAGGCTCTTGTTACCTTGACGATGATGTTAACCAACGAGGAAGTGTTTCAGAAGGTTGCTGTAGAACTGTTCATCAAGTGTATATGATACTAGAGATTGGTAACCCACCTCTGGAATGGAGTTGTTTTAGTCTCAGACTTGGATTAAATAAGCCTGTCACTGATTTAGGGTCACAGGTTCGAGCCAGGCTACTAATTTGACTCTTATGTGAGACAGTTGGCTGTTCCTTACGAACGTAAGGGGTCTAGTACTGGTCCTTCTTGAGAATGATGGTTAGGTAAACTGCCCTCTTCTATATAACTGAAATACAGTTTAAAGGGGTGCTAAACACCGATTGAGGGTCATGGGTTCGATTCTGGCTACCGACTTGAGGATTGGTGTCTAGTACTGGCCCTTTTTTGGAACGATGATTTGGTAAACTGCACACATCTACATAACTGATACTTTAAACACTGATAGAGGGTCAGGGGTTTGAGCCAGGCTACTGACTTGACTTTCGGTGTGAGACAGCTGTTCTTTATGAAGTGGACTGTGAAATGAGTTGCATGTAAGAAACAAAAGGATCATGATTTAAATATTTTATTTTCTAATAAAGCACATATACCATCCCATACATGCTTGATATGTAATGATAGACTGATGGTGAATCAAATATAAGCAGTCAGCCAGAGGGAGATTTTCAATAGTCTTCCAATTTAGTTGCCAAACTATTCCTGTTTCAGGTAGGCAAAAGAATCTATAGGAAAATTAGAGTACAGCCCAATGACTTTTAGATCCAAAAGCAGGATAGAAAAGCAAAATGAGGGAAACAGTCTCTTTCTAGGCTGACCACTGAATTCTTTTCACTGAGAGGGCAACGGGCCAGCATCATTGAATAATAAATGATATCAGGATTTTAATTCCCTTCAATAATCACCACATAAAGACTTAATGCTCTCTTTCCCAAAATTAAATCTTTAAAAGAAATTTTCCAAGGAAAGACTCTTATAAATGGTCCATGCAATATAAAGGTAACTAAGCAATGTGAAAATGGTTTAAAGTCCCATTGTGAAAATGGTTTAAAGTCCCATTGTGAAAATGGTTTAAAGTCTCATTGTGAAAATGGTTTAAAGTCCCATTGTGAAAATGGTTTAAAGTCCCATTAGCTCTTTAGATACCCAGAAATAGATCATAAATTTGCAGAGAGAATTGTGATATTTTTAGGGCTGCCACTTTAACAGAATTTTGTCAGTTTTGCCAGTAAGATATCTCAGTAAAGCTACAAATAATTTTACATCCAAAGTGCTAATGGGACTTTAATGAAACAAACAGTATTTAGTTTTTGGTACAAAAATCAATTTTTACACAGAAACAAAAATCTAAATAGTAGTGATTTGCTAAAATTTGGGCCAACGAACTGTCAAACTCAGAAAATTCTTATTATTCTTATTGAGATACAGGACTCATTTTCAGTATAGAATAAGTAAAGGATACAGAAGAGGACTGGTACCCAGCTGTTAACAGGAAATTGGGCAACAAAAAGGGTATCACATGGGAAAGAATCAAGACAGAGCTAAGAGTTTCCCAATGAGTTACATCTTTTGTTTTTTACCCCTCTTTGTTGATTCATTTATGTGAATACGTCCTAGTTAAAAAACTAAGCACAGCAATTTGAAAGAACAAAAAATCTACTCTTTCTATTCTGTTTAAATACATACAGTAAAGGATGTAGGAAAAGAGCATCATGGAGTCCTAAACTTGAATAGTCACCCTGTCATCAAACGGAAAACATACATACATGCTTTCATTCATTAACGCAATTACAATAAATATATGACATTCAGTGATTAATTCCGATTCATAAATTGGTATAAACATAAACAGGGAAACATATCATTTCTAACCAGATCCTCAATGTTAAGACAATTGCAATGTTAAACTCTGTATATAATAAACTCTTTTGGACCATTAAAATTTGTACCTTATACATATGGGGTATGTTATATCCACAAAGCATTTTCATATGAAATAAACAAGGAAATAAAATAGGGTCCAGAAAATTTGTTCCTTATATCCAGAATTTTGCTATATCCAGATTCATTATATACAGAGTTAACTGTATTCTGATATCATTTAGAGTACAGTTAACCCTGTGTCAATTAAGCAGCCATCTTTCTTAAGAAGCTGGTTCACAATATATCATTTGCCATTTTTACATTAAATGTATATGTATTAAACAATCACCTTTTTTGGTGCATTCATAGACTGGCTATTTAAGAGAGGTTTTACAATTAAGTTGGTTCTATTACAGATCAAGTTGAGAATCATACCATGAAATACAAGTAAAATATAGTGAAACCTGTGTTTACAGTCACCTGAATTATGTAGCCACTTTTAAGGCAATGTCTTACCCCAAAACAGCAAGTTTGACACAAAAGACTTCTAAATTTAGCAAAATGTCCACAGTTTTGGCTGCTTAACACAGGTAGGAATGTATTTGGTAAAAGATTAGGTACTCTTCATTATATTTTACAGTTCTGTTAATCCTTACCCTGCTGTCACAAAGACAGAATCACTTGCTACCCCGGGTAAGGGGTAATATGCTGTTATATATACATTGAAATACACAAAGAACTGATGAAATACACAAAGAACTGATGAAATACACAAATAAATGATGAATACACAAATAAATGAGGAAATACACAAATAAATGAGGAAATACACAAAGAACTGATGAAATACACAAATAACTGATACAGTATCTACTGTACATAGAACAAAACAGAATCACAGATGATACAGTTACTACATTGCATTGGAAATCATGCACTGTACATGGAACAATACAGAATCACTGTTTTACAGAGTCATATGGACAATTCTTTGGTTTCTTTAAGTAAATCAGTTTGAACTCTGAATTGACCTGGTCAGCATTCCAGTTTTTAGTTCCACAGCTTAGTCTGAAGTTCAAACTCTTTATAGTTCATACTCCTTAGCTTATAGTTCATACTCATTAGTTCAGGGTGGATGACCCACGTGACTTTTGGGTAAAGCCGACGACCCAAATTATCAACAAATCACCTCGATTCAGGTAGGTTTTTTGACGATAACTTTCTTAATACTGGGAGAATTTTTGTATTTTTTTCAGCATAAACCCCGCCATGAAGAGTGCTTTCCTCGGTTACATAGTACTGCCTGTAAAATATTAAACTTTCCCTGTAAATCCTGACCAACTGAATTCTCGGATAGTGACAGTAGGGGTAAAGGTCCTGACAAAGATATTGCTTAAATGGGTATTTCCGTAGATTACCTCTATGATAATCATATTCTAAACAAGATTTATAAATTTCTAATGTTTCACAGGGTATACTTTTATTACTAGTAATGATTTTACAGAGTAAACCTGAAATAAACTGAAATGATAAAGTACACGGGCATTTCAGATTGGATAAAGTACACGGGCTTTCTGCAGTTCAACTTCTTGTTATTTCAGTGACGATGTTAAATCTCATCATATAAAATAAATTAACTGGCAACATATAAAACAATGATACTTTCAATATGGATGTAACGGGAAGGAGGCAGAACTGAGATCAAGGCATCATACCTGTGAAGTCAAGGGTCAAAAACCCTTGCAATGACAGAGCATAACCCTCAGGGAGCAACCCACCAATCTTACTCCTTGTACTGTGTTTTATTATGAGACAGCAAGGGTGATAGGAAATGCACATTTTGGAAAGAAGTGTGAATAATTTTAGTAATTCAAGATTTACCATGTGAAGGCAGAGACAAAAAAACATTAAGAATACTACTTGATCGGGATGTTATTATAAACAACAAAGGTGTTGAGTAGGAAAATCACATTTTGATTAAAGTAAAACTAGAGACAATAAAGCTTTTCCATAAAAATGCAACAATGATTTCAAAAGTGTTTACATAGCAAGTAAGATAGGCATCACAAGAAAAAGGCAGCACACAAGAAACACACAAATTTACATACTTTTCAGAACAATTCTATCATAATGACAATCTACACTTACCAGCGCAGCAACAATGTTACAAGGTAATTTTGCGCTAAAGCCGGTACACTATCTGTAGAACTTTTAGTCCAAATGTGTACCGTCTTTTGCGCGAAATTACCTTGTAACATTGTTGCTGCGCCGGTAAGTGTTACATGAAGGTGATAATGTCCTCCTCAAATTTAGCAAGGGGCTAATGTCCTCCTTAGCAAAATCATCAAGGGGATATTGTCCTCCTATGCAAAAATGAGCCAAGGGGATATTGTCCTAGGGGATAATATCCTACATTCCTTTAAAACACTTGTATAATAATTGTTCTTAATCGAAATGTTTGTTCAACAATTCACACTTAATAGAAATCGAAACTCTTTTGTTTGCATAATATCTTTTGTCTATCACTAAAGATTTACTGTAGAAAGTGTCATCACCACAGCAACCGGGTATTATAAACTGACACTTTATCAACTGTAATTGAAAATTAGATATTGTCATGAAAACAACAGGTAAATATTCAAGTTTTTTTGTCTCTTTATGGACAAATTTAAAAAATACTTGGATACCTATATCAGATGCGAATATCGGAAGCTGAACGAATATTCGGATATCCAGATATCCATTGCCATCCCTAAAATTTAGTGTTTCATATTATATTCATAGGACTAAATATAAAATGTTCTATATGCATGTTGTAATTTTACATTCTGTATATTTGTATGATTTTATCATTGTAATTCTTTCACAGTCTATGTCACCCTGCCATCTTTGTGCTTTATTTCACAAGATCATAAACTTCAATTTCATCTGCATTCCTTCCTATTATCATCTTTGACATCTGCAGATTGCAACAGATTGCTTGATGAGAGACACCTTTGTGTGTGCATTCTACTACCTCATTTCTCAAATCACCATTCTGTCCAAACTGCAGTACCTTGTTAGAGCTCATTCCACAGACAAGCAGATTTCCTGTTGCTGTAAGATGACAATCAAAGGCATTCCGTAACTGTGAACTATTGAACTGTCTAACAACCTGTCCGTTATTGTCCAGTACTATCAGCCCTTCATAGGAGTCACACACATAAATCCTGGATCCATCCTTACTAACAGCCAGACTGCGGATTAAGGAGAATAGTTGCTGTCCTGGCTGGT